>JAJHZJ010000590.1:3919525-4519525 GCA_023548195.1 Bettongia penicillata ogilbyi
GCTGTTGCTGCTTCTCCTTTCTATGTTCTCCTCCTCCTCCTCCTCTGTCTTGTTTCTTCCTCCTACCATCCTTCCTCAGTGGACAGATCTGGACATGCTTAGCTTGGAAAAGTGAGGACACAAAGGAGCCCAGGACAGCCATCTTCAACACATGAAGGGTGGCCATCTGGGAGAAGGAGACCCTTGTTCTGCCTGGTCCCAGACAGAAAGCTGTCCCAAGGCCAAACCCAGCCCACCTGCCCAGTGATCTGGACATCCTGAAGGACTGCCTTGCTTTCCTTCACCGAGGTCTTCAGACAGCTGCCTAATGACCCCCTGGGCTGTGTTAGAGGGGGCTTCTATGTGTTAGGAGCTTGATGACATTGTTTGTCCTATCTAACATTGTCTTCTTGGATTTATTTCAATGCTCTCTCCAGTCAAGATTTCCCCAGCTCCTGGTTCTGTCACCTGATGTGTTACAACCATCCTCCCAGCTGGGCATCATCTGTGAAGCTGGTCAGCAAGCTGTTTATGTCTTTGTCCAGTGATGAAAGCATTGGACACCATGGAGCCAAGTCTACCTCCCTGGGGCTTCATGAGAGGCCTCCTTCCAAGGTGACTGCGGGGCCACCCACCTTGGCTGTTGGGCCTGGCTGAACCTGAATTCATCATTCCCTTTGGACCATCAGGGGACACAGAGGACACTCGGGCAGGGCTGTGGTCCACTCCTCCGTTCCCTTATACAGGAGGTTCCTTAGGAGAAGGCACTCCCTTTTACCTTTGTTGTGTTTCTCATACTTAGCATGGTGTTGGGCACCTATTAGATATTTATTGAGTGTCTGATCTAGGCAGTGTGGTGAGTTCTAGTGGGGTGTCAGATGTCCCCGTGTGTTTCCACCCAGACAGCCAGACCAGTATCAGGGCTGGGACAAGGAAGATTGAGGGTCTGAATGACATATTTTGAGCACTTTGTATTCTCTGCAAGAAAAGAGAGTATACTCTGGGAGGCTCAAAATGGGTGAGAATGAAATCGGCTCGGTGGGGGCTAGTGAGGACCCTAACATAGAGAGAAAGTGATTTTGCCAGGGTCACTCAGTGACCTCCTGGCCAGTGTGGGCCTCAAGCTTCTACTGTACTGCCTGGTGCTGCTCTACCAAGCAGGAGAATATCTGGATGAACAGGGATAGAAAGGCTGATCTGACTTAGCTTGTGAGAGGATCCAAAGGGAGGAAGCCTCAGGGGTAAGGGGGATCACCAGGACGTTCCCGAATTGCAGGCTGTCTTATTAAAGATGGAAGGGACAGAAAATGTCAGAGGTGAGAGAAAACTTAAAATATGGAACAGAAAATGTCAAGTTCAAAAGACTGATAGAAATTATTTAATTCACACCTGTCTCTACCCCCGGCACCACTCTCTGAGTAAACAGATGCCTTTTCAAAGGACTGCCCCAGATAAGACTAGAACCCAGGTGTTCTTACTGCCAGGTTGGCATACTTTTCATGAAGCAGCTAGGTGGCACAGGGGGGGTAGAGCACTGGACCTGGATTCAGGGATCCTCAAGGGCCTCAGGTACTTCTAGTTGTATGACCCTGAACAAATCAATTAACCCCTGTCTGCCTCAGTTTCCTCACCTGTAAAATCGGGATAACCATGGCCCCTGCCTCCCAAAGCTATTGAGAGGAACAGTAAAGATAAGAGGGCACAGTGTGGTGCCTGCTACATAGTAGAGGCTTTATGAATGTTAGATATTGTTATTGTTACAATACAACACACTCACCACACAGAAGCTGAATCTGAGGTTCAAAGAGCGGGAGATTTTGTCAATAGGATAGGTTACTGGCAGAGTGGGAGATTAGCATCCAGGATTCCCTTCTGTCATTAAAGGATTCTAAAGAGGTTTGTGTGTGTGAGTGTGTGTGTGTGTGCATGTATGTGGTGTGTGCATGTGTGAGCGTGCATGTGTGTGTGAGGTGTGTGTGTAGCATGTATGTGTATGTGTGCATGTATGTGTGTGCATGTGTGAGTGTGCATGTGTGTGTGAGTTGTATGTGTGAGTTGTGCATGTGTGTGTTGTGCATGTGTGAGTGTGCATGTGTGTGTGAGTGTATGTGTGTGTGAGAGTGTGTGAGTGTGATAGTGTTTGTGTGTGAAGCCACACCCTTCTGTGGGCTTCACACACACACTGGTTCACAGAGTGAGTGCCTGATCTGCCACCCCAGCCATGGCCACACCACAGTGGACAGGTAGAAAAAGCTGTTGAATGGAGGATGTGGGTGCTAAGGATTTCTTTCCAGACTTGCTCACTCCCTCTCTGCTGGATTACAAACCATACCCACAAGAAGGGCTCTACTATCCTGGAATGTACTGGGAGGCACATGGCCTTTGGTGTCTCTATCTTGGCTCTTCTTAAGGGTCTCCAGCCCATGGTCGCCCTGACACCCAGCATCTTGTAATGCAGAGCCATTGAGGGGTCATGGAATCCTTAGTCCTTTTTTGCTCTTGGGAGTTCCTTCTAAGTCTCCTAGGTCTAAGCTTTTCATTTTCTGAAGGGAAACTGAGGCTCAGAGAAGGAAAGCAACTTGAGCAAGTTAGTGATGGGGAGAGCTGGGACACACACAAGGCCCTTGAAAACACCCCCTCCCTAGCATCCCTTGTCAACCTTTTGATTTAGACCTTCCACCCACTCATAAATGGAGAACCAGTGAGTGGCAGATGGCCCAGGCATCGGGGCAGCCTTGTCTCATCACTGACTCGGCATTCTTCCAATCCCATAGCTGGTCAGTTACCACAGGCTATTGATTTCACCTTTGACACACCTCTCAGTACATCCTTCCTCCACTCTGAGCTGCTGCCACCCTGGTGCAGACTCCTATCACCTCACACCCGGACTGTCACAATAGCTGCTGCGGGTCTGTCTGCCTCAGTCTCTCCCCAATCCAACTTTCCATTCAGCCACCACAGTGGTTCTCCTACAGTGTTGGTCTGACTGTGCCTTTTCTGCTCAATAAACTCCAATGGTTCCCTATAAAACTTGGTCCTCAATCTATCTATCCAAGTTTCATGTATTGCTTCTTCCCCTCCCCCCAGACTTTCCGTGTGCTATCAAACTGACCTAGTTATTCCCTGGCCCACACAACTCTCTGTCTCCATCTCCCCACCATTATTCTGACTTCTCCCCACCAAGTTCTCCACTGGCCTCCTAGAACGCCTGATTTCCTTCAAACAGAGCCTGAGAACCATCTGGATAGCGTGGATTTTGCTAACCCTCCCCCCCAGCTGCTAGTGCTTTCCCCCTAAACTTACCATGTATTTATTGTGTGGATATTTCACATATGCCCATTTATGCATGTGTTGGCCCTCCCATCTTGCAGCCGGGGATTGACTCATCTTTTTCTTTGCATCCTTAGCAGTCATTGTGGTGCTTGATACACAGGAGGTACTTACTGAATGCTTATCGGTTAACTGACACAAGTTTCAGGAGGAATGGAAGGTGGAAGTTGGAGGTGGAAGGTGTTCTTTCCCCTTCTTTCCTGTAAGAGGGAGGATTCAAATTCTCCAGTAATGGAGATGGGAAACAAAACCACTGGATCAGGTTCTCTGCGGCCAAGCAAAAAAGCTCCCTTCTCTTTTCCTCACTACCTGGCTGCCCCTGTGTCTTCTTTTCCCTGGCTGGACTCCAGCCTAGAGGAACCAGTGGCAGGTACATCATGATGCTGGTGTTCTGTTCTGGCCCCTTGTCTCTGCTGGTGTAGCACAGGATCTTTTGGTCTTCACAGTTGGTGGCTTGTAGGAGTTTGAGAAACATCCCCTCTGGTTCAGTTTTTGTTATCTCCCTCAGAATCTGTTCATCCAAATCTGGTTTTTCCTGGGGAATGGGTTCTCTGGGAAGTAGATGTTTGGTCTGATTCTATACATGAACAACAGGGTAAAGTTGAGTTTAAGGTGGTGTGAGCTGGGCATGTCAGCTTTGGCCAGCAGCTTGTGCCACACTGGCTCTTATCTGAGGAGAAATCTGAGTCACTGCAACACCGCCCCCCCCCCCACTTACCTTCTCCATAATTATATGAAAGATCTGAACTGTGAGTTCATCAGTGTGTTCATCAGAAACTCCTTCAACTTACCCAGTTCAAGCAATTCTTATGGTGCCAGAGATTTGCCTGAGGCACTGGGGGTGGGGTTAATGATTGCCCAGGGTTTTGGGCAATAGTCCAGTAGATAGAGTACCAGGTCTGGAGTCAGGAAGACCTGAGTTCAAATCTGGTTTCAGATATTTTCTAGCTCTATAACCCTGAGCAAATCTCTTCACTTCTGTCTGACTCAGTTTCCTCAACTGTAAAATGCAAAATTGTAAAATAATAATAGCACCTACCTTCCAGGGTTGTTGTGGGGATCAACTGAGATAATATTTATATAGCACTTGGTATATAGTAGATACATGTTTCCTTCCCTATCTCTGCTCCATCCCTGACTTTTTGGATACTGACTCTGTCATCCAGTGTATTAACTAATCTTTTCAACTTGGGGTCTGATGAGCAGGCCACCTATTCCTTTATCCAAGCCCCATCTAGCCCTAAGCTTTAGGTCCTAGGAAGGCAGATAGTCAGGTAGGTGTAGAAGCCCCAGGGACCCGGAGTACTCACTTAGGAAGAAATACTGGTGTTGATGGTTGTAGGGTAGGTACCGCCGCTTCTTCTTGCCATACTGGAGGAAAAAGGAGAGTCGGGTGAGGAGGAATAAATGACCTGGGAACACAGGGAGCTCCTTCTGTGAGTCTTGGGTGATGAAATCCCAATTCACATGTGCCCATCCTTTCTTTATAAGTAGATAAACAGGACCTGACATTTTTCTACCAGCGGGGATGAGGTTATAGTATTACCCACGCTCTCACCTTGATGTGCCCTTAATGGACAGGGAGCAGAAGTCTAGCTTGTGGTCTTGTCCATGACTGGGATTAGGGAGGCTGGTCTATGACCAGGATTAAGAGACTTGGACAGTGGCTGGGATCAGAGGGGCTGGTCAGTGTTCTGGGTGAAGAAGTCCTGTCCATGCCTGGGGTCAGGGATGGAACAGAATGAAATCCCTTGGGTCAGATGAGAATCTCTTTTCCCAACCCTAAACTTTTATCTCTGCTTTCAATCCTGAGCTAATGAATCTCCAGCTGGTAAGCAAAGTAAAGGGGTCCCCCCTCAACTCCTGAACTGGCTCTTTATCTAGGCTTGGAGGAGCCATGAGGGCCACAGAGCCTGAACTCTGTTCACCTCCTCCCTCTCCATCCAGGGCTGGAGAGCCACTCTTGGTGACATGAGATGTTCAGCCAATACCTCCACTGATGACTCTCCCAGGAGAAAAACAGGGGCCAATGTCACATCTGGGTCCTTGTAGAAGACGTTGGGTTTGGCATGGTGCTGGAAGTGACGAAAGTTCCACCAATGGGCTGAGAAACCCTATGGAATGGGGAGGAAGGCACGAGATCAAGTTCAAGGCATAGAAAGCACCAGGGTAGGGGTAGAAAGGAAGGAAGGAAGGGGCTGGGACCTGAAGGGGCCTATCTGACCACATGCTCCAAAATACCCAGACAAGACAGTCAAGTAAGTTCATGGTTGGATACCCTCCTCCACATGGGCTGGGGATATCCCCATAAACCCAGGCCAGGATGTTAGAGGACCTAGGGGCTCTTGTTCCCTTCCTGCCCCCATCACCTCTATAGGAAAAGACTGCTCAAGTGGTAATTTCCCCTCAAGCACAGATGAAGCCTTGGTGTTCAATTATGGAATTGTCAGATGTCAGAGCTAGGAGGGATCACAGGGCAGAACATAAAATGTTAGAGCTGGGAGAGACCTTAGAACAAATATTGTTACAAGTAGAAGGGCTCTTAGAACATGGGATGTTAGACCTAGGAATGACCTGAGAACATGAAATGTTAGAGTTGGAGGGACCTTAGAACATGGACTCTTGGATCTGGAAAGGACCTTAGATGACCCTCATTTTTTGGATGACGAGAGAGGAACTGCCCAACATGACGTAATGAGTTAGTGTGTGGACTCCAAACAAGGCTTCCCCGTATTTAGCTGGCAGCCATGTGCCCCCTACCTGGTCACCTCCCCAAGCTCCAAGAGAAGGGAGCTCTGGCTTTCCTGAGGGACAGAGAAACAGGTGACTCCACATATATATCCAGGGCCCAGCCCCTAGTCCTTACCTTCAGGTGCCCCATCACAAACTGCTGGGCCACGTGGTTCCACCTGGACTTCTTGAAGACAGACACATGTCCAAGGTCATGCTGCAGACACCAGGACTGAGACTGAAGAGAGAAGCCAGAGGGGCAACTCAAAGGGCTTAACCCACAATCCCACTCATTGGATTCAAGCCCTTACAGCATGTGACACCCTGTCCTCGGTGCTGGGCACACAGACACAAAACAAAACTGTTCCTACTTTCACAGACCCTAAAGGGAGGTAGGACGATGGCAGAGAGACACCTATGTAAGATACGAGGTAGAGAATCATGGGGATGTGGGAGAGACTCAGACAAAAGACTTTAGAAAAATCTGAGGAGGGACAGATCACTTCATCTGGGGGAATAAGGGTGGGCTTCAAGGAGGAGGGTCACCTGAGTTGAGGCATGAAGAAAAGGGATTTTAAGGCCTCCACATTACAGGTAGGGTTGGATAGAGCAGTAAATTAAGAAAGACCTGGATTGCCCCCCACACTGCTCTTAGCCTCAGTTTCCTCATCTGTAAAAATAGACCTGACCTCACCTCAAATGAGATAACAGGCACTCTACAAAACTTTATAATTCCCTTTGTAATTTGTTGGCTATTATTATGATAACTCAGATATCAGAGTGCAGAGAATGACAGGATCATAGCTATCATCCCTCTAGAGAGATAGGGCACTTCAGGGGTTATCTAGTCCAGTGCTTTCATTTCACAGAGAAGAAAACTGAGACCCAGAGGAATTACTTGCCCAGGGTCACATAGATGGTCAGTATATGAGGCAGGATCTGAATTTATGTCTTCCAGACTCCAAAGTGAATCCTCCACCCACCCTGGGGTCATCAAGTAGAGAAGAGATAGGATACTGGGTTGGACAGGAAACTAACTAACCTTTCCTGATTGCTCAGGGACTTGAATGTCAGATTAAGGTTTATTCTTTACTCATTAGGAGCCACTGAAGAATTTCAGGGCCAGACCTGCCTTTGCCTCTGATCTTGACTTGGTAAGAGATGGGGTCAAACCTCTGTGCCAGGGAGGTAACAGCAGGGCTTGCTCAGCCTTCGCTTCATCCTCACCCCCTACTCTACTCCATCATCTGAAAATCTGATTTAGATCGGGAGGAGTAAGAGTAGGGGGGAGTCCCCCATGTGAATGTGGGATGAGGGGATCTTCAAGGCAACTCAGTCTAAAGAAACCTCACTTACACAAAAGCTAAAGAACTAGGAATAAGGGATGCAGCTCCATCCACACTTCTTGCACTTGCACTTAAAATGGGTTATTTTGATTAATGAAAATTCAGCAAAAACACACATTTTCAGGAACCCTCCTCTATCTGCTATACAAAATGGTGGCCCACTTTCATACAGCCCTATTTCAATTATCAGGGGTGGATGACAGTCAGCTTTGTGGCTTAGGCAGACTCCCACATTCTGTGACTCCTCCAGTCCCCAGCCCAAGGATGCTCACCTGGGAAACAGCAAGGATCACAGCAGCTAGGATGGTAGGGCCCCAGCCAGGGCCCAGGAGGTAGACCACCAGCCAGGCGAGCCCTTCCATGAGCAGGATGTGGCCCAGCATTAGGGAGAAGAATTCAGTGTCGGCCTCAAACAGCTTCATGTCCTTTGCAGCCTTGCGCAGGGCACGGAAATCCTCAATCAGCTGCTCCTGGTGGAGAGAGGGGAGGAGTGGATCTGGCAGGATCCTGAGTCTTTTCCCTTGTGCCTATTTGGGGGCCCAGCCCACCTCTCTGGCCAGACAAGAAGAAGACAAGCACACCTCACTCCCCCCAAGTTTTTCTCTTTCTGAAGGGTAGAAGGGATCTCCAGAGTGAAACAGGCCACCTTGTGTGATAGTGATCTCTCCATCACTGGAGGCCTTGTTATAGAGGGCACTCCTACTTCAGGGAGGGGTTGGATGGCCTCAGAGATGCCCTTCCACCTGCAAAATCCCACAACCGTGTGAGTCTATGATTGAAGCACAATTGTCCCATTCTACAGAGGAGAAAGCAGAGGCCTTTGGAGGGCAGCACCTGACCAAGGTCACCCTTAAGTGAGACTCCCAAATCCAACGCTATTCCCACCTTACCATCATGGATCTGATGGCCATGACTTGGGGGTCTGAGGAAGAGGTACTGAGGGTAGTCCAGAGGATGGGTCAACAAAGAAGGAATTTTTTAAAGTGCCATCCATTCATCTGTTTATTCATCCATCCAGGACTTCTCATTCATCCATTCAACTATTCAATGAACACCCATTGAGTGGGACTTTTCTAGAAGCTTTTTCTCACTTCATCCAAAGGACTGTCCAGAATATCCTTATTCTCATTTAAGGCAGCCCTCATGGAATGGAAAGAGTAAGAAACATAGACTAGATTGCCCTTAAAACCTCTCTCTGCAGATTTCTTCCTTTAGCATCTTGGGCAGCTCCTTTCCCATCACTGGGCCTTAGTTTCTCATCTACAAAATGAGAAGGCTAGACTAGGTAATCTCTAAGGTCTCTCCAAGATCCTATAATGTAACAGGGAACCACGGGAGCTTTTTGAGCAATGGAGGAACGTCATTAGGCTTTGGGAATTGTGTACTGGTGGCCCGAGGTTTGTGTGTCTCATCTTTGTTCTCATCTCCTTCTCAAAGAAAGTGATCTTAACTTACATTTTGCTGTCTGTCGTGGCTAGGCTCTCCGGGGGCCAGCTCCCCAATCTGCAGGGGCTTCAAGAACTTCCTCACAAAACACAGATCCTGGTGGAAGGCATGGAAAGCGTCCTGGGTGGGGAGAAGAGATGCATGGACAGTCACAGACAAGATCCACAGGAGAGGAAGATGGATCTTTGACCACCGCTGCCTCAGTCCAACAGGCTCCCACCAGCCTCCTTGGTGGCCAGCCTGAGTCACCAGCTGGCGTCTGTGGCTCTGGAGCCTGAGGGGGGAGTAGAGACCAGAGCAGGGCAGCAGGACCGAAACTTTACCATAGTTTAAATTGCTTGCTTCTTGCCTATCTCCCCCATTAGATTGTGAACTCCTTCAGGTCAGGGATTGTCTCGTCTTTCCTTGCATCCTTAGCCCTTAGCACTTTAATTTCATGATTGATTACCCAAATATAAACTATTGAGATCTTGTTAACTCCGGATTAACAGCTATGAACAGCTCTCCAGCAGACCTTTATCCTTGGATTTTCAGAAGCGCTCTTTCTCTCTGAATGAGACAGCCATAGTGCCACACCGAGAGGAATTTATAGAATCTCTGACTAGAAAAGGGCTTAGAAGACCTTCTGGTCCAGTTGACTCTGAATAGCAAGCTTCTCTAAGCACCATCCTCAATAGGGGTCCTTCAGTCCCCCCCCATGCACACACACACACACACACACACACACACACACACACACACACACACACACACACTTCCGAGGCAGCCCCTCCTCTTTCCTCACAGCTGTACTGGTTAAGGATCTTCCTCCCTACATCTTCCTCCTTCTACTTCTGCTTGGGACGAAGCAGAACAAATCTAATTGAATCCCCCTTCTCCATGACAGATAGCCCTTCAAATTCTCAGAGAAAGCTACAATCCTCCCCTTCCCCTCCCCTCCATCTTTTCTTCTTTAGTGAGAGAGAACCCAGGGCCCAAAGCCCGCTGCCAACTTGGCCTCTCTTCTGGATAGCTCCTAGCTCATCACTATCCTTCCTAAAATAGGACACTCCTGGCTGAATCCAACCTCCCCCAAGGCCGAGTCCAGCAAGATGACTGCCTCCCTTCTTATTGCTTTTCTTAATGCATCCTGGGAAAGCATGAATTGTTTGGCTACCCCATTAACTCACACGGGGCTTACAGCCTGCTCCAACTCCCAGACCTTTTTAAGAGGGGCTGTGGTCTGGCACCCTCTCCCTTTTACACTCCCATTTACACCCAGGAAGTTGATTTTTTAAAAAACATTTTTGTTCAAACAGGTTTAATTCATGTCTCTTGTCATTCCACCAGCCATTTCTGGAAGTACTTCATCTTTAATTGTAGTGACCAAGCTTGATCCTGGACCCCACCTTGGAGAAGTGGGGGGCTACGGGTGTGGTCTACTGTAAACATTGTTAGCCACTGTGGATGTGTTGGTTGGTTTGGGCCTGCTGCTTGTTTTTTGTTTTCTTTTAAAATCTTTTTTAACAAAGCACGACTCCTTGCGGGGGAGAGGAGGACCATATTTGTAAAAACAAAATATGTCCATAAAAATCAGATGAAAAAATCATGTATGTGCTTTACAACATTCTACCCAAATAGCCCCTGACCCATCTCTGCCCACCCAGGTGCCATCCTCTTCCCTTTCAGGGAATTGAGGTTGTAAACCCACATGTATATACATACATACATATATACACACACACACATATATATATATATATATATATATATATATATAATATAATAATAAGATGAAATTGAATAGGGATCTATACACATATAGGTATTCATGTATAGATCCCTATTCAATTTCATCTTATTATATTTGACCCTTTTTTCAAGCCTAGGAATATCTATCACTCTTGACCCTGGTCTATAATGGGTTAGCTGACTCTCAGATTTCTGTCATGGGAAGATTTGATCAGCAGGCCATCTTATTATACCTTCATCCAAGGTACATCAAACCTATCCAACCAGAGATAAAAATGTTAAACAGCAGAGGGTAGATTCCTGGGGCACTCCACTAGAGACTTTCCTATGGGTTGCTATGGGTCTGGTCACTGAACCAGTACTGAAGACATCTGACTGTCCTATCACATAGACCAGAATTTTCCAGGTTTTTTTCCTCCAGAAGACATACAAGAGACTTTGTTAAATGCTTTGCTAAAATCTTAGGAAAGTAGGATTTTGTCTGCAGCATTCCTAGATTGACCTGTCAAAAAAAGGGGAGTGAAGTGAGCTTCTTCTAATGAAGCCGTACTGCAGTTCTGTGATCACTTGCTTTTTAAATGCCCACTGACCATCTGATGCTCAATGAATGAATGAATGAATGAAACAGAAAAGAAAGATGGGGCATCCTCTGGAGTAGTGATTCTCAACTCTTTTGTCTCAGAACACATTTATGCTCTTGAAAATTACTGAGCTCCTCTTCCCAGAAATTTTTGGTTATGTGGGTTATATCTACTGCCCTTTACCACAATAGAAAACATTCAAGTATATCTTATAGAACATATTATATATAATATAGTAATGAGATAAATTATTATAATATGTTATATCATTATTATATCATAAAAATGGTTTTGACTTAGGTACTCTGAAAGGTCTTGCGACCCCACTTTGAGATCTGTTGCTCTAGAGAATTTTTCTTTCCTGGAAACTGGGGAGGAAATAGGGCCCCTGGTAGTGATGGGACCCTGGAAGTGGGGCTGGCTGAAGGAGCAGGGCTGCATTATAAGGTAATGGAAGTCCAAGGTGTATGTGGGGGGTGTGTCTCCAGACTGAACTAGGAAGGAAGCTGCACTACTCTCTCCCCCCACCCCAACACCTTAGGCCAAGTTATTGTCACTCAGCTTGCCTCAATGCTGGCTGCCCATACCCTTGCTGAGTGACCTCGGGACAGCTGGGTGGTGCAGTGAATAAAGCATCAGCTCTGGAATCAGGAGGACCTGAATTCAAATTTGACCTTGGACACTTACTAGCTGTGTGACCCTAGGCAAATCACTTAACCCTAATTGCCTCCAAAAAACAAAATCACTTCCATTTGGGCTTCTATTGCCTCTTCCTTAAAATGAGAGCATTAGATCAAGGCCCCTTCTAACTTTAAACCCCTGAGGGTCTGAGTGGAAGGGCTGGGTCAGTTTCTCCCCTCCATGGAAATGAATTCCACCTGGGTGAAGGAGGAAGCCGGGGCCTTCCAGTCTTCTTTTCACCAGGAGCAAACTATGGAAAGACTTCTGGCTCTAGAGTTAGAGGATGGCTTAGTCAGTCAATGAACATTTCTTAAGTTCTACTCTTGCCTCAATTGATTCCTGTGTGACCCTCAGGAACTCATCTCTTCCTTTGTCTGGGTCTCAGTTTCTTTATCTGTAAGATGAGAGGAGGGAGAATGTTTGGCTCTCTGACATACCATCTCATTCCAAGTGTCTGCTCCTAAGGTTGGAAAGGAACCAGGTTTTGCCCTGTGGGTGCTGGGAGAGACTTAATGAGAAAGATGACTGGAGCAGACAGACCCTCGGGGAGCTTGTGAGACCTAGTCTGGAGACCACACACACACACACACACACACACACACACACACACACCCCTACGGATTTCTATTTATAGCCTGGCTCTGGGGGTGAGGTCACTACCGGCCTCCTCCCCATCTGGCCGCAGCCCAACTGGGGATGAGTCACGTTTCCTGTTCCCCCACAGCCACTTCCCGGCTCCCTGGATACCTCAGCAAGGTTGGGGGGAGGCTGCTGCTACTCAATGTATGAACAGAGGGGCGGGCGGCGGAGATACTGTAAGAGGAGAGATGGGTCTGGAGTCAAGAAAGATTCCCCTCTCTCTCCCAAGCACTTACCAGCCCTGTGACCTTGGGCAAATTCCTTATCTTTTCTCAGCCTCAGTTTCTCCATCTATAAAACGGGAATAGCCCTTTTGTCTCAGACATGATATCTGACATGATAACACCCATGAATGGCTCTGTAAATGTCACTGCATTATAAAGGCCAGCCTTGGTGATGATTTTTTGAGACTAGACTTGTGAGGTCAGTACTTGTCAGTGCCTGTAATTTCTTGCCTTTGAGATTTCCAGGGCATACAGAAAGGCAGGATGCTTATGGCCACATGACTCGCAGGTCCTACATGCTGGAATTAACCCCTGGTGTTCCTGATTCTGAGACTTAGTGCTCCAGTTCCTACCACAGTTATCCTTAAAACGATCTTTATGATAAAACATAAGAACATTTCACAGTGCTTTCTTTACAACCCTGTGAAATAAGAAAACCTAAGTCTTTATTCCCTAAGTCTCACTTTACAGACAAAAAATGAGGTTCAGAAAAGAAATTTGTCCAGGATCCAGAGAAAGGTAGCTAGGTCAAATGGAGAGTGAGTTTGACCCCTGGCCCTCCCACTCCCTGGGTTCGGTGAGCAGTCATTCAGCTCTCTGAGTGTCTGTTCCTCTAGAAAGGGAAAGTAACTAGCCCTTCTCTGTCTCCCTCATGGGGCCCTTGGGAGGAGAGTGCTCAGGAGGCCTTCAAGCATCATGGGAAAGCAAGGTGTGCCTTGGATACAGAGGAGAAGGAAGAGCAAATGAGAACCTTACCAGTCCAGTCTCACCTTGTAGATGAGGAAATTGCAGGAGAGGTCATCGGAGGGACACAAAACAAAGAGCACATTTGGGGCCCAGGATGGGGGTGCAATTGGGAAAGCTTCATGGAGGAGGAAGCATCTGACTCAGACTTTCAAGGAGGGGTACAAATTCAACAGGCAAGCAAGGGGAAGGCATAGAGAAGATAAGCCAGGTGTGGAGGTTGGAGACAGCCAGACGTGCATATAGTCAAATCAAAAAATTATTAAGCACCTACTATCTGCTAAGTACTAGTAGACTTGAAAAGTAGGGGCTGGGCAGCAACATTTTGTGGAGGGCCTTGAAGATCTTTAAGAAAGTCTCTTGAATAGCCAGGTGGGGAGTCTGAATTTTCTTCACTAGGTTATAGGGAGTTCTAGTAAAGCAGATCTGGACAGAAGATGCAGAGATGTGGATGTAAGAAATGTTAGTCTACAGGCCAAGTGAAGGGTGGGAGCTTGAAGAGGGCTCCGAAGACTTGGGAGGGCTGTGGAGAGGATCACCCTCTGTCATGCCATACTCTCTCCCTCCTGGCAAAGTGTGTGGTGGCTGCCATATGCAGATGTGACTCCTGATTGACTGAGAGAATGCTGAGCCAGCTGCTGAGTCTGTGTAAGGGGCAGAGACTTCCAGAGAGGATCACCAGGAGGAGACAAGGTCCAAAGTTGAATGTAGAGCTCTTGGAGACACAGATGTAGAAGGGGAAGCCAGCCTTCAATTTGTCCCTGCATCTCTAGGGCTTGCACAGATGGCTGAGACTAACTCTGCCCTTGGTAAGATCACTCCCTCTTTCCCGGTTTGAGCTGAAATGTTTTATCTCCCTCCAGCTCAATGGCTTTCTGCCCTTGTCTGTGGTCCATTATAATCTGAGTAATTTCCCCCACTTCTATTTGCTGTCCTGCTTGGATAAATGGGCTTTGCTTCCTTGTCTTTGTGGTAGGAAAGAGCTAAGCTGGAAATCGTAAGCTAAGAGCCACCCTTCCCCTTTCTTAGCTCCTTAGACTTATACCCTTACATAAGGAATATTTAAGGCAGGGCAGATGGATATAATTCTAGCCTTCTTAGTGACTGGTGGGGAGGCTGTGGTTTGCAAAAGTAAGAAAGAGATCCAGGCCAGGTCATAGATAGGAACAGAGGACCATGTGCTAACCTCTCGGGGGTGCCCTGTCTACCCCACTTTAGTTCTGAGGCATCTCAGGCAATCAATCCTCCTTCTTTTTGCCAACTACCACTGCATACCCAGCATGCATCAAGATACTGGGATCCCATGTAAAAAGCCTGGGAATTTTTTAGGAGGGAAGGCTCAGTCTGGGTACATGGCACATGGTGAGGGCCTCAGTCCCCTACACTCAAGTTTGATCTCTCTGTGGTTATTTTGAGGTGACTTTGAATGTCATCTCCACCTGCAAGTCACCTTGAAGGAGGGGCAATCTTCCTGGCTCCCCCAAGACACACAGAGGCTTTGTCCCAGTTTGGCTCTTCAGTTATAGCAAGAAGCAGCCTAGGTCTAAGCAACACCATGAGTTCACCTCAGGTTCTTGAGGTGTAATATTAATGAGAGTTAGATCTTCCCTGGACATTAATAGGCCTCAGGTGGAGCCCATTAAGGGAAGCTTGACTAGGGGAGGCTTGTTTTGTAGGAAGGCCCACACCTTTTGTTAATGAGTCACTGGACCCTGAGGGTCGTACCCTCTGGCTCTGAAAAGTATAAATACTCTGAGGTGAGGTTTTGCTTTGGGGCTTACTCATTGGAAGAAGGTTCAGTGTGTGGGATGAGACTCTGGGTAGATATTAAGAAGCCCCTGCCCTTTGAAAACTCAGATGTTCCCTGTCTGGTAACTGTGGATGTATGTAATGGTCAGACAGCTGGATCTGTCCGTTGATCTGTGATGTATGTATTGCTATGATCAGACAGTTAGAAGCCCTGTCTTTATTTCTCTGCTTGTATTTTATCTGTTGGTACATGTGATTAAAGAAGATTGTTGACCTCTCAAAAGTTGCTTTCCTTTTAGAAAAGCAGACCTAAGAACCTGTGCTAGCAGGCCATCCTGGGTGTGTCAGGGTGCTTGCGGCTACACGGGAGTACTACATGTCTCAGGAGACTGTGTGGAGTTCCACAGCTTTCAGAGCTCAGTCTGAAGGGAGGACAGACTCTGGCCATGGCATCATAGGAGACTCGAGTATGAGAAGCTTGAATTCTGAGTCACAGAATGGGGAAACAGAGAGGAACCAAATGGTGGCTGCGACTTGTGCTTGGCATCTTGGTTGTTCCTAGGAAGCAGCAACAATCTACAGTGCTCCCAGGTGCTCAGGCTATGCAATCTGTGAATACCATTGGCTTTCTGTGCTGACAGTGCCTCAGCCTGTAACACTGGGTGGAGAAGTCTGACACACCCAGCTCGGCTCTGGGGGGCCTCCATGTCCTAGGTTCTAAGGCTTCTTCCAACTCCGGTGTTTTACACTCAGACGTTCCAAGCCCTGGTTCCTTCCAGCTCTGACATCCAGGTTCTAAGATTTCTTTTGGCACTAACCTTCTGCGTTCTGGGTCTATCTCTAACATTCTGGGTTCTAAGGACCATTTCCCCACTAATGTTCTACATTCTGTGTTCTAAAGTCCTTCCCATCTCTAACATTCTGTGTTCTAAAGTCCCTTTCAAAGTTAATATTCTACATTCTATGTTCTAAGTACCTTTCTAGAGAGCATTCTGGGAAGATGGAGGAGTAGGTCAGAGAATGTTAAGCTCTCAAGATTTTCCTCCACAAAACAGATAAAATAGTGCCTCTGGGCAAACATAAAGTGGTGACACAAATAAGAATGGGGCAGAACAGGGGTTCTCTTCAGACAAACGGAGGAGAAGATGAGAAGAAAAATCCAGGATGAGATTTACTCCCAGTGAAGAGTAAACACCACCAGGCTAGAGTCTACTTTAACAACAAGAAGCAATCTGTTTGAACAAGTGGCAAGTCCTGGAGTTAGCAGGAATAGGAGGCTGCCTGGGCCCTGTCATAGAAACTTTTACCCCTGGCACAGTTGATGGGCATTGGGCTGCTGTCAAGAAACACCAGACCCATCTGTGCTTCAGACAGTGCGGGGTGAGGAACCAGCAAAAAACGGGTGAGTGCAGAAAGCAGAAAGCCCCCAGCTGTAGGCACTTACAGGAGACTAGAGGTTTGATTTGAGTTCAAGGTCAGAGGGGAGAGATGGAGAAGATCAGAGGCACCATTCCCCATACCCCAGGACTAGAGGTGATAATAAAAACTAAATTATTACCAAAAAAAAAAAAATACATAAGCAAAGGAGAAAAAAATCCAAGCACAGAGAGAAGATCAGGTTTCATCTTCAGAAGAGGGTACTGAAGGAAAGAAACTTTCTTCTATTCCAAAGAATAACGTCAAATGGTCACCTGCCCAAAATGAATTCATTGAAGAACTTAAGAAAAGACTTTAAAAGAGAGAGATTGAGGAAAAAAGAAAAAGAAAAACAAGATTTTGACAAGAAAGTCAATCAATTAGAAATGAAAATCCAAAATCTTAAAGAAGCAAATGACTCCTTGAAAATCAGAACTGGGCAAGGGGAAGACAGTAAAGTTATGAGAGATGAAGAAATTTATATATATATATATATATATATATATATAAAATGAAAAAATACAAGAGAATATGAAACATCTCATAAGAAAAACAACAGATCTAGGGAACAGAAAACATAAGAATTACAAAAAGAGAATCTTGATACGATGATACAAGAAATAATTAAAGAAAATTGTCCTGAAGCATTACAAGAAGGGGGAAAAGTAGAAATAGAAAAAGTCCACCCATCACCACCTGAAAGAGATCCTAGGAGGAATACTCACAGAAATATTATAGTTAAATTCCCAAAACCCCAGATCAAGGACACAATATTATGAGCCACAAGAAAAAAAAAATTTGGTACCACAATTAGAATTATACAAGACCTAGCAATGGCAACCCTAAAGGATGGCAGATCTTGGAACACTATATATTGAAAAGCAAAGAACTGGCTGAAAACATCATCCCCAGCTAAGGACCTTTTTATTTTTGGCATTTTATGTTTTAAGGTTCCTTTCAGCCTTTATCATTCTAAGGTCTCTTTCAGTACTAATGTTTTACGCTGTGTGTTCTAAGATCCCGTCAAGCTCTGACATTCTATGTTCCACTGTTTTATGTTCTAAGGACATTCTGTATTCTAAGGCCCTTCCCAGCTATGACCAATATTCTAATGTCACTCTATGAGTCTGATCTCTGTGACTCTGTGTGCAAGCATGGGTACCTTTTAGGTTTTCCCCTGGTAAACCCCTCAGTTTACTGACTGAGACCTAATTTCTCCATAGCTGCTTTGTCCTGCTCTCCCCCATGACTGACATCTAAGGTGTGCAGCTGGGGAGTGGAATATATACCTATGATAGACTTTGGAGTTTGAGCCACAATTATAAACATTTTCTACATCCTTTTCATAAGTCTAAACAAAACAAGAAGAGAAGTCCTGATTTGTAGTGATTGCCGATTTCTAGGGTGTAAATGCTCACACTGAAAATACAATAATTGAGGGTCAGCAAGGTGGTGCAATGGATAGAGCATTGGCTCTGGAATCAGGAGGACTTGAGTACACATATACACACCACACACACACACACACACACACACACACACACACACACACACACACACAAGCTTAGCCTGGCACATAAGGAAGGAATTAATTGAAGCTTTTGATCAAATGACCAATGACTAGCTGGTGTAGGTGGGTACAGGGTGGGTGTCTCCCTTCCCCAAGGCTGCCCCCCAACCTGAAGCTCAAGGTCTATCTCCTAGGATGCCCAACCTATGACCTCACTTAAAACAACTGGAGGAATGTCCTGCCAGGAGGAGTCTGGGGCGGAAAGACTTTGGTCGCAGGAATGTGGGAACTCCTACAAGGCTGGGTGGGACTGAGAGAGAGAAGCAAGCTAATAATAACGGACCCAA
The DNA here is from genome assembly GCA_023548195.1 of Bettongia penicillata ogilbyi. Classification (NCBI taxonomy): domain Eukaryota; kingdom Metazoa; phylum Chordata; class Mammalia; order Diprotodontia; family Potoroidae; genus Bettongia; species Bettongia penicillata. The sequence continues at coordinate 3,937,979 of JAJHZJ010000590.1, forward strand.
CCCCCCACCTCCCCATGTAGAAAGCACTTTCCTCTGGAGGGAGCTGAAATCTCCACTCCCCTGGGAATGAAACTCAGACCAAACAATCGCCTGTGTGCCCAAACAGTGCCTCCAGATGTCCAGGGCCAGCCCTACACATAACAATGTGATAAGGAGGGCGTTTCCCAATAGTGACCCTGAAACAAAGAGAGGTCCAAGCTATAATCCGGGCTTGATTCAACATCTGCTAAAGGCTCAAGCTAGACTGTCTAAACTAAGCTGGCCAGTCCTTTGGCCATGCCTTTGGGCAATCTCATCAGACCATTGGATAGAATGCATATGTTGCTGCCATTCCATCATTTTTCAGTTCTGTCTTTTGGGGTTTTCTTGGCAGAGACACTGAAGTGTCTCCAGTTCATTTTACAGATGAGGAAGCTAAGGCAAACACCAGGGTCACATAGCTAGTAAGTATCTGAGGCCAAATTTGAACTCAGGTCTTTCTGACTCCAGACCTGGCACTCTACACCGTGCTGACTAGCTGACCCTTAGAATGCATGTTATACACATACACACACACACACACACACACACACACACACGTATATGCACCAGGCTCCTGGATTCAGTTGTTTAAATTAGCCAGTTCAATAAGGAAAAACATAGTGGGAGCCCAACCCTCTGTTAGCCACTGTGGGGGAGCCTAGGGGAAAGAGGAAAGGGAGCCTGCCCTCAAGAAATGTGTCCTGCTTTCTCTACATTTGGAACTGGGGGACCAAGGATCAGATTCCAGGTCTGCTACTTATCACCTGTGTGATCTGGAACAAGTTCCTTCACCTTTATGGGCCTCAGTTTGCCCATCTGTAGAATAAGGAGGGACTGACCAGTCCAGATAAAGTGAAGGCTCTTCTCACCCACTCAACGTGGCCAGAAAGTATGGTGTTATGAGAAGGGAGACCATTGGAGAACTGTGCAATTAGGGTGGGCTTCCTGGAGAAGGTGGGCCTTGAGGGAAGAGTAGGATTTGGATAAAGGGCAGGGAGGAGACTAGTATGACCTCATTTAGATACACACACACACACACACACACACACACACACACACATTCATTCCTACTTGGCTCATGGGATAACTGTTGCTTCATGCCCCCTGGCCCTAGTTTCTCAAAGAGAGCTGGCCAGAGACATAGCTTTCCACTGCTGGGAGTTCAAGGTTCTAGACTGAGGCCCTTTGACCCAAAAGCACACTCGATTCCTATGAACAGCCTTCCAGTTACTGGTCTTCCAGACTTAGGTCCTAGGCTCTCAGGGGACATTCTTGGAGGGCCATCCTGAGCCAGGAGAAAAGAGCAGGAAAGTGGGTGAGCAGCAAGGCAGAACTGGTCTTGTGGGCATTGCGCCTTCATGATGGATTGGAGAGACCCCTGCCTTAACTGGCATCATTAGAGATTCATTTCTTTGGCCACTGAAGGACTCTCAGGCTTCTCTAGTGCCCTGGGACAGGCTGTATCTCAAGCCTTGCTGGTCACTACTTTGGAGGGGAATCTAACTAGAAACCTGCTGAGGGAATTCAGGTAGAGAGTGAAAGAATAGAGCCTGAAAGAGAGGCACTTTCTTCACAATATTAACCTGATGTTCTTGGTTTCTTGGGACCAAGAAGCAGTGGGTTATACTACAAAGATGGCTGAACCTGATGTCCCAAGATCTGAGTTCAGATCCCAGCTCCACACCATCCTTATTGTGTAACAGAGGACTAGTCATTACCATTTACGAAATGGGGATAACAATGAGTCTTTCGCTGGAGCATAGTGAAAGCAGGAGGGTGTGTTTGGGAGGTAGTGAGCTCCCTGTTCGCCTCTGAGGCCCCTCCTCCACTTCCAGCACTAGAATTCTGGGGTTCCATAATCCTCACCCCATACAACTCCCAGAACGGGGATGAAGAAATGTTATCTAACACCACTGTTTATACAGTTGTGAAGCCCTGAGCCCTGACGTTGCTGTGGGCAGGCCTCCCTTTTCATTGACGGGGCTGCATGGGCCCCCCTCACTTCCTCATCCACCCACCCTCTCAACACAGAGGGAGCTGCTCTTTCAGGAGCTCCACCCTGGTGGGAAAAGGCCTGGCACGTGCTGGCCAGCCTGGGGAGAACAGTGACTCACTGACACCCAGAGCTGGTGCCCAGCATGGCTGTCTGAGCCAGTCTCCTGGAAGCCAGACGCTGGGGCCCTGCCCCTCTTGCCTCCCTCTGGAAGCTAAACTTGGCCCCTGTCTCCCTGCACTGGTGCAAGGATGGGGCCTGACCAGAAACGGTCAGCGAGCAGGATTAGCTAAAGCAACCTGCTGAGGAGGCTAGATTTTGGACACGGCTCCGCGTGTAGCTCTGGGCAAGTTCCTTCCCCTCTTTCAGCCTCAGTTTCCTCATCGGAAAAGAGAGGATTCCAATAGCCTGAGGGTCGTCCTGTCCACTTTAATCACTTGGGAACCGATCACAGTCTCCTCTGGGCCTTTGCATTAGCATTAGGGCCGTGGGAAAACAAAATCACCCCCTCCTTCCATGCCTGTCCAGCCCCTAGAACCCTTTTTTGGGACAAGTAGATCCCACTCTCTAACCAGCCCCTGACATTTCACCGTAGTCCTCCAGGCTATCATAAACACTTTGTCAAAGCCCTGTGAGTACCAGTCAGGACTTGAACCTGAAATCTCTGCCAGGAAGCTCGGGACACTGTTGTTCCCCGCCCTCCTTGGTGGCTCGGGGGGCCACCTGGGCCCCAGGGAAACAGGGTTCCTGGCCACAGGGCCCTGGGTCAGGGAAATTGCCGGCGCAGCTGGAGAGCACCCAGGTCCCGGGCGCCTCTGACTCTCACCTGCCGGGTTCCTTTACATGAACTGCCTTTGAACCTGGCGCCCTGGGACAGAAATTCGAAGGCTCCACCGCCCGTACCTGCAGCAGCAGGTGGCGGAGACCCCAGGGGCCCCCGCGTCCAGAGCTGGGGCTCGGAAGGAGAGGCCGGCCCGGGAGTACCGGGGCGTGCGTTGGGGCGTGCGTTGGGGCGTGTGCCGGGGAGGGGGCGAAGGAAGGGCTCCCTACCGTAGCATCCTCTCCTGCCTGGTGGCTGATGAGACGGCTGCCTCCAGGGTGCCGATCAGCCCACCGGGTGATGTCATACACCTTCCGCTCTATCACCAGCCACTTGTCCGTGGGCTGGCAATGCTTCCGGATCTCCTGCCAGCTGTAGGTGGGCACGGGGGTCTCTCGCGCTCCGCTCGCCTCCCCCATGGCCCCAATCCTGGCCCCCGCGTCAGGCTCCAGGCAGTCGAGCCCCCGCCCGCGCCTGGCTGCCCCCCTTCCCTGGGCCTTTTCGGACGCCGGAGCTAAAGGGCCCCCAGTCTGGGCCCCCCTCTCCCCAGGCGCTCCCCGCTTCTCTCCGCTGGGCTCTCCTCCTCCCGCGCTCCTCTCCCTCCCCAGCCACCTTGCCTATTCCTTCTCCCTTCCAGAGGCTCTCTCAGCCTCCCAGAACTTTTCCCCCCCTTATAAATCCATTGACAGCCGAGCTCAGCCTCGCCCCCTCCTTCTCCACATCCTCCTCTCGTCATCCTCTCTGGTCGTTTCACAGCCACCGGGAGTAGAGAGCCTGGGCACCAATCCAAGCCCTGTGTCAACAGGCCTGGGAACCTACCATTGGCTGGCCTGGCCTACAGGAAGGGTTGCCCCTGAATCAGGGAGCTAGTCACTGCCCCCTCCAAACACCATCCCTTTCTCCTCAGGCTGCCCCACCCTAGGGCTGCCCAGAAAGGCAAAACAAAATGCCTGGTCTGAGTCCTGGGTGGGATTTGAACTCATGCCTTCCTGCTTCCCAGGCGCTGTGCCGCCTTGAAGCAGAAGAACAGAGAGGAGAGCAGAAGCAGGGTGGGGAGAGAGCCAGTTTAGGAATCAAGAACACGTGCTTCAGACCCTGGAATACTTGCCCAGCCTTAGTTTCCTCATCTGTAAAATAGGAGTAAATAATACTGACATCCTTTCAAGGCCGGATCAAATGAGAGAATAGTACTTGTAGAGTGTTTTACAAACCTCAGAGAATTATATAAATGATCATAATTAGTGCTCGTTAAAACAAGTACCTTTTAATTTAACCTAAGGTCACATCACCCCCATACCTCTGCAGAGGGGAGAACGCTGAGGAGAAAGGAAGCATCCTTCCTTGCAAAAGCCCCATTTACAGAGCATTTTTTATATAGCTCCATAGAGCACAGGTATTCACAGTCCCATTTTACTGATCAGGAAACTGAGGTTCAGAGAGCACCAGAGATCTAGAATTGGAAGGGACTTTGGAGAGGCCAGCAAGTCCTAGGGATCAGTCATTCAGAGCTGGGAGGGTCCTCGGAGGCCAGGTGGTCCAACCCCCTTAACTTGGCAAGAAGTTGTAAATGGGAAAGAACACTGACTCTCGGGCTGCCAATCCAGGAGATGTAAGAGGCAGGATCAGGCTCTTAGAGCTGGGAGAGCCCCTGAGGAGCCAACCTAGCCAAGTCTCACCAGAAGGGAGTAGCAGAGCAGGGATTTGGAACCCAGGCCCTCTTACCCTCTGGTTGCAGTGCTCTCTCTTTCCTGGCTTCTCTCTGGCTCCAATGACTCTTCTAGGGACACACTGCAGCAAGCGTTCAAAGTGGGATGTAGACCCTTCGTGTCTCTCGCCTGAGTCCAAGTTTGAGTGCTTAAATACACTGAGTTGGCCCTTCAGGAAGGATGCCCAGCTTGAAAGGGGAGATTCCTGGGATCAGAAGGCATTGGAGTGGTTCCCCCATTCCAGGGATATTGAGGCCTAGCCAGTGTTGCCTGCTGTCACCACCACCCCCTTTCCCAACCCCAGGACCATGGTCTGGGTCCCAGCCCTTCCTTCTGATGAGCTAGGCAACCTTGGCCAAGTCAGAGCCTCACTTCTAGATCTGGATCTGGGGCCATTTATGATCCGATGGTCAATCCTGAGTCCTCAGTCACCCCTTCCTTCTGGCTTCCCAGGGCCCTAACCTCAGACATAGCTGCTGTGGGCAGCTCTCACATCATGGCTGGGGAAGTAGCTGATTGGGAGTCAAGTCCCCCAAGGAGTGGGGAGGGGCAGGGACAGACCCAGGTATGTCCTGGAACCAGGAGCTGCCCACAGGGCTGGCTCCATGGGAGTGAGGGGTCCCTGCCAATCACTACCATGCCAAATTTGCTGGAGACAGAACAGGAAAACCAGGAGGAGGAAGTGGGAGACATTGACCCTCAGCTCCTTGTCTCTGGGGTGGTGGTCAGACCAGGGGCTCTGTCTGTCCTGACTGAGGTGCTACTTCATAAAATAGCATTTATCTGATGCTTTCAGATTTTCAAAGCCCTTCACATTTGCCATCTCATTTGGCCTTCACAGCAACCCTATGAGGTAGGTGCAGTCTTATCACCATTTTACAGACAGAGAAACTGAGGCAGAAAGCAGTTAAGAATCTAGGGCAGGATCTGAACTCAAACCATCCTGACTCCAAGTCCATGTCTCTACGGACTGCGCTATCTAAACACGAGAACAGAAAAATATGCTTAGATAAGAGAGAAATGAAAACAGACCAAGATACTCCCTACCCCAAAGATAAAGTCTCACTGATTCTGGTATCAAAGGTGGTTGCCATCCAGTTGTTTAAATCATGTCTGACTCTTTGTGACCTCAGTTGGGGTTATCTTGGCAAAGATGCTGGAGTAGTTTTCCATTTCCTTTTCCAGTTCACTTTACAGATGAGGAAGCTGAGCAAAATTTAGTGACTTGCTCAGGGTCACACAGTAGTAAGTGTCCAACATGGGCAGGAAGAGGCAAGGGGGATGGACTTGGAGTCAGGGGAACTTACACTTAAAGGAGAGCTGAGTTAGAGCTGGGAGGGAGAGGAAGGATTCCCCCCGCCCGCATCCCCGATTTTACAAAGGAGAGAACTGAGACCCAGAGGAGAGACTTGCCATGGTCACATGAGGCAGCCCAGTGACCATCCATCATAAAACACCACCCCAGAGAACTTTGTACACAGCAACAACCACAATGTGTGAGGAATTTTTCTGGCAGACTTAGTACTTCATTGCAAGTACTTAAATTGCAAGACTTAAAAAATTTCCAATGGACTCTTGAGGCAAAACACTTTTCACATGCAGAGAAAGAACTGTGGAACTGGATCTCAGATAGAAGTGGGTCATTTACTTTTGTATTATGTTTTGTTTTATGTTTTCTCTCACTCATTTTAATTCTTCTATGCAACATGTATTTAGTAGGAATGTACGTATAGAACCTATAGAAAATTGTACGCCATCTCAGGGAGGGTGTGGGGAAGGAGGGGAGAGTAAGGGAGAGGGAATGGGAAAAAAATCTAAGATATGTTGCAGTGATTGTCAAACACTGAAAACAAATAAAATAATTTACTTCTTTAAAATTAATAAAAAAATCCAGGGTCTGAATTCAAGTCTCAGCTCCACCAATGACTGTGAGCAAGTCACTTGACCCAAATTTCTTCATCTAAAATAAAGCTAAAAATGTTTTCCCTCCTTCCCTTTGGGATTGTTTGGAGGAGCTAGGGATAATTAATCGTAGAATGCTCCACACACATGAGCCACCAGGACATTAGGACTGAATTGAGAGTTGGAAGGGTCTGTTCTGAACCCCTCATTTTCTAGGGGGGCACACAGCCCCAGATAACTGAACTGGTAGACTTCCTATGTGAGGAGAATGTAGGATCACTGGGATTTGAACTCAAGGCCTCTGATTACAAACCCAGACAGCCCTTTTTGCACTGCACCCCTAGAGGCTAAACAGGTCATGGACATCTGAGTTCAAATCCAACCTTGGCCATTTGCTAGCTGTGTGTCTCTAGGTGAGTCATTTTCATTTCCTCATTGGTAAAATGGTCTCTAAAGTTAGTGGTCTCTAAAGTTCCATCCAGTTCTGGGTCAGTAATCCTATGAATGCTGTGGTTAATAGTATTTTCAAGGATCTATAATTATACTGATTAGGGGGAACATGCCCTCCATTAGTGCAGATAACAACCCCTCTCTATATAGTCCATTGTCTTTAAGGACTACAGAGGCTGGGCCTCAGAGTCTTTCCTGCTTGGTAAGACCCACTGAGACCTGTGCTGCCCCCCCACCTCCCCACCCTGGCCTTCAGGGATATAGGGTCATGTCCACCACCAGATGAGGCCCCACAGGAACCCTGGGGTAGGGATTGTTGTCATTTATGCTAATAATAAGAGGAAGGATGGACAGTAGCCAGCTGCTGTGAGTTCCAGTGCCGACTCTGACACAGATGAATGTGTGAAGAGAAAGGGGTTCTTGCCTTGGGGTCCACAGATCCCCTGGCATGTTTAGGAGCTTGGGTGGAAAAACAAAATGACCTTTATTCTCGTAAACTAAACTCTAACTAAAATGGAATATTTTCTTTGATTAGAAAAAGGAAAGACCTAATGTGAACTCTGTGGGCTTCCTCAGACTGTCAGACGGAGAAGGGTCCATGAGCACCCCCCAAATATATACACAAGCACCTATATATGTATATACATGTAACACTTATGTATGTCATAGTAATAATAGTTAATAATTAGTGTGTCCTGCCAGAGCAGGGCTGGCTGGGGGAAGGGCAAGCTGGTGAGGTGCCTGGCCCTCTTCTTTCTCTCTAGCTAAGCATCAAGGTTGGGGTACAGTGACTCAGACTGTCTCCCTCTGCAGAACTGGGGGGCAGAGGCAGAGGCCAGACAAAAGGAGGTTCTTTGTGGAAGTGCCTGCCATCCTGCCCCCTCCTGGAGCCCAGGCTAAGGCCAGAACCGAGCCGCTGTCAGTCAGCAAGTATTTATAAGGCAATGTCCTAATGTGAGCAGAGCCCTGGGCTGGGGCGCTGCTGGGGCGGGGGTGGAAGACAGAAGGGAGTTTATGGGCCTGTTTATTTTCTCCTCTCTGCAGAGATTAGAACAGGAGCTGGCACCATGTCTATGGGTCATGCCAAGGTTCCAAGTGCACCCTGACTCTGGAGAACAGTGTGTGAGTATGTATGAGAGAGTGTGAGAGTGTGTGAGGGTGTGAGTATGTGTGTGAGTGTGAGTGTGTATGTGTGTGTGTGTGTGGGTGTTAATGTGTGAGTGTGTATGTGTTTGTGAGTGTGCATGTTGAGGTGTGTACACTCAAGAACTCCAGTGTGCATACCCCACTCTCTGGCTCTCTTTGTCTCTCCCTAGGGAAGAAGAATTCAAGGCAGGTGGCATCTCACCAAAAGGAGCTGGGTGTGGCAGAGGCCATTGACCTTCAGAGGAAGTGGTCTGGTGCCGCCACAGAGGGGCCCTGCACTGGGAGTCAGGCAGGCTGACTGGGTTGGAATCTCAGTTTTGCTATTAACTACTCGTGTATCCTTGGGCAAGTGACTTCTGCTTTCCCAGCCTCAGTTTCCTCACTTGTAAAATGAGAGGTATGGACTAGATGGCATTCCTTCTCCCTCTAGAAAGTCAGCTATCCTTAGAGGGAGTCCCTTGAAGCCCAGGTTAGGGCCATAGGAGTCTGTGAGCTTTCAGGCTCCCCTTCCCTCCAGCTTAAGATGGTGGCATAGACTTATTACAGGGTCATAGATTCAGAGATCATCTAATCCAACCCCCTTGTTTTGAAGATGAAGAAACTGAGTCCCCAAGAGGGGAAATGACTTGCTGAAATCATAAAGTTAGTAAATGGCATAGGCAGCATTCAAACCCCGACCCTTTGAGGACAAAGCTGGTGGTCTCCCTGGACCCCACTGACCCTCCAGTCAGGGAGTCCCCTGGGATGAGAGTTTGCAGTTGACCAAAAGAGAGTCCTGCTCCCTTCCTCCCTTATCGTCCCTGGCTTCTCCGTGGAGGGGTCACTCCTGGCACCTGGAATTTGAAATGCACACACTTCATGTCTCAGGTGCTGAGGAGGCCTCCTGCCCAAGGCCTAGGGCTCACTCCTCCTCCTTCTATCCAGCTGGGTGTGGTTCAGGAGTATGGGAGAACAGATTCACCCACAGGGCACTGGGGGAGGAGGCTCAGCTAGGCCCAGGTGTCTTCAGGTACCAAATGGTGGAGAGCCTGAGAAAGGACAGAATTTAATCCATCTCCCCCACCCCATTCTGAGGAAAATTTTTCTCTTTCTCTGCTTTCTCCTTTTCCAGAGGGGGTCAAATCACAGATGTTTCCATTCAGAAGGTTCTTTGGGGAAGAACTCATAGAACATCAGAGCTGAGGGACACAGCACAGAGAACAGGATGTCAGAGCTTGGAGGTCAGAACTGGGAGGGACCTTAAATCCTTGGTCCAACTCTGCAATTTACAGAGGGATATGAAGTTATGACACTGTCTCTGGGTTCTTACCCAACTTGTTGCTGTAACACTTGTGCTTAAGGGCTGAGGGTGATCCTATGGATCTACAGTGTAGCTCATGAATCCACATCGGTGTGTTTTCTTGAACCACTTGCCAGTAGACTCAATTATGGCAACAAAGGCATTTACTGTAACAGTAAAGTGAAATGATGCCTATAAAACACCTCCCCCGTAAATAGCTCTCTCAGTTACACAGTACACTCTATGCAGGAAGGGTAGGCTCAGATTTAAGGTATGATGGGATTGAGGGACATGTACCAAGAGCAGCTCATAGTTCCTACAACTGTGGGCCTAGAAATCTTTTCTATCTTTGTAGAGTCCTCAGGAAGCTCTCCTTAGCTGTCTCGTCTCTGTCCAGTAAGGTCCTCAACGTCTTCCTCTCTCTGCAGGCTGACTATCCATTGTCAGGACTGGTTCTCTCTTGATTCATAGCCGGCTCTCTTCTCTGGGTCCCATTCCTTGAAGAGGCTTCCTCCCTCAAGTGATTGCCTAGAGTATGGGTCTGTCTAGAGTACGTGTTTTTGCTCCAAGTTACACCCTGAACCCTCAAACTACTGAATGTTAAGTATTTCTTGGGCAAGTCATTGCTTGACACCAAGGCCAGTGTGGGGTGGGGAAGAGAGAGGTCACCCCTTTTCCTCTTCAGGAGTCTTTTCCACAGAACACTTCTGAGCTGTGCCTCCCCCACCCCATCCTCAACTCCCCAGGCCTTAGCTATCGAAAGCAGGCAGAGATATGGCTATTCTGTGTGCTCAGTCAATCTCTTGTTCCCTTCTGACTCAATCAGAAACTTGTTCATACTTTGCCAAGGGATCACCAGGTTTTGATACATTACCATTTCATTACCTCTGCCAGCCACTCCTTTTCTGTGTTGATATGAACTTATTTGGGAGGGTAGGCTATGATTTCCATGACATCAAACATCTGCACACAAATGCCCAATATGTGGCGAATAAGCCAGGCAAACTTGGATTTCTAATGCAAAGAGGCCTCTCTGGCTGCACAGATATCACTGAGACTTGGTGAGTGTTAAGCCCTTTACCTATGTTGTCTCATTTTGAGCCTCATAACCACCCTGCAAGATGGATGCTATTTTTCTACCCATTTTTCAGATAAGGAAACTGAGGCTGAGAAAGGCCCAAATTCCCACAGCTGGTAATTATCTGAGGTCAGACTTGAACTCTGGTATTTCTAACTCCAAGTCCGTGCATGCACCTACCTGCTGCATCACCAGCTGCCTCTGGCTCTGAAAGGGTATATATACTCTTTGTAGAGATTATCCCCACACCAGGTAGCCTGTGTATGTCCCTCAGTGTTCTAGCGTACTCTGAGGGATTTGTGGGGTGTCTTCTCTGACCAGTATCCTGAGCCTTTACCAACTGTACTCTCCCAACCATTTTGGATATAAGGGCCCAGAACCTAACAGCCCAGATTCATTTAAACTACTTAACAATGGCCAGATTTTACAATGGAATATTGACTTTCCTCCAGTACTTTAGGCAGGCAGGGATACCCTCTCTTAATTTACCTCAGTCTCTGGGGATGGTTAAGACTGGACTTAGCTCAGTTTCTACATAGCAACCCTCCTGATGTCATCCAAGGGAAGCATTTTGTTGGATGAATCCTCAACTAGGTTACCACTGGGGAACCTGGCCTGCCTACTTCTCAGGACTTTGCTCTACACTGCCTGAACTCTGGCCCACTGAGATGCTAAGGTTCCCTCCAAACTTTCCCGACTCCCAAAGTCATAGACTGTTCTCCTTTCAGCAGTAGCTGTGAGCCAAGGCATTTTCTAACCTACCTTAATGACCATTTCATTCTTCAAAAAATGGAGGAACCAGTGAGGGAGAACTTATGTCCTGGATCTGATTCACATCAACAAGGAATGAGGTCCTTGTGAGGAAGGGATCACTTCATACTAGAATTTGTAGGATAACTGACATGCACATCAGATATTGGGGGTAGCTAGGTGGTGCTGCAGTGGACAGAGCCCTAGGCCTGGAACTCATCTTTCTGAGTTCAAATCAGACCTTAGACACTGACTAGCTGTGTGACCCTGGGCAAGTTACTTCACCCTGTTTGCCTCAGTTTCCTCATCTGTAAAATGAGCTGCAGAAGGAAATGGCAAACCTCTCCAGTATCTCTGCTGAGAAAACCGAAAATGGGATCTTGAAGAATTGGACACAATTGGGTGCAATTGAACTAATCACCATCATCAAAACTGCAACAAGCTCTAATTAGACAGTCAGCAGATAAACCTTCAGGTGAGGATGACTACTCTATTCCTTCAGACCCCCAGTTATCTGCTTGGAGTCAGAAAATTCCTTCAAATCTCCAACAAACCCGGTTTGTCAAGCTTTATCCTCTCAAAACATTGCAAGCACTCAACCCAGCAAAACCATCAAGGCGATGTCTGGACCTGAGGGAACAAGGCTCCCCTCACACCCTCTTAATGCTCCTGGTTGGTTTGAAATCCACCTGAGAACAAGAGCGAAAACACTAGGGAACGTCCTCGGGGTCTTTGACCTGCCTCTTAGAGCCTGCCTTTATTACGGCTACCTGCCAGTAATACAAAATTCCTGGTGCTCGTGTAGTGTTACCATCAGTGAAAAGCTGACCATTTATTTATCTCTCCCAAATTTCATCTCATTCAATTTAGCTGGATTTTCTATCCTGTTGAAATCTTTAGAGATTCTGACATCTCCACCCTCCTGGAAGATGTCCAAGGCAGCATTAACATGGAATTCCTTCCATGTTGTGTTCCAAATGAAATTGTGCTGATTGTATTGAACCCTGTCACACCACAGGGCCTTGGAAATGAGACCCACCCTCACTCACATGAGTTTAGCTTAACGATCCACTCAGGAAGAACGAAGTACGTGAAGGATGGTTATCGTTCACACTATGACATGTAGTTCAAAACAAAGGAGACAATGTGTGTAAAACATTTTGCATTATTTAAATGCTATTATTATTATCAATCAGATCGTATTTCTAAAGCTTTAATACTATTTCTGTTGTAAGGCTATAATTTATTTCTATATTATCACATTTGTAAAGCACTTAGCACAATGCCCAATGAATGGTAAATGCTTAAAAATGCTTGTTCCCCACACACCCTTCACTGTTATTGTTAGCATTGTTTATGGGATGCACAGCCCAATGGATTCTTCCATCAGTGCGTAGACCTCACACATACCCTATCAATGGTTATTGAGTTGGGCTCATTGTTCAGTTGGAGAAGGATGGATTGGGTGGCCTTTCTTGAATGCTCCCAACTTTCCCCCTGAAATACAAGCTGGTGTTCTTAGCAATTAAATTCCTTCAATGATGCTGCATGGCTGCAAGACATCTCCAGAGAATTAGAGATGATGTTCACCCAACAGGCAATGAAGGAACCTGTGCTGCATGGAAGCAGGAGGCAAACTATTCCAAAGAAATGTTCAGGAAAAGTGAGACAAAGGAGTTCTCAGAGATACCCCACTGGAAAGGGAGATGGTCCAGTCCCATGATGACAGAAAGCAGTAACCAATGTGCTCCACTGCTATCTTGTCATTCATTCATATCTGACTCTTCCTGACCCCATTTGGGATTTCTTGACAAAGATACTGGAGTGGTTAGCCATTTCCTTCTCCAGCTCATTTTACAGATGAGGAAACTGAGGTAAACAGTGAAGTGACTTGCCCAAGGTAGCACAGCAAGTGAGGTTGGATTTGAACTCAGGTCTTCTTGATTCCAGGTCCTGTGCTCTATCCACTTAATCAACTAGAGTTTAGACTTTAGCTTTTTCGGATAAAAGCATTTGAGTCTTCCCTGGTAAGGGAGAGGCTTATTAGCCATTTTACCCCAGAATAGATAGATGGATAGAGAGGTAGATAGATAGATAGATAGATAGATAGATAGATAGATAGATAGATAGATAGATAGACAGATAGATAGATAGTCCTAACTCTCAAGGAGTTCACATTTTAATGGAGAAGACAGACATGAAAATAACTAGAAACATACAAGTCATCCAAGGAATACATACAGAGAAGATGGGAGGGAATCTCAAAGGGGAAAGCAATGGTAGCTAGGGGTACCAGGAAAGGTGTATTGCAGAAAGTGAGATTTGAGTTGAGTCTTGGAGAAAGATAAGGTAACTGAGGTGAAGGAGAGGAAGGAGAGCATTCTAGGCATGGGAGACAGTCGGTGAAAAGGCTGCAGATAGAATGTCATGTGCAAGGAACAGTATGGAGGCTGAGCATCTGAATCACAGAATAGGTAAAAAGGAGTAAAGAGAAGAAAACTAGAGGTCAGGAGGTCAGGCAACAAAGAGCTTTAAATGCCAAACAAGGGACTCAACTTATTTTGTCAATATTCCTCGGCAGGGAGGGATTGGACGTCATGGTGAAGATGGAGAAGAGGTTTGAGGGCCATAAAGTCATAAGAGGGAAAGATGGAATGATAAAAGATTATGATCAGATCAAGGACTGTCAAAGACTTGCTATCACTCAATGGTACAGAGCCTCTAAAGAGTAGGAAGGGAGAGTTTCTCTGGCCATAAACGTCCCTACATGGACACTCTATATGTCTACTTGGCCCACATGTGTTGTCTGTTTCTTTCTGTAGGTATGTATGTGTTCCCAGTGTAAGAGAAACAATATGGAGGAAGCTATCAACTAATTGGCTGCAGAGTTTGATGTTTTTCATATCAGTCCATGTCTTTTTTTGGTTGGGTTACTAAAAATATACACATCTATAGAGTCCTAAGAGTTATGAGTTTGCCTTAAGTAGTGGTCACAGGGTGCTTTCAATCCAGGGCAGCTGCAAATATGGTCACACATTTGGATTCAATCAATTTCACAGGCATGTGGTGGAGGACATAACAATAGGCATCTGAAAATTAAGACGGACGTCATTGTTGATTGCCAAGTTCAATGTGAATCTTCAGAGCAATATGGCAGCCTGTGACCTTTGGTTTTATAAATAACTCGATTGTGATAGATATGAGATAATGGTAGGTGGTGTTATTTTTATAATTCCTATGAAAATTGCATAGTGCTTTAGGGTTTACATCCATTGTCTCATTTTATACTCACAGCTGGAAAGGAGGTCCTCTTATTATCATTGCCATTTTACAGATGTGGAGATTGACACAATGAAGGTTAAGTGACTCATAGTGGCCTAAGTGTCTAAGTTAATATTTGAACTCAGGTCTTCCTGACTCCATCCCCTGAGAGGAATCATGTCCACAACTAGGGAGGTGATGGTCTGTGTAATCTGTCCTGGTTAGACCAAATTGAGAGAACTGGGTTCTGTTCCAGATGTTAAGATTTAAGTAGGGCACTGGACAGCATTCAGAAGAAAGCAACCTGAATAAGGAATGACTCCTTAATTAATCCATACAAAGATCAGTTGAAGGAACTTGGAACATTTATCCTGGAGAAAAGGAGACTTGGGGGAGGTGAGGTATAGCATTCACACTGTGAATATTGCAAGTCTTTGAAATCCAAGTCCCACCAGGGCCCCTGAAATAGGTCCTATCATCTATCGGAGCACTAGCCTGGCCAGGTGACTTTGGGTAGAGTGCTGGGCCTGGAGCCAGGAAGAATCCTCTCCATAAGTTCAAATCCGGCCTCAGACACTTTGATGGCTGGGTGACCCCAGACTCTATTTGCCTCAGTTCGTCTATGAAGGAGGAAATGACAAACCATTTCTGCTGATGGGGTCATGAGGAGTTAGATATAACTGAAAAACAAGGGCATGGGAATTTAGGAGTTACAATAACTTAGAAGAGCCTTGCTCTACCAGGCCATGATCAGTGGAGGAAGGGGCCCTCATCAGATGAAATTAGAAGTCTTGAAATGTCAAATGGTTAGCATTCCTGGTATCAGCCCTGAGTCATCAGGAGACTTAGATTGTGATCCAAGGAACAGTGTCAGCACCACCAGATTTTGTAGCTCACTGGTTTACAAAGAGTTTTTCTCCCAGTCTCCCTGGGCAGTGGGTCATGCAAGTATTATAATGATACCCATCTTCCAGATGAGGGAACTGGGGTTTAGGAATGGGGACTAGCTTGCCTGTCATCACACAGCTAGTGGGTGTCAGAGGCAGAATTTGAACTCAGGTCTCCAGAGCATAGGACTGCTGGTGGACTGCACACCTGGGTTTTCTGAGGACCAGTCCAGCTTAGTGCAGAGAGTCTCAAGACAATGAATTTTTTGGTCACAAGTCATGATATGTAAAGTGACAGCAAGGTTGCAATCCGCATCAATGGACCTTTGGGAACTACGAGGAAGTTACAGTTGTGAAATAATATGAATGTCCTCTTTGCTAGCAATCTTTGAGGTAAACAGAGAATGCTTTCAGGAATCTTCACTACCTTGTGGAAATGCTCAGATATACCCCTAAGGGTCTGATAAGCTTAAACCCCTTTCCTTTCCTCCAGAAAAAGGGGCAGATTCCCTGAGTAAGACTTGAACTCTCCTTTTCCTGAATCTTTGTGATTCTCCAGACCAAAACCCCCTAACAGAAAGTAAGCTTCTTGAGAACAAGGACTATATTTGTGTATTTTTCTCACCACTTCCTGGCATACTGTTATATGATAATAAATTATATATATTATCATATATAATATTATAAATATGTTATATATTATATCTAATAAATGTTTGCTAAAAAACTAAGTCTAGCACCTCTGAGAACTACATCTGAATTCAGAAACCCGAATGGATCATTGATCCAAATTCAGGACTCTATATCTTTTTGCCAGACCATGCCAGATGACACGCAAATCCAAAGCAATTACACAGGGTCATAAGATCATAGCTGAAAAGGACATCAGAAGATAGGTAGTCCAAATGCTTCATTTTACAATCAAGGAAACTGAAGTTACCAGAAAAAAAAATGCTTATTACTTGACTAGATGAAATCTGGCCTCCCTTTCACTCCTAAAGTCTTTGTTCTCATTTTAGAACTAGATCCAGAGAGGCTAACGGATATGGCCTTGGCCTTTGTAACAGGTCTGGGACAACTGAGGCCTCTCCTACTCATAAAAGAGATAACAGCTCACACTTCCGTATAATTGAATTTGGAAATGCCCTTGATGACAAGTCACCTGACATGAGAAAGTGAGTGCTACTATTTTCCCCTATTTTACTGATGAAGACACTTAGGCTCAGAGGAGTGAATGGATTTAACCAAGTTCACACAACTAGTAAGTCTCTGAGGCAGGATCTGAACCTAGGTCTTTCTGCCTCCAGAAGATCCACTCCAAACCACATAAACATTATGTCAGATACTCATACAGTCATTAGCTTTTGTTGACTACCTTTGTTGGACAAGGTACAGGAGAACCTGAGAGCCGCTGGGGCAAGCACCATTTTTACCCTTACTCAGTGTCTAGCTATATAGTAGGCACTTAATAAATGTTTTCTGATTGACTTCACTCTTAGCTCTTTGAGGCTCTATCTATCTGGCCTGAGCTCTTCATTTTACTGTTGGGGAAAAAGCCCATAGAGAGATAGGACTTTGTTCAAGGTTACACAGCAAATCAGCGGGAGATGTGGTCCCCCATGTCCCCACTACACTGTAGGCAGCCCATGGCAGAGTTTTCTATGTCCCAGAAGGAGATAATGGTAAAGTACCAAAGGGAAAGCATAGAACACAATGTTGTTACTACCTTGTTAGACTTAATATGACTTTTTAAAAAAAACCCACATTAATGTAAGTTCAGAATCATTCATCTTCCTGCTTTATCATCTTCACATACTGATGTTGATTTAAGTTCACAATAGAATGTGAAGAGACATCCCAAACCCATTGGAGCAGAAGAAAAGATCTTGGGAGATAGATCATTAGGGCTCCAAGCCAACCTGAGAAAGGCTGGCCTGGTCCCTCCTTTTAAAGATAAGGAATCTGTGGGTCAGATAATTTACTTGCCCAAGGTCACAGAGCTAGAAAACAGAGCCAGGATTGGAAACCAGTTGTGTCTTGGTTCACGAGGTCAGTGTTCTTTCCCCTGTACCTTTCATTATGTGGGTCCCAAGCAGACCTTGTATTTTCTTCCAGAGAGGTCTAGAAGACCTCTGCATTCTGGCTTAATCCTCAGCCCAATCTTTCATTCAAGAATGGATCAAGAGGATATGGTTTCTTTGATTCTCAGACTGTCTGCAAGAAACTCTTCCAACTTTACCAATAAATCCTTCCTTTATTAAATAGAGATTTTGTTACATTTCATATTAAAAAAGGAAACTAGAAGTGAGCCAGCAAGAGGTCAGTGTCCAGAACAGCTCCAGATCACCAGGGCCAGGTCTCTTTTGGGGAAGTCTCCTTTAGAGGACCACTAGAGGCATTCCCTTCCTCCAAGGAGTCACAAGATTCTCCCACACTAATGCCACCTGCCAGCTCATCCCCTAAGGAGGAGGGTAGTCTCTCCCACCCCCAGGCTGGTGCCAGGGACATGGGTCAGCCTATACTCCTAGCCCTTCCCTATCTGAGGAAGCACTCATTATGCCAGAGAAAAGAACTCTTGGCCCCTGAGGCCTGGGGAAATGGACCTCCCCCTATCCTGCCTTCTCCTGGGTTGGCAGGGCCCGCTGAACAGACTGAGACAGGTGGGAAGTATATGAGCCCAACCACCTCTAGCTGGGGGCGGGGGGGCGGAGTTTGCAGGGAATTACAGGAATGGAGATGGTAGTAACTCTGGGAGCCTATACAGGAAATACATTTCATCGTCAGAACAGGTGGCCACCGTGCCTCCTGGCTGGAGGGGGGCAGGGAGGGGCAGGGTACTGTTTCTATGCCAAAGCCCAAGGGTGTGGGCCCCACTACAGGCAGGGTCCCTGGAGGGGCCCCTTTTAGGGGAGGCTCAGTCCAACAACTTGCCAAGTGGTCCTGACCCTGGGGGTGCCTGTTAGGAGGCCACTAGCCAACCTCTTCAGGCCCCCACAGCAAACCTCACTTAGACTGACCCCCAAATCTTTCAGTTGACTTCAACTCAGTCTCTGATGGGAGCCAAGCCCCTTTAAATTTCTCAGGGGAAGTGTCCTATTTAAAGGTAAAACATTAGAGCCAGGTTATGTCTCCTCCCCTTGCCCTCACCCCTACGCCAAGGCTCAAGCACAGTTAGCTGGGCTTGGCTGCTCTTTGTCCAGCAAGCCTGCCCAGTGGTTTATCTGTAATTCCCAGCTTGGAATGATTGTCATTCAGGAAGCAGCTGAGGCCGGGATAGCATTCCAACTTAGGACATGTCCCCTGACAGCCAGGAAAGAGAAGTGTCTTCTTGAGGGGGAGGGGTGCTTATTAACTCTTGACAAATCTTTCTGGCTGAGAGCTGGGCTGCTCTTAAAGTCCTATGAAAGTGGGATAGAGGTCACGAGGTCCACTAATGAGGGAGGGGGACATAAGACCACCCTCTTGTCTTGGTGGAGAGGAGGAAGCATTCCAAACACCACTCACACCAGGGGAGGGTTATCTTCTGCCCCAGATTCTCCCATGTTGTCCCTTGCCTAGGCCTGAGCCTGGGGAGAAGCACAAAGCTGGGCCCCGATACAAGGGCCAAGGGGATAGGGGAAGGGGGTGAGTGCCAAACATGAACTTGGGGAAAGACCACAGTCCTACTCCCCTCCCAGGCTGAGATCCTCAACCGCTGGTGAAATGTTTGGAGAAATTTCCCCAAGGGACAAATAGTGTTTTTGGTTAACAGGGCCAGGAAGTCAGCCAGGCTCTAAAGCAGGGAATGGTTTCCCTGGCTGTAAGAACAGGAATACACCACAAGGGGGTGCTGCTCCCCACTGACCAGGATGATCTTTGTGAGTGCTGGTCATTGCCAAAGTCAAGGTGTGTGCAGAATTGGGGGGAGGGGGAGAGAGATGGACAACTGACAGGGGCCTTGCTTTGGGGAGGGGGTAGGGCAGGGCCAAAGGCCCCAGCTATTTTCCTGAGCTCAGACACAAGACACCCTCTATACCTTTCTCCTTCGGTAATGGTGAGTGGCCAGGGGGATGGACAGATCCTCCCTCGGGAAGAATAGAGCCACTCTCCACCCACCCCAGCATCTCCCCACAGCCACCAAAGTCTGCAGGCTCTGTTCTTGTTGATCAGATTTTTTTTTTCTTCTTTTGGAAAATTCACTGCATCGGATGGTGGAAGCAGCCGCTGTCTGGCTCTTTTCAGAGCCTGGGCCTTGGAGCCCAAGATCCAGCCGGGAGGGATCTGCCCCTCCGCCCTGCAGGGTTTTCTCCAGGGTCTCCTTGCTGGTAGTAGAACCTTCAGAGGATGGAGACCCATCCATCGTGTCTTTCTGCCTCAATCAGAGCAGTCCCCTCCCACAACTGCATGTCCATCTGTCTCCCTGGAGCTGTGACCTCAACCTTGGCACTAGACCTCATTCGGGTAGAAGCCTAGCTTGGCCAGGGACATCTCCTTCCGGAGCCTCATGATCTCCCAGAAGATCAACTCCACTAGAAGACCGAAAGAAGAGACAGGGTTAGGTTTTGACTAAGAGAGCCCAAAGCACCTTCCACAATTCTGCCCCACCCCCCTCCAGCTCCAGGAAAAAAAATCTCTTCTCCCATGATGCTCAGAAGAGATTTACCAGCTCAAAAGTCCTATAAAAGGCTAAGGTTTAGTACTAAGTGGTTCCATCAGAGACCTGGGGAGGAGCCTATATAGGAGTCTATCCTATCACCAGTGTACAGATGAGGAAACTGAGGCTCAGAGAAGGGGAAGTGACTGACCCAGGCTCATTCTGCAGGGACACAATTCAGAGCAACACAGGGCTAGGACTGGGCTTAGAGATTCCTCTCACCTCCCCACCTCCCTTATATAGATAGATGGGGAAACTGTGGCCCAGAGAGATTAAAATCCAGTTCAAATTGGGAGGCACCCTGGTTCAACAGAACAAGCCCTGACTCTGGAGACACAAGCCCTGGCTTCAAATTCTGCCTGTGGGGTTTCCAATCCCAGGGCCTTACTTATTTTTCTGTAAAATGAAGGGGTTGGTCTCTGATGTCCCCACTGCTTCTAGAGAGAGAATTTCATCCCAGATCTTCTCTCAGACTAGCACTCACCTGATTACACCTGGTTCCATGTTCTTGGAACATCTACAGCAAACTCTGAGTAAGATTTCTTTTCTGCTTACATATCACATCTCCTCATGGGCCCCCACCACCTTGTAGGATTAAGCTCTTGGGAGGCAAGGGACTGCTTTGGCATCATGGATTAGTCATTTTGGTATCATGGGATTCATGGTATCCCTAGCACCAAGCCCAGGGTCTGGCATGGGTATATGTGTGGGCATCCAGACCTGTGATTTTATTGTAAGGAAGTCCTGGAAAGCCCCTCCTACCATGCTGACTGGTGTCTTGACTGGACCTTACTGTCTTAAGAGACTACAGCCCTGAAAGGGTGACCTAGATGGTATATGTATCCAAGGTAGGGCTTGAGACTAATTCTTCCTGATATCAAGAGCCACCTTTCAGTCACTTAACTGTTCTTTAAATGTTTGGTTACCTGACCTTCCTCACTACCTTGCATTTAGTAACCACTTAAGAAATGTTTGGTTTTATTTGGACCTCATTTTTCCAATCTGTAAAATGGGAGACCTGGACCAGATGGTTTCTCTGAGGTTCTGTCAGCTCTATTTGATGCTATGATTTAAAATCATTTTGAATTTTTGTGTCCCCAGAACCTTTCTCACTAACTTATCCATAGCAGGCCCTCTCTAAATGCTACAACTGAATTCTAGCCTCCTGTAGCAACCAGGTTCAAGTGCCTGCTGTGTGGGGTACTGGAGAAGACATGATGCCACCAAAACATCCACCACGGTCTCTCGGCATCATAGCTAGAGAGTCCCCCATTAAGTTGGAGAGAACATCATAACCAGAACTACTGGGCCCTCAGGGCTCTGTTCTGGGACTTACGGGAACAGATAAAACTTAAGCTGGGCCTTGAAGGGCCAGTAAGACAGGGAAGGCCCTCCAGGAGAGGGGGCAAACATGAGCAAAGGTCCAGAGGTGGGAATCAGCCTAGCCCTTCTCAGGGAAGAGTGAAGAATCTGGCTGGACTTGGGGGTGTGGGGGGTGGGTGGGGTGGAGGTGGAGAGTTTAGAGGGCCTTGAACACTAGACTCAGGAGTACAAGCATCCAGAAGACCCTGGGGCCACTTGGGCAGGAGTGTGACAAGATGACGAAATCTGTGTGCTAAAGATGACTATATTCATTCTAATGATAACAGCTGACATTTCTGTATCACTTTAGCACCTGAAAGCCCTTTCCATGTGTCATTTCATTTAATTCTCAGAACTATCATTAATGTGAGTCCTATTTCTTATTTCCATTCTGTATAGCCAGTGTGTGCTTTCCTTCACATGGGTAACATCCCACAAGGGACCCCCTTCTATTAGTGCATGTGGGTACCTTCTCCGCTACTTCTGGCTTTATAGGTTTCCTGGGGACATGCCTGGGATCACCTAGACAGGACAGATCAGAGGCAGGACTCTGAAGTCGATTCTTGTTGCCTCTCTATCCCCATCTTACAGATGAGAAAGATAAGGCTCAAAGAGGTTAGCCTAGCATCACAGAGCTAGTACAGGTCAGAGGCAGGGTTTGAATTCAGGTCCCCCTCATTTTTCTCTACGCAATACTTAATCAGCTCGGCCTGGCATTGTTTCATTTGAACAAATCTCATCTCCAAAACTTGACTGTCAGCTAGAGGGCAGTGTCTGTACCTCATAACTTTCTGTCTCCCAGTCAGTCTGGCACAGAGCTGAGCTCGAAGGCCAACTGACATTGAGAAGCCAAGCTGGGGATCCTAGAGAGCACCACCCATTTCCCTTAGCTTCAGTTTCCTCCAATGTTAAATGAGATGTAGGTTAGACAAGGTGCTGGCCAAGGTCTCCTTGCCCAGGTGATTCTAATGTTCATAAGTAAGGCTTATGGGTTTGGGTCTTGGTATGGTCCCCTATCAAGCTACGCCTGCTCCCTGGCCTTGGTGTCTGGTCTCCCAAATGGAAAGTCTCTCCCTCCAGCTGCACAGGACTGTAGATCTTTCCTGCCAGGTCTTTTCCACAGGCACAGAGAAGACAGTCAGCACCTGATGTCCTGCATTCCATCTCCTGCCAGGAATGCTCTCTCTTCTCCTTCCACCTTCACAGAATCCTTCAAAACACGGCTTGGTCACCCTGCCAGTTGACACAGTCTCCCTCTTGAAATGACTTTGTATCCATATTGTAACCCGTTCCCTGCATGTATGTTTCAACCCTTCCAAGAGATGGAAAACCACCTGAGGAAAGCCTGCGGTTGGCTTGGTTTGGGCGTGGGAGTTCCTAGCACCAAGGACAGTGCCTGGTACAAAAGGAAGGATAGCCACAGTCTGGATCAGCTACCATCACTAGGGGTGACTATCACTTAGGAAGTGCCTACGTCTAGGGCAGAAGAGCATCTGCTGGGCACAGTCTATTGTTTGGGGTACTTGCCCAGGATCCAAGTCAGTGTAAATAGCAGGATTTGAACCCAAGCCTTCATGACTGTTTACTCTTCCTCTCTGCCCTCACAAAGCCGGCACTGAATTAGCCAGTAGTACTGAATAGTAGCACTGAATGTTTGCTGAATTCAACCA
Organism: Bettongia penicillata ogilbyi; assembly: GCA_023548195.1. Lineage (NCBI taxonomy): Eukaryota > Metazoa > Chordata > Mammalia > Diprotodontia > Potoroidae > Bettongia > Bettongia penicillata. The sequence goes on from JAJHZJ010000590.1 coordinate 3,960,937, forward strand.
AACCTCCCAGAGAAGCAGCCAACGTAAATGTTATTACTATTTTGCAGGTGAGCAAACTGAGGCTCTGAAGAACTGAACTTAACTGCATGGGGCATCACTGGTGAATAGAAAGGTCACCAGGAATCAGAAACCAGGCGTGACTTGTTTTCCAGATAGGTGACCTCAGGAGTTACTTGTGGGGCAGGGTAGAGCAGTGGAAAGGGCACCAGATTTAGATTCGGTGAACCTGGGTTCAGATCCTGACTCTTTTATTGACTACCTGTATGACCTCAAAAGAGTCACTTTTTCTCTGGGCTTTAGTGTCCTTACCTACACACGGGACTGGATGATGATGATGATGATGATATCTATATAGTACCTACTATGTGCCAGGCTCTATGCCGAGCACTTTGCAAATGCAATTTCAATTGATTTATAACTTAGACTCTGCCGTAGGTCTTTTCCAGCACTAAACTTGAATTACTCTCTGGGCCTCAGTTTCCTCATCTGTAAAATAAAAGCACTTCTTGTTCCTTAAACTGGGAAAGTGGGGGAAGAAAAACTGAGGAACTGGCTGGAGCCATGAGCAGGGTACATGAGCTCAGCCTGCTGTGAGCCGGCCACCAGGGGGCACCCCTGCCCACTCATCAACCAGCCCTGCCTCTTACCGTCCTGCCGCACCAGGCCCTGCTGGATGTAGCGAACATAGGTGAAGAAGTTACAGACAGCCGTGATCTGGAGGGAGACAGGAGGGGAGGGGATGGTTGAAAAGCTCTGGGAGACCCCCATCATAGCAGAAAATGGTGGCCCCACAACTTCTGGGGTCCCCTCCAACCCTATGACCCCCTGACTTTGGTTCTGCACAATGCACAGCCTCTGTTTGCACCCAGGCCTAGGCTGGCTCGATCACCACTAGCCAGGCCCTTCTCAGAGACAGGCACCAGCTGCTTAGGGCCCCACTGACACACAGTGATAAATACAGCCACAGAGGTTTGGGCCAAAGAGCCAGGAGAAGTGGCCTCCAGGCCTGGCCGTGACATCAACTTGCTTCATGACCCTGAACAAGGGTCTCTCGGGGCCTCAATGTCACCACCTGTGAAATCTGGGTGTAGTCTACTATCCAGTCCAGCTCAGACCTTCAGTGTTCTGTTCTAAGGCCTCCTCCCAGCTCAGATAGCCCAACTCGGGCTTTGAACAGCAGCTATCCTGGAGGAGAGCCCAGGGGCTGCGCAGCCAGAGGACTTACCCTGGCCCTGCAGGATGGGGAGATGTAGTAATAATTCTCGGAATCTCCCAGCCTGATGCGGTGTCGGCAAGTCCGAGACAAGCCGCTGAGCGCACACTTCCTAGGGGAGACAAGGCAGGGAGACATCAGGGAGGGGTCAACTGTGGAGGAGAGGAAGATGGGGGTGGGGCAGGAGAGGGAATGAGAGAACAGGATATGGGAGAGGGAAGGCTGGCAGAGAGGAGCTTGACAAGGATGGGACCCCGTGGAAATCTATCAGCTAAGGCTTTGTCAATTCTAGCCCTTGTCGACCTGGTGACTTGCGAACAGCCTGGGGGAAATGGAGGGGATGGAGGGACCAGACATCCAAAGTGAGGAGGTTAGCTTTTACTAAGGGCAACAGACAGAGCAGCAGAGGCCTGAGCCTGGTTCTCTGACTCGTCTGCTCCCCCATCTGTTTAGCTCAGAAACATCCACCCACATAGATAATAGGTACAAACACACCAAGAGGAAGCCAGCTGTGAATGCAGGCAACATCACAGCCTCCGGCCCCTGGGAACACCCCCACTGCCTCCTCTTAGCCTCCTTCTCAGCCTTTCTATATAGATAAGGAAGAAAGTCGATGACAGACAGATAGACAGACAGACAGACACACACACACACATATACACACCCCTCCTAGTCCCAAATATAAAATTAGTATTTTCCAGGTTTTAAAAGAAAGTGAATGTTAACTTTGTTAATGTTAGTTTAGCAGAAGGAACATTCTTTAAAGAGCCATGATTTCATGCTGAGATGTCAGCATGGTTTAATAACAAAAGCCTCTGAACTTGGAGTTGAGAGAAACCCAGGTTCGAATCCTCTCTCCCCTCCCTCCCCACCTCTACCTCCAGCCTTCAAGGCACACCCCATACATGAGCCCTACAATTACTAGTGCTCCCCCACCCCCAGATTATTGCTTTATTATTTATAGATATTCAATATTGACTTATCTGTGTACATCATACATTGGACTCCATCTCCAACCTCCTTGCTTTTGCATTGGCTGTTCTTCACACCAGGAATGTAACTCCCTCCTTCCTTCCATCTCTTAAAATCCCTAGTTTCCTTCAAGGCTTAACTTCAGCCTGATCATCCACCTACCCACACAGATGGCTAGGGCCTTTCCCCCCAAATCACCTCATATAAATTTTATATCTCTATATCTCTATCTATCTATCTATCTATCTATCTATCTATCTATCTATCTATCTACCTATCTACATACACACATACACTCCATCTCCCTTGACTAAACTCTAAAGTCTTTGAGGGCCTCTCTGTTTTGACTCCTATATATTGGTCCCTAGGGCTTGGTACCAACGATGTGGCTGGTGTTTAATAAATGCTCGTTAGTTCCTGGATGACTGCTCATTAAAGTAAAATGTATGCTCCTTGAGGGCAGACTCTCTCTTGCCATTGTGCTCCCAGTGTCTGGCATGTAGTAGGCATTTAATAAAAGAATGAACACCAGGTCAGAGGTTCTGGCTTGAACCTTGTACCTTCGGGTGGCCCAGAGCAGAGGTTAGTAAAGTGTTAAGGGGACTTCATTTAGGACAGCTCAGCATCACTTACGTCATGATCTGAGCCTGGAAGCCACTGTGGGAGAGAAAGGGAGAAAAAGGACACTGAGTCAGGGCTGGGCAAATGGCAGGGGTGGTGGTGGCAGAGATCTAAGAAAGGGGGAAGGCAGCTAGCTCCAGGCCTGACCATGGGCAGTAAGAGATTGAGCCTGGAGGATGAGGCAGGAGTTGGAGGTCTGGGGCCTGCACTCCCCTACTCTGTGTCCCACTCAGGTGCCCACTGGCTAGAGGGCCCTCAACTCTATCTTGGCTCTGAATCGAGGCTCCTCAGAGCTCGGGGTCCCTTCTCCTTCTAGCTTTCTGTGGGTAACACAGACCTTGTGCCCGGAAGCAGTAGGAACTGGGAAATTCCTGGACTGTTGTCCTGTTTTCATGAAAACAGGAAGGTCTGTGCTTCCGGGACCCACTGACTCAGAGTCTCAGAGAGCAGAGCCGAAACCCCAGAGCAGAAACTCCATACTCACACACTCTCACACACATACCATCCCCCTTAAGGTCCTAAAACATCTGAAAGAGGCAGCCAAGAGAGAAGGATAAATCTAAAGTCCGAAGTTCTGGGTTCCAGGCCTGACTTTGTCAAACACTACCCACCTTGTGGGGCTTTAGGTGGATCCTCACTTTTGAGTGGGGAGGCTGGGGTGCACGGCCTGAGGCTCCGGGATTGTCTCTACCATCTCTGGCCCCCCTCTAAGGTCCCTCCCAGCTCCATGCCCCGGAGGAGAGAACACCAACACAGAGAAGCGGGTCTAAACCTCCACAGACTGGCCTAATCCTCAGCTCCCACTGATTTCTGGGATGCCCAGGTTTAGGGTCCCTTGGCTCCGTTGCTACCCTCCATCCCAGATTCCTGAGTGAGGCCCTAGGGATGGAGAAAGGGGCTGCTAGAAGGAAGCTGCTGGGGGAGAGGCTAGAGCTGGCCTCAGGGAAGGGAGGAGGAGGGGAGGAACTGGCCCTAGGGGAGGGGCAGCTGGGGGATGCCATCTTACTTGGGCCCACCACACTCGATAGCCGACACCTTCACCACGGGGAGTGCCTGCGAGGCTACAGGCTCGATGGTCAGGGTGTTTTCCTCCACAGCCGCCCGAACCAGGTCTGAAAGCTGCAGCAAAGCCCAGGATGAGCCTCCAGCAGGGTGAGGGAGGGGGAAGGTCCTCCCCACCCCTACCCCCCCAGCCAGGGGCCCTTGGTTCCCCTCCCCCACCTCACCTCTTGTTTGGTAAAGTTCAAGCAAGGGCCCACATCCTCTCTGTAAATCCTCTCCAGAAAGGGGCAGCTCTTGTCCAAGGTGGGGGCCTCCTTCCAGGCCTGGAATTCAGCAAACAGGATGGTGTCCACCTGAAAGGGGCCCAGATGGTTTGGAGTGAGAGAGAGGCCTAGCATGGGGGCGGGGCAGGGATGGAGGACATTGGTCAGGGCTCCTCTGGCCATGGCCCTACCAGGGAGCATCTGGAGCAGAAAAGGCAGTTTAACTGGGGACTCAAGCAGGATTTGTGGGGGGCCTCTCAGCCCTCCTCCATCCCACATTCTAGCCCCACTGCCCCTCCTCACCACTGAGAGCCAAGGTTCACCACAGTCTGCAGAGCTGCCCTGAGAAAATTCTACGGATCATATCAATACTGCCTCTCCCCATCTCTACCACCAGACTTTAAACTCATTTAAAAATCACGGCTCTGGGCCCAAGTACACCTCGTGCCTCTTCCTCTCATTAGAACAAGCGAAAGAAATAATCCCAAAGGTCAGAAGAAAAAAAATGTTGAAGTACTGGGAATTCTCTCACCTGCAGGGCAGTGAGGGCACCCAGAGAGACTGTGGCTTCCTCTAGGTCAAGGTCAAAGCTGGGGGGAGGACCTGGGCCTTTGATTTTTCAAATGGTCTGCCTCATAGGCCAGCCTGCCCCTCCAGGGCGCAGAGAAAACAGGCTGGCCTCCAACTGCCCTGGAAGGAGGTGACCGGAGAGAATGCCCCCAACATGCTGAGCCGGTGCTGCTGCCCTTTACAGGGAGTGGGGGCTCAGGTGAACCCCTACTGGGACTGACAGAGCGAGCTGTCCCTGAGGAGCCCACCCTCCCTGGGGCTGTTACCTGCCAGGAAGAGGAAGAGGAAGAAGAGGAGGAAGAGGAGAAGGAAGGAGACTCCGAGGCCAGGGTCTGCCAGCCCGGCTCATAAGTGATGTGGATGGCTTTCCCAGGGACGATACATAGGAGTAAGGAGAGGAGGGTGGGCACCTCAGGCTGGGCAGGAGCAGAGAGAGAGAGAGAGAGAGAGAGAGAGAGAGAGAGAGAGAGAGAGAGAGAAAGAGAGGGAGAGAGAGAGAGAGGGAGAGGGGGGGGTGGAGAGAGAGAGCAGGAAAAGGCAGGGACAGACACAGAGAATAATGGGGATTAGTGTCTTCGCTTCAGCAGCGGAGACCCTGCCCTCCTCCATCCTGGTTTGCCTTGGGAACCCGGGAGATTTTCAAAAGATTTCTGTCCCATGGCCTACCTCTCCCCTGGGGGCATACTATCCACTTCTGCCAAGACAGGATAACCATGGTGGCCTGGGAGGTCAGAGTTGGGAGAAGATCAAACCCTGTGCCTGCTGTGCCTGGAGACCTTGCTCAAGCTGCCCAGAGTGAGCCAGAAAGCAGAGAAAGAATCCCAAACCAAAGGTCTCCCATGCGAGGGAAATATCAGCCCAAGTGATGGAAAGAATGCTCATTTGTGGTGCAGGGGCCTAGAGATACCTTGTTTTGAATCTGACACTTAACTAGCTGTGTGATCCCTAGGAAAAACTGACGTTTTAGTGTCCTCACAGGCCTTGGACTCTCTCCAGACTTGCCTCCCCTCCATGCTTATCTGTGGCTGTGCTGTATCCCTACAAGAAGATATAAGTTCCCTGAAGGCAGGAACAATTTCATTCCTATCTTTGTGTCCATGGGGCTTTGCATACAGTAGGAATTTCATAAATGCACTGATTCTATCTTCTGGATTTGTCATAACTGCACTGGACTGTGGGTGCATTTTTCTGGGTAGTCATGGTCGAGGATCCAACCATCAGGTGAAGGCCAGAGATGCTCAAGTGGGAGGCTGTGGGCACATCAGGAGCATGCTCAGATAGGAAGGCATCACCTTGGCAATGCCATTCCATGGCCTCTACTGCAATGGGCTTCTTTTCAGGGGTTCTAGAACCTTCAAACTCCATCCCAGTGGGGAGGGCACTAAACTACTTTTCCAGTCATTGTCTAAATTCTGAACTTTATGCCAATATGATGCCAATGATGAAGGTCCCCAGCCTGACTATTGAACCTTATTTCCTAAGCAACAGCACCGATGGTCAGGGACCCTGGGTTCAAATCCCAACTCTGCTACTTATACCGATGTGATCTTGGGCCAATCCCTCCCCCACTTTGGGCCTCAGTTTCCTCATCTGTAAAATGAAGGGATTGGTTAAATTGGACTGGACAACTTCTGAGGTCCCTCACTACTCCCAAATTCATGAGGGGATGGACAAGGCAGGCTCACAGAACCAGAGATTCTGAACTGGGGAAGGACGTGGGAGGCCATCTGCTCTAGCTTCTCAAACTGAAACTCACAGAGCAACTTGCCCAGGGTAGGGGCGCGGGGAGCCAGGATTCAAACCCACTTTCTCTGACTCTCTATCCAGTTCTTTCCCGGCCAGCACCAAAGCAAAAGAGCCCTGTGGAAATTCTTCTTGGCTGGCTAAGTGACCCTTGGTCTCCAGGTTTCTCCATCCTCTGGCTTCTACCCGCTATGGTGGGTCCAAAGCCCTGGAAGGGATCTCAGGAGCTCCTCAGAGCCAGCAGCATATACCCAGGGTGATAGTCAGAATCTCTAACCTCCATGACCCCTGCTCCTATCCCCACCTCTTTGCACTCATGGCCAATGGATTCAAAGGAGATGCTGTGTCCGGTGGCCGGGCAGATGGCCGGGCAGAGGGTGCTGCTGGTGCTCTTGTTTCGAGCATGTCCCTTCTGGAAGACGGCCTTGGATGGGCTCAGGAGCTGGGGGTGTAACTCTCGATTGGGTGAAGATGGGGTGGAAGTGATCACCAGGGCCTTCAGGGCTGTCACCTCTGCTTGCAGCATGTCAATCTGGTCAAAGGAAGGGCAAAGGTCAGTGGCCATGCCTGCCTGCTCCCTATCCCAGAGTCCCAAGACAGAGAATATGTTCAGTATCCTTGGACAAGCTGGAAGGTGCCTCCAAGGCCATCTTGTCCATTTTACAGATAAGGAAACTGAGTCCTGGGAAGGTTAGGAAGAGAAGAGATTGAAGAAGACAAGGAAGTGAGGAAGTTTTATGATCTGCCATCATAAAACAAGAGTCTGAGAGACCGGAGCAGCCACTGAATCCAACCTATACCTGAAAAAGAATTCCCATTCCATCCTGACCAGCAGGGGGAAGTCTAGGCACTGAACAAAGTCCTCCAGTGAGGGGGAAATCTCCCTAAGAAGGCCCTTCCACTTCGGGACAGTTCACACTGTTGACACATCAAGCCTAAATTCCACCGGTGGCTCTTGATTCTCCCTCTGGGGCCAAACAGACTCAACCTAATTCTTCTCCCATATTCTGGCTCTTCAGATATTGGAAGATAGTGGTCATCCCTCCCTACCCCCATCCTCTTCTCTTCTTCAGGCTATTTATCTTTCAATTAATGCTCATCAGGAATGGACAATCGGCTGTTCACCATTCTGGTTGATCTCCTCTGGACACCATCCTTTCCAAAATGGGATATCCAAGTGCACTCACACCTGAGGAATTTCCTTCAGTCCCTCCAAGCACCTGAACACTGGGTGGATCTGTCACAGACTTTGAAAGGACAAGAACAACTTCAATAACTTGGACTCTCCCCCCACCCTTGGTCTCTAGGGGTCCTTCCAGACACTGGGATCCCCTAAAGAACATTCTCCCATTCTCAGAAGGGAAAGCTCTTCTTAGAGACTGGGATGAGTTAAGAAAGCCTGTGTCTCCTCTCCTCACCCCCTCCAAAGCAGATGGTTCACACCAATCTGGAACTGCTGCCAATGCCCTTCTTGCTTATGCCCAGAGCCTGCTAGTAGTTCGGGAAGGAGGACCAGTTCCCACAAAGATGATCCTAGACTTAAGTGCTGGAAAAGACCTTCAGGTCATCTAGTCCAACTCTTGTCACAGTTGAGGAAACTTGAGTCCCAGAGAAGTAACTTGCCCAAGGTTACACAGGTCTCCAAAATCTTACTCTCAACTACATGGGGCTTTGTGTTCTGGAGCATAGGTATAGTTTTCACTACAGAGATGGTTACCCTGAGCAAAAGTATTGCTTGGGAAGGTGAGCTGATGATGCTACGTAATGGTGAAACAAGGTGGTCCTACCTAAAGCTGCCAACATAGAGTGTGAGTCCTGGGAGAGGGTCTTAGAGAACACAGAAGATCAGAGCAGGAGGAACCTTTAGAGATCATCTCCTCCTATCCCCTCATTTGACAAATAAGGAAACTGAGGTTCGAAGCAGAAGAAGAGGTTTTCTCCAGGTCACAATCACATCAGGGCATTGGTGACGAGGGGGACCTGCTGAATGGATGGAGTAGGAACAGAATCTCCTTAGGGGATTGGGGGGAGGGGTGGGAAAAGAGGCAAGGAATGAAGCCAGGATATCTCACCTTCCCTCGGGCCTCCATCAGCTGCTTCTCTGAGGCTGCCTGCTTTGTGTTGGCTTCTCTCACCATCTTGTGTGCTTCCTGGGAAGAGAAGAGTGCCCCAGTGGGCCACCAAGTTCTGTCTGAAGGACTTCCCTCTGCGACCTGGTGCCCTGTTGGGTTGAGACACTCACCCAGTCTCTGGTGGAAGATTACCCACTCAAGAAGAAATATCTCATACCCAGCACCCCCACTGCTGGCCAGTCACAGCAACTCTGAGTGGGATGGAATTTTAAGAGAGTGTCTAGTCCAATTATTCTGCCCTTGCCCCACATATTACACAGGAGAAAACTGAGGTTTAGGGAGGCTAGTTAACCCATTCATCCAAAGGCACATAGTCATTAAACAGCGGAGCAGGAATGTGAACCCAGGACCTCGGAGTGCACCCCCACTGTCCGTCTGACTATACCACGTGGCCCCTTCATCAAGGACAGACCCATAGTCTCTCTGGGTTGTAAGGGACAGCTCCTAGTTGGCCTAAGAATCCCCTCAACAACATGCCCACCAAGCTGTCATCCAGCTTCAACTTGAAGCCTTCCCAGGATGAGGGGCTCACTACCTCCCAATGCAGTCCTGTTTTCCATTCAAGAAGTTCTCACTGTTAGGTAGCTTTTCCTTTGGTTGAGCCTTGATCATAGGGACAACACCTACTTGTTCCTCCACATGACAGTCCTCCAGATCCTTGCACACTCCCATGAAACTCCACTTCTCTGAGATAAACACCCCACCTAATCTACCCACAACACACTCTCCAGGACCTTCGCCATATCCTGATAGCCCCTCCTTTGGACACTTTCCATGGTCCCTCCTGAAACAAGGACTCTAAAATGAGACACATCATTCTAGCTCTTGTGGGCCTTAGCTGTGGCCTCCCTGGTTCTGGACACTAAACCACTCATTGCAACCTAAGGTCCGATCAAGTACTGGTTCAAGTTTCCATGAAAGCTTGACTCACTGATTTGGCAGTGTCAAAACACTCCGAGGTTTCACAGGCAAACTTTCCCCCCATCTTTTCTGTGTGGCATTGACTTTTTGAACCAAGTCTAAGTATTTACATTTATCTCTATTAAAATCACCTTTAGAGTCAGCTCAGTGTTCTAATCCATGAAGATATTTTTGGATCCTGTCTAGTCAATGAACCTCAGACTCTGCCTCAAGTCATCTGTAGATTTGATAATCATGCCTTCCTTCATCAGCATTATCAATCAAAGTAACACTAAAGAGCACAGGTCCAGAGGCAGAGCCCTGGGGACACTCCAACTGAAGGGAGGCAAGGAGAAGGGAAGAAGCATGATCATGGTGCTACGAGCCAGTCGCCACACCAACACTTTTTTATTTTTACAAATATTATCTCATTTTACCCTTACAACAATCCTGGTAAAGTAGGAGCTATTATTACCCATTTTACAGTAGAGAAAATTGAGGCAAACAGAGTCTAAGAGACTTGTTCAAGGGTCTTGGCCAGCAGTCTCTGTCTTACATGAGCCCAATGCATTTCTATATCCATCCTCCTTCCTGTCCCTCGTTACACACTCCTCCCCTTCATACAATCAGTTCAACCAAACTGACTCTCTTGATCCTCTCTCATCTCCTGCCTCCATGCTTTTGCACTAACTGTCTTCGAGTGCACTCCCTCTTCACTTTCCCCTCTTAGAAAACCTAATTTCCTTTAAAAATGCTTGGGATTGGACTGGACGTGGGACCTCATGGTTACCAGTGAGGAAGCACTGTTGCTGTCTACCTTAACATTTTCTCTGTAACTTATAGCTTGAAGAGTTGTTGGATGGAACTATGAACAGTTAAGGGTCATTCAGTCAGTACATGTCAGAGGCTTGGGAACTTGAATCAGGTCTTCTTGACTCCCAAGTGGGCACTCTATCCATTACACTGCACTGTATCCCCACTCCCATCCCCAACCTGTTAGAAACACCTTCCCAGTGATCATGATATCACACTTTGGCATCTGCTTTGGGCACCAACGTCCAAGGCATGAGTCTGGCATCTTGACTATCAGTTCCTAGGGGCAAGGCTGGGGCCAGGCAATTTTCCATGGATTGTACCCAGCATGATGCCATCTAATCCTGACACTATTGAGGCCCCAGAACTCACTAGGTTTGGCACCTCTGGAAAGGGGCACTGCCTTACCTCAAACAGGCTGGCCGTCAGCTCTTCCAATTCCTGCTCCAGTTGTTCCCGGACCTTGGACAGCCTCTCGCACTCTTCATCCTTCAGCTTCAGCTCCTGGGGAGACCAGAGCCCCACTGAGCACGTGGTGCACCAGCCCTTCCACAGGGACCCTGGGACTCCTGAGGCTCAGGCATCACACCCCCTCAAAAAATCCCTCCAGACCAGTCTATAGCTAAGAAAGGTTAGGTTAACCATGGGAGAACCAATAAACCAGCCTCTCCATCCACACGAGGAAGCCAGGGCAGGGCACACTCCCCATTCTGTGATCCAGACCCCAGGCCCTCAGAAGGAGGAACCAGCAGGCTGTTCTGCTTGGCTCCTAAGAAAGGAGAAAATCCTCTACCTGGGAGAGCCGCCCCAAAGTGGGTGGCCTCGGGAGGCGGTGGGCTCCCTGTCTCTGGAGGTCTTCGAGCATAGGACAGATGACTGACCACTTGTCAGGGAAAGGAAGAGGAGACTCTCCTTTGGGTGAGGGTTGGACTCTATGCTCTTTGGGGTCTGAGACATCCAAGGGCATGACAATAGTAAGGACGCCTAGCACTGGGCTCAGGCACTTCTGACATACAGTAGTATCCATCTCACTGGATCCTTACAGCCACCCTCAGAGGTAGATGCTGTTAATATTCCCATTTTGCAGATGGGGAACCTGAAGTGGACTGAGGTTGAGTGACTTGCCCAGGGTAACAGCCAGTAAGTATCAAGAGCCCAAGATGGGTATTCTATCTCCCAGATCACTCAGTGATCTCAGGATCACACTTGGGTCACATTAATACAATTTGTGATGCTGAATTTTTTGCCTTCCTGCTCACCCTGAGGGCCACATGTGATAATTCTGTAAGTACAGCTGTGCCCAGGGCTGGTGGCCCCTGACCGACAGACTATTTTCTTAACCTGAGGTCTGTGAACTCATTTTTTTTAAAACTGTGTTTATAGATATGTTTCAATATAATTGGTTTCCTCTGTAATCCTGTTTCTAGGAAGAGGTCCAAAAACTTCATTGGCCTCTCTGGCTATCTCTAATTTATCTGGCTCTCTATCTTTCTTGTGCTTTGTCCTTGGTATGTTGTCTCTCACTTAGACTGGAGGCGCCTTGAGGGGCCTTTCTTTATATTCCCCAGTGCCTGGCACATAGTAAGTGCTTAATAAATGCTGGTTCATTTTGCTTGACCAGACTACTGCTGAGGGGTCCATGACATGACCACAGCCTTCGAATGTGAACTCCACAAGAGCAGAGTCCTGCCTTGTCTTTCAGCAGCTCTTAGTTCTGGGTATAGCGCCTGGCATGTATGGGATTGTTCCATAACATGCATCCTAGCCTAGGCATTCTATGCCCTGGTCCTCACTGATGGTGTTCTGGCCCACATCCAGGTCCCCTTGTACCTTCTGAGCCTTGTGTAGTTCTTCCTTCAGGAACTCCGAGCCCTTTTCTCGAATCTCCACGGAGGAACTACGCAGGCGGGAGACATCCAGGGGGTTGGCTGGGTGGGCCTCCTCTCCTCGGCCACCCTCCCCACAGGGAGGCTCCAGCAGCTGAGAGTCCTTTCTTCCTCTGCAGGGGGATGGGTTTTTCCATGGGCTGTTCACAGGGGATGGTGGTCCCCCTTCTGCCTGGGGCCGGCTGCAGGATAAACACAGGAGTCAGCAAGAAGCCAGCATGACCAGGGAGGGGCAGCCCATCAACCTTTGTTGGAAGAACCACGTAGAAAGCATGCCACCCTGGGAAATTGAAATTGCAAGCCCTGGAGTGAAATCCTGTCCCCACCACTAAGTCCAAAGGACCTTGGCCAAGTCTCTTTTCTTCTTTCAGTCCTAATTTCCTCCTTGTAAAATGAGAGGGTGGGTAGATGATCTCTACAATCCATTCCATCTTTGATATTCTATGTTTCCTGTTCAAAGATTTGTCCCACTTCTGACATTTCCTGTTCTAAGGCCCAGGTCTGATATCTCACGTTCTAAGATTCCCCTAGCTCTAATATTCTCTGTTCCAAGGCCCTCCTGGCTCTGACATTCCCTGTTTTCTGAAGTATTCATTAAGTGCCTTCTGTGAATCCAGCCCAGAGTCAGATTAGCAGGGATCCCAGAGTACTGAAAAGCTTGGGCTGAGGTTCTGGTCTCATGGAGCATGGCTCAGTCAGAGTTAACCTCACACGCCACATGAGAGAGGATAACCACCTACCAAAATGTGAGGTACAGATAGGGAACATCAGCCTAAGAGGGTAGGGAAGTGAGAACTCAGTAAGGGATGAGTGATTCCTAGAAACTTCACAGAAAAGAGATGTGAGACAGGGACAACTGAGTCACGCAGTACTGAAGGCTTCTGGTTGTTCAGTTGTTTCAGATATATCAGACTCTTTGTGACCTCATTTCACACTTTCTTGGCAGATACACTGCACCATTTCCTTCCCCCAGCTCATTTTACAGATGAGGAAACTGAGATAATCAGGGTGAAGTGATTTGTCTAGGGCCACACAGCTAGAAGTGTCTGAGGCCAGATTTGAACTAGGGAAGATGCCAAGCCGGGCTCTCTATCCTCTACACCACCCAGCTGCTCTTAGCTGGGAGGAACCTTACTGTCCATCTAGTCCAATCTCCTAGCTTTTCCAAAGAGTAAATTGAGGCACAGGGAAGGCAGAGGTGGGGCTGGAGGCAGATAATTCTAAACCTTAGTTCCAAAAGGCCCTTGTCTCCAGAAATCCACATCTTCTCACACTAACCTTGCCAAAATCTGCTCTCTGCTTTAAAAGTCCCCACTGATGCCCTTTGCTCTGAGAAGCCACTGGCCGTGGGCTATGCTGGGAATGGCTCCTTCCTTTCACAGAGGGGGAAACTTAGGCTCATAGAATTAAAGTGACCTGCTTTAGGTTACACAGTGAATTCTTAGGATTTGAAGCCAGGTCTCCTGACTCCTGGCTCATAACACTACAGTGTTCAAGTTACCCAGGGGCCTTCTTGGCCCACGGGCTCCTTTTCTTTCTCTCGGGGCACAGGGTGAGAGGGAAGGACAGCAAAGATTTAGGCCTCCTGGGTCTGATTCACCATCATTCCAGCAGACCATGTCTCCTCCTTCATTCCCCCTTCTCCCTCCTCTGACTTGGGGGAGAGGAGGAAGTGGGGAGGGGGAGGTCAGCCCTGTAGTCTGGGGAAACCTGGTGTTTTTGTGCCGAGGCAGCACCAGACTTGCTCACTCAGCGAAACCAGAGAAGTCACAGCTCATGAGCCAGCAGGGCTGGAGGGGATGGAGAGCAGGCGCAGGGCCTTGGGGGAGGGGAGGAGACTCTGGGGGCCAGCTCCTGTCACTAATAAGGGTCAGGGTGGGGGAGGCCAGCCTCCCCCACAGGTGTGCCCCATACTAGGTCCTTCCACCCCTTGTGGATTCCTGGGGGAAGGGGAGCCTGGCTAGCCAGGCCGGCTCTAAGGATCCTACAATGAAAGGGCCTGCTTCCAGGGACACTGAGGACACAGGTTGGAGGGCCTCCATCATTGGGTCTATGAGGCTCTGTCTTTTTCTGCTGTCTACACCCTCCCCAGAACCTCCCCTTGGAACACAGAGAGGTCAGGGTGGGATGCTGGAAAGAGTAAGAGTGAGGGGGAAGGTGTGGGCTTTAGACCCATGGACTTGGTGTGTGACCTTGGGTGAGTCCCTTTCCCACTCAGTTTCCTGTTCTGTAAAATGAGAAGGTTGTAGTGAAATGATAAATAAAACTACAGAGAGGAAGATGGAGACAGAGAGAAGGAAGAGAGGGGATGAAAGAGAAAGAGAGAGAGAGAGAGAGAGAGAGAGGGAGGAGGAGGAGGAGGAAGAGAGGGAGGGAGGGAGGGAGAGGGAAAGAGAGAGAGGTAGACCAAAGGTCTTCTAAGGTCCTTCCAGCCTGGTCATTTCCAAGCAAAGTAATTACACAGGAATTTGGGTGGATGGAGCAGAGCTGGCCAGCTGGGAGCGAGATGGGCCCCATCAGCTAATGCATGAGCTCAGCCCAGGGACCCCGGAATCCCAAACCGGCCAGGGCTGGTCTGAGAGGGTGAGCTGCCGCTTGCTTTAGCATCCTAACCAGGAGACGTCATCTAGAGTTTCAGAGAAGGGAAGGAACTAGTTGAGGCTCACACAGTTAATTAAATTAAACTGTAGAGCTAGGTCCTCGGGCTCTAGACCCGGAGTCCTTCTTCCTCTCCACATGGCCAGCAAGGGGCTGTATATTTCCTGCAAGGAGGATCTCAGGCCTGGAGAGGCTTGAAGGGGCCAAGAGAGACCCAGGGATCTCACACTGATAGGACCACCCTAAGACTGAAGGCCCAGCCAGTCTGGGCTGGATAGCATTTTGGAATCCCATGCTCAGCTAGCTGCCCCAGGATCCCAGAGCTAGAAGGGACCTCAGTGACCACCTACCGCAGCCTTCATTTATGGATGAGGACACTGAAGCTCTCAGAGGATAAGAGACTTGCCCAGTGGTAAGCATCGAAGGCAGGGTTTGAACCCAAGTCTTTTGACTTCAGGGCTAGCGCTCTTTCCCCTGTACTGCCTAGCAGGTTCTGTGGGTGACTATTTCCTTGTCAATAAACTTTAGAAAATGCACTCTTGCCACTTGGCACTTACAGGGGCCTGGGAAGAACAAAAAGAAGCAAAAAACCAGAATTGGGCAAAAGCCACTTGTAGCTACAGAAACCAGGGAAGGTGGTTGATGTAACCATAGCTTTCTGGCTAGATGAGGCACTCTCCTCTCCCTTTTTTTTTTTTTTTTTTTTTGCACAAATTTGCTAGGAAAACTGAAAAGCAGTATGGCAGAAATCAGAATTAGTGTAACATCTTATAGCATATGCCACAGTAGACTGCAAATGGATGGGGGATCTGAATATTAAAGCAAATTTAGAAGACAACCCGATCGTGTGCTTTGCATAACAATGGGGAGGGGATGAATCTTAACCAAAGAAAGATTAGAGGAAATTCCGAAAGATAGACAAGACAGTTTTGGTTACATGAAAATGAAAAGTTTGGCATGAATAGAAAAAAATCAGTGCAACTAAAGTAGGAAGGGAAGAAGTTAATTAGCAATATATATTTGTATCAAGCATCTCTGATATCCAGGATATAACCAGGGCAACCAACAGAAATATAAAAGACCAAAAGCTATTTCTTCTCCAATAGATAAGCAGTCAATGGATATGAACTATTAGCAACCACATAAAAGAATGCTCTAAATTAATAAGAGAATTACAAAGCAGAACAACCCTGAGGTTTCACCTCACACCCAGCAAATTGGCAAAGATAGCAAAAGATAGAAACAGTCCATGTTGAAGCACTCTAGTACATAGTTGGTGGAGCTGTCAGTTAGTTCACTCCAGAAAGCAATTTGGAATTATGCAAAGAAAGTTCTTAAAATGTCCATACTGTTGGACTCAAGAGAGTTTACTACCAGGCACATACCCCAAAGAAGTCACTGACAAAACAGCAGACCCCACATACATTTATATATTTATAACCACACTTTTTGTAGCAGTAAGTAAAGATGATATTTCATCAGCTGGGGGAAAGCTAAACAAATTATAGACCACAGAGAGGCATATGGAATGTTATGGTATTATAAAATACAAGAAATACAATGAGCACAGGGAAGCATGAGAAGACTTGAACCAACTGATTCAAAATGAAGAAAGAAACAGGAAAACGAAATGGGAGGGATCCAACTAGACAAATGAAATTGAATATTACGAACTTATAATCAACAACTTTAACCCCAAGGAGAGATTGGAAAAAGTAACCTGCCCATGAATCTGTGCAGAGGGAGGAGACTATGAGGATGGACCACTGCATGTCATGTCAGACTTTTTCAATTTATTGACTAAGTTTCCTGAATTGTTTTCCTCTCTCTAGCTCCTTCTGGTGCCCTCAGGACTTTTGGCCCTTTCTATCTGCCTTGCAGATAAGTTTTCTTCTGTTCAAGGTCTCCCCTGAAATAGAGAGGAGCTCTTTGGGAACAGGGACCCCATTCATACAGGGCTTGTCACAAAGTGCTTAGTACATAATTTTCATTCATTCATTCATTTCTTGCTTTTTATTCTCCATTATAAGGGATGGCTCGCTCTGCGAGGAGACTGAGGGGGATACATTGGGAAATATGGGTCATGTAAAAATGAAATTTCAATTAAAATTACCATTTTTTAAAAAATGGATAGCAAGACCTGAAGAGATACTTGGCCAAAGGTCACAGAGGGAGAAAAACGACAGGGGTGGGATTCAGCCCCTGGACCTGATTGACATGAGCTCTTTCCACAGGGGCACAGCCAATCTCTGAATCCAGGGGAGCCACAGAGGGAGGGAAGGCAAACAGGCTCCAGGGAAGGGTCCTGGGATATAGGAGCATTAGAAAAGAAGGGGAGGAAGAAGTCTCTGACATCCACAGGTCCTGGGTTCCAGTCTTGCCTAGACTGATTTCCACCTGTGTGATCTTGGCCAAATTCCACCCCTCAGTTTTCTCCAGTGGCAGCATGGAGCAGTGGCTAGAGCTTCAGATTCATCCCCCACCTCAGACACTTACCAGTAGTATGATCCTGGACAAGTAACTGGACCTCACTGGGTCTCAGTTTACTTATCTGTAAAATGAAGGGGTTGGCCCAGGTGGCTTCTAAGGTCTTTGTAGCTCTAAATTCTATGACCCTGAGTCTCCGGCACCACCTTCTTCCTGAATCACCTTTCTAGCACAGAGAGAGTCAAGGACCCTAACAATACGAGTCTGCCCATCAGCCTGGAGCCCCTGATGGCTTACTCTTCCAAAGGGAAGGGAGGATGGGGCCGAGGTTTTCCTACCACAACCGGAGCTCCTGCCCATAATCCAGCCAGGTCTGGGCACAGAGAGCAGAGCCTCCCTCCAAGCCTCCCCTGCTCCCTCCCTGACTCTTCCTCCTCCTTTCTCCTTCACCCATATGACGAATCCCAAGGCTGCTTGCCTCGAGCTCTCCGGTCTCTCTCCCAGCCCTTTTTCAATATTCCTAATTACAATCACCCTTAGTCCAGTCCTGAATCCCTCCTGCCTGGGCTACAGTAACAGCCTCCTCTCTTCCTTGGTTCACCAGCCTCCAGTCGCTTCCCTTCCTGAGACCCTGTGCTATTATCTCACAACAAACCCAGGAAGTAGGCGTTATTATCCCCATTTTACAGATGAAGAAACTGAGGCCCAGAGAGGTTCAGCAGCTGGCCCAGAGTCACACAGCTAGAAAGTAAATGTCACAGGCTTCCTGACTCCAAGACACTGAGTCACTGCTACCCAGAAAGGGGGTGGCTGAGAGAAATTGCCGAGTCAAATGGACTCCAGAGGAAAGGGCGGGAAGGAACAGGTCAAGCAGACTCTGGAGGTTCAGAGGAATGGAGCATGTGATTAGGTAGGGAGGAAATGGAAAAGCGGGTGGGGGCAGGGGAAAGCAGGGAGTCATCCCACAAGAATATGCAGTGTCAGCAGAGGATTTCCGGAAGGAGGGAAGCAAGGACGGCTGCTATCCACAGCAGATTCTGTGAATCGGCTCCCTGGGATGTACCAGGGGAAAGGACAGGCCCAGCCATCCCTCTAGGGCAGGACCAGCCACCCAGCACCCAAGCAGCCTTCAGGGTGTCTGACTGGCCCCAAGCTGGAGGAGGCCCACCCAGGGCAGGGGAAAAAGACTCAGCCTGAGACCCCATCCCAGCTCTTCCTCCAGTGTCTGCCTTTTCTCCCTCCCCCCCTTCCATGGGCCTCAGTTTCTTTCCCTGCAAGATGACCCGACATGGACAGTTCAGGGATACTGTAGGGGCCAAGGAGAGGAGTCAGGAAAAGGGAGTGGGATCTAGTTCTGCTGAAGTCCCTGGCTCGGGAAGATGGGATGGACTCCTCCCCTTTTGGAGTGGATGGCCCACAGAGAGTCTGCCAATGCCGTGACCAAGATGAAACTTTATTCTGGGAATCTGGGATTGTTGCTCAATGGGGGGAGGGGGGAAAGGAAGGGTAGATTAAGGAAAAACTAAAGAAAGGAGAGGTTTTAGCAATGGGAGGACCCTAGAAAGTGTCAGGGGCCAGACTTACACCCAGGTCTCTTCCAACAGGCCCAGAACCCTTCCAAGTGGGGGGACCCCTCAAAGATCAGGGAAAGGACATATGCTGTCTCCCAGTCCCTCAGTTGTTTAGTTAGTGGCAGAGAGAGGACAGGAGATTCTGTGCCAAGGGAGGACAGCAAGCAGTCACCCCACCCCCAGCCCCTCTCCCTGAGTCCTGTCAGCTCTTAGAGCTCCTCTCAAACCATCCCCTCTGCAGAAGCCAGGGCCTGCTCAGTTCAGAGACTGGCCTGTTCATTCATTCATTTATTCCTGAAGAGAGGCCCAGTCATCCCAAGATTACTGAGCCCCCCACAACAAAGGTGGGCTTTGAATTCTGAGTTGCTGAGACCTGACTTGGGACATCAGCCTTCCCATGTCAGTGGCCTGCAAAGGTCAGGGTGTCATGGGAGGCTGGCCCAAGAGAGCAGGAGAATGAGGTCATGGGGCTGAACTCCTCATGGGGCAGCCCTGGGTTTCTCTGCTCCACTGCCCCAGATGCATCCCTAACCCTTACCCCCACCCCCTGCTGCTTCCCAAAGGTCTGGGCTCAGGAGGTTGGGAGGGAGAGGTGGAGACCAGTCTGGTCAAATTCATTTCTGCACCCAGACAGACAAAGTCCACTTCCAACTAGTCTCAGAAAACTGATGCCACCCACGAGGGAAGGGAGGCTGAGCCCAGACCAGGAGTAGGTGCTTAGTAGGAGCTTAACCAACAGAATGCCAGATCTACAGTTAGAAGGGCCTTGGACATCCCTAGGGGCAACCTCTTCTGTTTGACAAATGAGGAAACTAAGGTTCAGAGACACCTGTCCAGGGTCATGCCAATAGGGAGTAGAAGAGTCAGGGTTCCAAGCTAGGCCCAGCGGCTCCACGCTCCATAAGCCAGTTAAGGAGAGGTGGGGCTCAGCCTCCAGGGTGTTCTTTATCTAAACTCACCCAACTCTAAAAAAAGCCAAATGCTCAGTAAACTAAAGCAAGAGTCAGACTTGGGTGGGTATAAATGGGCACTCAGTCTAGAGACAGAAGGCCTTAACCCCAACCTCCCCACCCAGCCCCACACCTCAGATCTGATTTTCCTCCATTTCCTATAAAAGGAGTGAGTTAAGGTTCCTTTCCAGCTCAAATTGGTAAGATCCATTCACCTAGCACATAGTATGCATTTTCTTTGTTGCTTGATGATCAACTGACCAACTGATGGCAGGAATCACTGCATGTCTGACAGGGGGTCCCACAGAGACTGCAGTACCATTGCTGAACAGTTCTGAGTGCTAACAGTTCTTCCTTATCTGTAGCCCCGACTTCCCCCATTGGCCCCCTTGGGCCTCTGGGAGCACACAGAATAAGTTACTATAAGTGGCCCGTGGCCGACCCTGCCCAGCCCACCTCTCAGCCCCAGCCTCTGACCGAGCGAAAGGCTCCTCCTGAAGCTTGGGTGAGGAACTGGGATTTGTTCAACGCCGGGGCGGGGGAGGCACTGGGGGTGAGCCAGATGTCTGGATAGGAAGGGCCACCCCACCCCGCCCTAGCTTCAGTCAGCATCTGGGGGCCCGTGGAGGCAGGGAGCGGGACTAGAATCCAGCCAGGCCCTGAGAGAGCCACAGGCAGTTTATTCAGGAAAGGGCCTAGTTGGTTTCACTTCCTCAGGAAACCTGCCTGGGCCAGGGAAAAGTGCGGTCTTGTAGCTCTGCCTCTGCCTAGCCCTCCCCATCCACTTTGTAAAGGACTCAGAAGCATTGTGTTCTGGTTGTCAGGGTTGTTGTTAAAAACTGAGAAAGCCAAACAAAAACCAGAGGGTTCCCAGGTCCTGACTCAGCCCTCCACAGAGGAGACTTATCAAAATTGACATTACACATCTTTGCCTCCAGCTGTAACTGGCCAGTGTCTCTGAGTGGGCCTCTAGAGTAAGCCTTGGGAGACTCTGTCCTGAGGTCCCAGTGCCCACTGTGGCCCCCTGGCCTGGAGCTGCTGCCCTTACCAGCCCCCGGTAACGAGGGAACCTCTCCCGTCCCAGCGTCACAGATTGGAGGTCCCAGGTAGAGGCCATGGGACAAATAGAAGCACACTGGACTACTGGGAACGGAAAGGCTGCAGGACAAGGGCTGGCCCAGCACCTTTGAAAAGCAAAAGATACGGAAGAATTGAGTGGCAGCATCCAGGTCGGGAGATAAGGCCCTGGAGTCAGGAGGAACTGGGTCCAAATCCCACTCATTCCCCTTCCCTGGGCCTCAGTTTCCTCATATATAAAAAGAAGGCTTCCAAGGTACTTCTCAGTTCTAGAGCTAGGATCCAACACTCTCAAGCGTGATGATTCTGTACAGTATGACAGGCCTCAGTTTCCCCCTATGTAAAATGAGGGGGTTAGACTACAGATGCCTCTGGGGTCCCTCCCAGTTCTGAGTCTATGAATCTTCTTTCAGTAGCGTCCACGGTCAGGTCTGCCCATCACCCTCTCCTCTGGGAGGGAGTAAAGCAATCCAAGGTCCTGAGGAAGGAGCCACAGAAGACAGTGGCCGTAGAGGCAACACTTGAACACAGAGTTCTGTGGTCTGAGAGAAAGAACATGGATAGGAATCCAAAAACCCTTACAACATGCTCTTCCTGGGCCTCAGTTTCCTCATCTGTAAAATGACCTCTAAGGTCACTTCCAGCTCTAAACCTTGTGCCTACAAACGCCCACTTGGGAGCTCTAAGAGGGAGGACAGTAGGTCATCTGATCAAGGCAAGGCTCATTCTAATCCTGTCTCCAGCCAGCCCAGCCCACATCCATCAGTTGCACAGAGCCAGCGGTCTGCATGGACTGCCCTGGGGAGGGAGAGGTGATGAGATCAATTCTCCATTGATCTCTTCCCTTCCTGCCCACCAACATCACTTAGTGCCTGTGCACCCATCACGCAGGGATCGATGCCCTACTGTGCTCCTGGGGAGAGGGGCAGAGCCCCCTCTGCCCCATGAGCCTCCCACCTCCCACAGCAGGCAGCGCCTTCTTATTCTGGGAACGAGCTTCATGGAACCCTTCCGTGGCTGCCAGGGAGGGGGCTGTCCAAGAGGGGGTTGTCCACAAACTCCCTCAAGTGACTCCCCTCTTTCCTGGCCACCACAACCCCCAAACAGAACTTGAGCCCTGAAAAGCTCACTTTTGTATTTGCGCAGGATAAAGCTCTGCACATAGTAAGTCAGTCATTAATCAAATGGGGTTTTTTATTCATTCATTCTCATTCATTCATTCACTTCTCATATGCTAGATGACCCCTCTCGGTAGAGAACCTGGATTCAAACTCCGCCTTTATTACTTTGCACAAGACTTACTTCCTGAGCCTCACTCTTTTCATTTATGAAAAGGTAATGAATTGGCCTAAGTCTCCGGCAGTTCTGAGTCTTGTGATCTCTCGAGGCCATGTAGAACCTCATTCATCGGTATTCAGTCACCGACTGGCACCTAGCACAAGGCCTAAGCTCAGTTTCCTCATCTGTAGAATGGGGCTAGCAACACTGGCATGCCCTCCCTCCCAGAGTCATTATGAGAAGAGTGCTTTGTGAATCACTGGAGAGGTGGGAGTATTATGATAGCTGCTCACTGATGAAATAGCCTCTCTCTGAACTTGGTGGATCATTAGTCTAAGGTCCATGTTAGAAAAGCTCTCTCTCTCTCTCTCTCTCTCTCTCTCTCTCTCTGTCTCTCTGTCCACCTATCCCTTCCCTTTACTCTAGCAGCTCCCCATTAGTACTAATTCTTTAGCCTTATTTGTACAGCTTCTCACTCTAAAATTGATGCCCGAGGCAAAGTCCCCATTCCCAGTCCTGGTTATGTCCCTGGCTCAGGGTCCATGAAGCTGTCCAGAAGGATGACCTGTAAGGTATCCCTTCAAGTCAGCCTTTCCAAACATTTCCCTAAGGTCCTCTAGGACAATGGGACATAGTCATGGGATAGCTGGACTCTGTGTCTGAAAAACTGAGGTCATCATACTGACAGGTTCTCTAACCCTGGCCAAGTCACAAGACCTCTCCTGAGTCTCCCTGTGTTTACCAGCAAAATGGGAATAAAAGTTTGCACTCCCTGCAAGCATTGTGATGAGGAGGGTGTTTTGCCATCTGTGAAGGGCTGTAAGCCATCCTTATTGGTGGGCATCTCTGTCCAAGATCAGGTTCTGCCTGTATGTACTGGGAGAGGGGATGGTATCAGAGACTCTAGAGAGGGCAGGATATAGCCTATCTACTGGTCCAAAAGGGATTGATGTCTGCTACTTAATAAGCTGCCCCAGCCTCAGGAAACCACAGGCATGGAGAGCAGCCTCAAAATCCAAGTCTGGCCTGTACTAATGGATTTGCCTGGGAGACACAGCTCCCATCCCCCACAGCATTGCCTGACAGACACTGGGCTCCCGTAGGCTCCTGAGGAAAAGCTGCACACAGCCTCAGAGTCACAGAATTACAGAAAGTCAGAGCCAGGAGAGACCAACCTCTGAGCATGGAACACACAGAAAACTGTCAGAGCTGAGGGGCTCCTAGAACACAGAATGTCAGAGCTGAGAGGGCCCTGAGAACATGGAAGGTCAGGGCTAGGAGTGCCCTGAGAACATGGAAGGTCAAGGCTAGGAAGACTCTTAGAACACAGAAAGTCAAGGCTAGGAGAGGCTTTAGAACATAGAATGTCACAGCTAGGAAGGTCGTTAGCACCTGGGATGGATTTTAGAGATCATTTAACTCACCTCTCTCATTTTATAGAGGAGAAAACTGAGGTTCGAACCAGAGAGACCACCAGTCTCAGAGGTGGGAGGTGTGGCAGAGCCCAGACCCATAGAGTTTTCCAGTTCACTGACCCTGGCATTCTACTTGCTCCTGGGAGATGCCATCACAGCCCAAGGCAGTGGGAAAATAAGGCTCTTCTTTGACCTTTCTATCAAAAGTGAATTGTGAGTTGGGGTTGGATAAAGCAAGTACTTAATAAATGCTTCTTGACTCAAACTGAATTGAACCTTCCCCCCCCCACTGACTAGATGGGGACACAGGCATAAAGGGACTCTGCCTAGGGCCATCCTAGACCTGAGCATCCTGACTCCAGATATTCTGTTCTTCCACTGAGAATCAATTCAGCAAACGTTAAGCACCTACTCTATACTATGCATCATGGGTATAAAATGAGAATCTCTGCCTTCAAAGAGCATGAGCAAGTGCTTCTTGGACACCTACTATGTGCCTGGTACTGTGCCAAATGCTACAGAGACAGTTCATTCAACATTTATCCGGCACCTACTATGTGTAAGGTACTTCGTTAGCTTATTATTGTTCTATGGGGACTGGGAGGGGGGGAATAAAACTTAAGAATCACAGAATCTCAGGTGGGAAGAGATCTCTCAGAGGATCTCCAGGACACCCCAACTCCAAAGCAGGAATCCCCTTTGTACATTTCTGGGTGAGCTCCTCCATTAGAGCGAAAAGTCCTTGAAGGCAGGGATCTTCTGCTTCCGTGTTTGTCCTTCCAAAGCTTACTTAGCCCAGTTTCTGTGCACCTACTAAGTGCTTAATAAATGCTTTTTTTATTCATCCATTCATTCATCTACCTTGTTCTTCCCCCCATTAGGGTAGTAGGCTCCTAGATTGAGAGCAGACTTCAGAGGCAATCTAATTCAATCCCATTTTACAGATGAGGAAACTGAGACTCAATTTCTCCAGAAAGGAAAACTCATTTGCCCAAGATCACACAGCCCTTCATCAACAGATATGTGACTAGAAAGAACAGTCATCTGGGCACTTACTATGTGCCAGACATCAATTGTCCTCAAGAAGATTACACCACAATGGGAGAGACAACAGGCCAATTAATATGCATCTATAAGATACAGAAATGTAAACAGAAGATACTTTCAGAGGAAAGCACCACCAGCTTTTTTTCTTGGAGGTGCACATCTTCTGTTGAGCTTTAAGGGAAGCTAAAGTTGAGTGTGAGCCAACAAATTGACTCTGGAAGTGGAGGAGGGAAACTAGCATAACAGCCTGGGTGACTAGGAAGATGGCAGCCTCCTCAGTTGAAAAGGGGAGGTTAGAAGCTGGGGGACTTTTTGGGGGAGGAGATCATGCATATGTTCTGTTTTGGACACCCTGAGTTTGAGATGCCTTGGGATGATCGCCCAGTTCGAGATGTCTAAGAAAGCAGCTGGAGATGTGAATGGCGGTTCGGAAGGGAGGTTGAGACAGAATGTAGGAATTATCTTCGTGGGGATGATAATTGATTCTATGGGAGTTGCTGGGATCACCAAGTGTGAGTGGACAGAGAGAAAAGAAAGTTCAGAGGTACAGAGCCTTGGGGAGCACCCATGATTAGGGAACATGAGCCAAAGATCTAGCAACAAAGACTGAGGTTGAAAGGTCAAACAGGTAAGAGGAGAACCAGGGGAGGACAGTGTTCCAAAACGCGAGAGAGCAGAAAGTATCAAAGGGAAGAGGGTGATCTGGGTGGCTTATCAGAGAGGATCTCCTCTTCATTCATCCATTCAGCATTTACTAAGCACCTACATGCCTGATAATCCAAACTCTCTTATTGCCTACACCACCTTTGTCAAGTCCCTTCCCTTGTCTGGGGCCACAGTCTCGTCTGTGAAATGAGGACATTTTGACGTCTATGGTCCCTTCCAGCTCCGCTGGAATTGTAGGAGATGGTCAATGTCTGTGATTCCATAGTCCAGGGCACAAGGCTGCCCACTCTCCCTATATCACATCCCAGATCACCACAGGGGGTTCACACTACCACCACTTTCTTTTCAAGCTAGGATGCTTCCTTTTCCCTCCATCACACACACCCACATATGCACACATACAAACACACACACACACACACACATCCAGAGGCAAGCCTCTGACTTGCTCTCAGCCCAGGGAGGGACTACTCAGAACAGGACACCCCTCCACTGCCATTCTTGTGCCAAAGAATCTGCTGGCAAGAAGGGTTCATTCTGTCCACGTCCCAATCACTGGGGAAGAATGATAGGGTTGCCACTTCTTAAAAAATCTGCAGGGGGGACCATACCCCAACTCTGTTTGGCTTCCAGTGCCCTTCCTAACATGGCCCCCATTGGTCTGTGAACGCCTTAAAGGTGGGGGGGGGGTTGTTTTGAGTTTTTTGCCTTCAGCTCTTAGAACAATGACTTGCACATAGTAGGTGATTAATAAATGTTCTCAGTTCCTCAGGCCCTCATTTGCTTCTTTCCTGTTCCACTGCAGGAGCCTTATGGTTGGTCTCCCCACCCTCTAGATTGTCCCCTGTCCAAACTCATCATCCACTTGACC
The DNA here is from genome assembly GCA_023548195.1 of Bettongia penicillata ogilbyi. Taxonomy (NCBI): domain Eukaryota; kingdom Metazoa; phylum Chordata; class Mammalia; order Diprotodontia; family Potoroidae; genus Bettongia; species Bettongia penicillata. The sequence goes on from JAJHZJ010000590.1 coordinate 3,986,952, forward strand.
AAAATGTTATTTCCAAATCCATGGACTGAGCACGTCATTCCCTGGCCCGAGAAGCTTCAAGGATGCCCAGCTAGCTCTGGGACAGAATACAAACCCTCCACAACCCAGCTCCAGCCTCCTCCCCTTCCAGGTGGATGAACTGCCTGACTCCCCACCAAGCATTCTACACTCCAGTTCAACTGTCCATTTCCTGTTCCCCAGACTAGTCTCTCCCATCTCTCTGCCTTTGCCCAGGCTGTCATTCATTCCCGAAAGGCTCTCTTTCCTCTCTCCTGCTCCTTGGAAGTCTGGCTCCTTTCAAGCCTCACCCTCACTGCCACCTCCTACAAGAAGCCTTCCTTGACTTACTTCTTAAGGCCCTGTCCACAAACATTGGGTTATCTTGTATTGCCCTGTATATCATTGAAACTGTCCTCAAGTAAATTCCTGGCCAGCAGATATTATTCTCCCAAGGGTATTCACAAAGTTAACCACAATTCCATCAAGCACGTAGTAGGTACATAATAGGGCATCTAGGTGGCACAGTGCTCTGGGCCTGGAGTCAGGAAGACCTGAGTTCAAATGCAGCTTCCTACACTTTCTAGCTGTGTGACCCTGGGCAAGTCACTTTAACCCTGTTTGCCTCAGTCTCTTCATCTGTACAATGAGCTAGAGGAGCAAACTATTCTAGTATCTCTGCCAAGAAAAATCCAAATGGGGTTATGAAGAATCAAACAGGACTGAACAGCAGATGCTTAGTTTTTCCCACTGAGATCCCCCTAGTCCCTTAGCATCTGAATTTCCTTTTTCCATAGTCTCCAGATTCTGAGCCAAAAGGGACCTTACTTGAGCCCAGAGAAATCAAGCAGCTTGCTCTGTTTGCACCGCTACTAAGCGCCTGAGGTTAGATTCCAACTCAACCCAAGTCCAGTACTCTACCCACACCATCACTGGGGCCTTTTCCTTTCTTCCTTCCCAGGACTGAGGGACTGCAGCTTTATTTGGGGCATAAGATCCAAGCTTGAGGGTGAGAGGAAGGTGGATCTGTGCTCAGGGCCAAAGAGGGCCAACCCTCAAGTGTTCTATAGCTCCATTTTTATTTGGGGACATTCTCTTATCCTCTACCTTCCACAAAGCTGGATTTCTGAAGACCAGCCTCTCCTAGGTTGAAGTTGAAATCAGGATGTATATGGGGGGGGGGGTGCATAATGAGTTGATCTCAAAGTCCAGGTGAGTAAATCGCCTCACTCTGACCTTCTCTGAACTCTTCTCATCCCTCCTTTCTGCTCTCAAAGGAATGCTTGGAGCACAGATAATGGAGGAAGTGGGGTTCCCAGGAGAGGAGTGGGGAGAGCTTCTCCAGACTGCCTGGCTCCATTCTGGAGAGGCCCCTGGAGCGTTTACAGAGGCAGGGCCAACTCTGAGCACAGAGCAGGGACCACCTCGCCTCCAATGTGAGGGGGCCTTCCCTGCCCTGGCCACAAATTCAGCTTACTCAGGGAGTACCGAGAGCCAGTACAGAGCCCATATCTCCACCTGGTCACACACACACACACACACACATTTCTCCACACAAGTACCCAGACTAGAGTCATGACCTGCTTCCAGCTGCCTTGAGTGGGGATCTACTCCATTCTAAGAGAGGTTCTTCTAAGAGACAGACTCCTCCCAGGCAACCTGATGATCTAAGGCCTTTTCCAGCTCTGCCATACAATGTTCCCAGAGCTGTCTCAACTCTGACTGCCTCGGCTCTGACTTTCTATGTTCTAAATCTCTTCCCAGACCTGGGACAACGGATGCAGGGTGAAGTAAGTGGAACCAGAGAACAAATTATACAATAATACAATAACAACATTATTAAAAAGAAAATAAAACAACTTTGACAGAGCCACAAGTCCAGAGGTGATGGACTCAAAGACTGAGACACCATTTTTTGGACACAGCCAACATCTGAAGTTGTTTTGCTCAACTGGCCACATTTTTACAAGGACTCTGTTCATTTTTCTTTCTCTGTTTAGGTGAGGCAAACAGGTGCCTCTCCCAGTTCTTTCCCATTTCTGTGCCTTTCTTCTGAGATTACCTCCAATTTATCCTCTATCTTTCTGGATGGATATGTCATTGTTTGCATACCCTTGGGACTGGGAGCTCCTTGAAACCAGGGACTGTTTTTGCCTTTTTTTGTTTCCCCAGTTCTTAACATAGTGCCTGGCACACCCTAATAAATGCTTATTCAAAAATAAAATTAATTTAAAAAATAAAATCCTTCCCACACCCCTGACGTTCCATGTTCTAAGGTTCCTTCCAGCTTTAACATTTCATGTTCTGTGTTCTAAAATCCCTCCCATCCCTAACATTCTATGTCCTAAGATCCCTTCGGGTTCTGACTTCTGTTCTATGATTTTCCTATGATTCTTCTCCTTCCTCTACCACTGTCATTTCCTTGGATCCTCATTCTTGAGGAATATTCAGTATCTGAATGGGGAAGAGGTAGAGGAGCATGGAGGACAGAACATGAAGGGACACAAATTCAGCCTCAGATACCTACTGGGTGACCTGGGCAAGTCATTGAATTATTTTGGAGGCCTCAGTTTATTCATCTGTGGAATGAGCTTGTTACAAGAATCAAATGCTAGCCTTTAAGTGGGAAGGGAAGGAAGTAGAGCATTTATCTAACTCCTACTGTGAACCAAGAGGGGCAGCTAGGTAGTACAGTAGATAGAGCACCAGTGCAGGAGTCAGGAGGACCTGAGTTCAAATCTCACCTCAGACATTTGACATTCACTAGCTGCGTGACCTTAGGCAAGTTCACTTAACCCCACCTGCCTCATCCTGGATCATCTCCAGTCATCCTGATAAATATCTGGTCACTTGCTCCAGATGGCCCAGGAGGAGAAGTGAGGCTGGTGAACTCGCACAGCCCTCCCTCGCTCAAAAAAAAACAAAGTCAAGTGCAAGTTGAGTCATCATTTCTCTGATGGCGTGGTATTCTTCGACAACGAAGGACGAACACACACACTGTGTGCCAGGAACTTTACAAGCCTTATCTCCTTTGATTCTCCCAACAACCCTGAGAGGCCAGTGCTATGATGACCCCCATTTTACAACTGAGGAAACTGAGTCAAACAGTAAACAACTTGCCCAGGGTCGTGCAATTTGTGTCTGAGGTCAGATTTGAACTCAGGTCTTCCCGACCCCAGGCCCAGCCCTCTGTCCACTTTACCACCAGCTACTTCTACATAAGCTAAGATGTTTATTGTCATCTGAGGAGAGGCAGCAAGACACAGTCACTGGACAGCTGGGCCAGGAGCCAAGAAAACCTGGGCTGAAATCCCACCCCTGACACACTCTCCAACCCTCTTAATTCTAGTGATTGCCTTCTTTTAATTATTTCCTATTTATCCTGCCTATAGATTGTTTTTGGATGTTTCTGTTTGCATGTGGTCTCCCCCAGTAGACTGGAAAAGTCCTTGAGGGCAGAGATCATCTTTGGCCTCTTTTTGTATCACCAATGCCTTGTAAATATTTAGTGAATTGAATTGGGTTGAAAATGGAATTATATGGTCCTTGAAGGTTCCCTAGACTTTCAGGACCCAGGGCAATGACAGCTAGGTTGCAGAGCAGTGCTCCTTTGCCCTGGGAGAGGGAGTTGTCTCACTGAGAGCTTCTGAGGCTGAAATGACAGGTCCAGATTTTAAAAGCAGAAGGCATCTGCTCCTCTTCCCCTTTCCCACAACCTCCTTCTTCGTTCTTTTTTCCCTCCTCTTCCTACACATTCCATTACCTGGTATCCAGGTGTCCTATCCCTAGGTGAGCTCCCAAATGATGGGAAGGGCCACCAAAGATCTGGTCCCTAATGCCTTTTTCCCTCTCTCCCAGCACCATCAGTTGTTCCTCATCTGTCTGGTCACCGAATCTGAACTTTTGAAGACCTGGAAGGGATGACCTCTGGACACAGCCCAGCAGAGCAAAAAAGGACCTTGGAATCATGCGTCTTTAGGAATAATCTGGCTTAATCCTTTCACTTTACAAGGCAGGCAATGAAGGCTCGAAAAGGGGTGGGGGGATGACTAGTTCAGGGTCACAAAATGACAACCAGCAAAGCTGAGGTCCTTTGACCTTTCCATGTTAATCTCACACTTGTCAAAAGCTGGCATTGAAATGTAGGAACATGAAAAATTCCAGTTTCTGACTTTCCCTCATTCTCAGCAACTCTATCCTTCTGGCCACTGGAGAAGGGAAAGGGGGGTCAGGGAGAGGTGGAGGTGAAAGGGCTAGTAGGGTCAGGAAACTAGGCAGGGAAAGTTGGCAAGACCCCTAAGGAAAGGGGCACCAACCGGGGTGTGTAGGTGCCAGCATCGAGGAGGCCCCAGGAGACAGAGTTCCGGACTCTTTCCTGGAGGGTCCCAGAAATCTCAGAAGGACTTTCTTAAGCAACGCACTTTCTTTTTCTGTGCCTCTGTTTCCCCATCTGTAAAACTACTAGATGAGTTCCTTCCAGCTCTGACATTCTGGGTTCTGTGATCCTCCTTCCTCCTCCCCATCACCAGCTGGGTCCCACCAATCTACACTCGAAGGGGAAAGGGAAAAGGGGGAAGGGGGTCGAGGAAGATCGGGAAGGGAGACGGGGCAAGAGGCGGTTGGGGAGAGAAGACCGAGAGATAAAGGAGAGGCGGAGCGAGCCGGAGAGACAGAGAAGAGAAAAGGGCAGCCGGGAGGGAGAGAGTGCACCAAGCGCCCACACAAAGGAAAGTTAGCAATCGGCCAAAGGGTCCAGGGAGGAAATTGATTCCAGACCTACCCTTTCCACATGCTGGCTCCACTCCCCCCTCTGCTCCCGGCTCCTGGGCTGCAGCCACCGCCGGCCCGGCGCGGACCGAGGGTCCCGGGTGCTCAGTGCCCCCGGCGGCGCCGCCGCATCCCTGCCCACCGCGGTCCCCGCCCCTTGGGCACCGGAGATGCGCTGCCCTCCAGGCGCCCGGGGCCGCACCAACGGCCGCCGGACTTCGCGGCAGCTACGCTGCCCCTGGCCCTGGCCCTGGTCCTGCCCCAGCCGCTGACACTGCCCCTGCGCCTGCCTCTGGCACCGCCGCTGCGGGAGCCCCGGCCCCGCTGCCCCGCAGGTCCGCTCGCCTGCGCTGAGCTCAGCCCGTCTCGGCTCTCCCGCAGCGGAGGCGGCGGTGACTTGGGGAGGGCCACGTGACCTCGGGGCGGGCGCGGGGTGGGGGTGGCCGAGGGAGGGGAGCCTCCGATTGCAGGACACACGTGCCCTCGCCCCCGCCTCCCACCCCAGCCCAGCCCAGGCATGTGGAGGACGGTCTAGCGCTGGCACAGCCTAGGCATCTTTCTCCGGCGGGGCTGCCTGCCGGTCGCCTGCCCAGGGAGGTTGCGGGAAACGAGCCGCAATCCCGCCTGGGCGTCTCGCTCCCCGCTCCAGCCCAGCATCCCCACCCCTCCTTCATGGAGAGTCCTGCCAGCCTCCTGGGCCAGGCGACCCCCACCCTGCCCAGTCTCCTCTAGTTCATCCCGCCCAGGAGATTCAGGGCAGAATCACCCCCCGCCCCGTTCCCTAGCCCCCTCAAAAACAAAACCCCAGCGTCTCCCACAGGGCTTTCCTCTGAACCAAAGTGTTGGGGCTCATCCGCGAGAATATCACGGAAAGTCAGAGCTGGGAGAGACCTTGGAACAGCCACTGACCGAGCTGGAAGGAAGAGACTTGAGTGAGGAATAAACCAGAATCACTTCTCTAGAGATGGCCGGGGCTCTCCTCCCAACCCCCTCACTTTACAAATGAACAAACTGAGCCTAGACGAGCTAGGGACTTGCCCAAGGTCACAGCTAGTGGCAGAATCAAGATTGGACACATCCTGCCTGGTAGCCCAGAGCTGCCTCACAAAACACTGTCTGTCTGTCTGCCTGCCTGTCTCTCCAGCTGCAAGTCTCAACTTCCTAAAGCATGATGTTCTTAAGATCTCTTGCTCAAGACTCTACAGTGACTCCTCAATGCTGTAGAGAATCTAGCCTCTCATCCTGCTATTCAAAACCGTTCCTCCTCCCATAACCACTTTCCCTGTCCAGTCTGATATCCTTTTCAAAGCCCAGAGCAGGCACTTATTTGTGCCTTCTCTGAACAAGTTTAAAGTGCCCTTCCTATGTGGGGGGAAAGGAATAAGAATTTATGTAGCATCTACTATGTGCTACCTAGACACTGAGCTTTGCAAATAGTATCTCGTTGGACCCTCACACTATTATTAGTGACACAGCATTTCAGAGTTGTGTGGGATGAGACCCCAGATGCACTGAGTAAGAATCACCTTCTACAACATCTCCAGCAGGTGTTCCATCAACCTCTGCTTGAAGACCTCCGGGGAAGGGGAGCTCAGCACTTCCTGAGAAGGTACCCTCCATGCTGGGACAGCTCTCATTTATAAAAACCTTTTCTTTTAATGGCGTCTAAATTTGTCTGCAGATTTCTCCCATGGCTCCCAGTTCTATTCTCTGGAGTCCAACCAGAATAAAGCTAATCCCCTTGCAAGGAACATCCCTTCAAATATTTAAAGACATCAGTCCCCATTGACTTGACTTGCCTTTTCCTGGCTAAACATCCCAGTTCCTTCAAAGGACCCTCCCATGGCATAATTTTGAGTATCTACCCCAACAGTTTGGTCATCCTCCCAAACCTCTGACCTTCACTGCAACACACAGGACTTGACATGCTACCAATAAATCCATGCTATGAAAAGTGATATAAATTTCATGAAGGTAATGCTATAATTCTGTGCCATCAGAAATGAAGGATAGTTTAAGATGGGAAGGGAAGGAAAGGGAACGGGTCTTCATTTCATGTCTACTGTGTGCCAGGCACTGAACTGAAGCACCTTTTGAGCTTTCACAACAATCCTGGGAGGTAGGCGCTATTATTATCTCCATTTTACATTTGAGGAAACTGAGGCAAAGAGATGCGAAGCAACTTCAGTGGTATGGGAACTCTTGAATGAACTGGTACCAAGTGAAGGAAGCAGTCAGTCACAGTGAACACAGCCATGCAAAAGGGGAAAAATGCCAGCAACCAAAGAACTAAAAAGGAATGGTGAGAAATTATGACCAAAACTGGCTCTAACAAAGAGAGATGAAGAGATAATTCCCTCTTTCTTTGCAGAGGTGGGGGACCACAGGTGTGGAACACTGCATATAATTCTAGCCCCTTTGGATTGGGTAGTTCAGGGGTGAGCAAACTGCGACTTCGAGGCCACACGTGGCCTTCTAGGTCCTCAAGTGCAGCCTTTTGACTGAGTTAAAGTTTTACAGAACAAATTCTTTTATGAAGGGGATTTGTTCTGTGAAGTTTGGATTCAGTTAAAGGACTGAACTTGAGGATCTAGAGGGCCACATGTGGCCTCAAGGCTGCAGGTTCCCCACCCTGGGGGCACTTAGTTTGGTCACAATTTTTTTTTCTTTCTTTTTAATTATTTACTATAAAGGATGGCTTTCTGGGAGGGGAGGAGAGATGCAGCAGGAAATGTGGGTGATGTAAAAATAAAAGATATCAATAAAATAATTTGGAATCACTGGTATGCTTTTAAAAACATATCTAAAATGTCCATACCATTTAATTCAGAGATCCCACTGCTATACTGCGTATACCCCAGTGAGGTAAAAAATGGAAAGAAAAGTCCCATATGTATCTTGTAGTAGCACTTTTTGTAACACCAAGAAACTGAGGGGGGAAAAGGAGAATATTGGCATTTAGTTTGGAAGTACCTACTAGGTTCAGGGCACCATGCTTAGGGCAGCTTCATATTTGAGATTTTACCAATAGTAATAAGAATTTCAGTCGTAGCATCATTTATAGGATGCTTAAAGCTTTTGCAAATATTAACCACAGTTATCCCTTCAACATCACAACTTTTCCCATCGAGGTTTTCATCTATCACAGGGAATTTGGGGGGAGGGGAGGGTCACGTTAAGACAGAGAAACAAATTTAGAAATTCAGAAATGCATACAATATATGTATAGTGGTATATACTATCAACATTTTATCTTTAGATACCATAAATATAATTTTTTTGAAGTTAAAATGAGTAAAAATTTAAAGTTTACAAAAAGAATGTGAAGGCCAGCAGACAATACACAAAAGTTAGAATTGTTGATCTACATATAGCCTATGACCAAATACTTAATCCAAATTTTACAATAAGGTGCTGTAAACACCCCATATAAAGGAAAAAGAAAAAATTCAGACTTCTTTGGTACCAAAGGAGAAGCCAAAAAAAAAAATTGACTTGGATTTTCTGGATCCACTAACCTCCATAATGTGGAAGGGATAACTGCAATTTTTAATATGGTAAAATAATAGAATGTTATTGCCCCCTGAGAAATGACTATGAATCTCAGAAGAGTATGAAAATACGAACTTAGACAAAATAAACAGAATCACAAATACCAGTCTCCACAATAACAACAGCAAGGTAAATGGAAATAGCAGTAGCAACAAACCATTGAAGCTGAATGCTGGAAAATGACAATGGTCAAGCTTGGCCTCCCAAAGAGAGATGGAGAAGGTGGATCCACCTCTTTGTAGAATTATGGTACTAAGAGGAGGGAGTATGCCTATAATGTCAGACATTTGAATGTGTTGATTTATTTTTTAACAGCTTTTCCTCCCTCTCCTTAATTTTTTGTTAGATAGGATGGTTCCCTAGGAGGGGGATACTAGCGAATGAAGGGAATGCGAAAACACAATAAATACTGTGGGCTGGGAGGGGAAGGAAAAACATTTCAGGTGGGGATCTGTTGAGAATGGAGCAGACTCAAATGTCAGTACAGGAAGCTTGCCCATTTCAATTCAATAAACATTTAATGATGCCTACTGTGTGAGCCAGGGATGGGGGCTACGAAGACCAAATGAAACTGTCCTTGTCTTCAAGAATTCGAGGTGGGAGTGAAGGTGGTGACCACTGGGACCCAAGTAAATAAGTATAATTTCAAAAGAGAGGATGTGCTAATAATGTGGGGAGTACAGGCAGCCCCTGAGCTGGGCTTTGAATCTTTGAAAGCCCAGGTTTCTAAGAGGTGGAGATAAAAGCTCCCTCCAGACCCAGAGAGCCCTGGCTTCATGGATGTCAATTTGGCAGCTCCGAGGGGAGGGGAGGAAGGGGAGAGGTAGGATTCCAGGGGCACAGCTCAGACCTGTGAAAAGACTAAAAAGTCTTTCACAAAGGGGATTACTAGATGGGACCAAGGCTGAGCCAAGGGACTCCTTCAAAAAGCCCCAGACCAGCCGACTGCTCCACTAACCAGCTTTCCTTCTAGATGTGGTGATAGGACAAAAAGGAGGAAACAGCATGCCAGTCACTGGCCACCATCCTCATCCCCCATCCTCTTCCCACGTCTGAGTTTATTTAACTCTCCTTTAAGATGATGAGAGGTTCTTGACGTGGCATCTGGGATCTGGCCTCAAGCCCCAGGTTACTTACTAGCTGAGTGACCTTGGGTGAGTCAGGTAATCTCTTTAAGCCTTAGCTTCCACATCTGCAAAGTGGAGATAAAGACATTGGGACCTCACAGCTGGAATGCACTTTGCGAGCTGTAAAGTGTTATAAAAATATAAGCTGACATCAGGAACATCCGCCGAGCTTTTGGGACTGACTTGACCATTCCAAGCCTTTGTGGTGGATGGCAAAGGACCCAGCTGAGGACTTTCTCTCCTATCCTGTTTGTGGTTTATTCATTCAACAAACATTCCTGAGCGAACAGATCTCTAAGCACAAATACAAGCAAGTAGCTAGAATGCAGACTCTTTCTTTGCAGACTCCCTTCAAGAGGGAAGGTCAGAACCCATTTTTGTAGGAGGTCTGAGAGAAAAAATTATTCCCAATCAGGGAGCCATCAGGGAGGGCTTTCTGGAGGAGACATCTCTGGGTCTGACTGACTGATGAACAGGAATTTGATGGGAAGAGGAGGGATTGTGGGATTATCGATTTAGTGTTTGAAGGGAAGGTTTTCTAGTCCCTCCTCTTTATTTTTACAGTTGAGGAAATGAAGGCCCAGAGGAGTTGTGATTTAGCCAAAGTTACCAGTCAGTACTTTAGTCTAAAAACTAGGGCTCTCCATGGCACCACACTGCCTCGGGGCCAGAGCACAGAGTGAGAAAGGCCCCAGAGGCAGGAGAGCATGTCAGGGGCCTGAGGATGGTCTAGTTTGGCTAGAATTGGAATGCATAGAGAGCTCATCAGTCTTGTTAGGAAAGAAACAAAACTAAACCTAGAAGACTTCCTCCCTTCTATCCTCTCCTTTCTCAGCTCTTAACTCTCTCTCCACCAAAAGCCGCCCTTCTTACCAGCATGCTTGCCTTTCTCTCCTATGGGGACCCCAGCTAAAATCCCCATTTCCACAGGAAGTCTTTCCCGAATCATCCTTCACCTAAAGGCCTTCCTTCTGCCAGTTCCTATTTGCTCTGTTTGTCCACAGTTGCTTGTATACTGTCACCAACACTAGATGTGCGTTCCTCAAAGACAGGGGTGATCATTTGCCTTTCTCTATAGCCCCAGCAGTTAACACAGGGCCTGAATGACACGTCCACCTCCCAAATGTTTACCTGTCCATCTGGCAAGGGTCTTCCAGGGTGGTATTCAGCTTTGGGCCAGGGACCAGGGAGACTTCCAAAGCCTCTGTCACCCCCTGGTCCAGCCTTGGAACGTAGTGTACTGTGCCGGTGCTCACAGCAAAGAGCAGTGGGCATGTTCCAGGGGCAGCAGCCCTGGCTGGGCAACGGTGGCAATCTTTCTGGAACTCCATGGTGAGGAGAAGGCAGATTTTGCTCACAAAACTCCCAAAAGTTCTGCTCCAAAACCCAGCTCAGCCACTAGATGGGTCTCAGGGGAGTCCTGAGCCAGACAAAACAGAACTGAACACATCTGTCTGTCTCATCTCCCTTGGGACCAGAGCCTCTAACCTTTGCTATCTCCAGGTAGCAGCTTGTGGAGGGGAGGCGTCTCCTTGGGTTAAGCCTTTATCTCTTTAAGACCAATAATAACTCCCAGAGTCCATGAGTTCTAGGCAGAATATTGTCTGGAAGAAGACATTGGAAAGAGAGAAAGGGAGGGGAACGGTGCTGGGGTCCCCATCAAAAGAGAGGTGGGCACTCTGCCAATCACCACCATCTGACAGCTCTCCCAAAGTGTTGCTAAGAGACCTCCCTTGGGTAAGTAGATTTCCCTAGGAAGGAGACTCTTCTAAACTGGCCCCAGAAAACCAGAGTTGACAACATTTGTCTCTGGTGCTCTACCATCCAAGAGTCTTCCTGATCCCAACACCTACTATGTGCCAGGCCCTGGGAATGCACAGACAAAAAGTGAATAGCCCTGCATTCAAGAAGTTTACATTCTACTACGGCACGGACTCTCAATCTAGGCTTTGTGAAGTTTTTTATTTTTTGAATATTTTTATAAATATATTTCAATGCAAACGTATATTTATGTGTGACACTTTTTTTTTTATAACAATTTGCTCATCTTAAGCTTAGGAGGCAATAAAATCACCATCATCCCCAAGGTACATTTATTTACTTCCTGACTTTAGGAAGTGTATTTTAAACAAACAGTTATGAGTTCAGTCACAATAGCTCTGAGCCCCCAGTTAGGAAAATTCCTAACACTTTGGCAGAGGCTGGGCTTTCTTCCTAACCTAACATTTATATCTTTCTCTGGTTAACCCCCTGGTTTCTTTGTGGGTGAGGCAAAATTCAAACATTTGGGTAAAGAAAAAACATGTTATATAATAGTGTCTGTGTATGGGCAGGCATTGGGAGGCGTTGTTTGGGAAAGCGTTGATCTTTCCTTGGGACATCTCTCAGCCTGCAGCCAGGGTTCTCCTTTCTGAGATACCTGTAGAACCAATGACTCCTTCCCTTTGACTCAGAATCTTTTTCTCCCCAATTCTGAGATAGTTTCTCTCTTTTACATAAATTACTAGGGAGTGGCTTTAATGGATTTAGAGAGGCCTTTTCTATTCTGTTCTGATTATTTGATCCAATAAAATACTGTTCTCACATAGTCAAGGAACCAAAATGGAGAGAGTTTCAAATCCACCCTTACCAATGCATTTCATAAACTTCATTCTGAGAAGGGTTCTAGGACACAAAAGAGTTTAAGAACCCCTGGCCTAAGATGTAATCTGTTCACAGAGAAGTAAAAACATGATCAAGACAAAGCCAGTATACAGTTGTCCACTAGCAACTAGGGAATCTGGAAAGACCCCTTAAAGGAAGAAACACTGGAGCTGAGCCTTGAGGGGGCTCCAAGGGCTTTTAAATGTGTGAATGAAGAGGAAGAGCACAGCAGGTGTGAGGGCCAGCCCTGTGCAAAGGCATGGAGGTTAAGAGATGGATAGTTTGGATAGGAAGGATAATTTGGTAAAAATATGGAACATGTTGGTGCATGTGGGGAGGAGGGTAAGATGAATGGGTACCGGGTTTTAAGGGTCAGAACACTGATTCTATGCTGTATCAGTGGGTTGGGCTGTGCCATGCAGGATGCTGAAGAAATAAGACCCTCTCCCACCGAGGAGACAAGATTTTATAATATTTAGGAAACGGTAGCAGATTATGTGAGAGACTTCAGGAAATACTGACCTCCAGTGCTGGACTTGGAGTCAGGAAAGTGTGAGTTCAAACCTTGTCTTTGACACTTGCCTTTAACTGGGTGACCCAAAGAGCCTCAGGAAGCTTTTTACTAAGTCAAGTTAAAGACGTTGCCAATCTGAGCTTCCCACACTGATGAACTCAGAGGTCCCTGGCCAGCTTTTTTGATGGGTGAGAGCCAAGAAGGAGTACAGGCAGGAGGCAGAACTAGAGGGTATGGAGTCACTATTGGACTCTGCTATCACTTACTGAATGACCTTGACTGATTTGATAACCTCAGTTTCCATATCTGCAAAATTGTGGCATTGAACTAGACAGTTGCTAAGTTTCCTCCCAGCATGGAGAGATCACTATGGCTTGGAGCAATCTGGGAAGGCTTCATGGAGGATTCTGACTTGGAGAATAGGTAAGTTTTAGGTATAAGAGACCCTTCTGAGAAGAGACCAGAGCACTTACAAAGACCAAAGCCTTGATGATGATCCCGCCTTACCATAGTGTGATTTCTCACTTCCAACAGTTCAAACTTTTCTGTCTAATATTTTAGATCTTACATGCCTTCCAGGGTGACAGCGAATTTGAGGGACCATCCAACTCACCACTCAAAAGTAACTTAAGAGACTTGCCTTGTGATAGATAACCATTCTTCCCTGATTTCCCCCTCCCATTAGACCTAGTTCTTTCCCATTTAAAAAAAATCATAAATTATAACATTCTTTTTTCTAAAATTTTGAGTTCCAAATTCTCTCCCTCTCTCTAGCCCTTCCTCCACCCGCTGAGAAGGTAAGCAATATGTAACCAATTATATGTGTGAAATCACACAAAATATATTTCCATATTAGCCACATCACCAAAACAGCTAGAAAAAAATTAAGCAAGAAACTTCTATTTCAATTTGTACTCAGAGTTCATCAATTTTTTCTGAAGGGTGATAGCCCTTTCCATCATGAGTTCATTGGAATTGCTTTGGTCTTGTTCAGAGCAGCTAAGTCTTTCACATTTGCTCATCCTTACATTATTGTTATGTATGATATTTCTGTGTACAATGATTTGGTTCTGCTCACTTCGCTTGCCAGGCTTTTCTGAGAGCATTCTGCTCATCATATCTTATAACAGAATTATTTACCACCACTTGTTCAGCCACTCCCCAATTGATGGGCATATCTCCTCAATTTTTAATTCTTTGCCACCACCAAAAGAGCTGCTATCAATATTTTTGTACATATAGGCATCAGACCTACTTTCTAACCATTCCATTCCCCACATAGAATTTCTAAGTTGGGAGGGACTCTCAGGGTCATCTAGTTCCATCTTGAATGCTCTACAAGAATTCCTTTCGTTGCTTAAACCTCTTCGGGCCTCAGTATCCTCACCTGTAAAAAGGAGGGACTCTGAGGACTGATGGTTTGAATGTACTTCTCATTCCAAGATGAATCTTTTATTCCAGGAGATGGAATCAAAATAAAGAGTGAATGGTGTACATCTTTGAGCATGGTCAATGTGAGAATTTATTTTGCTTCACTTTGCTGATTTGTTATAAAAGGTTATGAAGACTTGTATGAACTGATGCAGAGGGAAGTGAGCAGAACCAGAGGCACCATTTATACCACAGCTACAATATTGTAAAGATGAGTTTCAAAGGACTCCTGATGAAACGTGCCATCCACCTCCAGAGAGCTCACTGATAGTCTCATAGAGCAGATTGAATCTTTTTTTCCCCTTTCTTTTTCTTGTCTTTTTCCCCCAAACATGGTTAATACGGAAATTTGTTTCACATGATTATTTATATTTCTAATGTCTTTTTCTTGCCTTCTCAATGGGTGGGGGAGAAGCTGGGGGAGAGGGGGATAATTTGAAGTTGAAAATAAAATAAAATGGAATTTTTAAAAAATGCTATACAAAAAAAAAAGAATGGCCTATCTTTAACCCTCCCCCTGTCCCCTTATCCTGGATGCTACTTGAATATCTCCATAAGAAGGCTATAAAACTCTTTGTGAGCAGGAATGATTTAGTTCTTTTTTATCCCTACTGAGTGGCAATAGTAGGTGCTTAATAAATGCTTGTCCAGCCTTGAATCCTTGGGGCTGGGGCAGGAGGAGGAGGGTGGTCACTCTGCTTGGATTAAACATCTTCTTCCCCTTTGCTCAAAGATGGCCAAACTCAGGGGAAAGTCTAGTTGAGTGGGAGGATAGGAGGAGGAGGAGAATCTTCTTTCCTGCAGCTGGGCCAGCTCAGTAAATTTCCCAGCCAGCTCCTATCTCTCCCTTCCTGTCTTCTCTTGATGGTTAACCTCACTACTAAATCTGTAGCACGTCATCAACTTCCCTGATGGTCAACATTTAGTCCCACCTGGAAACATTTAACCAAGAGCAGGGTGTGCTGGGTGTGAAAGGGAGAGGGGACTGACAGTCCCTCAGAATGGTCAACATGGGGGATGCAGGGAGAAAGGAGACTTCTGGGTCTGCTGGGCGGCCCACAGGCTAGAGGATTTTATAAAAGCCTTTCATTCCTCGTTTCCCTCCCACTGCCTCAGGGGAAACTGTACAGGACAAACATGTTGCTTTGTGAGCTTTTATGACCTGTGTGGGTCTTATTTGGATCGTCCTACCTTCCCTTATGTGACCACAACCAAAAAATCAATCTCAGTTGGATGTTAGAATCAGAGAACATTGGAGCTAGCCTGAGAAAACAGAGCGTAGAATGTCAGACTAAAGTCAGCAGGACTTTTAGGACGCTGAGCATTAAAGACAGAGACAGGAGCCTGGGAAATGCCAGAGCTTGGAGCTGCCCTAGAACACGGGCTGGCCAAGGGAGAAGGGGCCTGAGAACATAGGGCATCAGAACTAGACGGGGCTAGTCTAAGGTCTACACCAAAGAGTGTTGGGGCTATAAGAGACCCAAGAACAGTAACATTAGAAGAAAGAGGAGACAGAATATTTCATGAGCAGCCTTCAAGAGGATCTAGCCCAATCCCCTTGACTTAGAGATGAGTAAATTGAGGCCCAGAGAGGAACCCAAAGTCACCCCACAATTTGGTGGTGGTGTTACGATTGGAACCCAGATCCCCTACCTCCCAGCCCAGGGCTTTCACCCCTGTGCCCAGATGCTCCTGGCAGTCTCTCCTCACCACTTACCTAACAATCTCAGTCACGAGGGGACAGTTCATGAGGCCTCCAGCTTGGCTTGCCTGCAGAAATGGCTGGTGGCTTGGCCCTCTGCCCTGGCCATGAGCAGGGGACAGTGGCTGCCTGAGCTGGGGCACCTGTCCAGAATCAGAAAGGACTTTGGGTGCAGACATCTCTGGGAGAGTGGAGAAGGAATGAAGAGCTAAGCTCATCCTGAGCCAACCATGCGATGCCATCCCGGGGGACAGATCAGAAGTGGGGGGAGAGCTCTGCAGCCAGGGACCTCCCTGCCCCGGCCTCTCCTGGGAAATGTATTTCCCTGGAAATGGAAAGAAACCAAAGGCCTCTGAAATTCCGGCCCTGGCCACCCCCTCCCAGCAGCCAGCTGTGTGGAATGTTTGAACAACTGCATGGAATGTTTTTCAGTAAGAATTCTCCCAGGGGTTTCCGGGATCTGAGAGCTCAGATTTCAAAAAGGAGGCTAGCTGGAGTACCATTGCTAGGGAGGACTCTGGGACTGAGGGGGAAAGTGCTGAGGACCCTAGAGGGTGTGAGCTGAGCCCCAGCAGCCCCAGGCTCAGAGCTCTCACTCCTTGGGGGTGGGTAAGGACAAGGAAACACACTGCAGGTCTGATGATGTGACCAGGCTTAAAGATTGGCAACCTGGGAGCTGGTCTAGGGAGAGGGAAGGGACAGGGGCCCTCCTGTGACCCTGGGAGCCCAGTTGGACCAAAGTGAAGCTTTTCTAGACTTTTATTGCTGGGTCTTTGGACTAGATTTGGCTGTCAGCGTGGCCCAGGCCTCACTGAATAACTGATCAGCTGAGTTTGGGGGGAGGGGGGCCTGTAGGAATGTCTAGTGTAATCCCTCAGCTTGTGCTAAGCAGGATGACTATCCCAAGGTGGCTACATCAAAAAGGTATTGGCTGAAAGGGTCAGTGCCTCCAAGTGAGGCAAAATGACCTGGAGAACCATTGGCCCGAGGAGCCAGGACACCTGGGTCCTCATCCTGGCTCCCTTCCTAAGGAGCTGTGTGATTGACCAGTCCCTTCTTTGCACCTCCTGTCCCTACTCAGTTTCATTGGTACCTCTCCCAGTGGTTTATTTTAAACCAGCATCAGAGCTGGAATCACTCTGCCCTATACTCACAGAGCCTGGGCCCAATGGGGATGAGCACCAGGGTGCTTACATGAAGGAGGGGGCCTCCAGCTGGGCAACGTCATCAGAGAAAAGCAGGCCCCAGTAATCGCACCACTTCGAGTACAATCCATGGAGAATTCAGAAAAATAAAGGCCACTCTCACCCCACCCTGGTTTCCCATGGACACCGAAATAGTCAGAGCAAGACCTTTGGGGGAACAAAACACTGAAAATCAAATGGCTGCCCATCGACTTGGAGCCAGCTGAATAAATTGGAATCCCTGAATGCCCTGTTAGAAATGACAAACAGGAAGAACTCAGAGGATCACGGAAAAACATGAGTGGAGTCAGACAGTCCGGACAGAAGCAAAACCAAGAGAGTAACCGACGTGACAGCCCAAGGCTGCCAGTGGAAAGAACACAGAACAAGTGACTGACCCCGAGCAGCTCCTTGTGAAGAATGGTCTTGGTTCTGGACAATAGAGAGAAGGAAGCAGACTTTGTTTCTCGAGAAGTGGGGGACAATGGCTTCAGGTAGCTACATGCTTTTGCCAGGAAGGGTGGCCTTGTCATTCAGTGGTTTTGCTGGACTCTTTTCTCATTGTTTATAGAGAGAGATTGATCTCTATGAGCTGTTTCAGCGTCAAATCCTATGATTCCATGAAATTGAGGTTCAAGCCATAATGATGATGATAAAAAATAGCTAGCACTTATATTCCACCTACAATGCGCCAAGTAATACGTGCTAAGTGCTTTACAAATATTATCTCATTTGATTTGGGAGGTGTTGTTATAATTCCTGTTTTGGCAGATGAAAAAACTGAGGTGATGTGACTTGCCCACGGTCACAAAGCTAGGAAGTATCTGAGGCTAGATTTGAACTCAGATCTTTCCGACAATCTGCTGAGCCAGCAGGAAATGCCACAGTTGTCTAAGATCTTGGGTTTGCTAAAGACCATCTGTAAAAGCACTTTCTTACTTTCCTCCTCTGCTGTGGATATGATGGTCTCTCGAGTCCATTCCTAGATCCCATAAGCAATCATGATCATCTGAGCATCCAGGGGTGGGTGCCCAATGTCCTCAGAGCAACCTCAGCTCTGGACAGGGAGCGACCCCTGGCTCTCCCAGAGGGAAAGTCGGCTCCCCAAGACATTTTTTCCTCCCTGAGCCCTCAGGGACACTTTATAGATGGGCAAACACTCAGCCAGCTGGGGAGTCAGGGCAGACCTTCCTACCCAAAGGCCTGACATCTTTGGTGCCTGGGGGTTAGTCACCCACTCAGAATTTATCAATGAGCCTCTTGGTGCCTGAAGGGAGAAAGAAAGAGGGGAGCTGCCTTCAGTCCAGCAGATGACCAACCTTTCTAAAGGAGCATCCATGTCCCAAACCTCACAATCTCTCCTCTCTGGGGCCTTGGACCCCATATTTTCATAAAAATTATAGAATTCAGTTGTAGCATCCAGCCCAGTCACCTCAGACTAACCCTAAATGCACTTGAATATTTTGAGTATGGGATAGTCTTTGTTCTACTCCACTGAAAATACAAAAGCAATATAAAAGACAAGTAGTGTCCCACCAAAGGGGGTCATTCTAGTCTCCCGAATTATCTTACAGCCCTCCAGGCTCATAGCACCACCCCAGCTTCTAGATTCCTCTCTGAAGGGAAATGAGCTAAGGGCTGTTAGCTGGCCGTGATGTTTTGATGGGTCTTCTTTTGAGTTCAAAAATGTGTTTAGACCTCTAACCTCAGGGAGTCACTATCAACCTGGACCCACTGGGAGGGAAACTTGTATGGAATTACACAAAGGCAGCTCATTTCGATTGCAGCTTCACTGTCCAGAACTCGTGGTGATAGGAGAGGGTAAAGTGCAGACTCTGAGGGCACCTCTTGCCCTTTGGTGTTATAGAAATCACATGCCCTGTGGGGCCCCCTCTTAGAGGCTGGGGCTGCACCAGAACTCTGCTTTCTCTAAAAGGGTTGGTCCCAGAGCCTAGAACTTGATGATTCAGAGAAGGCAACCCCAACGCTGACTCTACCCAGGGATGCCTCCTCTTGATAGCAAGAAAAATCTCCTCTCTATCCAGAAGGCTGGAACTCAAAAACTCCTCACAGCTCTGGAACACTGGGATTCAGTGACCTTGGGCAAGTCATTTTACATCCCTTGGCTTCCAATTCCTCATCTAGAAAATGGTGGGGTGGAAGGGACTGAATGGCCTCTAGGGTCCCTTCTATGGCATCTATGGTCCTACAACTTCCACCCTTCAGACCTATGCCAGTCACTCCACTGACTGAAGTTATGCCCCTGGCCTCTCTAAGGATGGGACCCAAAACTTGGGGGTCAAGAATCTCTTCAGAAGATCTGGGCTCAAATCCTATCACTGACACTTAAACCCTTGTAACTAAGTTCTGTACCTAACCTCACTTGGCCTTTCATCCTCTGGGAAGTGAGGGACATCCAAGTAGTACATATTTTTATAGTGACTCCTTTTACGGTGGCAAAGAACTTCAAACTGCGGGGGTGCTCCTCAGCCATCAGGGAATGACTGAACAGATGACGATAAGTCATTGTGATGGAATATCATCGTGTTGTAAGCCTTGACAGAGAGGATGGCTTCAGAGAAACCTGGGAAGACTCATGTGAACTGATGCAGAGGGAAGGGAGAAGAACCCAGAGAACAGTGTCTACCATAACAACAACATTCAAGAGACAATCAGTTGAAAGATGCAAGATTTATGATAAACCCAATGAGTAACTACGGTTCTAACGGACACATGAGGAAGCAGGCTGCCCGACTCTGGCAGAGAGGTGGGGGCTCAGGGAGCAGAGAGAGACACAGACAGCGGCCAATTTGGGAATTTGTTTTGCTTGTCTGCATATTTCTTACAAGGGTTTTTTTTTTTTTGTGGGGGTTGCTTTTTTCATTGGAAGGTGGAAGGGAAATATTTTAATTGAATTGAAATTAATAAAAACTAGTTGAAAACATTTTTAATGAGTAAAACAAGAGACTCAGAAGTCCCTTCCAGCTCTAGAGGTGATCCTGAATTCTCTCATCACATGCAGGCTGTGAGGTAGCCATTATCAACTTCCCAAGCATCTACCTGGGCCTCAGGTATGTTCTGAAGTCTGATGTTTTCTCAAGATCTTTCCGGGAAGGAGTGGGGGGAAGAGGCCCAAAGGGTCCACATTGGCCTTGGCTGGAGAAATTCAGTGGAATCACAGTGGATCGAGTGTGTCAGGCCTGAAGCCAGGAAGACCTAAGTCTGAATCTAGCCTCAGATACTTCCTAGCTCTGTGATGCTGGGCAAGTCGCTTAACCTCTCTTTGCCTAAATTTCTCCATCTATAGATGAGGATAATAGTAATACTTACCTCCCAGGATTGATATGAGGATCAAATGAGGTATTTGTAAAACCCTTAGCACAGTGCCGTTGCATAGTAGGTCCTGTATAAATACATATTTCCTTCCATTCCCTCACATGACTCTCAACCCTTTTCTTACAGGCCCAGCAGAGCATCCCAATGGGTCCCTGTCATCCAGTTCATCCCCAATCTCTGACCTGTGCCTTTTGGGAAGGGATAAACATCCATAGGGATGGATCATTCATTCCATACAATCATTCTCTCAAAAAACACACAGTGGCTACTGTGGGTCAGGCACCAGAGGTACATGAACAAGAATGCAACCGTCCTGCCTTGAAGCAGCTTAGCTTCTACTGAGAGACGGAGCAGGGAGATAAAAGAAATACACTCTAGTTCTGAGAGTGAGGGCCCTAGCCTGGGGTCACCTCCAGACTCCCCCACTTTCCCTTGATCCCCTCATTTAACCTGCTTAGGTCTCAGAGTCTTTGTCATTGAAACACGAGGTTAGAACAGATGATTTCTGAGATGCCTTCTGACTCTAAAATTACGCCTTGATACCCCAACAATAACAAGATTAGAGTCAGGTTATGAAGGGTTTTAAAAGTCAGAGGGACTTCTTTTTGCTCCTTGAGGTAATAGGGAGTCATGGGTATTTAATGAGGGAGAGCAATGACAGAGTGAGATCTGTACATTAGGAATGTCATTTTAACAGCTGTTTGGACATGGACACAGATGTGTGGAGAAAGGAGTGGGCTGAGGGTCTTAAGGTAGGAAGACTAAATGAAAAGCTACTGCTTCAATAATCTAGGAAAGGGGATGAGGGGTATGTTTTAAGAGGTGAAAAGGTCTAAAGACAAGACTTGGAACACATAAAGGGAATGTGATTACACTGAGATTGGGAGCCTGAGGGACCAGGAGGACAGTAATGCCTTTGACAAAAACAGGAAGTCCAGTGGAAGGGCAGTTTGGGGGGTGGGGAGACAATGAGTCCAGTTTGGGACACGATGAATTTAAGATGTCTACGGGCTGGAGTCAGGAGGAACTGAGTTCAAATCTGACCTCAGACACTTGACCGTGGTCATGTTCCTCAATCTCAATTGCTTCCAAAAAAATTTTTTTTTACATTTTTTAATAAAAGGATGTCTATGGGACAGTGAATTTGAAATATACAACAGGCAGATAAAACCAAACAAATATTCACATCCCTGTGAGCTCCCCTAGTCCCAAAATCCTAGGATTTGAGAGCTAAGAGTGACCTCAGCGGTCACCTAACCCAGTCTGTAAACAAAAAGAATTCCCACTATAACATACCCATACCAACTGATCCTGCAGCCTCCCCCTCCAAGGAGGGGGAACCCATCACCCACCATGTCTATTTTTAGACAGCTAATTGTTAGAAAGATTTTCTGGACCTGGAGTCAGGAAGACTTGAATTCAAATCCAGTCTCATACACTTACTTAAGTGACCCTGGGCATGTCACTTAACCCCATTTGCCTCAGTTTCCTCAGGAATAATCATAGCACCTACCTCTTGAGAATATTGTGAGGGTCAATAGATGATATGTGTAAGGCATTTAGCGCAGTGCTTGGAACAGAGTAAGTGGCATATAAATATTGACTATTACTTTGCTTTCATTAATATCAAGCCCAAAGATTCCTCTCTGTAATGTTCACTTGTGGCTCTTGGCTGTGCCCTCTGGGACAAATATTTCAAATATTTGAAGCCCCTCCTCTGCTGAGATATCCCCAGCTCCTCCAACAGATTCAAAACCCTTTCCCTCTGTAACTCTGACTCTCCTCTGAACCCTCTCCAATGAATCGGCCTCCTTCTTAAACTTGGGTTTTGGAACAGAATCTGACAAAGGTAGAGGACAGTGGGACCAACCACTGGAAGATGTACTCCTCATGATATAGCCCAAAATTGCATGAGCATTTTTGGCTGCTGCCCTTCACTACTGATTCATACTGAATTTGTGGTCCACTAAAATCCTCAGGTCCTTCTCTGAACTGTTATCTAACCAGGCTCCCCACCAGTACTGTTGTAATCCTTCTGGATCCTTACTGTCATTCAGTTTATTAGTGGTGTCCCAGCTTCGTGTCATTGGCAGATTTAAAGAGCAGGCCATCTATGCCTTCATACAAGTCTGTCATGAACAAAAAGATTTTGTATCCCAGCGCCAGACTGAGAGACCTCCAGCCGCAGTGACATGGAATCATGAGTCCAGCCATCCAATCAGTTCTGAATACAACTCACCTAATCCCTATCTCTCAGTATGATGGACTTTATCATAAACTTTGCTAAAATCCAGATATAAACTATAGTCATAAAATTCCTCTATCTAACAGCCTAGCAATCTTATCCCCAAAGGAAGCTAATGACTTATGGAATTCCTCTGGTCCCTACCCCTCACTCCTCACATCCCCACCTTCATAAGAGTCTAAATTTGTCTCCTGGCCTCGGTTTCCTGCTCCCTAAATGATGGGGTTGAACTAGTCAGTGATTCTTAACCTGGGGACCCTATACACATGGAGAGATATCAAAGGGTCTGTGAATGCAGACTGGGGAAGGTGGGGGCATACATGTTTTCCCTAACCTTTAACTGAAATTTAGCATTTCCCTAAATTATTTGTAAACATAACTGGGCAGAGGTTCATTGGCCTCACTACTAGACTGTTCCCCAGGAGACTAGGACACAAAAGAGATGGAGAAGCCTTTGGTGTGGATGCCTCCCAGGTCCAAGTCTTACCATCCTACTGGGAGAGACTGTGTATTACCTAGCTCTGTGTTCTGATGGAACTCATCAATTTTGAAGAACTTCCTGAGGACAGAGATGGTTTTCTCTAAAGGTTTTCCCCATTCCAATGTCCAGCACAAGGCTTTGTATACAGTAGATGCATAATAAATGTTGGTTAAGCATGAATCTGTTTGTTGAATAGGCTTTTTCTGCCAAATGGGTATAATAATTCTTGCGCTGAGAGCCAGCCTGGAAACTGGGAACCCTGAGTTCAAATCTTGCTTTTGACACATAACTAGCCACATGGCTTCAGGCAGCTCATTTAAGCTCTTAGTCCCCACCCCAGGCAGGACCATGAGTTAGAGATGAGTTCCCTAGCTTCAACAGAAGAAAGACTTTTCCGTGCTGGGAGTGCCTCAGTTTCAATAAAACCTTTGTCTGGATCAAACAAAAGAAACCCTTGGACTCCCAACCTCCTGGGAGAGCAGAGAGAGCCTCTATGAAAAAAGGAACTCTCGTGGTCATATCTAGTTAGGGGGCAGAAACTCCAGCCACCCAACATCCTTTTCTTTGTACCTTAGGCAAGAAGGGAGGCAGGGTGGTATGGGGTAAAGAATCCTATCTCTGGAGCCAAAGGAACTAGGGTCAAACCCCGCCTCTCTTATTTATTCCCTGTTTGACCTTGGGCAAATCACATCCTGTCCTTGGATCTCAGTTTCATCAATGACCTCTAAGGTCTCTTCCAGTTCTAATCTATGGTCCAGTGAAGAAAACCTCACTGGACTGGCTAGTGTGAGAAGCCCTGGCCCTGGGTGGTGGGTAGTGGGTGGGGCACTCACCTTGCAGGTCTCAGCTGAGCAGTGTCCATGGGTCCTGGGAAGATATCAGCACACGGCCTCCCAAGGTCCACTTCTCTCGCTTCCAGGCCAAGGATCGTCTGGGCCCCTCCCCTGGGCTGGTTACAGCAGCTGGGGTCTACTTCATGGTGCACAGGTGGAGTCCACCAGGCTGGTCTGGAAAAAGGGCACCCCAGGAGTCTCTCCCAATTTTCTGCTCAGGAGTCGCTGAGCCCAGGAGGTGATGAAATCAGTTTCTTGCCTGGCTTCCCCATGGTTATAGTGGTGGGATGGAGTGTGGGGTTGGGGATGGTCCAGCTTAGTGGTGCTGGAGGCCTTCAGACTAGGCCCCAGGTATAAGAGTCTTTGAATGCTCAGGAGGCCTCGACCCAGATCCAAGGGTCCCTCATCCCTTCTTTAGCTAGCTAGCTCTCTCCAGCCTTCTGTTCTCACCCCTCTCAAACAGGATCTCTTCCTTTCCAACTGCTGTCACCCTCCTCACTCAGCGGGCAGGGTATGGATACCTTCTGAGGCAGGAGGGAACAGAGGGGCCCCTTCAGTCTTCAGGTAGTCAACCAATCCCTTTGTGCCTCTCTCTTAGGCCCTGGGGGTTTTGTCAGGGTGGGGGCCTCGGTGGTCAGCCCCCAGGGCCCCTCCCTCCTCGCCCACCGCCAATAAGGGGTCCTGCTCTAAGCCTACTGAATAAGATGGCTCTTGGATCAGTGTCCAAGGGCCTGGGGGGCTGTTGGGAGACCTCTGTGATGCGCCCCTGTCGCTGTGGTTACCCTAAGTGTATGATGACGTCAGTGTTCTGAGGGCTGGAGCCCCAACCTGTCTAACCACAGTTATATGACTTCCGGTTTGCTATGTCCGTACTGTCTAAAGCTCTGTGTCCAGCCTGTTTCTATCACAATCTAAATAAAAATATTAATTGTTATAATGTCATTAACTTAATCCTGATTTCTTTGGAAGGTATCTATTCTTGGAGTCAGAAAGACCAAGTCAAAAGTATACTGGATCTGCAGTCAGAGGCTCTTGGTTCAAGTCTTGCCACCTGTGACCTGTAACCTTGATTTTTCAAAGCCAAACCTGGGCTCATCTTTAGAATGAAGAAATTGTTCCACATGACCTTTAAAATCCCTCATTTTTAACTCTGTGACCCTTTGCTAGCCTGTTGACCTTGGACAAGTCCCTTAGTCTCCTCCTGGGTCAGTCTCAATCCTCTAGGGTCTCTCTCTAGTACTATGTCATTCTGTATTGACAAAGGGAATTTCCATAATGGGAGTTCCCTAGACAGATGATTACAAAATTGCTATTTAATTAATTTAGTACTATTATACTACTGTCTCACTACCAGGTAGAGAGAGAGAATTTTTTCAGGCACAACCCATTACTCTCATAAACTGTCCATTAAATCTCAGAAGGATTAGGCTTTACAGCTTATCCAGTCTATATAAATATAAATATAAATATATATATATATATAATATATACAAATATAAAAGAAGTGAGTACCTAGGCTAATGAGATCCTTGAAGCATGATTTATGATATATTATAAAATAAAATAAGTTATTGGGATCATTAATATGGTTAATGATATTTAATATTTAAATAATACTATTATTAATTAATATGATAAGGAAGGAGGAAGTACCTGGGAGCCGAGAGGGTGGTTAACAGCATCAAAGACTGAACTGAGGTCAAAGGACAAGGTTGGCAAAAGATCAGTGCAACAGTCCAAAACTCCTTAATCCCATTTTACAAATGGGGATCCTGAGGTGCACGCCACTGGTGAGAGGGCTTGCCCAAAGTCATGTAGGGGAATAAGGCTCACACACAGAATATGAACTCTGTTCTCTTGACTTTAATAGAAATACTCTTCGATTATCACACCCGAGCTATAATTAGTTCCCCAATTTATAGATGAGAAAACTGAGACCCAGAGAAGAAAAATAAACTTAAAAAAAGAATAGATTTTTATTACGTTTTTGTCATTTTATCACCTGGATTTTCTCCTCTATCCCTCCCCTTCCCTCTGCCATCTATCCCCTATAACAAGGAATTTATTTTCTAAAAGAAGAAAAGAAAAAACTTTAACAAAAACTTATCAAATCATTGGAAAAAAAATTGATATGATAGGCAATGTTGTGGGCCCTATCCCCTAGCTCAAAAAGGAGGGGGAGGCATGGAAGTAGCCTACTTCCATGTAGCTTTCCTGATACTCCCCAACAGGTTCCCCTGATTTTAAGTCTAAAGCTCTTTCCACCACCCGCCTAAGAGGCTGTAACAAGAATGACGGAGTCACGGACCCCTAACTCTCTCCAACTCATCTTAAAGGAGTTCAGTTTGCCCTCACAACACAGACTTTTTCTCAGAAAGAAAAGGAAGGTCAAGGGCTAGCAGGAGGGCTATTTGGGGAGGAGGCACCCTCCAGTGGCCACTCTGGGAGAGGCAGGGACTTGAAGCCCAGAATCCTCACTAAGCTCCCCTCCTGCCTTGGCACCCTAATGGAAAGAAGAGGGAGTATGAGGCTCCCTAGACCAGCGTTTCCCAAACTCCCTGGGCCTCAGGACACTGAGGGAGGGGAAGACTTGGTACCGAGTGAGGGAACTCGGAAATGCTCTCAGGCTGTCAGAGCACTCTACACATTTCTCCTCTTTTGTTACTGCAAGTGTTTTCTGTGCCCTCTAAATCTGATGCCCTGAGACAAATCCCAGTTGCCCTACCCTGGTTTTGACTCTTATTAGTGATCAAAAGATGGTCCTTTGTTTCAGAGAAAGCCCTTGCTCTTTGAAAGCAGTGTACCATTTCCCAAATGCAGCCCAGTGCATTTGTGGGGTCATAGATTTAGAGCAGGGAGGGGCCTCAGTTCATCTAGTCAAAACCCCCACTGCCCATTTATAAAATGAGAAGTCTGAACTTGACTTCATAGGGCGCTTCTAGCTGAAGAAGGATGACCTTTGAAAGCAAATGCTTTGAGAATAGAGAGAGGGTGATTCCATGCTTTCTTTCTTTCTCTCTTTCTCACCTCCTTCCTTCCCTCCTTCTCTCCTCCTTCCTTACTTTCTCCCTTTTCTTTCTTTGCTAATTTGAAAATTCCCTGTAATGTGTACTTTTATTTTAATTTTAGCTTTATTTTTATCTGTGTGTTTTTATATTTTAGGAAAATGTTACTGATATCTCTGGTTTTCATATCACATACATTTTCCCAACATCCCTCCATCCTCTGAGAGAGCTAGACCTCATCACAAAGAGTGAAAAAGAGAGGGAAAACAGTCTACCAGAAGGCACTGACACATCAGTGAAGTCCAGTATCATCCCATGCACTGACACCCACAGGCACCCCCTGGACCTTCCCTACCCTTCACCCCTCTTACTGCTTCAATACTTTGCTTACCTACATGTGTTGTTAAAGAAGGCGCCACCTGCATTCGACTCTCTTTCCAATGTCAATGAAGGCCAGGATGAGGAGTCTGAACTTCGTCTCATGGGTAATGGGGAGTCACTAGAGGTTTGTGAAGGCCAGCAAAGGGCAAGATGTGCACATAAGTCTTATTATAACGGATCTGTGAACTCCCTAGTAACCCCTGGTGCTGATAGGGGCCCATCTCAGTCCTCTCCTCCCTAGGAGAGGAACTATGCTTTTAAGGCATTCAAGGTCACCTAAGATTCT
The DNA here is from genome assembly GCA_023548195.1 of Bettongia penicillata ogilbyi. Lineage (NCBI taxonomy): Eukaryota > Metazoa > Chordata > Mammalia > Diprotodontia > Potoroidae > Bettongia > Bettongia penicillata. The sequence continues at coordinate 4,014,436 of JAJHZJ010000590.1, forward strand.
GGGGTTCTCAGGGCAACCTCAGGTACAGTTAATCTCCCAATCTTTCAACGGCCCACCATTATCATGGAGGATAACAGAACCTTGTGCATTTGGAGAGAACTAAGGTGAGAGATTAAATAACCTGTGACATCACTGGTATAAAGAACTCCAAAGTGAGGAAATTCCCTCCACTGAAGCAGGTTGGTTCCTTTTCTGCAACTTCTGGAGCACTGTGAGAATAAGGGACTTGGCCAGGATCACACGGCCAGTACTTCTCAGAATTAAGGCTTGAACCTGCGTCCCTGGTCTTAGAGGTGACCTTCTGTTGGTCACACCATGCTGTCTCTCATACTGGATACAAAATCAACTTCTGTTGTGTTGAGTTTTGTAGAGACATTTCTTTTACATTTCTTTGTCACTGTTCTCCTCGGGTGATGCCTTGACTTGTGAATAAATTGAATTTAAGTGAGGAAGAGCCTCACAAAGTCGTCAGCACTGCTCTCTCTTCCAGGGTCATCAGAATCCAGCGACAGGACAAAAGTGAGGATGATGGCTATGGCCCAAGATGCAGTGGGTGATCTTGGCACCTTCCATGTCCAAACAAACTCTGAGTGCTCCATCGTATCTGCTTTAGTCACCTTCATGGCCGCTGGAACAAATCATTCTTGTACTCGTTCCACTGGGAAAAATCTTCACATGCTTGAGGCAGACACACCCTTAATTCACCAATGGGTTTGAGGTCCATCAGTTACCTTTAGCTTGGTTTAGCCCATCTAGCTTCTTGGAGTCACAGGTGAGAGCTGGGTGACAGGTGCACCAAAGGTGGATGAGCAGTCCTCCCATCAGAGGTGTTAGTCCTCCCTGAATACCTCACACATCTCACGTGACCTTGTATGCAAAGGTAAACTCTAGAAATACATTGCCCTCAAACCCACCAAGTGGCTTTATTTTTAGTTTGAAGTGATGCCTTTCATTCCTCCTGTCCCTCCCTTGACTCATGAAAAAGCTATTAAACCTCTCAGTGCCTCAGACAGCTCTCTAAAATGATCAGTTGTAGAGGGGTTGCAACCTGCATTAGTATAGAGAGTTCTCTCTTTAGTAGTTCCACATATCAATGAACTCTCAAATTCATTTCCACCCCTATCCTTGTGTTTTTATAGCCCAAGCATTTCCAGCTGTTTCTATTTCCCAGCCCCAGACATATATTCCCACAACCAAGTGAGGCTTCTCTTATAACAAAGAAAGCCAGCTCCCACCATAACCGTGTGGTCAACATTCTGCACCCATAGTCTCCCACCTCTCCAATCAAAAAAGGGAGATACATTTCCTTGTTTCTTCTCCAGGGTCAACATGGGCCATAACAATAATGTTCATTAGGCTTTATTTCATTGATCTTTTCACTTCCATCACTGAAATTACAATGTTTTACTTTCCTGATTCTACTTGCCTCACTCAGCTTGAAAGATTCCCATGCTTCTCAGAATCTCCTTTAATTGTCTTTTCTTACAACTCAATAATATTCTATTCCATGCATGTACCATGACTTGTTCAAACCTTTCCCAATCAATGGGCACTCATTTTGTTTCCATTTTTTTGTGACCACAAAAGTGCTGCTATGAAAATATTTGTATACATGAGAACTTTCTTTTTGTCCTTGGTCTTCTTGAGGACATATTGTCCTTGGCCTTCTTGAGGGCATAATCCCATTGGGGATTGCCACAATGGGACTATACTGGCTAAAGCATGAACCATTTAGTAATTTTCTCACATAATTCAAATTGTTTTCTAGATTGACATACCAATTCACCACTCCACCAAGAATGTATGAGTGTTCCTGTCTTCCCTAAACCCTACCAAGTTTTCAACATTGAACTTTGGGTTGGTCTTACCAGATAGCATAGTGGACAGAGTGCTGAGCTTGAAGTCAAAAAGACCAAGGCTCTGATACTTACTAATTGTGTGACTTCGGAAAAGTCACCTAACCTTTCTCTGTCTCATTTAGTTTCTTCATCTGTAAAATGGAGATAATAGTAACATTTCATAAGGTTGTTGGGAGGATCAAGTGAGATTATTGTGTATGTGCGTATATATATATATATATATGTGTGTGTGTGTGTGTGTGTGTGTGTGTGTTTGTGTGTGTGTGTATAAATATATACATATGCATATACTGAGAAAGAGTGCTTAAGATGCTACTAAATGTTAGCCATTATTACAGATTCTTCTAAGAGAGTAATATTTGAGGATTCAGTTATTTGACATTGCTGAGAGAATACTTGGTACTCAAGCCTTCATATCATGTCAGAACCTGATATAACTTGGTGTTTACTGACTAGATTTCTCTCTCTCTCTCTCTCTCTCTCTCTCTCTCTCTCTCTCTCTCTCTCTCTCCCTCCCTCCCACCCTTCCCCCTCCCTCTTTCTCTCTCTCTCTTTCTCCTTCTCTCTCTCTCTCTCTCTCTCTCTCTCTCTCTCTCTCTCTCTCTCTCTCTCTCTCCCTCCCTCCCTCTTTCTCTCTCTCTCTTTCTTTCTTGTCTTTCCCCAAACCTTAAACCCAAGTGTGGTTTTAAACCCATAGGTTGGACAACAGTAGGTCCCTGCCCAAACTCCACTTAATAACTGTTTTTTTGACCCTCCTGGCTTCACAGTGATTATCAGTAGTAACTGTTGCTCTTTCCCTCCCAACTTGATTTACTTAGACTTTTTTCTTTTGCTCATTAAAGGGACCATTCCCTGATTACTTCTTAAAGAAGCCTATTCACTGAATGGGCATCACCTCATTCTAAGTGAGCACCTGATTAGGCCGTAGCTGAAAAAGGTCAAGGTCTCCCACTGCATCCTGGGCCAACTCCAGTCATCCTGATGAATATCACCGGTCGCTGGATCCAGATGACTCAGGAGGAGAAAGTGAGGATGGTGACCTTGCAGAGCCCTCCCTCGCTCAAAGCAAAGTCAAATGCAAGTCATGTGATCATTTTTCTGATTTGAAAATGAAAGACAAACACAAGAAGAACCTGATAGAAAAGTTGCACTTGACTTGGAGACTCCAAAGTCACCTTTCATGTCTTGATGAGTAAGACTTTGTGGGGGACAGGAAAAATACTGGTGCTGAAAATACGATCCTTTAGAGTAGACAGGAGCTTGGGACCGCTGACAATTCTACAGGACTTCCCAACAGTGATCCAGCCTGCTCTTTTCCTTCTGATCAGTTCCTTGTCCTGCTTATTTGACCTGTTGATGGGTAATTCAAGTCTGGAATAAATGTACTTGGTAGATTTCCTCAATGGGCTACTCATTCAGCTGCACATTGTTATCAAAGCAGTAAGTAGTCTCATCTCCTTTGTGTTTTTCAATTCAGATGGCTAAGCTACTCTCTTTCAAGTGAACATGGATTTCAATGAGGAGTGTTCTGAAGCTTAATGTTAACTATCAGATGAATCTTGTCTGCAAATGGGCATTCATTCATTCATTTATTCACTCATTCCTTTAATAAACATTAAATTCATTCATTTAATAAGCATTTATTAAGTGCCTACTATGTGCCAGGTACTGTGTTAAATGCAAAAAGAGGCAAAAGACATTCCTCACCCTCAAGAAACTTAAAATCTAATGGAGAAGACAACATGCAAACAAATATATGCAAAGATATTTACAGAACACATATATAAGATATATTTACAGGCATCTGGAGAACTTTACCATCTATGAGAAATCCCTCCTCTAAGGGGTCTCCATGAAGGCCATCCTCTATCACTTAATGTCTACCTGGAGGTGGATCCTCAGTGGATCATTGATCAGATTATCTCCCATAGTTCCAAACTGCCATTTTAACCTCCATATGGGAAGCCCTTCATTGAAAGCAAGTTTTAGACAGCATTTTTTATGCTGATAGACCAAAAAAAGAAAGACAGAGTGGAAAACAAGCCTGGTCTGAGGGGATGAGAAGGTGGAGTTTGAGAGTTTTTTCAAATGTTGGAAGGGCTTTCAAATAGAAAAGAGATTAGACTTGTTCTGTTTAATAATAAATAATAACTTAAAGATTTGCAAAGTACTCTACAAATATTATCTCATGATACTCTCACAACAATGTTAGGAGGTGGGTGCTATTATTATCCCCACTATACAGAAGAGGAAATTGAGGCAGGCAGAGTTTAAGTGACATAGTACACAGTAAGGGTCTGAGGTCAGATTTTAACTCAGGTCTTCCTGACTCTACTGAACCTCCTAGTTTGGTCCCAGAAGGGAAAACTAGAACCAGTGGAAGGGGAGTAAAAGGGAGGTACACTTAGGCTCAATGTTAGGGAAACCTTTTAACAGAGCTTGCCAAAAATGGGTTAAGCTACATGAGGTGATATTAGGTGCCCCTTCATGTCAGGCGCTTAAATGACCCCTTGTCTAAGATGTGGTGGAGAGGATTCCCATCCGAGATGATGAGAGGCAATAGACTGCTGGCCTTGGAGTCAGGCATAGGGAGTGAAAATTTAGACTCAGGTGCTTCCAAGGGACAGTGGGCAAGTTTCTTAATAATCTTCCCGGGTTTCTCTTTCTTTCATTTGTAAAATAGAAACCTATAGGTTCAGATTCAAACCAGCTCTGACTGTGTCTAGCTGAGATTCTATCTGGCCCGCTTGTCAATACAAGTGTCACAAAGGGTGAGGCTTCTGAAAAGTCAACCCAATAGGACGAACCTTTAATAAACTTCGTTATACTTTGAAAAAAATAGAAACCTATCTTGTAGAGATATTGTGAACAAATAAAATAACGTGTGTAAAGGCCCCTTAACATGACCTAATGGGGTCTATGAACCTCCTTCCAACTCTAGGATTCTGAATCTTTTTTAAATTTATTTTTTTTTCCATGAGCAACAATGAACTCCCCCACCCCATACCCCTTAACCATTAAAAAAGAAAAACAAAATTTTGTTATAACTATAACTAGTGAAGCAAAATGAATCCCTGTCCCTCCAAATTATTTCTCATTTATAGATTTGAGCAATGCTGTGGAATCTGTAAATTCTTCACACCTCTCCATCTATTGTGTGCCTGGGAAGATGGAACTGCTTTGTCTGAACAAGCCGGTCTGCTCGTTCTCATGTCTCAAATAGAAAACAGGGAGGCTAGCCTTCTTTTTATTTTTTATTTATTTTTTAAAATTTTATTTTTAACACAGTTTATAACAGATAAAGCAATTCAGACTTTTGGTCAGGTGATACTTCTTTTCTTTATTTTTTTGTTTTTAACACAGTTTATAACAGATAAAGCAATTCAGACTTTTGGTCAGGTGATACATCTTTTTAAAGCATTTACAATATGGACCACAAAAGAATTTTTTTTAAAACATTAACCAACTGAGACACAGATAATATTTATGTTGCTAACTTTACAAGCTCTTGACCTAATTGTCTCCACAATATTACTAAGAATTAAAAGACCCTAATTTAATGTTGTTGGTCTAAAGTCCTATGCCTAATAGCTTAATTTTAGACTTAACCTCGGATGTTCCCCTATCCATAATCTGTAATTGAATAGATCTGGTATTGAGCTTACAAACCTTTTGACTATAGGAAATTGCTACCAATAGTAAGGGCATTGCAGGGATACAATATCTCCCTAACTTCATGTCAATTCCAGGCAGGATTAGATTATCCACTTGCATTCAGTCAGGCTTAAAGTCTACCAGGTGGCAGTGGGGAAACTGAGTCAGGAGAATCCCACCTCAACCCATGCTGAACAGCCACTCTCCCACTTTTCCCTTGAGATCACCTACATCTCATCAGCTTACTGGCATCATGGATTGGAGGCTCAGATTGCCTTTCTTGCTTCCCATACCTGGAGTTCGACTCAGAAGAACAGTCACTTAATAGTCCCATAGCATCTAAAAATGGCAAGTTCCAATAATCAAGTTTCACTTCAGGAGGCTAGCCTTCTAAAGAATGACTGAGGACAGACCCACCAGCACTGGACATATAAGCTCAGAGTGGAATGAGGAAGAGAAACCAGATTTCTCAGGAAATCAGAAGAGGAAAACATGAACTACGAAAGGCTTACTTCAGGGAACTGAGCAGAGAAGGGAAAGATTCCTGTGTAAAGCTTATCTCATATACGAGACAAATAGCCCTCCCTAACTGTACTAGTGCCTCTAATATTACTTGTGTCTGGAAAGGAAGAGAAAGGACCTCAAGCTCAAAGTCACAATCCAGAAATAAGTCCTTGCCTGCAAACTTCTGGCAGCACAAGTAATTATCAAGCTTGGGACTCCCGGCTCCTTTGTGAGTCTAAGCAGGTGCTGCTCCCCTCTAACTGTACCTTCTGGAGGAACTACAACCCCCTCAAAGCTTTCAAGAGGGAGAGAAGAGCAAGCCAGGGATGTTCTAGGGGGAGAGCATTCCCTCCCTCTGAGGAGATGTTTCATACCAACTCTTCTGACTTGAGCAACTTAATAAAGACTCACTTTTTCGGTCTTTTAAAATTTTCATGTATTTTTAATTTGTGGAATAAAATAAACATTTCCATAGTATGGTCTAATAATAACAAAAAGATTGCACAAGAAACTGTAAATCCACTATGTACAATTTACTATTCTGTTTCTAAAAGCTAATTAAGCTCCACTGCTTAATTGATATAAACAGTGAGAGGGTAACACACAGATGGGGATTCTGGATGATAGTATCAGAAACCCACTTTTCAGCACCTCAGGGTCCTCTGGAACCCTGGAGGAAGAAAGAATTTGCTGCCCTTTCGGGACCCAAACTGCCAGAGGGAGTGGGGGAGTAGGAGTGTAGCCCAGGCCACAGTGGTACAGCTCTTTATATCCAGGAAGGTTGATAGAAACACTGAGTTTCTGAGCAAGAAGGGGGCTCACTGAGATTCAGCAACTGTAGTCTTATAGGGCAGGAGGGAATCTGGTCTTGGGGTATCTCGGGTCTATAGCCACCAGGTCTGGAGGGTGGGGTCCTCTGAGACTTACTTCTTAGATGAAAGTGGCAGGACGAGAGGTTTGGAGCGGAAAGAGGTTCCTCAGAGACCTTCACTTTAAAGGTGAGGAACCCAGGTACCATGGGGGATAAATGACTTGTCCAAGGTCACAGAGGTAGTAAGTATTAGGGGTAGGATGTGAACCCAGATCCTTGACTTCAGAGGCAGAGGTTTCTGTTGCAGTCTTGTTCACCTCAGGCTAAACCAGTGGAGATTGCTAGCTTCCCTGCCTCCTTTTCCTCCTTCTCTTTCTCCCCCTGCCATTGGGAGAAGGCTAGGACCGTTATGGAGGTTGAGTCTGGGCTCTGATCCTTCCTGCCCTGATTAGAGTGTGTGGGGCATCACTCCGGCCACGTGGGCAGGAGGGAAGCAGGAAAGAATTAGAGGGGGCCTGGCCCCAGGGAAGGGGGTGTGGATGGAGGTGGGGTTGAGGAGCAGGGATGCTGCAAGGAGCCAAGCAGGCTTTAGCTGGAAGATTAGACAGAGAGGGCACAGAGACAACAACCTCCTTTGTGGAAGGAATGGGGATTATGGAATCAAGTGACTGGGGCTGGCAGTGGGGCCCAGCTCGGCTGGAGTTTGGTCAAGACTCAGCCCCCACAGTGGGGAGTGGGGATGAAGGGCTGGGTGGGGGCTGAGCAGCCAAACACTCCAGGCAACTGCCGGACGTGGACGTCCCACCTGTGAGTATGGAGGGAGAAGGTGGGAGTTGTTTCCTGGAAATAAAGGGGTGCTTTGGGAGCTATGTGGATCCTGCAGGGCTTAGCCAGTAAAGATGTGGACACATGCTAGCCTACCTTCACATGCTATGTGCACACACACATATGAGCATATGACATACATGAACATACCAAGACACATGCACATACCTGTGGAGTAACACATGTAACACACATACCTCGGACTCATTTGATCCGACAAGCTTTAGAGAGACTGGGATTTGGGGACATATGTCAGGGCAAGGGACATGGAGCAGAATCTCTTGGTTCAAAGAGTTTTCCCAACCAGGAGGGAGAGAGACGGAGGACAAGAGAACTCCCTGCCTTAGGAGTAGAAGCATAGGGGGAGCAGGGAGGGGGATGTGATGGCAAGTACATGTTCCTGCCAGCCTTGGGGCTTCCACATTAGTGGCAGTGCCTGGCTACATTCCCCCAGTTCTTGGGGAAACACCCCCAAAGGCCACTCATCTGTTGCAAAATCTAGCGATCCTTTCACGGTCATCCTACCCCCTGCCTTGTTTCTCTGGACTCTTCTGCTGCTGCTGTCCGGTGCTCACCCCTGAGCTTCTCCTCACCTCAGGAACATCATGACTGTTACCTACACCAACCGGGTAGCCAATGTCCACCTGGGCACCTTCTCTAGGCTCCTGCTTCAATGGAGAGGTAGCATCTACAAACTCCTCTACTGTGAATTCTCCATCTTCATCCTCTGCTACTTCACCATTAGCATGATTTACAGGTGAGTCTGAAAGAGGGAAGACATCAGAAGAAAGGTCAGAGCTGGGAGAGAGACCTTAGGACTGAGAACATTGGACCTGAGATCAGATACCTTAGGACTGAGAATGTCTGGTCTGGGAGGGATCTTGGAATACAGAACCTAGAATGTCAGAGCTGGGAGAGAGACCTTAGGATTGAGAACATCGGACCTGGGATCAGATACCTTAGGACCAAGAATGTCTGGACTGGGAGAACCTAGAATGTCAGAGCTGGGAGAAACTCTTAGAACCTGGAACCTCAAATGTCAGAGCTCAGAGGGACCTTAGACTCTAGAATGTCAGCTAGAAGAAATCTTAGAATATAGAGCATCAGAACTGGAAGGATCAAGGCTAGAAGACCTGAATAAAGAATCTCAGGACCGGAAAGGATTTAGAACTCAGAACACAAAATGTTAGGACTGGGAGAAACCTTAGAACATAGGATCTAGAACGTCAGAGCTGGAAGCAACCCTCCAGCCCAATCCCTGGGAAGCCCTGGCTACCTAAGAGGTCCTAAAAGTTCAAAGTGGGGAGGGATATGCTGACTTCTCCAGGCTGGGGAAGGGAAAGGATGTCGACTTGCTTTTGTTGGCAGTTTTTGATCGGTGTTTTCTGTGGGTTAGCAGTGTTTGAGTTACAAGAAGCCTGTCCTGATCCCCTGCATTCTGGGGGTTCCCCTCTATTGATCATCTCCAATATAATGTGTTTGCATGCTGACTCCCCCATGAGACTGAGCTCCCTGAGAGCAAAGACTGTCTTCAGCATGTAACAGAGTGCTTGGCACATAGTGTTAGGTGTCTAATTCATTTGCCCAGGGTACCGCAGCTAGTGGCTGAGGCAGGATTCAAATCCAGGTCTTCCTGATCTTCTAGGGCCCTGTCTGCCAGGCACAGGAGTGCCAGCTATGCTCATTCTCACTGTCACACTTCTGTGACTTCCTCCTTCTCTCCCTATCTTTCTCAGACTGATCCTCAGTGAAAGCCAGAGGCTGCTCTTTGAGAAGCTGGCCCTGTACTGTGACAAGTATGCCCAGCTCATCCCTGTGTCCTTTGTGCTGGGTAAGTCCTGAAGGCCTCTCCTAACCTCCCCCCCAGACCCCCTTGTCTGAACCAGGACAGGGGCTGCTAATGTGCAAAATGAGCAGGACTGTGGTGCCAGCAGAGCATGGTCCAGGGCTTGTGAAGCACCCTCAGGAGATATGCCCCAGGAGGGCACGTCTGTGTGTCTGTCTATCTGTCTAACCATCTGTCTATCTGTCTGTCTCTCTGTTGGGGGAAGAAGGGGGGAAAAGGAATGTGGTGGCAAGTAAGTCAAAGGGAGAGAGGAGAATGTATTCAAGGTTCATTCAGATCATGATGAACTACTACTAATCTGGCTTCCAAATTCCAAACTCAGCTGGAATTGCTCTCTCTGAGGCTCTTAATTTCTACGTCTGAGGGCTTTTCTGCAGCCCCCATTTCATCTGCCATCACTACACCTGACATAATCTACTAAAGCCTTTCCTCCAGCACCCTGTCTCCTCTCAACCTTACCTGATACCACTCCCTCTTGGGTCTCCTCCTGCTTCCCCACCTACTCCTGCTCTGTAGCCACACCACACCCACTAGCTGTGGGCATCCCCCAAGATTCCATCCCAAGTCCTCTCCTCTACTGACCCATCATCAGAGGTTCTGAACCTTTTTTTGTGTCATGCAATACTTTGGTAGTCTGGTTAAACCTAAGAATCCATTCACAGGAAAAGAAATGATAACATTTTATTTTAATTAAAATATTTTATTTTTAATTTTATAATTGAAAGAAATGTCAAATTTCAGTTAAAGGTAAGTGAAACTGAAGAGTTTTTTTTTTCCCACCCATGTTCACAGACCCCTTGAAATCTATCCCTGGACCCCAGATTAAGAAGCCTTGCTTTAATTTTTTTCTTGATGATCTCAACTTCCATGGGTTTAATTCTTATCTCTCTACAAAGCAATCTCAAATCCACCTCTCCTTTCTTGTACTTCTGTCTCACATGGTCGCCTGCCAGATAGCACCACTTGGCTGTCCCATCTACACCTCAAACTCAACATACCAAAAACAGACCTAACCATCTTTTCTCCCACCCACCTTGAACATTCTCCTTTCTCTGAACTTCCATATAGTCTGCAAGGGGACCTTGAAGTCTTTCTCACCTCTTTCAGAGGCTCTCCCTTACCTCTGCTCAGCCTCATTCATATCTACTCATCTGCCAAAGCTTGTCAGTTCTCCCTCCAACATGTCACTGGTCCTTTTCCAAAATGAAGAATAAACAACCTTCTTCTCCATGCACACATGGATATCAGCTCTTCTCTCCCAGACCCCTAGAATAGGATTCCAGTTGGTTTCCTACTTCTAATCATCCTGGCCTCCAATACATCCTCGGCATAGCTGCCAAAGGTCTTTCTAAAGCACAATTCCAATCATGTTCCACCCTGCTCTAGAATGCCCTAGAATAGGAGAGCTATTGTCCCGACAGCAAAATTCAATTCTTTATCTAGGCATTTAAAGCTCTTCCCAAACTGGCTGCCACCTATCTTTCCAGACTTACTCCTGTATGCACTCTACATTCCGACCAAACTTTCCCCTGTCGTGAAATGCCATCCCCATACCTTCACATAGTCTGTGACTCATACCTTCCTTGAATGGCCTCCTCATCATATCTGCCTTCCAGAATCTTTAGCTTCACTTCATTCAAGGCTCACCTCACTCTTACAGGTAATAAAGGAAAAGAATAAGCATTTATATAAGCAGCTACTATGTGCCAAGTGCTTTTTACAAATATGTTGAGATTCACAACAATCCTTCAAGGTAGGGGCTGTTATTATCCTTTTTTAACAGTTAGGGAAAATGAGGCAAACAGAAGGGACCTGCCTAGGGTCACAAGACTGAATTTGAACTCAGGTTTTCTTGACTCCAAGCCCAGAGTTTTGTCCATGGCACTGCTAGCTGCCTTTCCAGATTCCTCACCCCCAAATAAACCAGTATTTTCTTAGCTGTGTCTTATTAGTTTTCCCAGTAGAATGTAAACTCCTTGAAGGCAGGAGCAGTTTTACCTTTTTCTTTCTACCCCTAGGTCCATATATCTTTGCTGAATTAAACTGAATTCTGCAATGAGTCTTTGTTCCCATTCGAACATTCGCTCCTTGGGGGCAGAGATAGTTTCACTTTTGACTAACACAGGACCCCCCTTAGCTCTGGGGAAGCTGTGTTCTTATTCATAGTCCCCTAATCCTTTAGGTATTGATGGAGGGCTGATTCATTCTTTGGGTATTGATGTAGGGTTGATTCTTCCCTACAGATACAGAAAGGGGAAACTGAGGCACAGTACTGTTTCCACCTTTTCTGAGGTCATAGGCTAAGTGAAGATGACAGCGAAAGAAGCTGTTTAACCCCTATCCCCTCCTCTAGGGTCAAAACCCAGAGAGGCAGATGGTCCCTAATTGCTGGCTCTGAGTGAAAAGAGCAGTGAGTCAGAACATGGGTTCAAATCCTGGCACTGCCTTAAATTTATCTTGGGCAGGTTATTTCTCCTTTCCAAACCTCAGTTTACCTATCCATTTAGAGTCAGGATCTTGAAGGTTTCTCTAGCTCTGAATCCTAGAGTCCTCTGACTCGTCTATCCCCAGGGTCCACTAACCTTTCCCATTCATTCCCTCCCCTCCCTCCAGCCCATTAGAGCATTACACCCTCAGATTCCTGACCCCAGGGATATCCCTGGGCTGGTCCCAGGCTCCCAGGCTCCTCCCCTCAGCATTATCCTGAATTGCTCACTCTGAAGATCCCATCCTTCACTAACATTGCCCTTTCTCTCTCTACGACTCTCACATCCACCTCCTTCACTGTCTTCATGTGACCACCATCTTGGTTCAGTCTCTCATTATTTCTCACCTAGAGTCTCCCTGACCTCCCTGCCTCCAGCCTCACCCCACTCTAATCTACCATTCCCAAAGTTGCCAAAGTGACTTCCCTTAAGCATCCATTTAATTATGCCACCCCCCAATAAATTCCAGTGGCTTCCTATCCCCTCTGTGATCAGATACACACTCCTCCATTTGGCTTTTTAAACCTCTTATAATTTGGCCCCAACCTCACTGGAAAGTTTTCCTCCTCCCCCAGTATTCTATGTAGGCACCCTGGCCTCCTCTCCATCTCTCATCTCCATGGCTTTGTATTGGTGGATTCTCATGCCTAGAATTCTCTCTCTCTCTCTCTCTCTCTCTCTCTCTCTCTCTCTCTCTCTCTCTCTCTCTCTCTCTCTCTCTCTCTTGTTCACATGTTCACAGTCGGTACTAAATAAATGCTTATTGGCTGGAATATTGACTGAATGATGCAAGGGCTCCATTCCTCCTCCTTCTTCTCTCCCCCTGCCCAGGTTTCTACGTGACCCTGGTTGTGTCCCGCTGGTGGAGCCAATACCAGAGCATCCCATGGCCTGACCGGCTCATGAACCTGGTCTCAGCCAATGTGGAAGGCGAGGATGAGCAAGGCCGGCTGCTTCGACGCACTCTGATGCGCTATGCCCATTTATGCACTGTCCTCATCTTGCGCTCTGTCAGCACTGCTGTCTACAAGCGCTTCCCCAGCACCCAACACCTGGTGCAGGCTGGTGAGTGGGCAGGGCTGGTAGGATGGGGCACTGTGGGAAGCACTTGCTCCCTGAGGGACTGGATGACTCCCCCCACTAGCTTGGTATTTAGACCTGGGTCCTGCCCCATCTCCATAAAAACAACAAGCATTTGTATGGCATTTTGAAGTTTGCAAAGTGTTTTATAAATATTATCTCATTTTATCCTCACAACAACCCTGGGAAGTAGGTGCTGGCATTATCTTCATTTTACAGATGAAGAACCTGAGGCAGAAAGAGGGTAACAGATTTGCTAGGGTCACATAGCTAGTGAGCATCTGAGGCTGGATTTAAATTCAGGTCTTCTTGACTCCAGGCCCAGTGATCTAGCCATGACACCACTTTGCTAGGTCAGGCTTCTTGGCTGGACTGAACCCCACACAGAAGAGGTCATGAAGTCCCAAGGGACACCCAGCTTTCCGTAAGAGACCCAGAGAGTGACTTGCCAAAGCCCCAGAGCAAGTGGGTGGTGAAGCCTAGACTATAGATTCCATGGATTTCAGCAAAGCAGGGAAGACCTAGCACCCAGCAAAGTCCCTTTGCTGCCAAGATGAGATGAGAAGTGAAATCCTTTCACTCCAAATCTAGGCCATGTTCTTTGTACTAACACCCCCATCACAGTTGCATGGTGGTCTCTCAGAACTCAGATCTGGGCACTTTTTTCACCATACATACTCGTATGGGTCTGAAGGTCTGGGGTGTAAGGGAGGGAAGGCATCAGACAACATTAAAGCTGAATACTGACAAATGCCATCTAGCATCAGCCTTCCTACGAATGGCCTGAGGGTCACTGAGAGAATTGTAACTTCACCCCTACTCTGGGAAGTCTGGCTAATAGCAATCTGGGTATATTTAGGAAAGGAATGACCTGTGCTTATAATACTCAGGTAGTCAGCATCCACCCTCAGGGCCAATGCTGTGTAATTTATCATCTTAGATAACTGTCCAGGGCACTGAGTGGTTAAGGGCCCTGAACCCTCATCTTTATGATTCTAAAGCTCAATATCTGTCTAGTATACACTCCACACTGCCTCCACAATAACTATTATAGCAACAACAGCCTGTGTTTGGGGGGGCTCTTTCCTTCAAACAGCCCAGTACATTAGGCAGTATAAACAGAACTAATCTCATTGAGGCTGAGAGATTTAGTATAGCATGCAACCTCAGAGGTCATATAGTCTAACTTCCTCATTTTATAGATGAGGAAACTGAGGCCCAAGAGAGTTTAATGACATGCCCAAGGTCACCGAGGTAAGCAAAGGACAGGGCAGGGATTTGAATCCAGGTCTTCTGACTCTGGGTAGCTAGGTGGTGTAGCAGATAGAGTGCTGGGCCTTGGTTCAGGCAGACTCATCTTTCTGGGCTCAAATATTGTCCCTGACACTCAATAGTTGTATGACCCTGTGCAAGTTACTTCACCCTCTTGGCCATGGGGTCAAGGAAGAGCCAGGCATAAGTGAAATGTCTGAACCACAACCACCTCTGACTCCAAATCTGGAAATCTTCCCTCCTAACCTTGGCTTTCCCCAAGTCAACAGGAGAGGAGCCATCAGGAAATAGAGCTGATCCCTGGTGACCCATCCAGCTAGTCCTGGGTGGATCTAGGTTGTGTTATCATTGTTTCTATATCACTGCCTCTCCTTCTGGGAGTCCCTCTCTCTGTTCCTTCCCATCACCTCTCTCTCTTCTGTTCTTCCCAGGCCTCATGACCCCTGAGGAGCACAAACGATTTGAGAGCCTTAACTCTCCTCACAATAAATTCTGGGTTCCATGTGTATGGTTCGCCAACCTGGCTGCCAAAGCCCGAAGGGAGGGACAGATCAGAGACAGCGTTGTTCTCCAGGGTATCCTGAATGTAAGCTTGGGAGTCCTTGGGGCTTTGGGTGGAAGGGAGGGGAGGTAACCAAGGAGGGTCAGGGGTCATCCCATGAGTGGTCCATAGGCATAAGAGGCAGTATTAGGCACTTGAAGATCATTGTGGGCTGGACTTTTTTCCTAGTTAAGTCTCTAGATAGTACCACTGAGGCAGCACAGGGGACAGTGGCCCTCACTGGCACACCCTCCTAGGGACCAGCCTTTGAGGTAGATAACAGCTCTCATTTTCTTTGGCCTGAAAAAAACACTTTTCTCACAACAACCCTGTGAAATGCGTCATCCAATGCTGTGATCTTGATTTTACAGAATGGAGAAACTGAGGCTTAAAGATTTTGAAATAACTTATCCAGAGGCATAAAGAAAAGGAAGCAAGTTAAAGGAAAAGCTCTGTGTTTAGAGTCAAAGGACTCAGAAAAATAGTGTTGCAGGGGTCCTGACCTTGATTGAGTCACTTTCTCCCGTGGACTCAGTTTCCCTGACTGAAAGATGAGGAGGGTTAGACTAGACCTTGATGTTCTTTGTTCTGTCAGTCATTTTAGCCCTGAGATCTTGGTTCTCAGATCCCCATTACACACCCATCTCTCTCAGCAGCCACAAGAGATGGCCGGTTCCCAAGCATGGTGGCAAGGGTGGAATGTGTGGGTCAGAAGGAGGAATGAGGAGGGCTCACAGATGACATTCTCCTCCCTGTCTCCCTCCTCTCTGCTCCAGGAACTGAACACCTTACGTTCTCAGTGCGGTGCCCTCTATGGCTATGACTGGATAAGTGTCCCTCTGGTCTACACACAGGTGAGCAAAATAGACCCAGGGGAGGAACAGGATGACACAGGACTCTGGGAGGGACAGAAGCTCTGGCAGCTGCTGCAGCAGAGATGTCACCTGAGGGACTCAGGGACTCTGCCTTGTCTGGGACAGCTTAGCAGACAGTCTGGTGAAGCCTATAGACTCATGATTTTAAGGGCATTAAAAATAAAATACACAGGACTACCAAGGAAAGCAATTATATTGAAATACAGGGATTGAAAATGCTTTTAAAATTCATGGGCCTACATGAAGAGCCTAGTTCTGTGATCTGTGACGTTAGCTGTGCCTGTCACTTATGTCTTGTATGTTCTTCACATGGGAAGGTGCAGGGAGACAGGCCAATATAAGGGGGAAACTTCCTAAGGTCTAAATGTGGACTTGACTGGTGTGAGCTCCCATGAGGGGAGGTCTTCAGCTGGATTCAGGATGGCCACTTGTCAGGAATGCCCTGATGATAATTGCCAACATTTCTAGGGCTCACTGCATTGGGTGACCCTCGTATGATCCTCACATCATGGGAGCTAACACTGGGCCTATTTTGCAGACAGAGAGTTCAGTATGCCCAGGGGTCTGAAGGAGAATTTGTACTCAGACCCGTCTGAATCCAGGTCTACTCGTCCATCTGGTGGCTTTAGAGAAAGTTCCTGTTGAGGCAGGGCTTAGACGAGATGGCCCCTGAGGACTCTCAGAGTTCTGAGCTTCCCTGTCTGTCTTGTGGCCATGTTATGATTCCATTTCCTCTGATACCGAGCAGTAGAAAACCTGGCCCCTTTGGCTTAAAAGGGATCAAACTGGCAAATTCTACAGCAACCAAGTTTCCAAGGCTCCTTCCAGCCTGGAATGTTCTATGTTCTAAGGACCCTCCCTTCCACTCGCGCTGGGAGGCAGAGAATCCCAGAGCCCAAGGATCCCCTCCCCTTGCTCCCTGAACCGGGTAGCCTGAGTAGGAAGCTGAGGGGGACGGGGTGCTCCCTATAGGGAGGAGCTCTGGACTCCCAGCTTCTGAGGGTCCAGGGGGCCCTGATGCTGAGGTGCTGAGACTGAGGCTGGGCTGGTGGAGAAGCTGCCAGCCCTCCGAGGCCTCTGCCTGTCCATTGAGGGGGCCTGGGAGGGAAGGAGTCCTGACCCTCCAGAGTGGGGTGACACGGCCTTGTCTGCCCTCTAACCCAGGTGGTCACGGTCGCCGTCTACAGCTTCTTTCTAGCCTGTCTGCTTGGGCGGCAGTTTCTGGATCCGGCCAAATCCTACCCAGGCCACGAGCTAGACCTTTTCGTACCTGTCTTCACTCTGCTGCAATTTTTCTTCTACGCTGGCTGGTTAAAGGTGAGTCTCGGGGCAGTCCTGTGCCAAAGGATGCCATCTGGCTGTGCCGGTGAACAGGAGCTGGGCAACGTGGAAGGTGGGAGGGGGGATCTGAGATGGGGAGAAGAGAGGGGGAGGAATGGGGACTTGGAAGAAAGAGGACTAATTACTGCTAAATGCCCCCACAACGCTGAGTGCCAGAAGGAACATTCTAGTCTTATATCCTATTCTATGAAATGATCAGTGGTTTCTGCCATCTCAGCCAATCGAAGTTCTGTATTCTAAGCTCCCTCCCAGCCCTGATGTTCTGTGAGCTATATGTTCTCATTTCTTTTTTTTTTTTTTTGAGGCAATCAGGGTTAAGTGACTTGCCCAGGGTCACACAGCTAGTTAGTGTCTGAGACTGGATTTGAACTGACTCCAGAGCTAGTTGCTCTATCCACTGAGTCACCTAGTTGCTCCTTGATGTTTTCTTTTTTTAAAGTCAGGATCCTCTCAGATCTGAAATTCTCTGTTCCAGGGTCCCTCCCAGGTATGAAGTTCCCTGTCCTAAAACCCCTCTCAGATATGATATTCCCTGTTCCAAGTTCTAAGGGGACAGTGCTACCATTCTACGTTCTAAGATCCCTCTCCACTCTTTTTTATGTTCTAAGTCCCCTCCCATCACTGTAAGATGATCAACTTGAGCTGGACCTAGGAGGAGGATTTAGAGGCAGAAAGGGTCCAGTTGGCATGTAATCCCAGACTGGGGGGTGAGGGTCGAGCATCAAGCTGAGACACTTGGAGGGGCTTGGGCAGAGGAAGGCATCAGCGAATGCCCAATATGACTGTGTCCTCTGGGTTGGTGGCAGACAGGCAGAGGCTGTGCCTGCCTGACACTGGAGATTCATCTGCAGCTTTACTGGAGGTCTGAGACTGTCCTATTGATTCATGAGGTTAAGGAAATGACTTTTTCAAAAGCAGGTCGGTGCTATCTTTCCCCCTCTCCCTGTATCAGGTGGCTGAGCAGCTCATTAACCCCTTTGGAGAAGACGATGATGACTTTGAGACCAACTGGCTGATTGACCGGAACTTACAGGTACGGGAGTAACAAAGCCAGCCTGTACTGTGCTGGTGTGGTGGGTCCTGCTCCCTGCTAGGCACTTTGAGACAGGAAGAAAAAACCTTTATCAAGCACCTCCAGTGGGCAAAACCTTGTGTTGGTCAATGGGGAAGATGACAAGATTTAGATAGGACACAGTCCTTGTTCCCCCGGACCTTCAAATCCGACAGGGGATGAGACATCAATTCATAGTACAAAAATATCCCCCAAGCAACTGACTTCTATTTTATAAAAAATGTTCTCCATACATGTACTTATCTGCTCTCCATAACAAGCCCATGTAACCAGTCAGTCAAAAAATAACTAGCCTTTATAAAGCACAGTAATGAGGGTTGATACTACCCCCATTTTACAGATGAGGAAACTGAGGCAGACTGAGGTTAAGTGACTTGCCCAGGGTCACACAGCTTATGAGGATTTGAAGTTGTCTTTGAACTTAAGTCTTCCTGATTCCAAGTCTGAATTCTATCTATTTTGTCACCTGGCTCCCTTTAAAAGCATATATTAAGTGCTTACTCAGGGACAGTGGGATGTATTGAGTGAGGGGATGACAAGGTCAGACCTAAGTGAGTCAACTAACTTATTAAATTGGTTGCTATGTGTCTGGCATTGTGCTAAGAATCAAGGAGGTTTGGATTTAAAAATCTAAAGCTCATGTGTACACAAACTACCCTTAAAGCTGGACTTCTCGCTGGGACATCCGGGTTCATAAACATTCCATTCATTCATTTACATATTCCACAAATATCGATTAAATAGCTGCCAGATGCCAAACCCTGCGTTTCCAGGCAAGGGGGCTACCACATTTAACTAGGGTATGACTCCCCGACCCCAGGGAGTTTATAATCTAACAAGTCTAAAAGAGATGATAATATGTATTCCATCACTAAAGCTTTAATGAAGGGGAGCAGAGACCCCATGGGAGAGATCTGAGGGCTGGAGAAATGGGGAAAGCCTGGCTGGAGGGCAAGCATGTGAGGTGAGTGTTTAGCAGATCCAGGGAACAGTAGAGGCCAGAGAACACATGATGGGTGGGTGGGCGTGGTGAGGAGTAGCCCAGACTGGCTAAAGTACATGATGAGGTTGGCTTTCCCCATGACAGCCTGCCCTTTCTTCAAGTTCATTTACTGTCATTGATTCAGAGAGAGGGGAAGAAAAGGAGAATGTGATGGACCCCAAAAGTTACTTTTCCAGGGGACAGCCTGAGGCTCCCCAGTTCAGCCCCTTTTCTCTTTCTCTCTCCTTCTCCCCTTCCCCACCTGTAGGTCTCTCTTCTGGCTGTGGATGAGATGCACCAAGACCTGCCTGTCCTGGAAAAGGACATGTACTGGAATGACCCAAATCCCTGCCCACCCTACACGGCTGCGGCTGCTGAGTCCATGCGTGCCTCCTTCCTGGGCTCCACCTTCGACATCAAGTGAGATCCTCGGCCCCACCCCCACCTCTCCCCTCTCAGTGGTGGGTAGGTGGAGGGAGCAGTGGATGGATTAAGGCCTCCTTCATTGAGGTTTTGAGGAAAGTGGTTTCTAAGGAGGTAGATTGATCCGCTTCCTGGCTATAAGACTAAGGTTCCTCTGTCTCTCCCTCTCTGTATCTCTGTCTCTGTCTCTCTCTCCTCTCTCTGTCTATCTGTCTGTCTGTCTCTCTCTGTCTCTGTCTCTCTCCTCTCTGTCTCTGTCTTTCTCTGTGTGTCTCTTCTCTTTGTATCTCTTTTATCTTTTCTGCCTTTCTCTCATATTAATATGACCTTTATTATACGGCACATCTGGTCTTCTGCACATCCCAACAAGCATACAGAAGACTAATAAAGACCAGAGCCTTAACCCACAGTCGTCTCCTAAAAATATGGCACTGCGGTGACAACATTATGAGAAGAAATTAATAACACAAAGTAAAGAGTTTGAACTAAAAGTACTCTAAGATTGCATCGGGCCCTAAGCCCTGGGAGGCTCTGAACCACTTGCAGCAAGGCTCCGGAAATGAAGCCCTCCTCCATCTTGGTCTGGTTCTCCAGTTTACAATTCCAGAGGACTGAATCATAGACTAGGATGTGGGAGGGCCTTTAGGGGTCAGCTGGTCCAGTGCCATCATTTGGCAGATGAGGAAGTTGAGACCCAGAGAAGAAAGGTGGGGGCCAAGGTCCCATTGTGGGAATGAAGCCACCAAATTGGGATTTAAGCCTGATTTCTAAATCCAGGGCTCTTCTTCTCTCAGCCCTAAATTGCCTCCTCTGCCAGCTAACATTTCCTTGAGTCTTTGCTTTGGGGAAGGCTTGAGTCACCCCATGTCTTGTTGCATCGATCATATACAGAATAGTGGAACTTGAGAGGCAAAAGGGATCTGGCAGAGCAGTTCCACAATGGCGGCCGTTGTGGATGGTGGATAGATGCCTGGGTGTGGGGAGTCCCCTAGTGGTATGCTTTGAGAAGTACTAGAAAGGACTCAAAACCATTTGGATGTTCCCAATATCTGAAATCCCACCATTTGCAATTTCAGGAAATCATGAGATTTTAGAGCTGTGAGAACCTTAGAATCCTAGAATTTAGAGCTGGATCAAAATCTTATCAAATGAGAAAGTCCTCGTAATACACCAGCATTTTTCTCTCTCTCTCTCTCTCTCTCTCTCTCTCTCTCTCTCTCTCTCTCTCTCTCTCTCTCTCTCTCCCTCTCTCCCTCTCCATATATATGTTTGTATGTATGTATGTATAAACAGGGTTTACAAAGCGCTATACAAACATCTCATTTATCCAGACAACTAGGGGACATAGATGTAGTTATATTCCCATTTTACATGTGAGGAAACTGAGGTAGGCCAAGGTGAAGCAACATGCCCAATGTCACATAAGTATTCAGTCTCAGAGGAGAATTTCTTTCTATTTGCCATAGTAACCATCACACATGACCTAACTAGCAAAGTGACTCAGGACTTCTGACTGCATCTGGTGCTCTCTCTCTATATTAGAGTACAACACCTTAAGCTTCTAAGACTCTAACCCGTTCCACTTTGGCTTTGAGCAAGGTCTTTTTACCCCCACTGGCCTCAGTTTCCTCATCCAAGTCTTTTTCTTCATCTGTAAATTTGGGGTGATAATACTTGGTTACATGAATGGGGTGGTAAGGATAAACAGAGAAAATACACATGAAAGCATTCCTTTAATTCTGATGTGAAGGCCGAATGTGAGTTATGATCATAAAAGCGTAAGGGACAAGTGTTTTCTTCTTCTGTGCCTGTCAGTGCCTTCCAGAGGAGGCTGAGCAAAGGTTCACTTGGAGGGCTACATCTGGCTATGGGGAGAGGGTCCTGACCCGGGCTAACAGGTGGATATTTACCTTCCCAGCATACAGAAAGAGGAGATGGAATTTCAGCCCCTGGAGCAAATTAAAGAGAACGAGGAGGCCAACCACTCCACTCCATTCATGGGTCCTTTCAGTCGCCTGCTGGGGGTGCAGTCCCCAGGATTCACGAGGTCTGCCTCCAGAATGAACCTGCTTCGAAGGAGGGATTACCCATACCAGGACGTGGGCAAGCCCAGGAGCGCCTGGACCTCAAGGGTCGATTCCTCTTCACAGGCTGGTTCCAGCTTGAGGGAGCAGTGGGAGAGTGAAGACTCTAAGCTCCGGGAGCTGGACGCCTTCATATCCACCCCCTTCTACGAGAGGCCTGGCTTCTACAGTGCCCCCCAAACACCCATCAGCTCCTTCCCTCTGGTTTTCCCATTGAGGCGCCCACCAGGCAGAAGAGGCACTGCTCTCTCCAATGTCCAGACTGGCTCATCCTTCACCAAGGACAATTGCGCCAATTTCTGCCTGTCACAGGACAGCAATATGGATGCAAGCCAAAACTCTGTGACTTCTAGCATGAGGGAAACTTTCGTCTGGCCCACAGAGAGAGGCAAAACCCCTGACACCTCCTTGGTGGCCACCCTGGAGGACCATCTGCCCAGGAAAAATGAAGAACTTAGTGCCCCAGGGACCCCTGAGGCCCAGAGCACCGCTCTAGCGGGCCTCAACTTCCTATTTCAGGCTGCATCACCTGACGTGGAGAAAGCAGACAGCTTGAGGAGATCTCGAAGCCCCTGGCAGCCCTGGCTGGCCCTGGAGAACACATCCGTTGTCTGTTCAGATTCACTCCCTGCTACAATGGGCAGCCCCAGTGATGACCCTGCTCTGCCCAGCTCCCTCCCTCTGGCACCCCCATTGCTCTCCCAAGTCAGGTACACCAAAGCTACTATGCCCAGCTTAGATGATGAGGGACCCAATATCCTTGGCCAGGTCTCCATGGAAACAGTGTCTCCAAAAGATCTGGGGACTGTAAGTGATGTGCATTCACCAGTGCACAGGGCAGCTGCTGGGCCTCCTTCCCCCAAAGACTCAGGCATCTCCTTGGCAGAGGGAGACTTGGTGGGGCTGATAGAAACCATCCTAGAAGAAGCAAGTTTCTGAGTCAGGGCAAGTGGGCAGGTTTAGTTAGCCAGTGACCCAGGGCCTCTTAACTCAGGCATGAGTGTTCGAGGCTTCCTTATGCATTTCCTAATAGAGGAGACCCCTGGCCAAGCGAACTAGATTGCAGAGGCTGGTCATCCAGCAGAGGGCTTTTCCCAAAGGCAGCTAGAGGAGAAAAGGAAGGAAGGAAGGAAGGAAGGATGGAAGGAAGGAAGGAAGGAAGGAAGGAAGGAAGGAAGGAAGGAAGGAAGGAAGGAAGGAAGGAAGGGAGGAAGGAAGGAAAAGATGAAAGGAGGGAGGGAAAAGGGAGGCAGGGAAGTCAGAAAGGAAAAGGGAAGAGAAAAGGGAGGGAGGAAATAAAAAAAAAGGAAGGGGAAGGAGAGGCAGGAAGGCAGGTGGGATGAAAGGAGGGAGGGAGGGAGGGAAGGACACCATTATGCCTGCTTCAGTTTCATCCACCTGCTCCCTGAAGGGCAGCACAGAACCCGCCGAGGCAGAGAACACAGCACAGCCTGCTTCTTCATTATTCCTTCTCTCCAACAGGCCGAGCATTGTTCAGGAGGACAGTTAGCCGCCACCTCCCCCGCAGCCTGTCCCCTCAAGCTTCTCCCTTCTTACAGCAGTCAGCTGTTTCCTTCAACCACAAAAGACTCAAAATACCCAGAACCCTCAACCTCTCAAGTCACACGCTAAAAGAAGAAACAAAAGCGATGTGGTCCGGAGCGGGCCCTCCCACTTTCACATTCACTTAGCCGCTAGTTTGGGGATGGAACCCAGCTGGGCTAGGGGTGGGGGGGAACCGTGCCCAAATATGAACAGTCTCAGCTCTTGCACTTGGGATGACACTTGTCACAGGGTTTTAGCTGGCTAACGGCTTTGGGGGAGCTCAGGATGCCCCTACATTTTAAGGGACACTCTCCCAGACTGCACAGGATTTTGGAGAAAATCCTGAGCCTACTAGCAGATTGGCCAGAGGTTCAAGGGTTCTCCCGGGTTCAAGGACTGGACTCCACCGGAACCCCACCATTGCCCAGGCTATCAATAATTCTAGGATTCATTTTCATTGAGATTTCACTCAAGCACAGGGTAAACAGGTGCAGATATGTTTTGATGGCTCTGCTTAAGTCTTTCTCCTTGATAAAAAAGGGGAGGAATCCCTCTACAACTTGAACAAAGGGCTTGTCTTTTAGACTAAATGCATGTTGATTTTACTAATTTAGGGCGGGTCCTGGGCAGGGAACTCTGGGTTTAAGTCCATCTGGACTGTTTACTCTGGACTAAGAGTACTTAGGGGGTAGCTGCCCCACCCTAGAGGATTCCTACGTCCTGGTAACCCCAAGGAGGCTCATTATCCAACTCAATAGGTGGCCATCACAGGGCTTCCCTCTTCTGGTAAGCATTCATCTGCCGGTTGGGAGCAGATATTATCCCTTACCCCCACCCCTGGTCTATCCCGGAACTCTCTTTTACTGAGCCCTGCAACCCTAGCTAGTGCCTTCTTAAGCTTATGTAACTGAGGCAAATTCCCAAATATACTGTATTCCACTCCCAACCCCCAATAAAAACTCAGCAACCATGACTTTCATCAGTACCAAGTCACTTTATTGGGATGTAAATGGTGGTAGTTTTTTGGTACAGATTATGAAAAGGTCAGATAACCAAAATATGCATGCACTGAAAGACAGTAGGAGTCACGCCCACAGTTCCCAGGTGTGGGGGAAGCCAGGTTGGCTTAGCTCTCGTTGTCACTGTCTCCAAGGGTGTGCTTGTCAAAAAGATATTCCGCCATGCCAGAATCGGGGGCCCCCATTTTGCGCAGGTTGGTTACGTGATCACCCAGTTGTTTGATGGACTTTACCTGTTCGTCCAGGTAGTGGGTTTCGATGAAATCACATAACTGAAAAAGAAAGGCAAGTCGTGGGTTACTTGACCACTGCGGAAGGAGCGGGGCTGAGCTTCCTAGGACTCCCACCGCTCCCGGCCTCGCCCTCCAAGGTACCACTGGGGGTGACCCAGTTCTCGGGGGCACGCCCACCCCAGGGGGAGGAGCCAGGTACTCACATGGGGGTCATTCTTGTCAGTTGCCAGCTTGTGCAATTCCAGTAACGACTGATTGACATTTTTTTCCAAGTGCAGAGCACACTCCATTGCATTCAGCCCACTCTCCCAGTCATCTCGGTCGGGTTTCTGTAAGGCGGAGAGCAGGATGGTGAGGCCGAGCCTCCCCGCCCCCACGCCCAGCAGCTCCCGGGGCGGCCGCTCACCTTGATGTCCTGCAGGAAGATGCGTCCGCCGCGCTGGTTCTGGAGTTTCATCAGCTTCTCAGCGTGCTCCCTCTCCTCGTGGGACTGGTGCAGGAAGTACTTGGCGAAGTTCTTAAGCGCTACGTCATCTCGGTCAAAGTAGTAAGACTGAAAGGTCACCGAAAGCGGGGTTACTCGGGTCTTCCCATCTCCCGGACTCGGCGGCCCCAACCCCACCCCGAGGCACCACGCCTTGGGCAGGGGGCTCCGCCCGCGGGGGTGGGAGGGGTCCCCGCATTGTTTACGCTTCGGCTTTACTAGCGCCGGGCGGGGGCGAGGTGGGGGGCGCGACCTCGCCACACGAGGCTGCCCTTCCGGCGCACTCGCGATCGCTGGGGGTCGGGACCGAGAACGCCCTAAGGCCATTATTATCCCGGGCTCCGCCTAGGGCCGCATGGCCCCGGCTCTGGGGGCGGGGCTGTGCGGAGCGGGCACTGCGCAGGCGCACCAACGGGCGGGAGGGGGAGGGGCAGGGAAGGCGCCTCGCCCCGCCCCCAGGGCCCCAGCCCCCCCCCCCTCCCCGGGCCAGTCCTCACCATGGACAGGTAGACGTAGGAGGCGTAGAGCTCCAGGTTGATCTGGCGGTTGATGGCGGCCTCCGAGTCCTGGTGGTAGTTCTGCCGCACCTGAGAGGGGGACGAGGTGGTCATGGCGGCGGCGGTGGCTGCGCGGCGGCTGCGGCTGAGGCTGGGGCGGCGGCGGGCGGCGGAGGCCGGGGGCGGCTGAGCGGGCGGCTGCTGCGCGAACGGGAGGACGGACGAAGTGTTGGTTAGTGGAGGTGAAGGTGGACAGGTGGCTAAGGGCGGCTCCGGCCGGGAATCGAGCGGCGGGTTCCGTTCAAGCACTGTTGAAGCAGGAAACCGCAGCGACTCCCTTCCCTGCGCTTCTGGCGACTCGGGGACGCCCGCGCGGGCCTTTTATGGCCGCGCCGAGACCCCGCCCCGCGTCACGCCAGCGCCCGCCAATGGCCGCGCGGGGGGCGGGGCCCGGCGTCACGGCACCCGCCGCCTCCGCCCGTTCCTTCCCGCTCCTCCGCAGCACCCTCCGTCCGAGTCTGCGCTCTGGAAACGGGCGGGGGGGGAAGGCGAGCTGTTCCCAGCAGCGCGCTCTCCCCCCTCCCCTCCCCAGTCCACACCCAGCGCTGCGTTGGGTCTTGGGGTGCGGGGACCCCGTGAATGATAAGGGGATTGGGCCCAAGCCCCGAGGAGCAGGAAGGAGCCTGGGCTGGGCCCACGCGCCCCTTTGTCCGAGATGACTTTCTCCTTTTTTTGAGGGGGTCTGCATTTGGGGTGGGGGCTCCCCCTGGGAATAAAGAGATTGGGGAGGGGGTGTTTCAGCGCCGCCCCTTCCCAGCCCTGCCGCTGCTTAGATGGACCCTGGCGGCCCCTCTCAGCCCGGAGTCGGGGTACGGAGCCCCCTCCCATCCCTTGTGAAATGAGGGCGTTGGGCTGACCCGCATCGCCCACCCTCCGACCCTGGAGGTCTGACTGCCAGGCACCCCCACCCCCATGGGGAAACTGAGGCCCCAGAAATGAGCAGCCTTTCCCAAGAGCAACAGTCCCGTAGTCCGGGCTTCACGTGCTGCCCACACAAAGACCCAATCAAACCAAAGGCTCTTTCCTCTGCCAGCGCTTAAAGACCTGGAGGAGGCACACAAGGACGTACATGTCCTCTGGCCCCCAGGAAAGTAGAGTCAGGTGGGGAGACTGAGCCTGCGGAGATCGGTGAATACCTGCTGGCAAGGGGGCCTGCCAACCGGCAGGTACCAGGGAGGGCTTCCACACCTCTAGTGTGCCCTGGACCTTTCTGGCACTCTGGGAAAAAAGTAGGACCCCTTTTCAGGAGTTTAATGTTTTCAAAGGCACAATATAGCAGAGTTTACGACAAAGGAAAACAATTCCATTGAAGGTGTATTTTTAACAGATGACTTTGGACCCCAGGTTACAGATCCCTGGTGCTGACACATGAAAATTGATACAAGATGGGGGTGGGGGGGCACTCACAGCCAGACCTGGGCTCTGGGCTTTTAATCCACAGAGCCAGTTCTTTCTACCACGTTAGAGTTGGGCCCAGAGGCAGCAGCCAGCCCTACCCAGCAGGGTCCCAGGCAGAGGAGGGGCTACCTGGCTCTGCCTCTGCCAGGCAAACCTCCCTTCACCTTCGGAGCGGTTTTCAGCCTGTAAAAATGAGAGGATCACACAATATGGCTTCTGAAGTCTCTGCTGGTTCTGAGTCCAGGGTCTTCCCTAACGAAATCCTAAGGCCTGGCTTGCAGCCATTCTGTATTGGAATGGGCCCTGCCTGGGACAGAGGGCAGGAGGAAATAGGGCACCATGGATGGAGCCTTCGTGACCTGGCATTGGACAAGTCATGTTCATGCTGCACTTCAGCCCCCCTTCTTGC
Source organism: Bettongia penicillata ogilbyi (assembly GCA_023548195.1). NCBI lineage: Eukaryota > Metazoa > Chordata > Mammalia > Diprotodontia > Potoroidae > Bettongia > Bettongia penicillata. The sequence continues at coordinate 4,041,736 of JAJHZJ010000590.1, forward strand.
TCTGTAAAATGAGCAGGACTCAGAGGCCTCTGAGCCCCTTCCTCCTTTGACCCTTGGTGGGCTGAAGAGTCTCCTGGTCTCTAGCCATTAGATGCCTGTGGCTTTGTGGGAATCAGAGCCAAGCAGGGCAGAGGCTAGCCCGTCCTATCATCCCTCGCCTTGCCTAACGGTCCCCAGACTTTGGCTCCACAAGCCAGGAGGTGGGAGGAAGGATTCCTAAAATTCACACTGGTGCCCAGAGGCTTTTGGCACTGGGTGTGTTTTTAAGAATAGAAGACAGCAATTATTATCATTATCAGCAGGCTCCTGGACACACCCCAGTGAAATCATTGAGATGTCCACAAAACCTAGGGGCAGAAACTTGGGACCTCAGGTTTTATGGGTCCTCCAAAGTAGGGGGGCAAATGACCACAGCCTGGTGTCCCCTCCTGTGGGTTGTCGAATTTCTGAACTGGAAGAATTCTGGGGTATGAAGATCAGCCCCCTCATCATGTGGATGGGGAGCTGAAGGCTGTACCCTAAGTTAATGGCAGAGCCAGGATCAGAACCCCAAGTCCTGGGCTCCTTCTTCACCCTTCCCCTGAAAAGTGCGGGTTTTTTTTTCCCCAGGCCATACCTATGTGACATTATTGTACCTTATCTCCTAGAAGCAGAAAGCCAGAGGAAAGTCGGAGAAAATTGACCCAAGAGATAACCCTAAACAACCAGCTTGGGATGTGCTCGGTCTCCCTCGGTGGGCCCCGCCAGGACCCTGCCTGGCTTCTGCTCAAAACAGATATGGCTCCCTTCTCTCTTCCTGGCAGCCCCAGGTGGGACTGACTGATGTCAGCGGGCTTCCACCCACTCCTGAATGCCTTCTCCTCCTCTTTCCCTCCCTCCAGTTTCATCCCAGAAACTTTTCGGGAGGAAGGTGGGGCCACCTGGTTTTCTAAGAAAATCTTTTGTGTAGCCAAGTTTGGCAAATGAGAAAATGGAAGAGATCTGTTCTTCTGCCAGGCCTGCCCTGGGAAAAAGGGTTCTTTGCTCCCATTCATTCACGTGAGCTCTAAGGACAGCTGTAGTGGAAAACTAGGAACAAGGTCCCTTCCTAGGGCCTAGCCCTGGGGACAGTAAGGATTCAGGTCACAGGGCCACGTGAAATGCTCCAAGATCCCCCACTACTAGAGGGACCCTCTAGACTGGGACTTCATTCAATGCCCACCCAAAGGGCCTGGAGAAAAAAGAGGAGTGGAGTCCTGGAAACATGAAAGAGGAAAAAAGTTAGATCTTTATTTCAATAAAATTGGGGCTGGGGGAGGATAATCCTATATGTTTTATTAATTTAAAAATATGATTCAGAGCTAGGTCCAGAGGCTCCTCCAGAATTCCAGAGGAACCTACCACTATTTGGAATTTGAGGACCCAGGTTCAGATCCCAACTCCACCTGTGTGTACTACTGGACAAGGGTCAGTTCCCAGGGTAGTTGCTGAGTCTCACCAAAGGTCAGGCCACCTGCAGTGATTAAGTGCTTCCTGTATACCAGGCTCTGGGCTAGATGTTGGGGAGACAAGAAGTGTATTCTAATAGATGCAAATCCTTTGCAAATATTCAGTATGTGATGTGCTTACTTTATAACACTTGTCACTTGTGAGGGACTGAGGACTGAATGGAGGAAGAGGAAGGGGCTGAAGCTGTGTCTTGGTGGGCAGGAGGTCTCCTAAACCATTCTCTGCTCTTGCCCTAACTAGCTAGACTGTGAGTTTGTCAAAGGCAGAGACTATCTGGTACAGTCCTCAAAGGCAGTGTAGCCTGGTGGAAAGATCACTGGACGAGGCAGGAGAAGGGGTCCAGAGGACACTAGTCCCATGGCAACGGGCCAGCGTCGCCTGAGTTTCAATTTCCCAATTTGTAAATAGAGGATCTTGTCACAGGCCTCAGCTCCTGCCAGTCATGGGACTGTGACGAAGAAGGCACTTTGTAAACCTTTGGGTGGGAGGTTACACTGGACACCAGACATTTGAAGAGGGGGGCTGTTGAGGACATTCCTGTTCAGAGAGGGGTTCACCTGGGGTCTTTTCTAACTCACAGTTTAACAAAAAAAGTAGGAGGGGGAGGGACCTTAGAACCTAGACATTCTAAAGTAGAAATGTGTTAGAACCTAGAACATGGAATGACTGAGCTGGAAGGGACCTTAGAACAGAGCACAAAGTATGAGAGCTGGGAAGGGCTTTAGAACCTAAGATTTCTGAGTTCAAAGATGGGATGTCTGAGCTTGAAGGGACAGTGGAACCTGCAGCCTGAGGTTTCTGGGCTCAAAGAGATCTTAAAGTAGAACATAAAATATCAGAACCCTAGAATGGAGCCTACGGGTTCCTACAGTGTAGAAGGACTAAGCCCCAAGGGACTATCCACTCTAGGAGGGCACTGGGCATTGTCCTTTGTTTCTGATTGCTGGCCTTGTGTGACTTGGCCAGGTGCTGGGCACCCCTGAAGAAACACTCTCTGTATGTGTGTGAGAATGAGTGTGTATGTATGTGAGTGTGAGAGTGAGTGTATCAGTGTGTGTTGTGTGAGTGTGAATGAGTGTTTCTGTGAGTGTATGTGTGTGTTTTGTGTGTGTATGTGTTTGTTGTCTGTGTGTATATGTGTATGATTATGTGGTGTGTGTGTGTGTGTTCGTACCCCAGCGTCGTGGGACAGCAGCAACGGCTGTAGGGAGATCAGCCAGCAGGCTGCCCTGGTTTCCTGGAGATGTTTTCTCGGTTACCAGGAAGGGAGGGAGGGAGGCCAGCAGGGGGTTCCCTTGGAGAGGGGGCCTAGCCAAGGGGAGCGCAGAGGCCGCCGCATAGTCAGATGGCCCTGGGCTGGGTTTTCCGAAGTCCTGGAAGGGGCGGGTGGGAGGCGCAGCAGACTGCTGTCCCACCATGACTCTGCAATTTCCTAGGCTTGGACTCCTCGGAAAATTTGCTTTGTCATGGGTGGGGGTGGGGGGAGGTGAAAGACTGATTAAGGGCCTGGGAATTTAGGAGGAATTTCCCCCTTGGGAGAAAGCTCAGGGAATAGCCCTAAAGATTTTATGGGAGATTTGGAGGTGGGGGTGGGGTGGGTCCCAGGAGACTGGTGGCCATTGATCCTCTGGGAGTCAAGAAAGAAGAGGGGTTTGGGGGGGCCCAGCTGGCAGGGGAGCAAGAGCCCCTCCCCCTAAAGAGTTTGACTGCAAGACCCCTCGCCCACCCTACCTCAGTGTCCCCTCTTGGAAGAGGGGAGCCCATGATTCCTAGGCTGTCAGAGCTGAAAAGGACTTTATGTTATAAAACTTTAAAGGGCAGAGCATGTAGGGACCTAGAACCTGGAATGCCAGTTGGGTGGAACTTTAGAGCACATTCTTAGTCAAGAGCCCATGAACTTTTTAAGAAAATATTTTGATAGGTATTTCAGTATAATGAGTTTCCTTTGTAATCCCATGTATTTTATTTTGTACCTTTAAAAATATTACTCTAAGAAGGGTCCCTAGGCATCATCAGATGTCAATGGGGTCTATAACCCAACAGAGGTCAGGAATCCCCACCTCAGAACAGCATATGAGGAGCTGAGAGAGTCAGAGCTGAGCTGGACACCAGAACCTGGAATGTCAGACCTGGGCAAGACCTTTAGAACATAAAATGTCAGAGTGGAGAGGCACCTTAGAAAACCTGAGAACATAAAATGGGGGACCTGTGATGGGGCTTGGATGTAGGATGCTCGAGCTGGGAAGATGTCAGAGACTGGAGGGGTTAGATCTCATCCAGCGGAAGCCGTGGGGCACTGGAAACCTCAGAAACCTCTCATCAGGGAGCAGGCCCCTGGGTGTCAGATGAATGGTGGTGGTTCTGAGACAGGTTCTGTTGGGGTTCCGTGAAGAGAGTGGGAGGAGACACTCCAGGCCCCCAGCCTCTAAAGTGAATTCACCACCTGCTTCTTAAGTACTTACCTGAGAGTTCTGGAGCCAGGAGTGGGTATGGGGAGAGGCACCCAGGTTATCCTAGATGAAGTTGAGGGTTCTTAATCTGCCACCCAGGACCTCAGTGACTCTGCCTTGCTCCCCTTCCCTCCTTGGCTCCCATTCTCAAGGGATCATATTCCATGGCCTGCCAGATTTAGGGAAATTTCAGGTCCCTTGGAGATGCCTCCTGCTAAGGCAGGAGGGTCAGAGACAGTGCTGGGCATGGACCCCTGAGGGGCAGACAATTAGCATGTAAGAGTCTACAGAGGCCTGGGGTCCTTCCAGGTGGGAGTAGGGGGACAGGCTTTCTGGGAGGGGCCCCAGCCCCGATGTCCTCTCCCTGGGCACAGAGAAGATACTGAGCCCTCAGAGAGGGAAAGGGACTTGTCCAAGGTCACGCAGAAAAGTCGAGACTTGTAACAGTATCTTCAGCTGCCTGGGGAGCAAAGAAAAAAATAGGAAACATAATGGGCCTTGGGTACACCCCGCCAACCCCCTTTCTGAGCCTCAGTTTTCTCTTCTATAAAGCGAAGGGATCACACAGGCAGGTATCACACAGGCGGTGCTCCAAGGGGTTCTTATCCTAGTGAAACTTGTGTCTTTTAAGGACTTTTGGATAACTGTAGGATCACTGCAGTGGATGAATGGAGGGTGGGTGGCGCAGGGAGAGACTGGATGCAGGCAGACCCTCTAGCAGGGGATTACAAAAATCCAGGTGTGAGGGACAGCTGCCTGCATCAGGGGTGTGGCAGCTGGGGGTGGGGGGAAGGAAAGAAGGAAGGGAAGGAGGAGAGGGAGGGAGGAAGGAGAGGAAAGAAAGAAGGAAGGGAGAAAGAAGGGAGAGGGGAAGGAAGGAAGGAAGGAAGGAAGGAAGGAAGGAAGGAAGGAAGGAAGGAAGGAAGGAAGGAAGGAAGGAAGGAAGGAAGGAAGGAAGGAAGGAAGGAGAAGAGGGAGGGATTTTCTGCTCTTAAGGAGAATTCTTTCTCTTGGTGGATAAGGAAGTTGGGCAGGGACCATTTCCATTCTGGCTGTGAGTCTGGCACAGCCCCAGTCACATAATAGGTGGCTGTTAGTAAAATGCAGCACTTGACGGTGGGACCAGAAGGGAGCCCTGAAGGGAGGGTGCCAGGGATTCTTCCATTCCTGCCCCTGGGCCTTCCCTGGGCACCTCCTCACCCTCTTTTCTTCTTCCTTTTCTGGGTTGTTTCATTTCTGTAAGCTCCCTTAGGGTAGGGACTGACTTTCTTTCTGCCCCTGGAACAGTGCATGAGTGGTACATAGTAGATGCTTGCCTCAGGTAGAACCTAAGAAGGTGTTGGGTGGCCAGGTCTGGTCCAGAGCTGAGGAACCTGTGGCAGACTCTGTGTTAGTAGTCTGGGATGATTGAGAAGCTGAGCTAGACCCTAGAGGGCCATTGACTCCCCCACCCACCCACTCCTTTTACAAATGTGGCCCCTGAGTCTTGTAGACATGAGGTGACTGGTCCAAGGTCAAACAAGCAGTCAGTGTGTAAAGATTTCTTAAGGGCCTGCTTTGTGCCAGCATTGTGCTAGGCGTTAGGGGTACAGAGGCAAAAGGAGCTCATGGTCTAAAGGAGGAGACAATGTGCAAAAAAGCCCTTTCTAGAATAAACTGGAAGTAATGAAAAGAGGGAAGACGCTAGGATGAAGAGGGGTAGTTTAGCTTAGCTGTTGTTTGGTTGGTGAGGAAAGGCTGGGGCTAGGTGGGTAGGTATATTTGCGAATGGCTGTGATATAAAACCAAAGGCATCAGTTAAACTTAGGGGGTAAAAATAGGGTCTACATAATCTCCGAGTTCCTTCAGACTAATTTTTCTCAAGCTTCATGACCACCACAGCCCCCACTCCCATTTCTAGACCACTTTTAGGTGTACCAGAATGGGTGGAACTTTCCAGAGAATTTTCAGACCATTCAATGAGAAGCAGGCAGCCCTGTGCACGACAACTGACCTTTTTCTCTTTCCTCTGCTCCCTCCCCAACCTCTCAACTGGCTCCTGGGTGACCCGTTCCCTACCCCCACCCCAAACAGCACTCAGAGAGGGGTGATCCTCAGAGTGTAGAAAACTACTTCCTGTAATGTTGTGGAGTAAAACCCCATGCCTTCCAGGAGGAACTTTGAAATACCACCCAGCTAAGATTCCAAAGGAAGGAGAAAAGCTCAGATAGATTTCTCAAGTGCTTTCTGAGTGAGAGAGAGACTTATGTGAAGACTGGGGTGAAGAACAATCCATCCCACTTCATTTTCAGAAGAATCTGCCAGCAAAATCCTGTTCACCGTTGTCAGTGACCTTGGGAAAAGTACATAATGGTACAACCAGAAAACTGGCTTTGATAGAAGAATGGCTCCCTGGGAAAGGGCATGGGGGGGAAGCAAAACATGGGATACTGTGGTGATGGAAAAAATAGAAAATAGCAATAACACTTATTAAAAATTTTTTAAAAATCTGGCTTTGCAAAAAAAATGTAATTTGGGACTGTGCAAAGGACTGGGTGGTAAATATTACAGATAGAACCTGAAATGTTTCAGCCAATTCAGTCCATTTGGATGGAATGGTAAGGGGATAGGGAATAAGTCAGTCCTAAAGACATATAAAAGTTACAAGAAAAACTATTGGAGAGAAAAAGATTCTGGCGGTTCCTATAGACAAAGATCTGAAAGATGAACAGAAGGTCTCATTCCCTGAGGAAGATGTCTGGCAGCCAGGAGAGAGTGTTTTGGGCCAGGACAATGGCATATTTATACTACGAGGAGAGGACCTTTGGATGTGTAAAGATACCTAGTTGGGTCGAGTGTTGGGTGGTTTTCAGATGCTAATACCAACTTTTGACAATAGAATGATCGCCTCACTTTTCTCCTGGTCGGATTGTCAAACAAGGAAATATCAAATGTGTGGAGAAAGCATGCCCACTTATCGCCAAACATATGGAAAAAGGTCACCTAATAATTGAATAGTTACTGAGGTAAACTTGCCAGAGAATGACCTGCTTTCTTCAACTAAGCTCTTTATTGGAAAAGTTACTGCCTGGAAGTAAAGGAAACTGAAGAAGTAGACTAGGTAGAGCTGGTAGACTTTGGCCCATCTCAAGAAAAAAGCTGCCACGAGGATACCAGGCCAGGCCAGCCCAAGAGGTGGTTTGGCCAAACCCACCAATGGGCCCAATGAAGGCTCTTCATTGAGATGTTTTCTGTATATGATAGAGGATGACTAAGGACTATAGTCATCTTAACACGCAATGGTCAACTAGAGTTATGTTTTAAAAGTTAATGATAAAACCAGCTTTACAGTTTGTGATGTTCAGGGTGCAAGATAATATGACGCCCTTAGTTGTTTGCTTATAACAAAGAATCCCTGGGCATCTTTTTAATGACTCAGACTTTGCTGTTTTCTTGTGTTTATGCAGTGTTTTAGACCAAGGTTTCAGTCTTGATTGAGTAAATATACATGCTGTTTGTGATTGTCAAGGTCAGAAATTAAAATGTGGTACTTAATGTATTAGAAAATTTTTAAAAAATAGACTCAAGAAGAGGTGGGGGGATACTTCCAGGAGAAAGAAAGAAAGAAAGAAAGAAAGAAAGAAAGAAAGAAAGAAAGAAAGAAAGAAAGAAAGAAAGAAAGAAAGAAAGAAGGAAGGAAGGAAGGAAGGAAGGAAGGAAGGAAGGAAGGAAGGAAGGAAGGAAGGAAGGAAGGAAGGAAGAGAAGAAAATCATTAAAACGTTTTATTTTAAAACATGCAGAGGAAAACAGAGGGAAACAAACAAGCAGGACAGTTTTGAAAGTTACATGTTGAATTGATTAAATCCTTTCCAGGAAAAGCAGGCTGTCCATACGAGAGAGCCTTGTATGATCCCCTTTTTCTGTTCTGTTGTATATGGAGACGCTTGTTATTTGATGTCAGTTAAGGTCAGAATAAAATAAAAAGTTGAAAAGCTTTGCTAGACTCTCCTTACCTCAAATCTGTGGGGATGTCAGTGAAATTCTTGTTTCCTCAGAAGCCTTACAAAGGCTCAGAAGCAGTTAGGTGGGCCATGGAACTCTGGACCTGGAGTTCAAATCTTGCCTCAGACAGTAATTGTATGGCCCTGGGCAAGTCACTTAACCACTACCTGCCTCAGTTTCCTCAATTGTAAAATGGGTATAATAAATAGCATCGACATCCCAGGACTGTAGTAAAGATCCAGTGATATAATATGTATAAAACCCTTAGCCCAGTGCCTGCACATAGTAGGTGCTCAATAGGTAGATACTTGTTCCTCAGAAAGACCCAGAGATTTGCCCAAAGGCACAAAGCTAATAAGTATCAGGATTTGCTCCAAGGCACATAGTAGGTGCTTAATAAATGCTGCTAGTTCAGCCTTCTCAGTACTTTCAGGTATTCCAAGTCATTTCTTTCTGACAGCCTTTAGAAGTAAGTAGAGCCAGTATTCTCTCTCTCTCTCTCTCTCTCTCTCTCTCTCTCTCTCTCTCTGTAGGCGGTGCTCAGACCTTCCCAGTCTTACGAAGTGCTCCCGCCCACCCCCCCACCCCTCCCAACACCCCCCCACCCCCGCCCACCAGCCCCTCAGCTCCCCTTGGGTTGGAGTATCCTGGACCCCAACCTGCCCAAGATACACCTTTTTTTTTCATTCACAGTGGAAGGAAATGCTACAGTACATTTCGAGGTTGGTGTAAATACAAGATGTGATTCCCTTTCCTATCCAAATCCACAGGCTCTCTGAAATCCAAGGGATCCACAGATCCCAGGGTAATAATTTGGCTTTCCTTCTTCCCAGTCGTTGATCACCTCCCAGGAGTCATCTACACCTGCTACCCAGCTGCCCTGGGGCATCCTCCTTCCTTGTCCCCTCCTGTCTGCCAGAAAGCCAGATCTGTTCTCTGTGACTTCCAAAGGACATTTAAATCCCCTCCTCTCAGGCCCCTCGGGCAACGTTGCCCACCCTCGTCAGCTGGAGACTCTCATCTCTTTTGGCGTACATAACCCATAACCCATAACCCATAACTTCCTTGGTTCTCCAGCCTGTTTGGCCACACAGTCCTGCTCTACCATCCTGCTCCCAGTCCTTTCTCCTTAACCTCCCTCTCCACCCTCTGCCACCACTGTGCTTCTGCTGTTTCACTAGAAATGAAGCCTGGTCTCCTGTTGAGTCCTCCTGGGAGGAAGGGTTTCCAAGAGCTGTGGCAGGAAGATAACTCTTCTGGGGGATGAGCTGGGCCAGGGGCTTGTGTAGGTCAGGAAACCCTGTTGGGAAGAAATGAGTGCTGATTGGGAAGTCAGAGGCTCTGGGTTTGAATCCAAAGTCTGCCATGATGGGTGTGACCATGGGCAAATCACTCAGTCTCTCTGGGCCTCAGTTCCCTCATCTGTAGCATGACGGGGTTGGACCCAATGGCCTACCTCTAAACTGGTGATCCCAAGAAAGGAGTCCGTTTCTTGATAGACTATCAAGATTCTGTGTGGGGAAACTGGGATCAGAAAGAAGCCTTTGGGCTAGTCCAGGAGCACAATGAGGTCAGCCATAGCTGGAGGCATCTCCCTTTGGGTGCTGCCTGAGGCTTTCTGGGAAGGCACCAGGTCTGGGGGCTTTGCCATTCCCTTAGGGGGAGGGCAGGAAAAGAGCAGTTTAGGCCTGGATCAGACCCAGTTCTTGCTCAACTTTGAGTTGACCCTCTGGGCCCCAGTGTTTCCACCTTTTATAATAAAGAACTAATTTTTTCCACCAGCTATTAGGCTGATGGATCTGCAGTTAGGGGGTCCTGAAAGAGCATGGAGTCCCTGGCATGGACCTGAGAGTTTTGTACTACCACAGCAGAATAAAAACTTCTTCCAAGTATCACATTAAGTGATGTTGAAGGCATAATGGTACTTAGTAGGTGTTTAATAAATGTTCAATTAATGGAGCCGTAATCAGTGGCTGGTTAGCTCAGGTGATTAAGAAGTAGAATTCCTGAGACGGACCCAGGTCATGGGTTTGAGTGCTCAGTTCACACAGACTGGACTTGTATCACTGCCACTGTGTGATAGTCACGAGGGGCCTTAGACAACACCTTAGGTCAAAGTCAGTAGAGAGATAAGCCTGGGAGATGAGAGTGATCCAGTGTGTGAGGTGTGTGGCAGGTCCATCCCCAATACTGGGGATATTAACCCCACTTTCTGAGCTTACTGAGAAGTGGTCAGAGGAAGGGACCTTGGAGTAGACTGGATTGGGATCCTGTCCAAGTCAACCCCATTTTACAGAGGAGCAATCTGAAGTTTAAAGAGGAAAAGGATTTGCCCCATGTACCTAACAGGGAACTCAAACCCAGGTCCCCAGAATCTTAAGATGGGGCATCACACCCCACTACTCTTCTCAGTTCTGTTATCTATTGTACACAACAGACAGAAGAGGGGGCCTGGAGGACTGGATTTGGAGTCATCAAAGCTGGGTTTGAATCCTAGCTCTGACACTCCCTACCTGTGCAGTAGCTTTAGGCAAGTCACATCCCTCTGGACCTCTGGATCTTCTTCATCAGTTACATAAGGGGCTTGGTTCAGACATGTGTATCCATCCTCAATAAGCTTTTATTATAACCTACAATGTTCTAGGCACTAGAGTTCCAAAGATGCAAACAAAGCAGTCCCTGCCAGCTGAGAGCTTTCCTCCTATTGGGAATGGAGAAAGGGACTGAAGAAAAAGAAAAACAAGGAGTGTATGAAACCAAACAAATCAGTTTAAGTTGGATGTGGTACTAGGAACAGGGGGCACCATATTCTCTGAGGTGGAGGTGAGCAAGGATGGGGAAGAGGAAGGAGGGGAGAGGGAAAGTCTTGTACCAGGGTCATAGGAGCATGGATTTATAATTAGAAGGGACCACAAAGGTCCTCTGGCCCAAAATGTTCATTTGACAGATGTGGAAACTGAGACCCTGGGAGACTGACTTGCTCAAGGTCACTCAGATAGCAAGTATCAGAGGCAGGATTTGAACTCAGGTCCTCTCACTCCAGAATCATAAAAAGGTAGTCTGGAGCCATATGGTCAAGAGCTTCAACTGATAAAAATGCAAAGGGGTTCATATTTTATCCTGAGGTGAGAGGGAGCCATTGGAACTTCTTGAGCAGAGGAGTGACCTTGCCTTAGGCTTTTTTGGTTACACTAAATTTGCCTTCTGGTTGACTTGAGTGAGTGAAAATATTGGGGGAGGGGCTCCTGAATTTGATAGGATGCTATTCACAAAGTGCCTCAGAGCCAAGGTTATTTTCATAGGGACCCCTTGTGAAAGGAAATCCCATGGCTTACATTAATTAACATGCCATATCTCCAGTTGTTGGATGTGTATATTGTTTTTTGATCCTATGAGTATGGCGCCTTTCTTTAAATCTGTTGACCCAAGTGTGTTCCCCAAATTTCTGAAGCCTATTTGGGCTCATACCTGGCTTCTGGGAGCTCTAAAGAAGAAACATACTTGGGGATCTGGGAAAGGATACAGAGCAAAATGGTGTCTATGGTGTGTGGAGATAACCAAGGGAGTGCTAGATGACCCTTCAGAGGTCCTAGATTCAGAAGAGCAGAAAGAATGCAAGCTAGTACCTGTGAACCAGGCTGTGTGGCTTCAGAATGAGGAAGTATTCAAAACAGCCCCTTAACCCCCCCTTATCATCACACTCCCAAGTCAAGTAATAACAGATGATTTCTGCCTCTTCTAAGATAACAGGTGTCTAACTAGTTATTAGCTGGGGCATGTTTGGGAGGTGAAATTTCTTGACTTTTCCAATGGGGAAAACATGCCCCCTCTCAGGAACAGTGATTGACCAGAGTAAGGTGTCCCAAAGACCATCAGACAGCTATGTCTCAGAGCTCACAGACTCATTCCCCCCAGGATTCCAGATTTTGAGGAGGGGGTGGAATAGCAGATAGGGATCACAGATTCAGCACTGGAGCAATCTAAGAAGTCATCTTGCCCAACACTTTCATTTGAAAGATAAAGAAACAGGCCAGAGAATGGAAGTGACTTGGCCAGTCAGTCAATAAATATTTATTAAGCACCTACTATGTGCCATATAAAGGAAAAGTGGTTGGTATGGTTGCTGTTTGTCCTTTGTTTTCCAAAGAAGATCCAGGACATTCTTGGGTCATGTCTTGACTCGTGCATAAATTGGATTTCAGTGAGGGAGGGCTGTGCAAGGTCACCAGCCTTACTCTCTCCTCCAGCGTCATCTGGGTCCAGTGATAAGATACATGTCAGTATGATTGGAGATGGCCCAGATGCAGTGGGAGACCTTGGCCTTTTTAAGCAAAGGTCTTTAACAGGTCTGTTTTACTGAAGAAACTCAAAAAATAGGCAGGGAGAGTAGCCTCTTTTACCTGGTCAAAAAACAAAAATCTGGGATTTCTGAACAAAACTGAAACAACTGCTATTTACACTCACTCTGAGCCAATCGGGGCCCAAAAAATGACCAAGTGGGACTGGGCTTGGGACGGCACTGAAGCAACTCAACAGCTACAACAAAATTTAAATAAGAACTAATTAACTGTGAGAAGGCACTGAAATTAAGAGGAGTTGGCGGAGGCTGCTTGTAGGAGGTGGAATTTGAATTAGGACTTAAAGGAAGTCAGGGAGGTTGGTGATCAGAATGAAGGAGGGAGAGCCTCCCAGGCCTGGAAGAGGGTCAGCCAGAGAGAAAGCCTGGAGCTGAGAGGAGGAGGGGTTGATTGGTGTCCAGTATCATTGGAGGCCAGGCCACTGAATCATAGAGGATATGTTGGGGAATAGGGTATAAGAAGTCTGGGAAGGTAGGTGGACCAGAATTTGTCAAGAGCTTTAGACTTCAAGGAATCCAAGAACTTAGATGGAGAAATAAGAACCCACATCCCTTCGATGATCTAAAAACACTCTTCTGAGACCAGGTGGTTTCCCCAGACTACAAAGGTTAAGACTTTCTAACATCGAGAATCTAACCACTACTTGTGCCAAAATTTGGTTGACTGAGAAGGGATCCACTGGTCACCTCCTGAAATAAAGTCCCCAAATGAAAACTCCCAGTAACATTATAGCCAAAATCTAGAGCTTCCAGGTCAAAGAAAAAAATCTGGCAAGCAGCCACACAGAAGAATTCAGTTAATGAGGAACTGCCATCACTCAGGATTCAGCAGTTTCCATGGTAAAGGAGCAGAGAGCTTAGACTGTGCCATTCTAGAAAACAAAGAATAGATATATGTTTACAGCCATGTGCAAAACTCAGTGTAATGCCATAGCAGGGAAATGAACCTTTAATGTGTAAAAAATGCTTATTAGTAACCAATAACTTGGTTCCCCTGCCCCTTCTTCCGAAGTCCTGACTTTACCTTCAATTGTTCACTGATAATGGGACTGTATGAACTGTCTTCATCCTGGTCAGCCCCCACCCAAGCTTGTCAGTAATCTAAAGTAGCGAAATTCACCATGTTCTACTCTAGTTTGGGTGTAGACAGACTCTTTTTGTCCAGATAGCCCAAATCTGGGGATAAAACAGGAATTTCCTCTGTTCAGAGGTGAACTGATGATGAGGAAACATTAGCCCCCTGTTGGAAGCATATATAAACTGTGCACCCCTAACCCCAAAATGAGCTCAGAGCCAAACTGGATGGCTTTGAGAGAAATAAACATGAATAAAACCTAATTCTGTTTGTCTTAGACTGAATTCTGTAGGTTGACAAATGAGCTAAAGGACTTCTGAGCCCTCCTGATAAAAAGATCAGAGCTCAACCTGTCAGTCAATAAACACGTGTGAAGTCCCTACTATGTGCCAGCATTGTGCTAAGTGGTAGAAATATAAAAAAAGGTCAAAGACAGTTCCTACCCTCAAGAAACTTACAATCTTAAGGAACTGTGAGCAAACTTGAAAGTGAAAGACAAGAGTTAGAAGAAATATAAAAAGGTAAATAAGCAAATGCTGAGAGACTAAACAAGGATAAAGTACTTCATTCTACTATGGGGATATAGGGCATGGGACTTCACTGAACCCTAGCATCATCAGGGCAAACAGAGAGAGTGGTCCTGTTACCTATTGATGAGCTGAAGAAAAGAGTGGAAAGAGAGGAGAGGAGAAATAACACTGGGGTGGGGGGGGAAGGAAAGGAATGAAGGTTAGGGAAAATTATGTCACATCATGAGGGTACTCAAGTAGACATCTAGACAAACCAAGAGGTGGCTGAACCTATCTCTCATCTGAACTGGTCCAAGGAAAGAAAACTAGACACTCTCTCTCTCTCTCTCTCTCTCTCTCTCTCTCTCTCTCTCTCTCTCTCTCTCTCTCTCTCTCTCTCTCTCTCTCCATTTAAGGAGGGATCTTGGCTCGCAACATCTCATTTTCACCAGACTGGTCTACTTGGAGCATCTCCGATTTCTCCTCCATTCCCACCCCACCACCCAACACCACTTTTCATCTTCCTTTACCCTGTTAGATTATAAGCTCCAGGAGAGCAGGGGCTGTCTTTCTTTCTTTTTTTCCTATTTGTATCCTCAGCACTTAGCACAAGGCCCAGCATTCAACTGGTGCTTATTATACATGATTGACTGAGTGGCGCCTGGTGTTAAAGTACATTTCTCTCAGGAAAATGGAAGAGAAAGGGGAAGGAGTAGGAATCAGAAGCTAGATTAAAGGGAGAGACTTGTCCTAAGGAAAACAAACTAAGAATGGGGAAAAAAAATCATTTTTTAGCTATTTTTGAGGTGGGAATCTGAAAGGGCGCTTGTAAATTCAGGAATGGTTGAACAAGTTATGAAATATAAATATGATGGAATGGTATTGTGCTGTACTGTAAGATATGATGAAGGGGGTGGTTTCAGAGAAATCTGGGAAGACTTGTAGGAGTTGATAAAGAGTGAAACAAAGTCCCAAACCAGGAAGAGACAAAACAGAAAAAGAAAATTATAGACCAATTTCTCTAATGAATATAGATGCAAAAATTTTCAACAAGATTTTAGCAAAACGAATACAGCATCTTATCAAGAGAATAATACATTATGATCAGGTAGGTTTCATACCAGGAATGCAGGGCTGGTTCAATATTAGGAAAATTATTAGCATTATTGATCATATCAAAAACAAAACAAACAAAAACCACATGATTATCTCAATAGATGCAGAAAAAGCTTTCAACAAAATGCAACACCCATTCCTATTAAAAAGAGAACATAGGAATAAAGGGAACTTTCCATAAAATAATAAGCAGTATCTACCTAAAACCTTCAGCAATCATTATATGCAATGGGGATAAGCTAGATGCATTTCCAGTAAGGTCAGGGGTGAAAAAAGGATGCCCATTATCACCATTATTACTCAATATGGTACTAGAAATGTTAGCTGTAGCAATTAGACAAGATAAAGAAATTGAAGGAATTAGAACAGGCAGAGAAGAAACTAAGTTATCACTCTTTGCAGATGATATGATGATATACTTAGAGAATTCCAGAGATTCAAGTAAAAAACTACTTGAAATAATAAACAACTTTGGCAAAGTTGCAGGTTACAAAATAAACCCACACAAATCTTCTGCATTCCTATATATTAGCAACAAAGTCCAACAGCAAGAGATAGAAAGAGAAATCCCATTTAAAGCTAGAGTAGACACTATAAAATACTCAGGAGTTTACCTGCCAAAACAAACCCAGGGATTATATGAACACAGTTACAAGATAATTTTTGCACAAATAAAGTCAGATTTAAGTAAGTGGAAAAACATCAGTTGTTCATGGGTAGGCCGAGCCAATATAATAAAAATGACAATTCTACCTAAATTAATTTACTTATGTAGTGCCATACCAATTAAACTATCAGATAATTACTTTCTAGAGCTGGATAAAATAATATCAAAATTCATTTGGAAAAACAAAAGGTCCAGAATATCAGAGGGACTAATGAAAAGAAATGCTTGGGAAGGTGGCCTAGTGCTACCAGACCTCAAATTGTATTATAAAGCAGCAATTATCAAAACCACTTAGTACTGGCTAAGAAACAGAGGGGTAGACAAACGGAATAGACTTGGCACTCAAGACACAGTAGGCAAGGAATATAGCAACCTCCTGTTTGATAAACCCAAATATCCCAGCTTCTGGGGTAAGAACTCACTGTTTGACAAAAATTGCTGGGAAAACTGGTTAACTGTGTGGTAGAAATTAGGCATAGACCCATGCCTGACACCGTACACAAGAATAAAGTCCAAATGGGTACATGATTTAGGTATAAAGATTGATGCCATGAATAAACTGGAGAAGCAAGAAATAGTGTATTTATCAGATTTATGGAGAGGGGAAGAATTTTTTTCTAAAGAAATGATAGAAAGCATTATGAAATGCAAGATGGATAATTTTGATTACTTTAAACTGAAAAGTTTTTGCACAACCAAACCCAATGCAACCAAAATCGGAGGGATGTAGTAAATTGGGAAAAAATTTTTACAGCTAAGCTTGGGGATAAAGGCCTCATTTCTAGAATATATAGAGAACTGACTCAAATATATAACCATACATGTCATTCCCCAAGTGACAAATGGTCAAAGGATATGAACAGGCAATTTTCAGGGGAAGAAATCGAAGATATCTATAATCATATGAAAAAGTGCTCTAAATCACTATTGATTAGAGAGATGCAAATCAAAACAACTCCGAGGTACCACATCACACCTGTAAGATTGGCAAACATGACAGAACAAGAAAATGATAAATGCTGGAGAGGATGTGGGAGAGTTGGAACACTAATTCATTAGTGAGATCTGTGAGATCATCCAACCCTTGTGGAGAACAGTTTGGAACTATGCCCAAAGGGCTACAAAAATGTGCATACCCTTTGACCCAGCAATATTGCTACTAGGACTGTATCCCCAAATGGGATACAAAAATGGGAAACGGTCCCACGTGTACAAAAATACTTATAGCAGCACTCTTTGTGGTAGCCAAAAACTGGAAGTCAAGGGGATGCCCATCAATTGGGGAATGGCTGAATAAATTATGGTATATGAATGTAATGGAGTACTATTGTGCCATAAGAAATGATGAACAAGAAGACTTCTGGGAGGCCTGGAAGGACTTATATGACCTGAGGCTGAGCGAAAGGAGCAGAACCAGGAGAACTTTGTGCACAGCAACGACCACAGTGTGTGTGAGTTTTTTCTGGTAGACTTGGAACTTTGTAATAACACAAGAACTTACTGAGAAAAAAAAAATCCTAATGTCGGTCTTCTAAGGCAAAATGCCTTCCACACTCAGAGAAAGAAATATGGAAGTCATTCGCAGAATGTAGCAGATCATGTTTGTGTGTGGGTGGGTTTCAGTGTATTATGTTTTGATTTGTTATATGATTTCTTCCATTTATTTTAGTGCGACTACATAGCATGACTATGGTGAAAATGTGCTCAATAGGAAAGTATATGTAGAACCTAAACAGAATTGTATGCTGTCATGGGGAGGGAGGGGGGTACTGGGGGAAGGGTGGGGGGGATAAAATCTTAACTCTAAAGAAACGATTGTAAAACATTAAAAAAAAATAAAAATAAAAAAAGAGTGAAACAAAGAGAAGAAGAACAGTTATTACTATGATAACAATAGTAAGGATGTCCAGTACAGAAGAAATTAGCAACTCTTATCAGTGTAATGACCAGTCACTGCTCCCGTAATGGAACGTGTTTCCCAACTCCTGATGGATTCTGTACACAGAGTACAGAATGAGACAAGGCCAACGTAGAACTGATTGAATATGTTTTTTATGGGTTTTTTTTTAACTTTTGTTTTCAATAGATGGGGTGGTGGTGGTAAACAGGTCAACTTTTATAGATCTGAAAATATTTATAATTTTTTAAAAAAAGATTGTTTGGAAAAAAAATATTGTTGCCCCAAAAGTTCTACCCCTACCAGGTGTCTCTCACACATACGTTAAAACATTATACTTCCTTTCAGTCACTCACTAATTCAACAAATACATTAAGCCCCATTGTTTCTAGACTATTAGGCTTGACTCTTGGGAAGATTCAAGTTTAGTTAATATCTTTTTTCTGTCTTCATCTGCTTTTTTGTTCCTTTATAGTCTTTTATTCATCCATTAAAATCAAGAAGCATTTATGGGGCACCTACTGTATTGATCTTTGCCCTAATTATAATAGTTATTATGTACCTTTACATAAGGTTTGCAAAGCCTTTATATAATTTATTCTATATATCCTTACATATTACATATCCATTACATTCTAATTACTTCATGAGAATGTGAGTTCTTCATTTTTGCTTTTCTTTATATCCTACACTTAATACATGCTTACTGACCCTTTCATTTGATACACATGATTGCCCTGTGATATATAATTACTATACTTATTATCATCCTCATTTTACAGATGAGGAAACTGAGGCTGAAAGAGGTTAAATGACTAGTCCAGGGTCATATAGTTACTAAGTGTCTGAAGCAGGATCCAAGCTAGAGTCTTACAGGCTGCAGGCAGTTAGATGCTCTGTCCAGGACACCCGACATTCAGCTGCCTCTCAGCCTGACTGGGGGATAAGATATTTAATTATAATACAAATGAATGCATGATAAGCACATTAAAGAGTTGCAAAACTCTGGTCCCAAGGGGCAAGCATTTTTTTTTTAATCAAGACTGAGGAGGGGGAGAAGGCTGGGCTTCCCCCAATGGAAACCTTTGCTGGAGGTTCTATTTTAAAGGAATGGGAGGAATTCAGCCTGTAAACAGGGGAAGGAAGGAGAACCAGAGCAAAGTCTAAGAGGTGGAAAGTTGAGATCAATCCAGAAGTGTTTTCTACGTACTTGTCTACCAGATGCTAAGTGCTGGGAACATAAATGTACCAAGGGCTGGCTGATGAAGGTCCTGTTCTTAGAGTAGGAACAGTGTGTCCCACCTGTGAGGTTCCGCTCCCCAAGGTATGGTGAGTCAGCTTGCCCACCTCCCCCACTTGAGGGCACAAAGGTATCCCCTGAAGGTTTCCTCTTGGTTCTCTGAATGGTTGGCAAGGGGCCTTCCAGGAAGGTGATGAGCAGAGTACAGAAAGTTCAGGCAGACAATCTCTCTTGTTTTTCCTGACTCTCTTGAAAGGGAAGGAAGAACTGCTAGACACCAACAAGTGAGGAGAGAGAAAGCCAGACCAACTGCCTTGTCTCCCCACCAGCCACCATGTGTCTATGGACACACGGTACCTTTGTTCCTGCTATAACTCCTCAAACCTCGTCTTAAATGAAAGAATGTCCTGAGATTGGGTTGATCCAGGAGACTGGTGAGATCACCCAGTCATCAACAAGACCAAGAAAGCTTTCAAAGCCATACCAGGTCCCTTTAACAACCCAGGCCTGGAGGTAGTGGCAGTGTCAAGGCTGGAGCTTATCAGACTTGAGGGGCACCAGCAAGAAGCCAACCTAGCTGAGCAAGGCAGAATCAGTTGTTGACCTGGAAGTTTGGTTAAAAAAAGGCAAACAGGCTAAATGCATATTGTTTATTCCCTTAAAGCTAGCAGTTACATGGCCCTGGAGTCAGAAGGAAAATCTCCTGATGGAAGAATGACCTGGCTTACATACACTTTACCATGAGAGAGGAATTTTCTTAGTTGCATAAGTTGTAAATTCAGTGAGACAAGACAGTTAACAACACAGAGTCAGTTGGAAATTAAGATCCTTGGATGTCTGTTTTCCTCTGTCTCTATATATCAAGATAAGAAAAAATTTACCATTCTGACTGTAGGCATCCTGTCATAAACAGGTCTTTGAAGTTGCTAATGGTGGAAAGGGCATTTTTAGAGCAAAACAAAGCAGTCTTATGGATTAGTTCAGGCTTTGGCCCTTATTAAAAATAAAAAATAACATTAAATGTTATCATCTCCTCCTTTTGGTCAAAGGTAAGCTGAAGCCTTCTGTAGACCAAGAAAGGTATGGAAAACCTCTAAACAACCAGTCCTGGGCATGCAAGGGGCTCAGGTAGGGAGGGAGCTGTTCTTTGTGCAGGTCTGATCTGGATTCTTGGGAAAGCTGTCCACATCTGATGTCATCTTTTTCAGACCCCTTTGAAATTGGAGGGCAGCACATGCCAATTTGCTTTATGATAGCTTAGACAACTATTCCTGTAATTAGAGCTAAAACAATAGTAAATTGCAGTCCCAGTCTTAAATAGCAAATAAACACTGGCTGGTATCCTTCAGATAGGGCCATCTCCATATTGATTGAGCTATTAATTATCAAATCAAGTTACATAATTTTTCATGTCTTCTTAAAATACTTCCTCACACTCTCTAAACATACTTAAGCCATTTGAAACTGACACAAAAATATCCAGAACAACTATTTAGAAAGAAGAGGGATTTAGATAACCCTCATATGTTCCCAGATCTTAGTATCTGCTTCCATATTTTCAATCAAATCTTTATTTATCTTTTCAAATCTCTCAATCCCATTATTCAGATTATTCTGCTTTCTTTTACATTTTAACCATAAGACAAGATAGCTAATAAGTTACTACCTTTTACTACTGTAACTGTACTGGAATTCCAGCTTAAATAAAGCAAAGAAGTTAATTGCTAACCTTGCAAGTGGATGAGTCTTTGTCATTTTTCCCTAATTATACTCACTCTGAAAGAATGACATAATTCAGGATTTGAGTCTTTTACATATGATAAGTTCAAACACAAGCTTTAACTCTTGCTTTGGCCATGGAATGACTACAAATTTAGATCAAAATATCAAGATCTCTTCTGCTTTATAGCTCATCACATTAATTTAGCAATAAATTATCTTGAAAATTTAGTAGGCCTTCAAAGAATCACACAAGATTTTTTTAAAACATTTCTTCTAGAGGGGCAGAGCCAAGATGGTGGAGTAGAAAGGTACACATATACTAGCTCTTACCCCACAGCCTATAAATACCTGTAAAGAAGAACTCTCAACAAATTATAGAGCAGCAGAAGCCACAGAACAATGAAGTGGAGGAGATTTCTAGGCCAGAGTGACTTGAAAGACTGATGGGTAAGGTCTGTTGCACCCGACTTGGAGCAGAGCCCAGCCTAGTCTTGGGCATGTGGCACTGAGAGAAACAGAACCAAGCAGGCTTCAGGGACAGAATCTCCAACGGCAGCACAGATTCCTCAACCCACAGGCACTAAAGGTCAGTGAGAGGGTTTTTTTGGCTGCTGAGAAGGGACCAGAGTGTCCCCATAACTCGGGCCTCCTCAGGTGGCAGCAGTGGAAGCAGCAGTGGACAGAAGCTTCCAAGGCAGGCAGCAGCCCACATCCATTGATGAAGGTCTCATTGTAAAGCCCCTGAAGGAACTGAGCCCTGTGTGGTGGCCCTGCCCCCACCTGAGCAGCTGATCTTAATCTCACACTGAATAGTGGCCCTGCCCCCAACTAAAGCCCTTGAGGCTTTGGAGCAGCTTATCTGAATCTCAGCCCCTAGTGCTGGCTTGTCAGAACTGGAGGCAAGGTGGTTGTAGAAAGGAAACTCAGAAATCAAGTAACTGGCTGGGAAAATGCCCAAAAAAAGGGAAAAAAAAATAAGACCATGGAATGTTACTTTCTTGGGGAACTGGTGTCTCCCCCCATTCTTTCAGATGAGGAAGACCAAGGCATAGCGTCAGAGGAAGTCAAGGCCCCTACCTCCAAGGCCTCCAAAGGGAACTTAAATTGGCTCAGGCAATAGAAGAGCTTGAAAAATGAGTTAGCAGCTTACTAAAGGAGAACCAAAAAAATGCTGAGGAAAATAACAACTTTAAAAAGAGGCCTCAATTGGAAAAAGAGGTCCAAAAAGCCAATGAGGACAAAGAGATTTTAAAAAGCAGAATTAGCCAAATGGAGGAGAAGGTTCAAAACATTTCTTCTAAAAGAATTTCCCCTTCTTTAACAACAATTTAAAATTTATTCTGATATTCATTAACCCTTTATGAAGAAAATTAGTTGGAAACTTTGAAAATGATAGCTATCTCTTTCTTCCTCCTTAAATCAAAAATAAATCTTTAAAACTGGAATTCATTAAAACTAAGTTGGTATAAAGTAAAACAAATTCATAAAATATTATAACAAAACTAAATTCTTAGTTATTACGAAATTCCTAGATATCACAAAGTTCCTTAGTCAAAAAGGTTTTTGTAATGGAAAGGAGATTTAGTTTCTATAAGTCAAGAATGACATATCCTATTAATTTAGCCTCATCATAATAACAAATTTTCCTTAAATATATCACTAGAAATTAAGTACATTCTGGCATTTCATATAGATAGCCCATAAACCTTCAAATTAACATACATAAATATATCTTTTAGATGAAACAGGGTTGAAAATCACACCCCTATTTTCTTTTAAGGATTCTTATTTGCTCAATAGGAATTCTACAACACAGAAACTTTTGCACAGAGTTTTATAAGAACTTTAGTTCAATGCATTTCTAAATCACCTTGCATAATATGTGGAAACTCTACCTTTAAACCACCATATATTTTCATAATAGTCAAGATTTCAAATGGAAAAATCTGCTATCATAGTAAATATCAAATTATCTAATTTCATCACATCCTTTAAAAAGCCCAATTCATATGCAGCAAGAACCAAAATAAAATTGCTTTGACAACATGTCTACCTCACAGTGGTCTCTCAAATTTCACAAATTTAAAAGAAATTCAGGAATATAATACAATTTTAGAAATAACACAACAATAAATTCAGATGATATAATTTGCATTTCCGGAAATTATTGATTTTATTACTTTTGGTAATTAAAACCACTTCAAAGATAACAATTACATTACAGAGAGATAATAATAACATTGTATGTAACATACAATCATTATATAACATACAGTCATCATGTTAACCTTTTTATAATCATTATATCATGTTGATCCCATAATAAAAACCATTATTATTTTTCTCTTTACAAATCAGGAGACTGGTCAAACAAAGAAAAAATTAATTTTTGCACCTGGAACAGAGAAGTATATCAAGAGCAGAGAGGCTGGCATCCCAGTGGTGATAATTCTTGTAGGCAGGACTTAGTGAATGTTCACCATAGGCCTGATCCAGCCAACTGTCCCTTCCCTCACAGCTTCAGAATTTACTAAGCCTGGGGCAGTTTGCAGCTGCTGGGACAGAGTGGGCAGAATGTATAGAACCTAGGTTGATATTTCCAAGCTTAACGGCACAGGCCTGTTAGAATCACTGCCAGTCTGCAATTTGATGACCCTATACTTCTGCATTCTCTTCTCTATAATTTGATCTGAAATGAGAGGGGTTAACATGAACCCTTGTGGCTATTAAAAATTCCCATTCTGAGATACTCTCTTAACTCTGGGTGGGAGTGGGGAATGCTAAGTGATCAGAATTGGGACAGGGTGTTTTAACAAGGGGAGCTCCTGAAGCTACCTACAGTTTTAGGAGTTCTTTTCCAATAATTCCAAATGATCAGTTTCCAAACTTTTTAATGATTCATCTCACAACCTACAAAATCTGCTGGGATGATTTTTAGCTATATCTGACTTTCTATTGTAATTCCATGTTGGCCAGACCAGAACAACAAGGAAAAGTCTTAAAGTTTTATTTGTTTGTTTCCCTAGCTACATTTTATGATAACACACTCATTCACAGCACACGTGATACAGAGACATATACTGACAGACAAATTGACAATTAATGACAGGGCAAATACAAAGAGCTCACAATTAA
Organism: Bettongia penicillata ogilbyi; assembly: GCA_023548195.1. Lineage (NCBI taxonomy): Eukaryota > Metazoa > Chordata > Mammalia > Diprotodontia > Potoroidae > Bettongia > Bettongia penicillata. The sequence goes on from JAJHZJ010000590.1 coordinate 4,065,374, forward strand.
CAACAGAGAGAGGGGGAATCAGAAACTTGTTAGAAGTCCCCATCATGCATTAGCTATTATTAATCCAAGGAAAGGGGATTGCAAGGATTCAAGACCTGACCTAATAAGGGTGGATCCTGCAACCTTTGCTCAGAGCACACCTACAGTCATTGGAGGTGGGGAGCCTTGGTGCCCCGAAGTTTGTGACTAATTACCTTAAAGGGATTGGCCCCATGGGAATAGGTTCAGGCCTCTAGTCTGTAGGTGGATGGTATCTGTCCTTCTCAAGACCAGAGCCCTTAAGGGAAAATGGGGAGGGTAAGGAGGGAGGAGGTAACAGCTAGGTGCAGTCATTCTCTCCAGATTAAAGCCTTTGAGGGAAGGAGCAGGAAGGAGGTGAGGAATAGGGTAGAGAGAGTGAAAGGGAGGGACAGGTTGGGGCTCTTAGAGTAGAAGCCAGTACTGGGCTGGTGCCGAGGCCACTTTGGGAACCTTAAGGGAACAAGTTCCTGCCTTTTGTACTCCCTCAGTCATTTCAGCAAGCCCAAGATGAAACATTCCCACTGCTGGCTAGATGTTTTGTTGGTCTTTAAACTTAATTTGGTTTTAAGATAAAGTAACTTTGACTGGTCTAAAAGAACCCTATGGTGGCCAACATAATTTAGGCTATCTTGAATTAATTGACACTAGTGCCAGCAATACTCATACAAATTTTTCTAAGATCGAAGGCCAGAGGAAACCTAGGTAATGCTCGAATTGGTCTCCACCCCAAAGCTAACCTAAAGGTAATTTTCAGACTTAACCAGTGGGAGTCCTTTAGAAACTGGGAATAGGAGGACTTTCCCAACCCCGTCAAGGTTTAAGACTTCAGGAAAAATGAATCCTGAGGTGCCTAAGTCTTTGGCTTTGGCAAGGTGGGGAACTGTTCTAGCCTAGTCCATCCGTTTCAGTCCAAGTCACAGCATCATAACTGTCAACCTGGAAGTTTGGTTAAAAAGGTAAATAGGCTAAATTCATATTGTTTATTCTCTTAAAGCTAGAAGTTACATGGCCATGGAATAAGAAAGAAAAACTCTAACTACCTGATGGAAGAATGATCAGGCTTAAATACACTTTACCATGAGAAAAGAATTTTCTTCGTTGTATAAGTTATAAGAGACAAGACAGTTAACAAGGTAGTCGGTTGAAAATTAAGCTCCTAGGATGTCTGTTTTCCTCTGTCTCTACATATCATTCTGGTTGTAGGCATCCTGTCATAAACAGGTCTTTGAAGTTGCTGACACAGGAAAGGGCATTTTTAGAGCAAAACAAAACAGTCTGATTGATTGGTTCAGGCTTTGGCCCTTATTAAAAGTCAAAAATGATATTAAATGTTATCACAATCCATTGGTTCTGGTCTCCACTGAGGTAGAAAAGAACTTCCAGGACCAGAACAACTACTGCCATCCCACCTACCCTCCAGAAGTGGAAGTCCGCCCGTGTGCTAAGGGGAGAGAGCCCCTCTTGGCTGGAAGAGGGTGGGGGGTGGTAGTGAAGGGAAATCATACTACGGTTGCTTTGTAAGAGCTAATTAATGTTCATTGGTTAATGATATTGGGGAGAGATGAATCAGGTAAATAACATTGGGAAGCATTCAGTTAATGCATTAATTAAGCTCCCACTGTGTGCCAGGCACAAAAGACAGTCTCTGCCCTCAAACAGCTCCCGGTCTAATGGAGGGGACAACATACAAAAACCTACAGACAAACAAGCAATTTTCAGGATAAATTAGAAATAACCAACAATGGGATGGCATCAGAATGAAGGGGGATGGGGAAAGGCTTCCTGAAGAACTCAGGTTTTAGCTGAGACTTGAAAGAAGCCGGGGGAGTCAAGAGGAGAAGACAGGGAGCAGTCCAAGCAGAGGAGACAGCCAGGGAGAAGGCCCAGAGGCTGAAAATGGAACAGCCAGGGGGCCAGTGTACTTGGAGGGGAAAGGCGAAAGGGAACCATTGCAAAGAGCCACTGGTGGCCACCTAGTAAAGCCCACCCCTCAAGATTTTCCCTGGGACTCTGAGGAGAGCGATGAGATCCCCTCTGGGCACCAGACCTGCCAGTTCAGCTGAGGACTTGGGAGGCCCATGAGGACTGGGGAGGTCTCTGTCCTCAAGGTGCTTACCTTCTGGGGCTGGGCACAACATATAAACATCATGGAACATACATGTAGAGTGGAATAAAGGTCATATTTAAGGGAATGATCCAGTAATTGGGGAGGGGGCCTGGAAAAGACGTTCTAAAGGAAGTTGGAAAGCTAAGAGACAAGGGTGAGGAGGGATAGCTTTCCAGGCTGGAGATGGGGGTGGTGGGTGTGAGCAATGGGGCATCTGGCAGACTGTGGGGACAAGTTGTAGAGTGTTTGGAATGGATGTCAGTGGTTTCCAAATGAAAGAAATCCTCACCAGCCAGGAGCCTGGTTACCTGGGCAACTTTCTCCCTCTTGGCAGGTCTGTGTTCCCCTGTGTTTTGTGTTTCCATGGTGCTGGGGGGGAGGGACTCAGGCCTAGGCCTACTGTGAGCTCTTAGAAGTCTCCAGACCCAACAATTTAAACCTAAGCCGTCCTCTGTAACAAGGCAAAAGAAGCAGCCCCCACCCCCACTCCAGTGTGTCTGCTGACTTCTGCACCATGCATCCCGATGATGCTGTGGAAGGGCTGGTCACAGCTGCTGTGTCTGTCCTTGGCAGCCTCTCAGGAATGGTGCCTCCCCCACTGCTGCCCCACTCAGACCACATCAGGAGTATGGCAGTCAGTTCTGGACAGGGCATATGGAACTGGAGGGTAGCCAGAGGAGTGGAACCATGGAGGTAAAGGGTCTTCAGTCCTCACCATTTGTCAGGCTTCCCCCACTTTCTCCTCCCCCCAGCCAAGTCCTATGACAAATGCCAAAACATTCATGTTTCAGAATCAGGAAGAGACTGTCCAACATCACCCCAAAAGGGAAGTGAAAGTACATTTGGAAATTTGTCTAAGAGTCACATCTGCTCCTTCTCCCACATCCCAACCCCACTCAGCAACATTCGTCCCTTCCCCTGAGCCTCACTTCCCTTATGACAATTGGCTAGGCTTTTCCAGTTACCACGAGGTCACTGGAAGCCCTGACCAGTAGCCACTTGCTCAGGGGCAGGAGTCAGGCTTTGAGCAGCTTGTGTTTCCTTTAGGTGAGAGATATCACTCCACCCAGACAGGGGGGTCTTGGGATTCAGAATCCGAAGGGTGCTTTGAGATCCTCTGATCCAATCCCTTTATTTTACAGATGAGGAAGTGAGACCCAGAGATGTGATTTTCTCCAAAGCAGGTCACTGGGAGCAAGGTAGTGATAGGAGCCTGTCTTCCTTTCACTGCAGTACAGTGAAAGGGTTCCACCTTAAGCTTCCTCTTTTTTAATTATAGGTTAATACTTTAGCAAAACTCAGCTGATTGCTCTCAGAGAGCAAGTCTAGGGCAGAGGAAGCAGGAAAGGATGGGCCTGGGGTGGGGGTGGGGGGACTTGGTAATATCCAAAGTAAAGCTAGGACAACAGGGGGGCCTCCCCCATGGAGCCTCAGTGCATGGGGGTCTCCTGATCACCTGCTCCAGTGCTGAGCACACATCATACTTACATAGAGCACTGTTTCAATCAATGTGCTTGCAGGTCACCACTTATCCACCTTTTCATTGTACCCGTATTCTCCCACAGTCTCCATACAGGTTCTGCTACCCTGAAGGAGGCCTTCTGAAGGCATTTCTAGGGCTGTCCACCTGCTGACCCTTTCAGGCCTAACATAATACAAGCCCTAGAGTGGACTGGGACTTGGGGAGAAGGTGTTGGTCTATGATAAGTCCAAAGTCTACCTCACCCTGGCTGGGCAATGAAACCACCCTGGAGACTTCCCTGGTCCAAGGCACTAAACATCCAACTGGGGACAAAGCTTCCTGGTAACCACAATCTAACATCCCAGTGTAGGAGTGGTTGGGGTTCCTCAGGATTGGCACATTCTTCTTAGCAGGGGAATTAGGTAAACTTCCTTTTGTTGGACGTTTGATGGTCTAGGACTGTCGCATTTTGTTTCATTCCCAAGCCTGAACCACCTGGCCAGCAGGAGTCGAGGTGATGATAGGGAGATTAAAAATAAACAAAATCACCAGACCTCAAAGAGTTTACATTTATTCCCTCCTCAGCTCACCTGCCTCCAAAAGGTGAGGCTGCTCTGTCCTCCTGCCCTTGGGCCTTTACCCCCAGGGTACCAAGATGGCATCCAGAGCATTTGTCCTTCCCTTTGGCTAAGCCTGAACCCAACAGTGGATGGAAGATCCATCCATGGAGAAACAGCAGAAGCAAGGGCAGAGACAGGTGAGGTGCGGTGAGCCCTCCATCATTGTCTGCTTCCTGACTAATCCTGAAGAGGAGGAAGACTGAGCAGCTCCAGAATAAAATCATTCTGGTTGGCTTTTACTCTGAAAGAGGCAACTCCCTGAGCGCGCATGGGGCTTCAAGGACATTAACTAATTCATTAAACACAGTGCTAATAGCTGGCATTTATAGGGTCCTTTACAGCCTTTGTGTCCTCTGAGCTAGGAATTCCAGCACCTCAGGCTGGCCATCAGAGGTATGAGTGTTCCTGTTCAGGAACTAGAGACATAGGTCATAGGAAGGGAGGAGGCTGAGGAACTTGTAGGCCAGGGAATTAGGAACTGATTTGGAATGGGGAAGAAGGCCACAAGCCCGGAGGGAGGGGCCCCAAGAAGCTGGCCAGGGCAGAAGGTGCGTGAAAGGAGGACAGGTGTATGTCTGGGCGGGGGACATGCCTGAGAAGGGCAATGGTGATCAGAGAGTGTACCAACCCTTCTTCCTGGCCCCATAGCCATCTACAGAGAAGAGGCCTGGAGCTAGGGTACCTTGAAGAGAAAACACACAGTTGATGGAAGGAATGGGAGGAGAGAATGACCATGACAAGATCAAAGAGTTAGGATTAGAAGGGACTCAGGAAGCCATCTACCCCATCCCTGCTATCATCTAGCCCCTTCATTTTACCGATGAGGAAACTGAGTCCCTGGTAAGCTAAGTGACTTGTCTAAAGTTACACAAGCAATAAACTGTTGTTGGTGTTGTCCAGTGATTTGCAACTAGAGAAGGGACCTGACCCTGGGTTTTCTGACTCCTTCTACTATACCACATGGCCCTTCTTCTGGAGCCATGTTGGAGAGGGCCTTGAATGTCAAGTTCAGAAGTGCACATTTTATACTAGAAGAGCCCAGTCTGATAAGAAGATTGGGACACGGTCCAACCTGGGGCTTTGGAAAAATGATTTTGGCCCTTGTGTGGCCAAGAAATTTAGAAGCAAGAGACAAATAGGAGGCCAATGCAATATCTCAAGTCAAAGGTCAGCTCAGCCTGAACTAGGGTGCTGGTGGGAGAGGAGAGGAGGGGCCAGATGGGAATATCCCATGACAGGTAGATCACAAGGTTTGGAGATGGACTGGACATGGAGAGCGGGGGATGGTGAGGACCTTGCTGACCACAGGACAGGCATGTCCCATGCACCAATCACTCTCCCACAGCACAGCAGTATTCTAAAGGCCTCAGCTGTGTAAGAATTGAGGGGAGGATTTTGTCATGGGTTAGCCAGGCCGAGAGGGCTTCCAGCAGGAAATGGCGTTAAGAATTGTACTGGAGAGGCTGACAGCCACGTCTTCAATAATCCCTGCAGAAACCCAAGAGTTAGTTTAGTTCCCTAGGAAGCAGAGCCAAGCTTAGTCACCATTCCTGGTCACTCAGCCCTGGCCTCAGGGCATCTCCTTCTCTAGAGTGACTAGCCCCAAGAAAGGCTCTTAAGCTTCCTCTTTTCTTGGTATGCATTAGCTCTTCCTCAAGCTGCCTCTTCAAAGAAAATAAAATATTTTCTAGAAGGGAGACAGATGAAAGAATGAGCTTTGTGGCAGAGGGCTGATTCATCACAGTAAATGGGCTACGTCAGAACCTCCACCCCTAGGGGATTAGAATAATCCCCTTGACCCAGTCATTTGAAGTTGTTCCTGGTTCGAGCCTGATCTCATCTGATTCTTTGCTCCATGTGTTCTCCACTAATTGGGTTAGATCACTCTGTTCCCTCTACCAAGCTTACTGAATGTTTGTGGTGGTTGTTTGTCCTTCATTCTTGAAGAGGACCATGCCACCAGGGAGGTGATGCCATGACATGAATTGGGTTTAAGTGAGGCTGGGCTGTGCAGGGTCACAAGCCTCACTTTCTCTTCTGGAGCTATTTGGGTTCAATGGCAAGATATAGATCAGAATGACTGGAGATGGTCCTGAATGCAGGGGGAGATGTTGGTCTTTTTAAGCTAAGGTCTTTCCCAGGTCTCAGTTTAACTGAGGCAACCTGCATTTGGTGATTAAGGCTAAGTAAGAAATGAGGCAAAAAATGGCCTCTTTATCTAGTTAAAAAAAAAAAAGGTCTAGGAGGAAAAGATGCTCTAGGTTTCTGGGCAAAACAGAAGCAATATTTCTTTACATTTAGCTATTTACATTCACATATCACTGGCTAATCATTGAAAGCCAGAGAGATTTGGGTTTAAGTGATTTGATCCTTAAGAATAAAAGGTTTCATCAATCCAAATTTACATTTCCTTTGGGCAGAGGAAAGAAAGGAGAGAGGGAGAGAGGGAGAAAGAGAGAGAGAGAGAAGAAAGCTGTGTTGTCCGATTAGCCTGAGGCAGCTCATTTTTACAGAAGACCATGACATCAGGGAGACGACACACAAGTGCATTGGATGAATGAATGAAGGTGAACCACAGAGCTGAAAGCTTTCCTGGTATGATTTGAAGGGGAAAACAAAACATCCCAGGAGAGAGAAACCTCCCCCCACCAGCCCACAATGCCTAGAATTCCACCATTAGCCCCACTCTTGGATTCAAGTATTTATGACATAATGAGAGCATGGCACCGTGAGGTAAGTCTGCATCTTGTTGTCTTTTTTGTCAAATACACAAGGAAGGGGGACTTTTTCTCCCCAATAAACTCTCTTTGGGATTGTGGAACAGGACCTTGCCTTGACTCTCTGACTGCCTCAGTGGCTACAGCTCATCTGCAGGCCTACCAGGCTGGTGTTTGACTGTGAAGAATCTCAAATTCAGCTCCAGGGACTCTCCTCATGCCACTGGAACTGGAGCACCCGACATCCCTGTCTGGAGTGTCTCACTCTAAAGGCATGCTTCTTGGGGGTGATGAGGGAATTTATTAGTAAGAATAGTGAGGAATCCAGGGTAGCCATACGGTGAAAAACATAAAGTGAATTCAGGTCTTAAGAAGTCTGGAGAGGGAAAAAGGAGTCAGTTTGCAAAGAGTTTTCAGGGCCAAACACCAGATTTTCTATTTCATCCTGGGATAATAGGGAGCCATTGGAGATTATTGAGAGAGGGGTGACATAGCCAGACATGTTGCACTTCAGAAAAATCATCACTTGAACTGGGGAAGGAGCACCTTGGTCAAAGAACTACCCAGCAAACAGTCCAGCCTTTGATTCTAATTTTCTGTGGCTACTAACATGAATATTTCTGAACACAGGTCCAAAGCCACATGTAAGTTATCAGAACACAGATTCTCTGATGCCAAATCCAGTCTGGTCCTTAGACAAGTTCTTCTAGGGTAGAGGGTGGACATGACTGAAGACTGGGGAGACTTACCATTTTTGAGGGGCTGTCTTAACGTCCATGGATTGTCAGAAGTCTCTTAGAATAGGGAATGTCAGAGCTGGGAAGGCCCATAGGATATAGAATGTCAGAACTAGGATAGGACAAGATTACAGTCTGTCAGAGCTGGGAGGACCCTTAAAGATCACTGCTCTCCTTGAACACTGGAGGAAGCTGAAGCCCAGAGGAGGCCACATAGGCAGTCCGGGCAGAATCTTGATCCCTCTAACCTCACTTCCCTCTTACCCTCCCCTACCTCCCTGCCCCCTTTGGGGTTACAGTGGTTGCTTGGGTGACTGGACACTTTCTTGGGCAGTTTCTGCCTTTCCTGGGGAGTCACACCAGGAGCGTAAATGTGCTTTTTTGGCCAATCCCCCTCTGTAGTAGTTGGGCTCTTCTGTAGTTGGGCTCCTCAGAGCTCATTCATGCCTTTTATCTCCCTCTAACCTTTACAGCAGCCCTAGAGAGGGACGGGGCATAGTTTGCCTGGGGCCTCAAGGGGGCTTCTAGGAGTGGGTTCAGACTAGCCCCCTGGTCTCCCTCATCTCCTTTCACTGTATGTAGAGTTACCACATCCACCTACTGTAAATAGGCCCCTGGATGTCCCACCTCCACCCCCTGCCTGGGCCCCTGGAGCAGCAGTTGGCCAAGTCCAGAGGGAATCAGACCACCACAAGTGGGAGGGAGGGCACTTGGCAGAAGGGGCCCATCAGCCATCTGGAGGCTAACATGAACTCCCTTGGCTCCAGCCTTGCAAGAGCCAGTGTTTTTCACCTAGAATTCAAGAACTATTCTGAAGCTTAGCCCTTCACCTCCCACAGTCTCTGTTTCCCCACGTTAATTTTCTCTTGGGGGCAGAGGACTCACATTTTCATCTTTCTTGTCCAAGAAAGTAGCAATAGATGGGGCATCTGGGCCCTAGAAAGAGATCAGATCAGGCTGCCAGGCCCTGGAATACCCTGGGCCTCTAGCCCCCCAATTCAGCAGTTGGCAGAGTGAACAGATTCAGCATCCAAGAGAAAACTGAGAGAAACCAGACAAAATAATACTATAGGATGATCCATTTAGACCCCAGGGTCCATCTAGTCCAACTCCCTTGATTTTTCAGCTCAGGAAACGGAAGGGGTGGAGATGGAGGTGGGGGATGGGACTTGTCCTTGGCCACCCCCACAGAAAGTGAACAAACCCTGGGGGTCTTCTGACTCCCCATGAGGTGTTCTGTCCATTATGGAACATGGGCCACCCTCTGTCCTGTCAGACCCCAAGGGTCCAATCTCTACTTTTTGCTTCTACCTTTAGTCTGAAGTCTTTCTACACTGTGGGGGTCCTCAGCTCAATTCCCGCTGGTACTGGAAAGTCTCCTTCAGAGGGCAGTGAACTGTATTTCCTTCAGAAGTCTTAGGGGTAGCTCTAAGGAGTCATGGGGGTTTCTCCAATGCTATTAGTTTGAGCCCCCCATACTGATGCCTTCTCTCAAATGTTCGTTACCCTTTGCAATTAATGGCTCCTCTTTGTTGTTAACTGACCTAGTAATTAGGGCTCCACTATCAATCTAGCCAGTTAATATCAATTAGCTCTTACAAAGGGATTTTTTTAAAAATAGCAAGAAGAGAAGTCCAGAAATGTCCCTCTGAAATGGGACATATGCTCTCTATTCCAGCTCCATCTCTGGGGAGAGTGGGCTCAAACTCACTCAGCTGCTACAAAGAAAACATTTGCTCGTGAACTCAAATCCATCTGAATACTCCATGGCTGTTGGACCAGGTGGTCCCTTGATGGAGAGCATAGCATCTCAACCACTGGGCCCATGCAATGCTAGGTTGGGCAGATGGATCAGAGCAAGCTGTGCTGACCAAGTCAGGCCTTCCAAAGCTCACAAGGGTGTAACTGCCTCCGATACTTCTTTACCTAAGAGCAGGAAAAGAAAGACAACAGAGACAGAAAAAACCAGGGCCATGCATGCCCAGACTGGGCACTAGTAGGGAAATAAAGGCTCCAGGTCACCCACCTCTCTCTCTCTCTTTCCCCTTCCCTTTCTTTTCTCCTGTTGCCTTATTCTTCCTCTCCTTTCTTCCTCCCTTTCTCTCTCCTCCTCCCTCCTTTTTTTCCCTATTTCTCTCTCTCCCTCCTTCCCTTTCTCTCTCCCTGCCTCTCCTCACATCCCTCACTTCCCCACTCCTCTTCATTTCAACCTAAGCAAGAAGAGAGAGGTTGACTGGGCTGTTAGAACCTTTTGGAGATGGTTCAGTGGCTAATCAAACAGCCCTACCTGATCACACAATGAGCAATATCCTGGAGCTGAATTAGCCCATCCCGAGGGCTTTGTCAACCTTGACCCGTCCCTTCCATGCACACTTTTATTGTTAAATGAGAGCCTGCTCTGTAGAGGGGAGCAGGACTGTCCAGGAGCTAGGCCAGGCAGGCTCACCTAGCCCCTCCACTGGAGCATTGCAGGGAGCAGTCCCCCTGACCAGGCTTTCCTCAGCCCTCTTCTCTTGCAGGACTTTTCCTCCCCATTGCCCCAGAGAATACTCTGTTGTAGTGGGTAATAATGATTGTCAAACAATTGATTGAACAACTTTTATTAATCAACTATTAGTAGATAACCTGTGAAGGCAGGCCCTACACTCAGCACACAAAGCACAGCCCAGAAGGAGCTTGGGCACAACCCTTTGAGCATAACAGGTCAACAGGTAAGGGGCGAGTGTCCTGAGAAATAGGGGCGAGGGTGGGGAGGCCTTCAAGGAGGAAACGGCAGTGGAGCCTCAAGGGAAGGCAAGGACTCTGACTGAGGACCTGAGAAGGGAACATGGACTGTGCCGGGCCTGGGGGCCGCCCTGCTGGACAAAGAGACCAAGGGAGGGAATGAGAGGTTGGGGGTTAGCTCCAGTGTAACCAGAACAAAGAGTCTGTGAAACAGTGATATGAAATAAGAGAGGAGAGTTAGGTACAGAAGATTCAGAGTGCAGAAACCCTTAATTTGGGGCTTCCTCCTAGGGAAACCAGGAGTCATGGAGGATGTTGGAGCATAGGAAGCACCTGTCTTAGAAAGATTATTCTTGAAGAAGGGATCCACCAGGAGAGTGAGGGGCAGCGAGGAGACCACTTGGGGTGTATTGAAGTACCCTAAGTGAGAGATGCCCAGGGACAAGACCAAGGGGGTGCTGAGCCTGGAGTAAGTTCAAATCTGGCCTCAGACACACAGCTGTGTGACCCTGGGAGAGTGACTGAAACCCTTCTCTGACTCAGTTTCCTCATCTGTAAACAGGGGATAATAACAGCCCCACCTCCCAGGGTTGTTGTGAGAATCAAATGAAATAATGTTAGTAAAATGTTTTACCAACCTTAAAATGCTAAGGGCCAGCTGATGACCATTATTACTGGCAGTGATGGTAGAGATGTGACAGATAAAGCTATCAGGACAGGGCAGTTGATTGGATGTGGAGGGGAGGGAGAGACAAAAGGGTCCAGAACAGCTCAAAGGTGATGACCTTGGGTGTCTGCTGGGATGGCCAACGCTCACCTGGGATAAGTTTGGAAAGGGAGGAGTGTTCCAGGGAGGACTGGAACCCACATCTCCCTGGTTTCAAGGCTGGCTCTTTCTCCAGACACATTGGATGACTAATGTAAAAGGTGTTGAGTGAAATCACATGGACAGCCATGGGGAGAGTCACAATGGACTCTAGACAAGGAAACCAAACTAGGAGAAGCTTAGAACAAAATCAAGAACCAGGAAAGTTTTCTCCACTTGGGAATATTTAACACTGACCAGCCTGGGGGAACCAGGTGACCCGAAGAAATTCATTCCTGCCCTAGGTTTCCTAAGACAGTACAGCTTCTGCCCTCCTGCTCAGAGTGAACAGGGAAAGTCTTTCTGGCCCCAAAGGGGACAGTTTTAAGTTTCTGAAAGGGTTGGAGGCTGGGGTTTCTCTATTAATTATTCAGGCCACTCCCTCACAGGCTGACTGGCCAGAGCTGAGTGTAGTGAGTGTCAGGAGCTTTTGTATTGAGACTAATTTTGCCTGGTCCCGGCCCGCACTTAGTCACCTGTCAGCTAGTTGGCCCATATGTGCCCCCAGGGGCCACAACAAGTGCAGGGGCCAGAGATCTCAATCGAGGCTGGTCTTAAAAGGCAGACATTTCAGGAGCAGGGTCTGTCCCCTTGTTCCCTGAATGCCCCCTCCTCTCTGCCAGGAGCCCTTCACAAAGACTTTCCCTGCCCTTTTCAGAGTCAAGGTTTAAAACAAAACAAAACAAAATTAATCCCTGGAACGCAAAAGAACCCAGTGACTTAAATCCTCACTTCAGAGGCAGCACATATAAGAGTATAATGGTTTTAACCATTCCCTGCCTCAGTTTCTTTATCTGTAAAGAGGAGGGGATAAAAGAAAAAAGACAGATACTGGAGAGACACATCAATGGTCTGTTGGTGGAGGGCAATTTGGAATTATGCCCCAAAAGGTATGACTCTACAAGCCCTTTGACCCAGTAATATCACTAGTAGGTCTATGCCCTAAAGAGATTAAAGAAAAGGCTAAAAGACCTGTACGTTCAAAAATATTTGTAAGCAGCATTTTTTGTAGGGACAAAAAACTGGAAAGTAAGGGACTGCCCATCATTTGGGGCATGGCCAACCAATCTGAGGTACATAAATGTGATGGAATGCTACTGTGCTGTAAGAAATGATGGAGATGGTTTCAGATAAACCTAGGAAACCTATGAACCGATGCAGAATGAAGTGAGTAGAATGGGGAGAACAGTTTGTCCAATGACAGTGTTGTAAAGATAATCAGCTGTGAGAGACTTAAGAGTTCCATTTAGTGACATTACCAACCATGGTCCCTGATCATGTTTGTCCTTTGTTGCCGAAGAAGACCACGCCATCAGAGAAATGATGACATGACTTGCACTTGACTTTGTTTTGAGTGAGGGAGGGCTGTGCAGGTCACCAGCCTCACTCCTCCTCCAGAGCCATCTGAATCCAGGGACCAGATAATCATCAGGATGATGGGAGATGACCCAGGATACACTGGGAGACCTTGGGCCCTTTAGGCTGAGGTCTTTGCAGGTACTCTCTTAGGGTGAGGCCAAGGGTTCCTGGAACCCCCTAGCTTTAGCGTGATTATCAGTAGTAACTGTTGTTGTTTCCCACCCAGCCTGATGTCTTTGTCTTTCTTGACCTCATTAAAGGGGCCATGCCCTGGCTATTTCTTAAACAGGCCTATTCAATGAATGGGTGTTGCCTCCCCCTAAGTGAGTGCCAGAAAACACAGTCCCAGAAGACTCATGATGAAACATGCCATCTGCCTTCTTATCCAAAGGTGGTGGACTCAGGGTGCATCAAGAGAGTTTTATTAACACAACCAATAGTGGAATTGATTTTGCTTGACTCTACATATTTGTAACAGGATTTTTTCTTTCCTTCTCAAAGGTGGGGGGAGGGTGGAGAGGGATGATGTGCGGGAGTGGGGTGGAGAAAAGGTAGATTTTTGTTGAATGGAAAACATAATTTAAAAGATAATGGGATTGGATACCACAGTCTTCCAGTCCTAGATAAGTGATTTTGTCTTGAGTGGAGTTTTTGTGAAGGTAAGGTGGTAACAACTCTTAATTAAAAGGTAGAAGGTTTAGAGTTGGAAGGACCTTAGTTGCCTTTGATGCCAGGGTCACAGGTGAGAAAGGTGTACATGAGACATGATCCAGTTTGGCAGGAGAGGAGGGTCCATAAAGGCTGGTCCCAGGAAGTTCCTATGGTTCATGGGAGAGGTGTCCCTATGAGGGGACATCAGTTCAACTTGGCAGCATCCCTCTTAAAACACAGCACCCAGAACCAAACAAAATGCTTGCTATAGTCTGACCAGGGTCCAGGCCAGGGAGCTGATCATCTCTTATGAGCTGGATTCTCCTTTTATTAATTCTGACTAAGAACCCTGAGCAGCAGTGATTATGGAGGCTCTGTGGAAAAAACAGCAGATTAAGAATCAGGAACCCTGAGTTTTATTTCTAGCTCTGAGCCTACCTAACTGGGCACCCTTGGGCATGTCCCTTGGGTTTCAGTTTGCTTATTTGTAAAATAAATGGATTGGGTGAGATGATTTATAAAGTTCTTTCTAACCAATAACACTCTATGTCCTTAAGGTCCTTCTGAGGTCCAGATTTTGTGTTCTAAATTGTCTTCCAGATCTGAAATTATATTTATGAATGTACATGTTTTCTGCCCTCATTACAATGTGAGCCCCTTGAAGGTAGGGGCTGATTCATTTTTGTCTTTGTATCACCGGAACCTAGCACTGGGCTTCGTGTATAGTACATACTTAGTACAGGCTTGTGATGTACTGATTGATTTTCTATTACCCAAGATCCTTCTAGCTTCAAAATGTGATGTGTTTTGTTCTAAGGTCCCTCCCACCTCTGACATTCCATGTTCTGAGGTCTCTCCTAGCTCTGACATTCTATGGATCTACTCATATTCATCTAGAACAGATGTGCTAACATTTCTCCGAGGCACGGTGAAAGATAGAATTATTGGGCATGGTTCCTGAAACAGAATGACTCAGTATCATTATTATCATGTGAGTGAAAAACAATCCCGTCCCAATGAATGTGTCGTCCTGGAAGTCAGGCGTTCAGTCCAATAGGGTTGGACTTTGATGAGGAAAATCCATCTCCAGAAAAGCCTCCAGAGGTACCAGGTTTGCCAGATACATTACGTGCCTAGCTGGGTTCCCTCCATTCATTTCAGTAAAACCAGGCCCTATGAGTGGCTGCTTGGCAGGGCTCCCTGGGCTGTGTGCCTGAGCTGGGAGAGCCATCACCCAGTGTCTCTCTCAGCAGGCATGTCTCATCACAGTCTTGGATTTGGGCTTGGGCAGCACTAACCTAATAACTAGCTGGCTGAAGGTAAACAAGTGGCCAGTGGTGGGTGTGTGGTTGGCAGGTTGGTTTATACTTCTCCGGACTGAGGAGATGGAGTCATGACCCTTATTCTCTGCCTGTGAGAGGTGTCTTTATTTTAACTCTGGGGGCAAGTCCAATGCTTATGGTTTGTAGGGCTTTTTTTTTGTAGGGTTTTTTTTAATACATTTGAGAGTGGATCATCCCATATCATCACCACTTTTCTAGTGTCTCTATGTGACTCAACTATGTCTTCTACTACCTTATGGACACCCCATTCCACTGCTAATCAACTGCTCTTCACATTAGATCTCTTCCTCTCAGGTTCCCTCCAGTCACTTATAATCACAAGGAAGACAGTCCATCCCCAGTCTACCCTCTCCAGTCCTGGATGTATATTTATTTCCTTACTGAACCTGCAGGTGCAGCCATCCTTCTCCCTCCTCCCTGCTATGTCCAGATGCTTCTGTACCAGGGGCATCCAGTAGTCTCTTCTACTTTGAGGTTCTATCCAGACCTTGTTTAGCTGGTTGGTCACCCCTTTCTCAAGGATTTCAGTACCTGACTCATGGTATTCCTCTGCATACCATCTTGGAGACTCCAGCTTACATTCTGACCATCTTCAGATACCTTTGCTTCCCAATGAGAGAATCTTCTCAGCCACCATGATGTGTACCCAGCCCCAGACACACACAGGGATGCTCATCTCCTGATCTTGTCATCCAAGTGTCCCATGTCTATAACCTAACTCTGAAATTTCTCCATCTGACTACATCTTCTTATCTCTCCCAGTGCCTACATCTCCATGTAGATACTCTACATCTTCACTACAACCTTCAAATCTCCTCAATGTTAGCTTCCACTCTCTCCTCCTTCACTCCAGTCTTCACTCCTGCTCCTGGCCCAAGTAAATAGCCCTGCTTGGACCCATCTCCTCCTGCAGCTTCCACCTACTATAGGTCCTGACTCTGTCCTCTGGGGCCAATAGAGCAAGCCCAAACCCTCTGTGGTAAGACACTCCTTCAACTACTGGAATGCAGCTCTCATTCCCCCTCAGTCTTGTCTTCTCAGACTAAATACCCTCAGTATCTAAATGACTCATTGAATAACTAGACTCAAAACCCTTCGTCATGGGTATGTGGTTAACTCAGTTCCCACCATACCTCAGTGCCTGACTTGTGTTCTGTTCCCCAAATGCCTCCCATACTTCCTCTTTATGTTCAGGTGTTTTGTTGTATACTCTGATGACAAAAACACTTCCTTTTCTCCTTTCATTATCACCCCAAAGCTCTCCACTCTTCTTCCTCTCTCTTGTTTCTGGATTTCCCCATATGAGCATGAGTGTATCTTCTTGATATACTATGCTACCTTCTTTCTACCCTGAGTTCAGTATACTCCATCCCTGGCCAAGCACCTGTCATTCCTATGTTTTAAATTAGGAGCTTCCTAACTTGAAGATGCCCTCCTTGGGATCCCTGACTCCATCCAAAGCTCAAGTCAGGCTCCTGCACTTCCTACAAGAGACCTTTCCCAAGCACCTGAATTGTTGGGACTCCCTCCCCATGACTATTTTGTACATATATAATATATATATATATATATATATATATATGTGTGTGTGTGTGTGTGTATATTTACACACATATGTATGTATTTATGTTATTGCCTGACTGTGCACAGATAACCTCTCTCCAGTACAATGTAAAATCCTTGGGGGTAGTTTGTATCTTTTTGCATTTGTCTTTGTAATTTTGTATTGTCTGGCATCTAGTGGGTGCTTAATCAACACTTATGGACTTGAATTAGTCCCAGGCATTATCCTGTAAGGAGCCAGCGAACCTATTTTTGTTTAGCGGAAGGAAATGATTAGGAATGAGATCCAAGATAAAGGTCAGAGTGTCTCAGAAACGTCTTCTTTGGAGAAGAAGCTGGAAGCCATTTGGCCAATTAGGCTGCAAGCTCCTTGGGGGCCAAGGACAGTCTTTGCATCTTTTTGTATTCTCGGTGCTTAGTGTAGTGCATGGCACAGGGTGGGGGCTTAATCAATTTTGATTGATTGATTGCTTTCTCATAGCTGGGCTTGAAGCTGTGCCTGATGACAAAGGATAGAGATGAACTGACTCCCCAAGACTTTGAAAATATGGCAGCCTGCACATGGCTAGCTGTGTCAGCAGAGTTGGATTGCTGGATCTGAGCTATGCAGTTTCAGTCTGTCTGAAATACCCTTGAATAGGTATTTATTGTGCTGGACAGTGTGTCCTCTGGTATCAATACAGAGTTGGCCTTGTTCTCAGGAAGACCTGGGTTCCGGTCTCGTCACTGGCTGTATGATTCTGGACAAGACATATTGATGTTGGTGTTCCCCCCCCCCCCCCAGCCTGCTTTGGTGGAGGGAGTTTCCCCCCTAGGACTCCCACCTCCAACAAAAACAATTACCAGACACTAGGGTGCCAAGACAAGAGTGCTCAGAGCTGAGGCCCATGCTCACAAAAGGATAGTTTAGGGAAAAGGTTGTAAGAGAGGGAGAGGCTGTAGGAAAGGCCCAGGAGCTCAGAGGTGCTGTTGCTGACCACACAGTTTTTCCGGCCCTGTGTCTCATCCCCTCCCTCATTCTCCTCATTCTGAGGCCCTCTCAGTCTCTCTGCCCCTTGGGAATCCTTCTCCAGCCTCCAAAGCCCAGCTCCCATCCTCCTCCCAGAGCCTTCCATGAGCCGCCTACTCCAGCCCCCCTCCACCAATCAGCCCATCCCTTCTTAAACCGCCTCCCTCTTTTCAGGCTGCTGCCCATTCTTTGTGTTCTTAATGCTGCATGGTGATGGCTTGTAATTACTCCCCACATGTGTTTCTCTCTCCACTAATTTGTAAGCTGCATGGCACCCGTCTCTTGTGCAGTGCCTGGCATGAGGCTGGCAGAGAATCTGTGATTAGCAAAGGCTCAGGAAGCTGTGAGCTCTAAACTTTTTCTTCAGAAGGGCCCAATGTTGCCAGATCCAGGATGGGATCCATTTATTTCTTCCCTCATTCAACTATCCAACAAGAGTTTATTCAGTGGGCCAGGCATTGTTTTGAGTGCTGGGGTTACAGACGGTGGAGATGTGGGATTTTTTTCCCTTGGACCACCTGGGCTGCTTAGGTCTCTGAGGACCCCTTGGATTGCCTGCGTTCTCTGAATTCTCCCCCTTTAGCCCCAGACCCCCTTGGTCATAAAAAAAAGATCTGACTTTTTGTATACTCTGTTCAAGTTTCAGAGGCCACAGTGTGGGCTGGGGGAATGCATCATCCTTGGAGCCTGATAACTCCCAAAAGAAAGGAATACTCAGCTTCAGGTGGAGTCAGGCTGCCCAAAAAGAAATCACTCGGCTCCAACTGTGGTTCCTGTGAGTCTGTGTGTTTCTGAACCATGGGAATGGTGATAGGTAAAGCTGGTGAGGCACCAGTGCCAATCGCTATCAAGTTCAAGAGTGCCACAGGAAGAATCTGAAGGAGACTCTGACCAAAAGAAGGAATATTCAGCCAGAGGAAAGAGACTTTGGTCAAAGGAAGGAATCTTTTGACCAGGGGAAGTAAACTTTGACCAGGAGGGAATAATCTCCTGGTTTAGGGAAGGAAAGAATTCCTTAGTTGAGGAAAGTCAAGGGAAGGAATGAACCCCTGAACCATCGGAAGGAATGCCAAGTCAGATGGCCTTAGCAGTGTACCTGGAAGATGAGCGTTGTTTATTTCTTTTAAGTGATTGATTTTGCCCTCAGTTAGGTCCAAAGTCCTTCCCCTTTTTCACCCCCTTCTCTTGCTTTTATGAAGCCATTGCCTAACTGGGGACAAGGACCAAGTGTAAGGGCCTATAGGAATGTACAGACGTGGGAGGGTGACTTGGGTCGTAAGTCATGGGACTTAAAGCTGGAAGAGGAACCTTCTCGATCATCTGAGATGGTCATCAAGATTGTCATACAGATGAGGAAACTGAGGCCTAGAGATGAAAAGAAAATGGCCTGTAGTCCCCCAATCCATAAGGGGCTGAGCGAGGATTCCAGGTCAGGTCCTCTGACTCGGAATCAGCCTCTTTCTAGAAGCCCTATTTCTCTAGCCATTTTCTGTGCAGTCAACCAGAAAAGGGGAAAGGATACAAAAACTACATTTGTTTGTTCCCTAGAAAACTCTGCTTGCAAATCTGTTATTCCTTAACCCCTTGTGGGTCCAGACCAGGCTTAGTGGCTCTTCTCCCTGGGATCATGGGGAGCCCATGGAGCCCCTAAGGGCCATCCCAGAACACTTCTGGAAGTCTGCATGCTAAGGCTGGGAATGTTCCAGAGCAGGCCCTCCACTCAGGTAGAGTTTGGAGCAGCTCTTTGGAGTCCCTTCCAAAGCTGAGAATCCAAGATTCTTAGACCTAAATCTTCGTCTCTCCCTTTAAGCACCTTTTAATCAGGCTGCATATTTCTCTGAACAAAGGGTGGCATAAAATGAAGCCCAGCCCAGGCTTGAGATCCAACCTGAGCCAACCCTTTCATTGGACAGGCGGGTCCCAGAGACAGGGAGTAACTGGAAGTCACAATAAAAGTGGGGAACAAGGGCCCCAGCCAAGTCAGGGGGTACCCTGCTAGTGGACATGGCCCAACTCCCTTGGAGTCCCTAGTCACCCCATCCAGCTTTGGGCACATCAATAGTCCCTGGAGTCAACAGAAATTGCTTTGCCTCTATGGTATCCAAGGAGGACCTGTCCTATGGGAGATTTCCTTCACACCTTCAGTCATACCTCCAGTATCAGAATGAAGTATGGGATGGTAGAAAGAACACTGGCTCTGGGGACAGAAGACCTGGGTTCAATTCACTGTGTGATCTTGGACAATGGCCTCAGTTTCTATAGCTGTAAAGTGCTGAAAGTCTTGACTATATGGCCTCTGCCTGAGGTCCTGTCCAACTCAAGGGCTATGATTTTCCATTCCAGAGACTGTAGTCCTGTGTACATATACAGCCCTGCTGTCAAGCTTGGGATACTCCCAAGTTGCCTGTGATACCACCATTCTAATCCTGAATCTGTACAGGGGCAAATGATTGCCCTTCCGATCAACCCTTCCCAGGTCCCTCTGACCCACTCCACTCAGCTTCAGGGCCCAAGTGATCTCTAGCTCTGGGTGGGAGGGAAGAGAAAGGCAAGGAGGAAGGTCAAAGCCTGCCCCACCAGCTTTCAAGCTGTGGTTGTTGTTTCCATGGGTAATGACTCCACACTCTCTTCTCCTTTCTCTTCCTCTTCCAGCTGGATGCTTTCTAAGACCAAAGCACCAACCCTGGAACCCCTGGACTAGCCCAGGGCCAAAGCCCCAGGAGGACAATCATTTTCTGGGAGCTGCTGCTGCTGCCAGATAAACCATTCTCGGGCCTAACTGGAAGTTCTGCCCATGGTGGCTTTGAGGGCTGTGTCCTGAACTGCTGCTGGATTCCTCCCAGGAACGCTCCCACATCAGTATCAAGTAATATTTGCTGAGGGGCCCCGCAGGCTGTGCTGGAAACAGTCTCCCTACCAATTTTCCATGAGGAGGCAGCCATCCAAGGTCTACATCAGAATAATCCCTTCCTTGATGGAATGGCTTCTTCATCCATCGGTACACATGATCCCTCTCCAGGCAGCACCTCCCTGGGAGGGCTTGTTTTCCAGATGTGGAACTAGAGGCCCAAGAAGGGGCCCAGCACTGCCCCAAATCCCTGAATGAGTCACAACCAGGCCAGGAACACACAGTTCTGCAGGCCCAGGAATACAGATAGGTCTGTCTCTCTCCCAGGCCATCAGCTCCTTGGTTCTAACCCCCTCAGTGTCAAGGACACCATTCTTGGGGGAGTGGGGGTAATTGGTCTGCTCTTCAGGCCTTATCTCCACTTTGCCTCATCCTTCCTTGCATTAATGTGTGGGGATTACCTAGCCTACCACTGGGCATCCACTGACCTGGTGAAACAAAGTTAAAATAAATATTCAAGGAAGAGTTGGAAAGGAAAGAGAGCCACAAAGGTGGAATTTGAGGGTGGGGGGGACCCTGGGGTCCCTAGATCTAGTAAGCAGTAGCTGTTGTTTGTGTAGGGCTTTAGAAATCAATTCAATTCAACCAGTATTTACTTATTTATTGAATTTATTATTATTTATAAAAGACCTCCTATGGACAGGCTTTTGTAATACTTGTCTGGAGCCATCTGACTGTTTAATCTCCTTTATTGGTTTTCCATTCAAGACATGTCCATTCACCATGGATGCCCCCCAAGGCTCTGTGCTGGGCCCTCTACCTTCTGTCCCACTAGATGATCTCCCCAGCTCCCATGGGTTCCATGAGCATCCTTGTGAAGATGACTGCCAGATTTCTGAGCCCCAGTCATGCGTCGCCAACTGCCTTCTGGACATCTAGAATGTGGCTCATGTTCACTTGTTTTCTGGTCATTTTCCAGTTGTATCTGACACTCTGTGAAACCCAATTTGGGATTTTCTTGGCAAAGATACTGGTGTGGTTTGCCATTTCCCACAAACATGTCCCATCTCAAACTCAACACATCCAAAACAAAACTCGTCTTTCTTGCCAAGGGCTCCCCTCTTCCAAATATATCACCATCAAAGGTACCACCATCTTTCCCGTCATCCTTATCTCTTCTCTCAAACTCATCCACATGGCAGTCTGTTGTCAAATCTTGTCTTTTCTACCTTTGTCACATCTTGTGGTTCCCTAGTGGGATATAACCTCCTTGAGGGCAGAGGCTATTTTTGCCTTTCTTTATATCCCTAGTGCTCCACACAATGCCTGGCACCAGTATGTGTTTAATAAATACTTACTGGCAGATTCATGGGCTGACCAGTACTCAGTCACTTGGTGAGGATATATGGAGGAAAAGGCAGGACTCATTTGAATCCACTTTAGGGCTGACTGATTCAAAGCAAGTAGAGAAGAACTTGAACACAGAGAGTCCTCACTCACAAAGTAAACACCGTAGCTTGGCAGGAGGCAGTATTTCCCTATGCTCCCCAAGGCAATGGAGTGATAGAAGCCCTAGTCAGAGATCTGTGCTCAAATCCAGCTCTGCCACTTATTATGGATGCTATCCTGGGTAAGTTGTTTCACCTGGGTCCATCACAATCATTAACTGTTCCTGGCTTGATGACTCTTACCCCCATGCCCTTAATTATTTCTAGGGCCCCACCAAGACACACTCCTGCTCCTATAGAAGGTCCATGATGGCCCCAGAGAAAAGCCCCACAGCGTGTTTCTGGCAAAGAACAAAACGTTTTCTTCCCAGCTTTTGAAAAATGTCAATTCTGCTAACACTGAACTCAGATCTAACTCTAATTTTTATTCCCTACCCCACCCAGAACCCCTTCCAATTGCTTGAGTGAGCTGGTTTTGCAGACCATGAGGGAAACAGGTCAGAGGTGCGATGGTCTGTTGTGGGGAATGCTTGATTTAAAACTCATTCTGCGCCTGTTTCTCAGTCTACAGCATGAAGGTGACTGGGCTTGAGGATCTCACTTTCTCCTATGTGCCTTCTCTCCCATGGCCCCTCATTCCTAAGCTCTAATAACACCAAGATTCTCCCTTGAGTTCAGTTAAATGACAATCCTCTGAAAAATTCTGCACTGACCCAACCCTTGGTTTTTCTGGTAGCACTTTTTCCTCAGTATAACTGCTACTAGTTAGCATTCATGTAAGCCTTTGAAGTTTACAAAGAGCTTAAATTTGATTGTATTATTTTATCTTCAAAACAGTTCCATGAGGTAAATGCTATCACCGGACCCAGATGAGAATAGATGAGGCTCACATTCACAGATGAGAATACTGAGGCTCAGGTAGATAAATGACTTTCCCAACAATCACACAGCAAGTACAGCAGAACTTGAACACAGAGCATCCTCACTCACAAGCCCAGTGCTCTATCCGTTGTATCACCTAGCTGCCAACTAGAAGTGAGGAGGCAGCCAAGGGAGGGACCCCTATTTTCTGGGCAGAGGGGGACAGTTAAAACATGGGGGGCCACAGACCACAAAGGATAAGCAGGTAAGCTGAAGGAGGGGACAGGGCTAGAGTTAGAGCCAGTATCTACCTGGTCTTTTGCCCTTTTTTATGTCTTTGAAGCAATCCTAGAGCAGCTGGGTGGTACAGTGGAGAGAGCACTGGGTTTGGAGTCAGGAAGATTCATATTCTTGAATTCCAATCCAGCCTCAGATACTTCCTAGCTATGTGACCCTGGGCAAGTCACTTCACCTTGTTTACCTCAGTTTCCTCATCTGTCAAATGAGCCAGAGAAGGAAATGACCAACTATTCCAGTAGCTTTGCCAAGAAAACCCCAAATGGGGCCACAAAGAGTTAGGCTCAACTGAACAAAATTCACTTGGAACCTGAGACCTCTAGGAGAGTTGTTCGTCAGCAAAATAAGGAGGGAGGCAAGGGGCAAAGGTTGTCTAGGTGCCTACTGTTTACCCTTCCTCATCTCTTTTCCCATTCCTAACACTCAACTTCTCAGCACCACCCTCCCATTCCTTCTCCCCCTCCCCCCTAGTTCATGCCTCCTGACCTTTGGGTGGGCAGAACATTGGGTAAGAGTTATATGGAGAAACTTTGGATATGGCATGTCCGAGATGGGAGAGACCTTGGAGCATCCCACATAGAATATTAGAGCCGGGGATCTTAGAATCTAGGACATCAGAACTAGAAGGACCTTGCTTGGTGGCTCAGTTGAGTCTGTCTCTCCAGGACCCCATGCTTGTAGTGTTTTCTTGGCAAAGATATGGGAGTGGTTTGCCGTTTCCTTCTCTAGTTGAAGGACTTCAGAACATGTCAATATCAGAATTGGAAGGGACTTTAGAACACAGAACATAAGAGCTGGGAGGGACCCTGGAGCACAGAATGCTAACTCTTCATAGCCCAGAGGGTGGGGGTTAGGACCTAGAAAGCAATTAACCTGATGGCCTAATGTCTGGCCAGGCCTTTGCTCTCGGGCAACATCTGCATTCTCATCTCCTTCTCCTTTCATACAGTCTTCCCAGACCCATCTTCTCCCTTTCCTCTAGTAGCAAATGGTTTGAATTTCAAGTATTTATTACAATGATCTGTTTGGGTTTTATCTCAGTGGCTAGGTTGGAAGCTCTTTGAAGGCAGGTTAATCTCAGGATTTCTCTCAGTTTGATTAACCCCCAACAGGCACAGAAGAAATATCCAGTGAATGAAGTGATTTGGGCATCCCTAGCTTCCTCTAATATTAAGCTCAAAGCTTACCTTTCCCTTCCACCCTTCCCTCTGAGATGACCTTTCGTCTACTTTGGATATACCTTTCATCTATGATTTTTCTTTAAATAAAAGGTGCTTAATTAAATGGAGAAACAAGGTGAATAAAAAGAAAAAACCCTGCCTGTACAAAAAAGTTTCTCATGAATTGCCTTGCTATCAGTGGAGGAAGAAATTCTTGGAGACGCTACATTTTCCCTAGGGCCCTGTTTTGGTTCAATCCCCCAGTCCTCCAGACCGTTTCTCAGCAGCTTTTCTCTGTTTCTAGTCTCCATTTGTTTTTTTCTTTAAGGGAGTGCTTATCATTTTTTTGTGAGAATGCCCAAGTCTTCAGACTATTTCAGCTTTTTTGTTATTCAAACCTAAACCAGACAGCACAGCAAAGATTCCCTCTGGTCTAAGTCTTAGTTACTACTCTCTCAGGTCTTTTTTTGATATTTAAGTAAGATAAATAAATTCTCTTCAGTTCCATCCAGTTCCTGGCTTCCCAGAACACTGGACTAGGAAACTGGGAGGCCTGGATCCACTTTCATCCTCCCTTCCCTCCCATCCCGCCCTACCACCTGAGTGAATCCAAGCAGGTCACAACGTCTGGGGATCCATTTTCCCCATCTAAAATGGTCCCTTCCAGGCATTTCATCCATGGACCTCTGACATGCCTCCAGGAGGCAGGTAATTCCACAAATGGGTAGCTCTGCCCTCCCAGGTCAGAACAGAGCTCCTGGAAAGCAGGGGCTTTCCTTGTATCCCCTGCACATGACTGACTGCTCTCCATTTCCATCAGCACTTTCTGCTCCCCAGTCTTCCTAGAGGCCATGCTGTGCTCTCATGTGGAGGCCCTTTCTCCCAGTCATTCACCGGGTCTCTGCTATATGACAGCTTTGCACAAGGTGCTGTGGGAGTACAGAAGAAGACAAGAGACACAGCCCTTGTCCTCACTGATCTTACAGTCCAGTAGGGAGACTAAGCCACATGTCCAAATAGCTCATATAAAGGAAGTAGGTGTGAACTTGACTAAGAAGCCATCAACAGAAGGGAATTTCCGAAGAGCAAGTGGCACTTGGCTGCAGGTGGGGACTTAGGAGATCTGCTACCTTTAAGGATAAGGTTCTTAACCTGGGGCTCTGCTAGTTTGTTTAAAAAATAGTTTGATGATTGTATTTTAATCTCATTTATTTCCTTTGTAATCCTGTTATTTTCAGATGAGATATCTAGGCTTCTTCAAGATTACCCCATGGGTACAGGACACAAATTAATCAATCAATTCAATAAATGTTTATTAAACACCCGCCTTCTTAAAATCAAAGAAAAACAAAGTTTATTAAAGATTTGCCATATTGGATCGACTCTTAAGGAGCCTAAGCATTTGTAATGCTTGTACTCACAAGCGGGCCAGATAGAATCTCAGCTAGACAGAATCTGAGCTGGACTGAATCTGAGCTCCTTCATGGAGGCAGGATGGAACTTAAATACAGAAAATTCGTGGGAAAGATTTAGAGGTCTTGGGGTCTGGGAGAATCTTGATGAGACTGGAATAACTAGTGGTCAAGGGTGAGAAACAGCTGGAGGCAATTGAGAAGTATCAGACAATGCAGGGAAGTGGGGCAATCCAGAGGTAAGGGGCAATGGAAGGCCAGACTAGGCCAAGGGCATCAGAGTTGGTCAAGGGCAAAGATTTGAGTATGAAGGACCAGATTAAGTGGGAGAATTCAAGGGGAGTTCAGGGAGGTCCCCAGAGTCTGAACCCCATCGATTCAACCTGCTCATCTTAGATGAGGAAACTGAGTCCCTGGGGGATGAAGTCTGTCCAAGATCACAAGCTATTAAGTGACAGACTTAGGATTTGAACTCAAGTCCCATGTCTCCGAGTTCAGCACTGTTTCCACTGCCTTGCATAGGAGATGAACATTTTTAATAAGAAAAGGTCAGGCCAGAGAGGAGGACACCAACAGTAAGAGTCCGTTGTCAGAAAGAACAGGCCGCTCCCCTGCCAAATGAGGGACTGGGGGAAAGGGGGTGATCACATAGTTAATGGATGATAATGGCTTAGAAAAAGGATATTTAAGTGTTACAGAGGGAAAGCGATCCAAAGAAATTATTCCCTAACATAGGGATTTGCAGACACCCTGATAGACAATGGTGGAGAGAGTTTGGGGAAAGGGGAAAGGGAAGACTTTGGGAGGGTTGTTTAAGTCATACCACCAGCTACTGCTCCCCCTCTTTTCCAATACCCTAAATCCTCTTCTCTGTCCAAGGCTGTATACCTTGGCTCACAAGCCCCCTCAGCCCCCTCCCCCAGGGCACCTAGTGCTAAATACTTCTGTTTCTTTTGTTTTTGTCTTACCAGGAAATAAAAGTAGTTGCCTTCAATGAGACCACTACAGCAAAACTTCTCAACCCAGTTCATTTTCCACTGGGGCTGCTTAATGGGTTTCTTGGAAACTTGAATAGGTCCATTTCTTATCTCCTATTTCCAGGCCTCCATGTATCCATGTTTAAAATAAGAGGGTGGGAGCCATGATTTCCGCTGTCTTCTATAAGCCAATCAGTAAACATTTAATTGGGACCTACTATGTGCCAGGCTGTGATTTGTCCTTCAGTCTCAAAGTTGCACAGAGTCACCAGCCTCACTTTCTCCTCTGAAGTCATCTGGCTCCAGCAATGAGATACATCTCAGGATGACAGGAGATGGCTCTGATGCAGTGGGAGACCCAGGGCATTTCAAACTAAGGTCTTTCCCAGGTCTCAGTTTGACTGAGGCAGCGCCCATTCAGTAATCAAAGCTAGGTATTCTGGGTGTTGGACTGGAGATGGCCCCCACTCTAATAACGAGTGCAGAAATGGTCCCTGACCTCAGGGAGCTCCCATTCTACTAGGAGGAACTAATCTATTATCCTTTATTCCAGGAAATGTGTGAATGGAAAAGGAGGTAGGTCCATCCTATCCGGACTGGGAAGGATAACCATGCTGTGCTGTACCAGTATCTGCCTGGTGCATTGAAAGGCTTCCAGTATCCTGGCTAAAGGCAGCATGATTTGGAAGCAGCAAGGCCTGAGTTCCAATCCAGACTCAGACACTCACTAGCAGGATGACCCTGGGGCGAATCACTTCATCTCGGTCTGCCTCAATTTTCTTATTTGTGAAATGGGAATAGTAACACTTCTATCTCAAGGTTGTTGTGAGGATCCAATGAGATAATCTAATTTAAAGGACAACAAAAAATGCTATGATGAGGATATTCTATGTACTATATCAGGGGACTAAGATATGAGGTGGAATGGCCTCAGGAGATCAAATTCCATCTGAATTCCATCCATGCATGCACAGAAAAAGGAAGAAGAGGAAGGACTCCTCCCAACCTCACTTTCCTCCCAGGTCTGACATTCTGTGTTCTAAGACTGTCCCAGCCCTGGCATTCCATGTTCTAAGGTCCTTTCCAGCTCTGACATTGAATTCCAGGATTCCTTCCAAATAGAACATTCCATGATTCAGGAAAGAGGACAGATGGGCAGATGCCACCCTCCTCTGTGGCACTCTCACATGGCATAAAGCAAAGGGAGCCGTTTCTAGTTCAAAGCTTTCTTCAGTGACCACCCAGCCTAGGCTCACTCCCAATCTTGTCCTGAAAGGAGAAGACTTTTCTACACTTCCTCTGTCCTGACTCAAGAGGAAGAGGGGCCATGGGCATGATGGTCAGGAGGCCTGCTTCCTCTCGCTTACCCACCCAGTTCAACTGGAGGAGCTGATTTAGATCTCCCCATCTACTTCCCTCCCATCCTGGGGGAGGAGGAGAAAGGGAGAGAGAGAGAGAAGGAGAGAAGGACTAGGGGGGGAGCGGGGGAGAAGAGGAGAGAGAGAGAGGGAGAGAGAGAAGGAAGGTGGGAGGAGGAGAGAGTTCAATGGATAAGTAGCTTGGGGGAACAGAAGTTGAACCAGGTCAGAGGAGAAAGGGGTAGATTTTGGCTTCTCAAGTGGCCGTGGAAGAATTGGGGGAGGGTGCATGAAAGGACCCTGGAGGTTCATGAGCTCATGAGCCTTGGAGAGGACAGTTCCCTGAAGGTTTGCTAACCTGCTCCAACCCCTGAAACCTGAACATGCACCTACCCACATGCTGAGCAAAAGAGGAAGGCAGCAGAGGGATGGGGGGGTGGATCAGAGATGAAGGGGCCCTGGTGCAGGGGTGGGTTCCCTAAAATGTGAGTGACTTGAAGGCAGGGAGGACCTGTTTTGACCTCCCACCCCAGTGCTTAGCACAGTGTTTGAAGCATAGCAGAATCTCCCTTGATAATTGCTTGCTTGCTTGCTGAGAAGATAACTATATTGTGCTGAAGAGAAACTGGTCACATTCTGGCGCTTCAGAATGATGCTTTGATAGAATGACTTAGGGTATGGACACCTGGGGACCCAGGCTCTGGATATGTAAGGTAGAAGGATTCAAACCCCGGATCTCAGAATATGATCTGGTGGGGGGGGCATCTCCTCAGGAGAGGTGGGCTGCTCTTAGGAGGTGGGCAGCTGGTGTGGTAATGAATCTCTCCAAAATTAACTCAGCTAGACCTTGGAGAGCAGTGGAGGAGCAGACTCTGGTGAACCATTCCATACTGGAAATGCTTTGAGGTTGGCCCCACGCACTAGCTGGAAGGACCTGAGAGAACTTGGCCCAACAGTGAAGAACTCAGGGACACCCCCATATCACAACAATATGCCAACAGACTAATCCGGAGGCACTGCTCGTCTTGGTTGTGAGAGGCTGGACAATTCACTTCCCCTCTTAGGACCCTGGGCAGCTGCTAAGACTACAGAGCAGGTGATGACCTACTCTGGGAAAGGATGTTCCTGGGGGAGCTGCTTACCCCAAAGAAATCACAGGTCTGCTCATTATTGACAAGAATAAGAGCTACTATTTCCATGGCCCTTAGGGTTTGCCATGTTCTTCCTCCTATCCAACAAGCATGTTGGGGAGCTGGTCAAGCTACACAATTATTCTGAGTTCCTTCCATCACAGAAGCTAAGCATGCCCCGAATGTCACTATGGTAAACTCTACTGCATTAAAATGTCTGGGAAATAGGGCACCGAGGTTGAGAGAGGGTTACCATAGAAACCGTGCCAATGTATAAAGGATGAGGATAGCATAAAGGCTTCATCTGAAACCCAGGCTGAATTAAACAATCTCGCTTTCAGAATTCAGGACGTCCATTGGGAGCTTTGTAGAACCATAGCTATGGAGGAGAAGAGACCTCATTTTTGGATCAGAAAAAAGAGGGACAGAATCCTGGTTCTGTCCCTTATGGCCTGCATGACTCTGTGGGGAGTCCTCTCCTGTTTGTCCGATGAGGATGTTGAACTAAGGATGGGTTAGGCCCTTTCCAGCTAGAGGTCTTATGCTCAGTTATTACTTTAATGGAAGGGAGGTGGAATGCTGGTGCAGAAAGTGTCTGGTGGATAATTGGGAAGGTTTGGGTTCAAGGCCTACCTTTGCTAAGCCCCAGCACTTAGTGCAGAGCCTGGAGTGCAGGTTTTCATCTTTTGTTCTGGAAGGGAATCAAGGACATCAGGAGGGTGATGTCTTGACATGCAAATGGGTTGGAATTAAGTGAGAGAGGGCTGTACAAAATCTAATGATTTAAGAGCCTCACTTTTCCAGAGTCATGGAGTCCAGTGGCAAGACATAGGTCAGGACAGTCCAGGATGCAGTGGGAGACCTTGGTCTTTTTAAGCTAAGGTCTTGCACAGGGCTCAGTTTGTCTGAGGCACCTATTCAGTAGCTAAAATTAAAAGTTAAGAATTGAGGTAAGAGATGGCGTAGTTTGTCTTCCCAAAACAATCAATCAGGGAGGGGAAGACCTTCAGAGTTTCTGGCCAGGACAGAAAAAATTGCTATTTACACTCATTCAGAACCATCAAAAGTCAAACAGTGAGCAAGTGAGGCTTGTCTGGGACCTGTTATTGGTCAATCTGTAAGAGCCCCTGTGATTTGGGCTTAAAGGCATAGTCTAGGAGTTCCATTTGAATCCCAATGGACTTTATCAAAGCCTGATTTTTCAGAGCATATTTAGAGAAATGATAAATGAAAACTACATGAGACAAAAGAATTATTTGTCCCAATTTTTTTAAAAAAAAAAAGAATAAATAAGGAGAGAAGAAAAAAATATCTAGTCCCCAATCCTCAAGATATCTCACAAAGTATAAATGTCAAACCTCAATTTAAAAACAGAGTTTGATCTGAGAAAGAGAGAAATGAAATTAGGATATGTGTATGTCTGTTTTAATTTCTCTCAAGCTGGCTTGACATATGTTGCATGAGAGTTCAGTCCCAAAGTGGGCTCCTCCCACCCCAAGGGGGTCAACTCAGAACAGGCTCAACTTGGAATTTGGGGGTACAGAGTTATATGCCTTCAGAGAGTAGGTGTTCCCAAGGGGTGCCAATCAACTCTGATTGATCAACACATTGGGAGGTGGGCTATATTAAAATGATGTCTTGAGTACATGACTTAGGTCACTTACTACCTTTTCAACAGGGGCTGATATAATCCCACCCTCTGGACAGAAGAAATACCAGTTCCACTGGACCAGCCCCCCATCATACCAGACTACTCCCAGTCCTGCCCAGTCCTGGATTATCTAGGCAGAAAAAAATCTAACTCCACCTAAATTTGAACAGATTAAATCAATTCATGCCTGGGTTTGGAGTCTGACCAGGATTAGACTCACTGCAATCTTATTATCATTGATGTAACATCCTTGTGAAGAATGTTAGAGAAGGTAGGGGCTGGGAGCTCTGAGTCTCCAAGACACGGATTACCAAGAGAAATATTTTTTCATATAAGTGATAAAAATTTATCTTCCTTTGGACAAAGCAGCCACATGTAAGGGAATGACTCCCCATGGGGACAGAGGAGGAGGAGGCACTTAATAGACATACATTGACTCACTGTTTATGAACACATACTGAACAGGTCTTTTTACTTCATTGGCCTATCCTCTCTCTAAGAGTAAAGTACAGAGCAGGTGCCAGTCTGCATTGGCAGAAGGACTCTCTTTCTTGGGAGGAGGGCTGGAAGGGGCTAAAGCTGAGCTGAACCCCACCTGTACCATACAACCTGGTACATCTTGGTGCCTTCCCTCTGTCTCCATTTTATATGTACAGAGTTGAAATGTGAGCATCTTCAGGAAAGGGACCATCGTTTGCTTTTCTTTGAATTCTCAGTGCTCAGCACAGAGACTGGCATACAGTAGGAGCTTAATAAATGCTTGTTGACTGAATGACACCCAAAAAGACAAGGGATGGAATGGAAATAAACATAATAAAATGACCCCAGACCTAGAGTTAGAAAGGACCTCAGAGGCCAGCCCCCTCATTGTACAGAGCAGGAAACTGAGACCCTGGGAGGTTAAAAAGCTTGCCCAAAGGTAATGAAGTGAAGGTTGCCTCCAAACTCAGGCTCTTTCCATTGGGTCTTAAAGCATACAATGGATTTCATCCTCCAAGGAGAAGGATCCTGCCCATTTGGAGCTCCAGAATTTCATAGAAACATCTGGATTCACTAGAAATGATAAAGGGAGCTCTTCCGGGCAGATGTGGACAAAAGCTGTGCTTGCAAACATTGCCGGTTGTCACAGCAACCCTGGGCATTTCATAAAATCATCAGCCTTGAGAGCTCTCAGAGAATCCAAGTAGGCCTTAGAACTGAAAAGGACTCATTTTACACATGAAGAAACTAGAGCCCAGGGGAGGCGATGGTGACTTTGCCAAGGTCGGTCTAGGATCCTGACTTTGGTGGGAGAAAGCTACAGTCCTGAGATCCTGAGATCTTATGGTCACAGGAAGCTAGAAGGAAATCTGGCTGAAAGACCCTCCCCTCTAATCCCCTCATTGAACAGAAGAGAAATCTGAGGCCCAGAGAGCTCAAACAGATTGTAAAATAGCAGATCAAAGATGTGAATTCAGGTCATCTGTTTCCAGAGCTTCTACCTGCTCATTCAACGGCTTCAAATCCATAATGGGGGGAAGGGATTGGCCTGAGATTGATGGCATAGGAATCAGTTAATCAGAATACATTTATTAAGTGCTTATAATGTGCCAGGCACTGGGAAAGATGCCAGGCATACACAAGCAAAAAATGGAAGAGAAGAGGGCAACAGGATGTGCACAATCAATTTATTGATCACCTAGTATATGAGCACAGTCAGAGGCAAAGAAAGGCACAGACCAAAGAGTCTATGCCCTCTAGGAATTTCTAAGTGCTAAGAAAGATTCTGCAGAGGGGAGGGTGGAGAAAGTTCATGGGATCTGGGAGGGAAAGGTCTTTCAGCAAACTATGGGATGATAGAGTCATTCAGCAGAGTTATGGTGGTGTGGGGAGAGGAGAAGGGAAATATTGTTTTCATCCCAGTCTAAGTCACCTCATGACATGAGACAAGGCTTGTGAGGCTGTGTATGTACAGGAAGCAAAGTGAATCATTGACGATCTCGCAAGAGGATGTCCACAGCTGGGGCAACTAGGGAGGAAATTGGCATCTGTTAATCAGACCATGGAGGAAGTTGGTCTGAGCTCCCATTGCTCCATCAGGGGTCCTGAGGTCAACACTGACCTTCCCCACTGGGTAGGCACCTCACTCCGGGATGAGAGTGGGTGTGTTGGTGAGCTCACAGATCCACCCACTGTGCTGGGCACACACAAGAAAAGCCAAGGGGAAAATCCCAGAGAGCACGACTGAACATTCAAACAGCCTTCCTGGAAGCATTTCTGAGCATATACACAGGATACAAAGAGCCCCTTCTAATATGTGCCTTAGCTGGGCCTACCTGTCCCAAGGAAGCCTGACATCATTCCCAAGTCCAGGACTCACTTATTCAAGACAATGGGGCTGATAACAGAAATCGAACCCTCAATTTACAGATAAGGAAACTGAAGTCAGGTCACATAAGGAGTAAATGAAAGAGCTATGATTTGAACTCAGATCTTCTGACTTCAAGAACCAATGCTTTTCCCGCTGTCCCAAATGCTACCAACTGTGTCTATGGCCTTGTGCTGGCAAACATCAAAAAGATAGATGTAGTGCTTGTTCTAAAAGGCTCAAGGTTAGGGGTTTGTGGCTATAGCAACTGCTCTCAGAGTCCTCAGGAGAACAGGACATTTGGGAGATGAGCAGGGAAGGCAATGCCTTGTATGGAAAGATGCCTTACCCACTTCTACTATTATAGGGGTCCCTTTCAAAGGGAAGTGATCTATCATAGTTCCATGATAGGCAGCTAGTAGGCACATAATCCTTGTGATAGACTGACAGACACAGGGTTTTAATACCAAGAACAGAGAGGGGTCAGTCTCACTATACACTACCCTAGTCAGAATTCTTCACAAGAACTGCATTCAGGCTTTAGAAGGACAACTAGCTCCAGCTAGTGTGTGGAGAGCCACCATGATGGTGCAGGGAGTTCCCAACCATGTTGGGTGTGTTTCACCTAGAGAAAGAAGACTTGGCAACTAGCGATAGGTGTGTTCAAGTTTAGAAGAGACTTTCTACCTGGTCTTCCTGGCCCCAGAGGGCAGAACCAGGAGCAGTGCTAATTTAGAGTTAATATCAAGACAAACCTTCTAATATTAGGGCTGTCAAAAAGGGGAGAGGCTTCCATGGGGAGATGATCCATTCCTCCTACTCGGAAATCTTCAAGCAGAGACTTGTTGACTATTATAGTAAGGATTCCTTCCTCTTACTGAATTTTTAGAAATCATTATGTATTTTGCATTGTCTAGTATTTATTTTTTGTCCCTTCCAATTCCATCCCCTTTCCCCTCCTTCCCCGTGCCAATGGAGGTGGGGGTGAGAAATCTTCTAACAAGGTCTAGCAAATCAAGTTCCCCTATCGGCCATGTCCAAAGATGTGGGTCTTGGTCTGCACCTGAGGCCGTCACCTCTGGCAGGAGGCGGGCATGTCAATCACTTCACTGATCAGAGTCTTTGTTTTTACATATTGTTATTATAATAAAATGTTTTCCTGATTCTCCTTACTTCATTCTGTATCAGCTTATACAAGTCTTTTGAAGTGTCTCTAAAACTACTCCCTTTGTCGTCTCTTACACTACCATAGTTTTCCATCACGTTTCTATACCAGAACTTGCTCAGCTGTTTCCCAACTGATGGGCACCCCATTAGTTTCCAGCTATTTGTCACTGCAAAAAGAGCTGTTAGAAATATTTTTATGTACACGGTAAGGATTCCTTTTTGTATGGATAAGTCTGGCCATTGAAGCCCTTTCCAACTCTCAAATTCTGGGAATCCAACCTCAGGCTAGCTAGATCAGGAGCAAATTACCCTTTTGGCCTCAGTTTCTTATCTGGGCATAATAGTGCTTGCACTACCTACTTCACATAGCCTTTGTAGGGAAAGGACTTTGGGGTCTGTGGAAACTTGATTAACTCTCAAGGCAAGGGTTAGTTGGAGTCTGGGAGTGTGGAGGGTTAGAATGGGGAAGGAGAGGCAGAAGGCCTTTGGGGTTGGGGAGGGCACATTTTGGGGGGGAAGCAGAAGGTTTAGACCCCTATGGATGTCATCATGGGACCCTCCAGTGCTTTTGTCTCAGGCCCCTTGGGGACAATCCCTTTCAAGCAACATTTTCTGGCCTCCCCATTTAGGTCCTCCCCCTTCTGCAAATTATTTTGCATTTTCTCTGTACACATTGTTTCTCCCCAACCCACTCTTCAGTAAAATGTAAGCTCCATGAGGGCAAGAACTATTTTACTTTTCTCTTTGTATTCTGAGTCTAGCACAGGGCCTGACTAAATAATGGCTGAATTGACTTGAATACCCTGTACAGTGCTTCTCCCTTTCCTGGCTCAGCTACTGGACTTCGCCACCCAGGCCCCAGCTCCCACTGCTTCCCTTCCTGTCTCCCTTCCCTCTTTCATCTCCCCTTAATGTGTAGTCTTCTCCTATTAATAAGGAAATGCCTAGAGAGCAGGAACTGTGCTTGTATTTGCATTTCCAGTGCCAACATTGTGCCTAGCATGCTGTGCTTGCTTAATAAATGTCTTTCTCTCTCCGTCACTGTCTCTCCCTCCCTCCATCCATCCATCTATCTATCTATCTATCTATCTATCTATCTATCTATCTATCTATCTATCTATCTATCTTTCTATCTATCTACCTACCTACCTACCTGTCTATCTATCTACCTACCTACCTATCTCTCTCTCTCTCTCTCTCTCTCTCTCTCTCTCTCTCTCTCTTATTCCCATCCATCTATCTATCCATTACCAGTGCGGAGGGAGCCAAGATGAGAGCTGGCAGATCCAGTTTTGCCTAATACTAATTCTCTGAATCCTTGGCACAATCCAACTCGCCTCTGGCTTCTGTTTCTGAAGGAGCCTCCTGGGCATGAGACTTGGAGCTGGTAACCTAACAGCTTCTGCTTGAAGGTTCAAAAGTTATCTGCAGGGCATCCTTGGGCCCAGAGCCTGGACAGCCTGGAGGCCCTGTAAGCACTGAGTCATCAGCCTAGGGAGTGCAGACAGTAGCCAAGGGCCAGTGATGCCCAAAAGACTTCTGGCTCTCCAGTGTGAATTTTGGCATCCCTCCTCCTCAGTCTGCCACCTGCTCATCAGCATCTAAGTGGGCACCTGAGCTTCTTCCTCCTCTAATAAGAAGCTGGCTCTCTCGGCAGCAAATGGACTAAGGTAGGGGGTAGCAGTCCTTTGGCAGAAACGATGGTTGTATGACTCCTACTTCTCCCTGCACATTAAAAAAAAAAAGGTGAATTTCAAATGGAAAAACCATTTAAGCTCCCATGAGAGCCAGAAAATTGAACTGTACATTCCATAGATATGGAGCAAAATTAAGGACAACGGATGTCTGGTCTCTGCCTCTCCAGAGCAACCCTCCAGATGTATAGCAAGTGAGTCATTGCATGTTGGAGATGGAAGACGCCCCAGAGACTTTCTGGTCTAGCCTTCGAATTTAGACATGAAGATACTGAGGCCCAGAGAGGGGAAAATGTTTTTTCCCTACATATGCCATTGTCTACATATGCCTGGGCCTCTTAGAAATCCACCATGAAGAGAAGAGAGCTCCACCGTTCACCTTTTGATGAAATACCTCGGTCCTGATGTGAGTTTCTAAAGGGAATCTTCAAGGCTCTTCTGCACTCCCCCTCCCTCCCAAGGCAAAGGCCCTTATTCCCAGGTTCTCTTGGGTATATTGTACATGTTTATATATGTACTTTAAGATGTAAGTTCCTCGAAGGCCCAGACTATTTAATTTATGTCTTTGTTAATCCCACCCTAGAAGAGTCAGCTTTTAGTATATAAATGCTTTGTGACTCTACTTACATGCATAAGCAATGCTGTGCCAGCAATCAAGTCAACAAGCATCTATTAAGCTCTTACTGTTTGCCAGGCTTGGTTCTGGCAATGAGGTTACCAGTACAAAAATTGACCCAGACAATCTCTTTTTCATAGGAGCTTCCAAACACAATTACTGCTCAGAGTCGGGGAGTCCTCAGCTCAGCTGGTTAAAAGATGGCCCAGGTAGGTTTATGTAAGGGTTTTTCCAGGAGTCTAGGCTGTGCCCCTTACCTTGGGGCAAAGACACACTGGCACAAGGGAGATCAGATTCAAGTTAGAGTGGGGGTGGTCTAATGAAGGATAAAGAGCCAAAAAATTACAGTCAAGAAAATTGGGATTTAAATTCCACTTCAGACACTAGCTGTGTGACCCTGGGAAGGAAGTTTAATCTCTCAGCCTTAGTTTCTTCATCTTTAAAATACGAATAATAATATTAGCCTCTGTCTCCCAGTTTTGTTTTGAGGTTCAAAGCTGACAGTGAATGGGAAAGGCTGTGCCAACCTTAAAGAGTTGTCTAAATTGTAGCTTCATTCATTCATTCCCAGCAGAAGCCTGCCCCACAACAGACTGCAAATGAAGGCATCCCCCAATGTGGCGGCCAAGAGCAACACAAGCTGGTTTCTTGGCTGAGGAGGGGTACAGGGAGGAGCCCATTTCCAGGACAGGCAGGTAGACACAGATCTACCCTACAAGCTCCCTGATCCCTTGGTGAGGGCAGAAAGGAGATGGGGAAATCTTTAGCCTAGGATTTCTACAGAATGGAAATTCTGGAACATTTCTTAATGGTCAGGAAAGACCAAGATTTCTTTCTCTAACCACAGGTAAAATATTCTTGCTTAATATTTTAACTCAGTCAAGATCTCAGACAAAGAATGAAACTAGGAAAGGAACAAAGCCCTTTGTATGAAATGCAGGCGCCCCACCCCACCCCACCCCCACCCCCAACCCCTGCCCCACCCCGGTCAATTCCCTGCTGGGCAATTTTAAAGTAGGACCAACTTTCTCTGAATCTGGTTCCACACCCAGGACAAAGGAACCACGGCAAAGAGAAGTGTCAATTCAGCCTTTGTAGGGTAACCTCCACATTGAGGGGCTCACACACCCCTTGTCTCAAGTGTAACAAACGATTGGCTTTAGGGCATCTGCCTGGAGGGCTTCCTCTGAATTATGGCAGCTACAGTCAGAGTGAGGGTCAAGGTCAGGGTTGATGGGACTGGTACAGTCAGTGCTGAGGTTTACACTGGTAGAAATGTCCTGTTGTTTCAGGCTTTCTCTGGACCCCAAATGCTGGTCACTATCTACAGCATTATAGTATTGGAAAGTGCCTGCTTGCTTGAGTAATCTGAATTTCTCGAGCCACAAGAAGACACTTATTCCCCAGCAACAGGACAGATTTTAGGTGAAACCTTTCCTTTTCTTTAGGGGTGTATGTCTTGTATCTTACCCCATCCCACCCTAGGGGACTTATCCTGGGTCTTGAATTCTCCCACTTAGCTGGCTGGCAATTAATCTCCTGGAAATGGGTATTCACTCTTTAATTACGGGGCTCACTGTGGATTGGGACATTGGCCTAGGTCCAGGGCCTCATTGTCCTCTCCGGTACCCTAAGTGATACTTTTCTTTTTGTGAGTATTTTAGCAATTGGATCCATGGAAAAACTTTCAAAAACCCAAAGGAAGTAAGCTGGAATGAGATGCAGTGGGGCCCCTTCAAACCACACTCCTCTGGTGCTGTCTGCCAGGATTTCAACATAAGGAATCACTTTCTCTGAGCCTTCCTAACAACTTGCCTGAGCTGGTCTCCAATTTCCCCCAACCCCTCATAGACACTCTTTTTCCCCCTCGCTACACCCCCCCCCCCCCCACCTGTCAGGATTTCCAAGACTCCAGGCTATGAGGAGAGAGACCTTTCTTTGGATCTTAGAAAGTTCCTTCTCAAGCTCCAGTGCCTTCTTTGTAATTTACATAGAGGGTTGAAAGAAAAGCCTTCTGCTCCCAGCAGGGAGGTCCCAGGTGAGTTTGGAAGGGGACTTCGCTGGTGAAAAAGCCTTCTAGAGTCTTCCCAAGCCCCATTTCCCCAGCCTCACAGTGTTCAAACAAAGAGCCTCATGACTGGCCCAAGTTATATCTTTATCCTTCTTGATTATTTGTACACATATAAGACTCCATTTAAATAGTGCTATGGGAATTGAAGTATACCTTAGAATTTAGTTGGTTGGCACTTTTCTACATTGATGAATGGTCAACCATTAATCTATCAAGAAAAAGGAAGCACCTATCGGATATCAGGACACCCCATTCCCACCTTAGCCTCCAGATGCCAAGGGGAGAATGGCTTTGCCACATTACTGAGGTGGGGGAGAAATGTTCCTATAACAAATAAACCTCAGACATATACAGGATAAATATACAGCAATTAGGGAGGGCCCACTAATAGCTGAAAGAATCAGAAAAAGTCTTTGGAAGGATGGGTGATATCATGTGGGTGGAATCAGCCAGACTTAGAAACTGATCAGATATAGGGTATGGTAATGAGGACAGGACAAAACCTAAGGTCCATCCAGGCATGAAGGGATAGGACATGAATGACCAACAGAAGGAGACTGAAATGGGTCACTCTGCTGGCTGGGAAGATAGGAGCATGAAAACCCACCAAGGAGAGACTATCACAGTCACAGAGAGAGTCATATTGGGAGGTGGTGACTTCCCCATCCTCCAGGTCTCCAGTTAGGTGCTAGATGGGTATTAGTGTGGTGTAGCGGGGGTTCCTTTTGGATATGGGCTAGCCTATATGGCTACCAACGTCCTGAATTCGGCAATCTTGTGACTATCTAGAAACAATGGTCAACAGTATCCAAGAGTGGAGCTCAAGAAGGCTAGATGTCTACTATGCCTATTGAAAAAAGTCCACTGGATTTAACAAGAAAGAGATCTTTGGTTACCTGGGAAAGAGAGGTTTCCATTTTGTGTTGGAGGCAGAAGCCAGGCTACAAAAGTTTGGAAATTGAATGGGAAGTAATGTCAATGGTTGTGATGGCAGGGAAAATGTTGATGAGATGGTCACACAAAGATTTTTTTTAAAGGAGAAAGACAATCTGGGTATGTTTGTTGCCAGCAGAGAAGGAGGCAGTGGATAAGGAAAGGTTAAAAATTAGGGAGAGGGGCAAGGAATGATGGAAAGAGATTGGAAGAAACCAATGCAAGCAGAAAGAGAGGGTTGGCATGGGCAAGAATAGGGACTATTTCCTCTGCTCAGACCCAAGCAAAGAAAGAGAAGAGGAAAGAGTGCTGAAGTGATTAAAGTATTACATTGGGGAGGACAGGAAGCTTGGGACATATGGCTGCCATTTTATTCAGTGAAGTATGAGGCCAGTTCCACCACTGAGAGGTGGTGATGATGCAATTGCTAACTACCCTGCATAGTTCTGCAAAGAACTTGGCTTCAGGGTTACCGATAATCACAAATCTTACTTGTTATCTCCGTGGATTTCAAGTTCTTCCCTAGCTGTCTACTTTAAAAAAAAAAAAAAGATGGCATTTTAATTTCAATTGTGACAATTCCTAAGGAAAGAACATGGCTGCCATCATCCTAACATCTACCAAAAGGGACTTCTCATTTTTTTCTTTTTCCCTCAGAAAGTGAAAGTATTTTATTTCTGAGGAAGGTCAATCATGCTGCACATTTTCCAATAGTTGTCGCATAGTATGAAGCAGGAAATTTCTCCTCCCCACATCCTGAGAATACAGGACTGGCAAAAGCAAAAAATTAAACCACATCTGTAAAGATTTAGCACCAGCATAAAAATAAAAACAAAGCATTTAGTATAACTTTTTTGGTTGGGGTCCTTCCCTTTAGAGTTGGTGCCAAAACAAAAGGACTTTTGTAGGGAGGAAATTCCTGGAAGCCAAGATCGATACTACGCCATTCACTTGGGAGGATGCGATTCTCCCTTTCTCCTTAGTTGTAAATCTTTTGTGTCTCATATAGGCAAGTGCCAGAGTTCAATCAGGGTCCTTTGGTTCTGGGTTCCACTGGGGCCATGCCTACCAGTACTCAGGCTGGGACAAGCTTGTGGGGCTGGCTGTCAACATTGATGGAATTTCCCCTGTCCATAATCATCCATAATCATCTGGATTGTGTTTGGGACATTCAGGGCTCTTAGGGCTGCTGTAGACAGTGTTAAAAAGGAGGGCTGGCTTTGCAAGAACCAGAGAGCAAAGAATAGATTAAAAGCTTTATTATTTCAACTGCTGTGCCCCAGGGTTTCATGCTACCCTCTATGAAGCAATCCTATAGCATGTGGGAGTATCATGATGGCCTAAGGGATTGAACAGGTGTTCAACATTATCAACAGGTGTGGATAAACATTTCAACCACCACTCCTCAGTCTGCCCTTTGGTCTGTTAAGTACATAAGGTAGTGTTTGGCACACAGTAGACATTTAATAAATGTTGATCAGTTGATTGATAATTAATTCTCTCTTACTAGGGTCAAAAGCACTCAAGGCATATATTCTGATATTAATTCGTAAATCCCTACAGATATATTAATTAGCCTTGAGCCCCCACTCCATTTTATAAAAGCCTCTTTTTCCATGAACTTTCTTTCTTCAGCACGAAATCCCAATCTCATAGATTTAGACAAAGTGTCCTGGCTATATATTTTTTATTGGCAGTGGCTATCTTGTTAGTCTATGAACAAGACTCTCCATCCCCCTCCTCCATATACTTTCACTGACTCATCCCCTATGCCTGGAATGTATGTCTTAGTCTATATCTCCTGGTTTCCTCTCCGTCTTTCTAGATAAAATTCTGCTGTCTCCAAGAACTCTCCTCCCCCAAGGGGCTTCCCTGGGAGAGCACCTCTAATTTATCCTGCACATTTCTTGTCGGTACACAGTTGACAGGCAGTCTCTTCCATTAGACTTTGAGCTCTTGAGAGCAGGGACTGGCTTCCCTCCCATGCCCCCTACCAAATGTAACTACTAATTGAGAAATGTCACAACTAGTCTCACCTATTGGAGTGGCAGATTGTGTCAACAATCCATTTCTCTGGAAGATAGCTGGGATTTTGCTTTTTAAAAAAGCAATCATACATGAACCCATCAACCCACCAAGGCTCTGCACAGGATATGAAATGGGAAGAGGGCGCTGGCTTTGGAGGAAGCCCAGGGTTCCAAACCTGCCTCGGTGGTTTGCTTCTTTTCTTCCTTGGGCAATGGCTCAGTGTTCCCATGTGTAAACTTGTGTAGAGTGGACAAGTGAGATCAAAGGTAATTTCTCCCATAAAAAGGAAACTTTATGTCCCCTAGATGCACTTGACCTTTCCTTGCTCCCCTCCCCCCCACAAAGGAAGCAAGTAATTCATTGAAAGGTTAAACTCAGTTCAGACAACAGAAAGTACAGAGGTGGAGTATTCACTTGGGTCTCTAGTTTGTAGATCTGGTCTCCAAGAAATGCTTGCACCATATTACTTGCAACTGAATGGACATGAGGGTGGGGTGCCAGAAACCTTGCCCTATTTACTGAAGCTACACCTACTGAAGCTACACGGATTTACTACTGGGGAGCAAGGCCAGGAGATAAGGGCGGTCACGAGACTATTCTCCTCTGGCCAGTGGCTGACCTGAGATTGAGAAAACCTGGATTTGGAAACCATCCCTGATGGGCACCCCAATGGTGGCATCAGTTATCTGGTTAATCTATGTGGTTGGGTAAACAGAACTAAGACCACAGACAGCCAACTAGGCCTAGTCAATGCTCTTCCCTAGGTCAAGTTCCACTGGCCTTGGGCAGCCAAGGGCACTCAAGAGACTGCTCAGTCTAAGTCCCTCTTTTTAGAGAGGGAGAAACTGAGGTCCCCTGATGTGAGATTTGGAAGAGGGGAGCCTGAATACCTAGAGGAAGTCTGGAAAGGGCTCTTATAGGAGGTGAAGCTGGGGTTGAGCCTTGAAGCAGATTCAAGGCAGAGGAGCATTCTTGGCCTGGAGGGCCATTGATGCAAAGGCATGGAGGTGGGATATCATGTGGAAGAACAAACTTAAGACAGCCTATCTAGAACACAGAGGGGCTAAGGGATGTGGTACTGTAAAACTGACCTAGAAAGGGAGGTGATAAATGCCGATCAAAGCAGTTTGCTTTTTTAAATCAGCCATTGAAGATTCTGGAGGAGGGGGCTGACAGATCCCAACTTGTGTCTAAGGAGTGTCTCTGGTGTGGATCATGGATTGGAGAGGGGCTGGACTGAAAGCAGAGAGCCGGTTCAGGGGACAGAGGAGTGGGAAAGATATGGGAGATGATGATGAGCAGGTTTCATCAGACTGCATGGGGTACAGGAAACAAAAAGGCCATGCCCTAAATGGATTGTGAGCTTGTAGCCCCTATAGGGCAGAGTAAACAGTAGACATGCAATCAATGAGTAAAAAAGCATTAATTAAGGGTTTACTGTGTGCCAGGCACCATGCTAAGGGCTGGAGATACAAATATGAACAAAGAAGACAGTCTTTATCCTCAAGGAGCTTATAATCTAATGAGAAAGAGAGCATCTAAGGGAATGGTGGCCAATGAGGAGGGTTCTGGAGAAGGAAGATAGAGAGCATGAGGATCCATTGGAGTAACCAGAGGAAGGGGACAATGGTTGGAGGTGACTTCACCAGGAATGGGAAGGGTGGATTTGATTATTGTTCTGGGAGCTAGAACTGAGAATAGGGGATAGGGGAAGGGAGGGGGCCAAGGATGGCCAAGAGATGGACTGAAAGGGAGAAGTGGGGAGGATATGGAGGAATGCTCACCAAACAGCCCAGGGTCACAGGGGGTAGACCAGACCTTAAACTTGGGAAAGAGCAGGAGCCTGATGAAAAGATGGTGACCAAATGCTGGCCAGTCTTGGGAAATGAACCCCGGGTACAATGTGTCCCATGTTGGAGTTTATCTGATCACCTTAAATCAGATAACCTGACAGACTTGATTCTCACCCCCTAAAGAATTCTGCATTAAATAAGTCATTTTAATGAGCCTTGACTGAATAAAAATCTGCTTATCTATAGGCAGGTTCAGTCCTATTTGGGGGTAGTTTGGTGGCACAGTAGATAGAGTGCCAGGCCTGAAGTCAGAAAGAACTCATTTGAACTCAGCTGGGTGACCCTGGGCAAGTCACTTCACCTTGTTTGCCTCAGTTTCCTCATCTGTAAAATGAGTTGGAGAAGAAAATGGTAAACCACTGCAACATCTCTGTCAAGAAAATCCCAAATGGAGTCATGACAACTCACACATGATTGTGCAAATGATAGCTATCAGTTTGATTTAATCAGTTTCAATGGGCATTAGCTGAATATCTGCTGTGCACAGCTCCTCCTTCAGGTGTTGAATAGGGGT
Source organism: Bettongia penicillata ogilbyi (assembly GCA_023548195.1). Taxonomy (NCBI): domain Eukaryota; kingdom Metazoa; phylum Chordata; class Mammalia; order Diprotodontia; family Potoroidae; genus Bettongia; species Bettongia penicillata. The sequence goes on from JAJHZJ010000590.1 coordinate 4,108,917, forward strand.
GGATCCCATTTGATCCAATGGGGAGGAGAAGTGTGTTCACAAATAGCTTCGGTTCAAGGATGTGTACAGACAAAAGACCAGGTCAAGAGATTGGAGAAATCCAAGGGGAGGAGGCAGAGGGCAGTGAAAAGTCAGGAGAGGCTCCTGGAGAAGGTGCCACTTGGACTGAGCCCTGAAGGAAGGGAGGGATGACTCCACAGATGGAGGAGGAAGATGGGAGATAGCAGGGCAAGAATAGGGACAGAGGAGGAGCCCCATATGGGACTAGGTGAACAGTAAAGGTATGACAGAGGACCTTGAATACAGTCAGGAGTTTAAATCTTATTTAGTAATGGATGAGGGACTCCTGAAAGTTCTGAAATAGAATGCCAGGCATCAGACAGGTGAGAACAATAGTTGCCTCTAATGATAGCAATCTACCAAAGAGTACTTGCTGTAATTACAATCTGTCCATGTGTGGCTTGTTCCAATCACACTTAACATCGAGTTCCTTACCACCCTTCCCTCCTCATTTTCCCATTCTGTATGACCACACAGTCCATTAACCAGCATTGATTAAGCACCTATTGTTTGCCAGGCACTGTTAAAGAGGTGGGAATAAAAGGACCCCAAAAGTCCCAGTCCTCAAGGAACTTACATCCTCTTATGCTAAGGACCCTCAATATCCTTTGTTTCACTGAGCCCAGGCTTGGGGATGGTACCCATCAGTGTCTGTCCCTGACTCTCCGTAATAGCTAAAAGAAATGTGATATACCTTGACTGGATGAGAAATGATACAATCTCCACCCTTGTTACCCTGTCTCCACTTTTCTCTCTACTGAAATCTTTCTGGCCCCCCAGCCCGTTCCGTCTAGGCCTTGCCTTCTCTTCTTTCTCTGTGCTTCTGGTCCCAAGGTTTCCGTTGCCAAGAAGAGATTTTCACCTCCCAACTTACCGTTTCTGGCTTGTCTCCCTTGTGCTTATTTTAATGTCATTTGTGTATCATGACATACTTTTCCTCCCCATGACCTCCACTGATTGGTGGCTGTGTTGTAGCCCTCTGGCTATCCCCTGCAACCCAGGACAGTGCCCTGTGCAGGGTGAGAGTTTGTTAAATGTTTCTTGGATGGAATCAAATTGGATTCTCTGAAAAATGTCTCATTACTTTGCTGGACCTGCTACAGTATAAGCCCCATGAGGGGAAGGATTAAGTTTAAGTTCCACTTTTTATTTCCTCAAGAAAGTCTGTACACAATGGGTGTTCTTCCCCTGTCCCTCCTCAAAACTGCCTGGCAATTCTCATGTTCCTTTGGCCCTTGAAGTAGACTGTTTGCAGCAAGATGGAAGAAAGGCGGCCATTGATCTGATTTCTGTGAGAAGGAGACAAATATTTACATTAAGGCAATAAACTGCTTTTTTGGACCTAGAAATGGAAAAAAAAATTCCTTCCTTTGGTTTCTGGATTGGAATATGGAAGGAAAGGTTCATCCAGTCTAGGGGAACTTTTTTCTAAAATGTGGTTATAGACTCTCCCAGGAAGGGACAATGAACAATGAGGGGAGCCTTTACTCTGGAATTAATTCTGATGGGGACCTCAAGAGAAAAGAACCACACCACCTTAGAGTTCAGACAGACAAGGACAGGGAGAAGCAGGCAGTCTAACATACACTCTGGTCTTCAAGAAGAGAGAGTTCTTTTTATAGGCTCCGAGAAGCAATCGACAGGTTCCCATGGTCAAGGGACCCCTGAACCAACGGGGGAATCAGAAGACCTAGAGAATGAGGCAATGGCAAAGTATTCCGGAGGAGGAAGCAAAAGGGAAGAGGTATCCAGACAGACCGGTGTGGCTGAGTACAGTGGGGGCTTTGTCCCAATGCAGGACAGAAGAGGTGTAAGCTAATGGCTATGCGCATGTCAAAGATTTATGGGTTTAGTTGGCAACAAGCTTGCTATGAGTCAAGAGTGATGTCGCTGCCAAGAATACTCACAGAATCTTGGGCTTTGTGAACAGAAGGACAGTGTCCAGAAAAAGGGAGGCTAGAGTCCCACGCAGTTCTCGTCCACAGCTAGACCAGGGCTGGGATATTACAACCAGATGGGAAACGGTCATCTCCAATTTTCTACTCTCCTGATTAAGTTTTCCAGTGACTGGGGGTTGTGCTAATGAATGTGCAAATGATGCTCTGTCCATCTCATTTTAGGAAGGGTTGCTCATAAACTGCAAGGCAACCAGGAAACCACGTAGACAAAGGACCTGGAGGAATTAAGGGGATTTAGCTTGGAGACGAGAAGACTTGGGTGGTGGGGGAAGGGGCTGGGGTGGTTTGAGAGCTGCTTTCAAAAGGTGGGAAGGAGAATAGATTTATTCTGTGAGCCTTCAAAGGGTTGAACAACAAGGCAACAACAAAAATAAGCATTTATTATGCCCTTACTATATGCTAGGGACTGTGCTAAGTGTCAGGGATATGAATACAAGAAAAAGTAAAGACCTAAGTGCAGAAGTTTCAGGGTGGTGGATTTCCTTATTGGAGCTGGGCAACAAAAAATAGGTTATCTGGGGAGGTATTTGGTGGTAATGGGGGGGGGGCCCTTGGAGTTTACTGAGTAGGGGAAAATCACTTTGGTGGCTGAATGGAAGAAAGAATGAAGTTGGGAGAGATTTGAGGTAGGCAGACCTTGCTGCAGCTATTTCAGGGGGAACCTTCATCAGGGTAGTGGCAGAGCACCTGGGTCCAAATTCTGCCCAGCTCTGATGCTCACTATTTGTGTGACTTTAGGAAAGTCACTTCATTTCTCTGGGGCTTGGTTTTCTAGTATACAATGTGAGAGTGGGGGCAGACTAAATGATCTCTGAGGTCCTTCAGGCATGTTGTCAAATGCTTTCAATGAGGGTGAACACAGCATCAAGGTCAACTACCGTACTGATGGTAAGTTTTTCAATTTGAAAAAGCTACAGGCCAAGACCAAAGTGGAGGAAGTATTGGTGCATGATTTTCTGTTTGCAGATGAGTGTGCACTCAGTGCAGCCTCTGAAGCTGAGATGTAACAAAGTATGGATCAATTCTCTATTAATTGTGATAATTTTGGCCTAATAATTAACACCAAGAAAAACAAGTGCTCCATCAGCCACCACCACACCATCCATACGTGGAACCATCCGTTACAACAAATGGAGAAGTTTTGAATGCTGTGTATAAGTTCACTTACCTTGGTAGTGTACTTTCCAGAGATGTACACATTGACAATGAGGTTGATGCGTGCATTGCCAGAACTAGCTCAGTGTTTGGGAGGCTCCAAAGAAAAGTTTGGGAGAGAAGAGGTATTAATTAGACTGACTACCACACTGAAGGTCTACAGAGCCATTGTGCTGACCTCATTATTGTATGCCTGTGAAACATGGACAGTTTACCAGCACAATGCCAGGAAACTGAATCGCTTCCATTTGAACTGTCTTAGGAAGATTCTGAGGATCACCTGGCAGGATAAGGTATCAGACACTGAAGACCTTGCTCTAGCTGAACTGCCAAGCATTCAAACTACGCTTCAGAGAGCGCAACTCCGATGGGTTGGCCACATTGTTCAAATGCAAAATGTACGCTTGCCAAAAAGGCTATTTTGTGGAGAAGTCACATGGGGCAGGCGATCACAAGGTAGTTGGAAGAAGCGATACAAGGACACTCTCAAGGTCTCTCTCAAGAACATTGGATTTGACTGTGCAACGTGGGAGACTGGCACAGGACCGCCCAGCATGGCATGCCCACATCAGAAAGGGTGCTGTGCTCTTTGAGCAAAGCAGAATTGAGATTGCACAAGGTAAATGCAGAATGTGCAAATTTGAAGTATTCACCCCAAATATTCATACAGACTATCTGTGCCCAACCGGTGGTAGAGCATTCTGAGTTTGTATTGGTCTGGTCAGTCCAGACCAACAGTTGGACACACTGACATTTCACTTTGTCACGGTGATGTCATCTTGGTCCTCTCTGACAATGAAGGACAAGAACCAACCGAAAGGAAAATGCATTCCCAGGGTCAGGGACAGAAGGAAGGGTGCATTCAGAAATGAGAGTTTACTTGTAAAAAACAAAACCTTTAATCAAATGTCTTTTTTATTATTAAGAGAATGAGGTTTGCTGTGGCCCCATCAGCATGTGGTTCAAGCCATAATTGTTCTTTAATTGTTTAATGGTGAATTAAATTAACCTGGTCTCCCTAACTAGACTATGTCTGAACTCCACAAGGTCAAAAATAAAGTCTGTACCACCCCCCAACACACACACACACTCACATACACTGACACACACACACACCACACACACACCACACACACAAACACACACATACCCCCACCACACACATACACACACACACACACATACTCACACACACACCACACACACCACACACACACACACCACACACACACACACCACACACACCACACACACACACACCACACATACCACACACACACCACACACATACACACACACTCACACACACACATACACCACACACACACCACACACACACACACACACATACACACACCACACACACCACACACACATACCCCCACCACACACACACTCATACACAGACACACATACCCCCACCACACACACACACACACCACACATATACACCACACACACATACCCCCACCACACACACACACACACACACACTCACACACACACATACACACACACACACACACACACACATCCCTGCTCTTTTAAAGATACTTGCTAACTCGATGATTAATGAATCACAAACTGCCAAGAAACTTTGAACAATAACAACTTCTGGAAAACTGGCAATAGTAAGAAAAAGAAAACATTGGTTCTTGATTCAGAGGACCTGGGTTCGAATCTCACTCCTGCTACCTACTAGTTCTGTGACTTTGGGCAATTTATTTGACCTCTCGGACACTCAGTTTCCTCAGCTGAGATGAAGTGGTTGGACTAGATTTCTTTTGAGGTCCTTTCCAGCTCTATCTATGACTGCATCCCTCCCAAGTCATAAGATATTACACATATTTAAAGCCTAATAATAAATATCAGCCAAGCCACATGGCTTCTCTGGGCCTCAGTTGCCTCATCTGTAAAATGGGGGGGGTGTTGGACTCTACGTCTCTATGAGACTGCTGTTGTAGTTTATCATTTGTTCTTGAAGAGGACCATGACAGCAGGGAGTGACAGTCCCTGTCATTCCATGACATGCATGTGAATTGGATTTAAGTGAAGGAGGGCTGTGCCAAGTCAGCAGCCTTACTTTCTCCTCCAGAAACCAGATACAGATGAGAATGACTGGAGATGGCCCAGGATACAGTGGGAGGCATTGGCTTTTTCAAGCTAAGGTCTTTAACAGGTTTAAGGTGCCAGTGCTTTGAAGGGACAAAGCCACGGTCACAGGGTATTTCAAACACCAGCCCTGGACTTCCCCCGCCCATTCTCCTCCGAAACAAATAAAACAAAGGATCTTGGGTCCAGAGGGTAACTTTCAGACAGTGGAAAAACAAAAGGCTTTTGAATGAAAGTCATTTAATGGAATGCAAAACCCATTTAAAGCAATGGTAGAAGCAGGAGGACTCAGACCTGTTCACTACATGTGAGTTCTCCAGAGAAGGGGCCCCAGGATCCCAGAGGGGAACCTGGGGGCCATCTCTCTAGTTTAAGCTGAAGCAGGACATTTGCTAATCCGGAGGAGAAAGCACTGATGCTTGCTAACCCAGGGGTGGTAAATGGAGATTTCATCAAGGAGATGACTCCTTTCCCAAGATCCTTCTTTTTCATTCTGGCAATATCATCCTGCTATGGCTAGCTTCCTGCCTGCCATATCTGCTGGTGAAGCCCAGAAGGTGCCATCTCTGGCAGCACATGGCGTATTACTGGATGACTATAATGATGGACTGGAGGATGTTTTCCAAGAGAGCTCTGGACTGAGACTGTCTCAACATGAGAGCTTTGGCTAGGGTATAGCTTCTATAAAAAAAGGGGATTGAGGAAATGAGGCCGGAGTGGGTATAATTAGCATCTTTGCCCTAGACTTGGCTCCTAGATCCAGGCCTAGAAGGGACATTAGAAGTCAGCTAAGCCAACCCTCTCATTTTACAGATGAGGAAACTGAGGTCGAGTATATCAAACTGCCTCAGAGTCAGATGGGCTGTCCCTAACTGGCTATGTGACCTGGCACTTGCCACCCCTTTTATCTGGGTCTCAGTTTCCTTGTATGTAAAAAAGGGGCACAGACAAGGTCCTTTTCAACTCTAAAAAAAAAATCTCCTCTTCCCCTCACTCCCACAAACACTGAAAAAAGTTCCCCAAAGCAAACAGCAAATGAGACATCCTGAAATATCCAAGGACACGGGTATTTATTTGGTCCTTTCAGCCTTGAACACACATCACCAACTCACCTGTGGAATGGTTGCCATGGGTGGGCTTCCTATTATCAAGGGGGGGGCAGGGGGGGCGCTGCCACTGCGGCTGTCTCACAAGCCACAGCTCGGATTCAGTCTCCCCTGGCAACGAGGCCATACAGCACATTCACCATTGATTTAAATTTTCTTCAGAAGCAGCTGCTCAGTTACAGGCAATACTCAAACCTCTCCCAAAGGAGAGGCCGTCATCCCCCTTGTTAAGGAACCCAGATCCCAGAGAGCCCCAGTATTGAGAGCTGGGATTCCCATCCACCTTAACAAGGAGCCATCCCCACGCTCCCCAGGAGACGCAGCACCTCACTTTCCTCCCTGCCTCTGCTTTCAATATTGGAAATGGAGACCCATCTTAGATCCTAGCTTTCTGTGACTGATTGCCACATTCCAAACCGCTCCAAGACAGGGCCAGTGTCTCAGCACAGCTTGTATCTACTCCACAGCTTCATTAACAAACACAGTGCCCCTCTGCCCATTGTGTTCAAGAAACACTGATTAAATTGGTTAAATAGCATGCGTTTATGTAGCACCCTAAGGTTAGCAAAACACTTTACATATTTGAGCCTCACAAGAACCCTGTAAAGCAGACACTTCATTTTACAGAGGAGACTGAGGTGCAGATATTTACAAAGCGTCAGATCTCCTTGGAAAAAAATTATTATTATTTTAAAAATTCTATTTCTTTACATTCTGTAAAAGGAGAATCTGAGCTGGGAGCATCTTTGGTGTTGTTACCTCCTACGTGACAGCTTTCTTGATCTCCCCACTTCTAGTGGCAGCTAAGTGGCGCAGTGGATAGAATGCTGTGCTTGGAGGCAGGGAGACTCGAGTTCCAATCCCACCACAGACACTAGCTGTGTGACTTTGGGCAAGTTACTTGGCCTCATTCAACCTAAGTTTCCTCACCTCAGGTTTAAACCAAAGAACTGGAAATACCTGCTGCTCACAGTTAACCCAGGCCAGGAGTTGGGGTACAAAAGGAGGAAAACAAAAGAATCTGTGACCTCAGGTTGCTTACTAAGTCTCATCTCATATAAAACTTCCTCCAAAATCCTAGAGCTGAATGTGTCCTTCAGAAGACATCGAGTGACATTCACCATGGGCTATAGTTAGTCTCTCACCTGCTCCCATTCTGTCAACCAATGCCTTAACCAGGGATGCTGACCAAAGTCCTGGTCTGTGTCCTACCCTATTTGGGGGGGTCTTTGATGCATCAGGACTCCTTTCTCTTTCCTGGCTCCCCTTTTCATAGATGAAAGATTCCTTGAAGGAGCAAACATAGGCCATAATTAACGAGGGACAGGATGGGTGAAATGTTGACTTTGCTATCTCTCCCTAGAACGCTTCAGTCCTAGCCAGACTGGTTCAGCTGGTATTTGACATTTCAGATCCCAGCAATATGAGCCAGAGCTGCAGGAATCTTTTGAGATCACTTAGTACAATCTTCCCCTCTCCTTCAACCCACTAGATAAGTAAGCTGAAGGTCCCAAACGGGGGCAGTGACTTGATAGTGACTGTGGTGGAACCAGGATGGAAATCCAGAGTTCCTGGCTCACCTGTCAAAGGATCATAGATTTAGAGCCGGAAAGGACCTTGAAGGTCTTCAAGTCTGGTCCTCTCATTTACAGGATAATCAAGAAATAACAACAGAGTCTAGGCAAAAGGGTTTGGAGAAAGCTTTTGGAGAAAGCTTCTCTAGAAGGTGGAATTGTAGCTGGGACTTAAAAGAAGCTGGGGACATCAGGAATCATCAGAGGAGAGAAAGTGCTTCCGGGCATGGGGGGGACAGTCAAAGAACATCGGGAGCCCACAGATGAGGGGTCTTGTTCATGGAACAGCTGGTGAGGGCCTGCACCAGAGTGGAGTTAGCAGTACCAGGAGGGAAGGGACTGGATTGGAGAAATGCTGAAAAGATGAAATTGGCTTGCCTTGGACATTGGGAGTGAGAGACAGTGAGGAGTCCAGGCCAACTCCTGGGCTGTCAACCTTGGGGGCTGGAAGGACGATGGTGCTCTTTGCAGTAAGAGGGAAGGTAGAAGCAGGGTGGACGTGCAGATAATGAGTTCTATTTGGGATATGTTGAGTTTAAGATATCTACTGGACATTCAGATTGATGATGAGATTGAGATGTCCAATTGGCAAATGGAGATCAGTAGAGGATGGAACAAGGTAGAAGAGTTTGAAAATCCTTAGCAAAACATTAATAATTTTTGAGCTGATGAGATCACCAGAGAAGTAGTATAGAAGGAGAAGAGGGCCCAGGACAGAGGCCAGAGGAAGCCCTATAATTAGAGGGCATATGGAGGAGGATCCAGCAAATGGGATTACCACACTGCCCTACTCAGACCACTCCTTGGCTCAGCTCCATTGCTTCTCCACCAAGATAGCTTGATGTATTTCCTTCCTTCTCATCTACCCTCAGTCTACTGCCCCCAGCTGCTGGAGCAGAACCTGCCACTGAGATAATCAGACTTTTTGATATCCCTACTGTAAGCTTACTTTGAACCCCAAGGCCTCCTGGTGTGTTCCCCAAAATATGCCTACAGGTATGGGGGCAGTCTTGTGATTCATTGGTATCAGAATTTCCCAAATGAAGAAACTCATTCCCAATGCAGGTAGGAACTTTCTCCAACTTGCAGAGTCTCAGAGATGTCTGGGACAGCGAGGATACTGAGAGGTTAAGTGACTTGTCTGATGGGTTCAGAGATGGGACTAGAACCCAGGACTTTTAGTCTCAGAAACCAACTTTCTTCCCAAAATGCCAGGCTGTCTCTCCTTTCTTCAAAATCCCAAAGATATTCCCAAGCCCCATCCTCTGAAGCAGATCAAATACCAGGCCTTACTTACCCTTTGGGGAAGCCCTAAAGCTTTCACTGAAAAATATCTCATCTATCCCATCCCAGGAACCCAGCTTAGACCTTATCTCTGAGTTTCTCCAGGGTATATTCCACTACTGCCACCCCCATTTTTATTTTTGGTCTGAACTGGCTTTGTAAACCTAAGCTATGTAAATGGGTTGTTGAGGATGACCATGATGGAGGGGTCCTTCCAAAGCAAGAAGAATGTCTTCTTCCTTGTGACTCAACTCCAGTGATAGCCACATGGTCAATATACATGTATACCCCCCTTTCTGATTCTATGCAGGGCCTTCTTAATTTCTTGTCTCACCCCAGACCCCCTTGACTTTTCTCATTCAGAGGCAAAAAGAGGCAAGAGGAGGAGGGAGGAAAAGAGGGAGAGAATGAACAGGAGAATATCCCCTCCTTGTGCTATACCCCTGGTGACTTCACCTGGTCACCACCTTGTCTTCCTGTTGACTGCCCTACTCACCCAAAGCATTGGAAGGGGTCAGGGCTGGTGGCCAAGAGGGAACAGGAAATGTCACAAGGTCTCCACAAGTATGCCTCCATGGGTAGCCCACAGATTTGGGGCCTCCTCCCTCCCCCTCTCCCTAACCCTAACCCTAACCCTAACCCAAGACTTAAAGGAATAATCAGCACTACAGAAATTCAAAGAATTCTGTTAGAGGCACCTGGGGAAAAGGAGGCCTGAAAGGAGATAGAGACCTAACCTTGGGAAACAGGCTGTGTCCTCTAGGCTGCTGTCTCCATGGCTACAGTGGGGTGGGAGGGACACCTCTTATTTCTCACCTATTGAGACCTGCCTTCCAACAACATTGAGATGTGACCTAACTGGTCCCATGAGAACAGGAGCTCATCTTCTGTGCCCTGTTGGGAGGCCTCTGTTTCTCCTTGAGGTTTCTCCTTGTTCCACCTTCTTAGAGTTTCTTTCTTTCTCTTGGCTTCTTTTTTTGGGAGTTCTCCCCCTTCCCACTCCCTTCCTCCCCCAGAACCATATCAAACTCACATGCACATTGCAATGTTTTGACCTCTATGAAAGCCTGGTTAAGAGGGGAGGTGTGAGGCACATACAGCTGGGAGATAGAACACATGTGTAGATAAAGTTCCCAATAAATAAAGTTCCACCCTGACAGCATAGAGTATACAGTTATGGCAAAGACTGAAAGACTCAGGCAACCAACGATCTCTGACTAGACTTGGGCTGGGTCCTGTTGGGCCTGGATCAGCCTAGGCTATTGTTGTGTTATGTTGGACGACCCAGAATATCCAGAGGCATCTCTCTCTCCATCTCTTTCGCTGCCTCTTGTCTCTCTCTTGACTCAGGTACACAGCCACAGCCTTAGAACTTGGGGAAGGCTTGAGCTGGGCTCTAGCCTCTTTGTCTGAGGAAAGGAAGGAGTGCTGAGCTGAAAGGCTAATACTTCACAACATTTTCAGAGCTATCCTTTGTGGTATGTATGTTCATCCTTCTTTGCCAAAGCAGACCATGCCATCAGAGAAATGATGACATGACTTGCACTTGACTTTGTTTTGAGTGAGGGCTGTGCAGGTCACCAGCCTCACTTCTCCTCCACAGCCATCTGAATTCAGTGACCAGATATTCATCAGGATGACTGGAGATAACTCAGGATGAGGAAAATGGGGTTTAGTGACTTGCCCAAGGTCACACAGCTAGTGAGTGTCAAGTGTTTGAATTCAGGTCCTCCTGACTCCTGAACTGGTGCTCTATCCACTGCACCACCTAGCTGCCCTACCCTTTGTGGTAGCCCACACTCAAATGGATCTGTGACCAATCAAGCAGGTCACAATCCTTCTTTGCTCGTATGCCTCTTGTCCCTGCTGTCCTCTGGAGCCCACCCCTCATGCCCAAGTCCTTTGCTTTCTTCCCCTGTCCCCCTCCAGACTGGCTGTCCTCACTCCTGCCCTCATCCATTGGGGAATGACTGAACAAAGAGTTGCATGACCATTATAAGAATGCAAACAAGTCCATGACAAACATGAGGAATTTGGAGAAATGTGGGAAAAGTTGAATGAACTTAGACAGAGAGAACAGGGGACATAATGACTACAAGCAAATGAAATGAAAACACCAGTATGAACTGGAAGGAGAAAAGAAAACATGACCCACATCCCTCATTAGGGGAGGGAGGCAGAAGATTATAGGTGGCAAATATAACTGACGTTATCAGCCCTGGTTGTTTTATTGGTGAATTTTGCTCAATTGTTTTTCTTCCTTGCTGGAAGGGTTTCAATGTGGGAGGTACATGGCAAATAACTGGGATATTCAAAAAAGAAGAAGGGTATTGTTTGCAAAACATTTCCCAGTTTTTTCAAGGGATTAGGATAAAAGAAGTAGTTCGAAAGGAACCATGTGTAAAAATTAAAAATAACAAGTCCAAGGATGAGAAGTCGATAGCTTCGGTTTAAAAAAGTGGTTGGAATTTGGACTTCGTGCTTTCTCACAGTCCTCTCCCCAAGACTGGGCTTAAGCAAGGTTTAATGATTTACATGTTCATGTTCATAAGTAACAATTTCATATGTAGTTTTGATGATGATTAAACCCTGCAAATTGGGGCTTTCACGGATCCCATGTGTTTATACTACTCAGAGAATCGATGCTCTCGGTCCCGTAGGGCAATGAGGCAGGTCATCTGTTTGTGTGATGGTTAGTGCTTTGGAAATGACACGGGAGAGAAGGAACCGCCTCTCACTGCCTTCTCTCTGGATCTGTCATGGGGGCTAGAACCTGGAGTTACCATTGCATCTGGGATACCTACCACACCTATCCTCAGGGAGCGCACATTCCACTAACCTTCTCCAACACTCTTAGTTTCACCTTTTACTCTAATTTCTTATACCCTCGAGCCAAAGTTGGGAATAAAATCCACCTTACTTGTTCTGCAATAAACTGTTGGACAGGCCACATCTTGTACCATGCTAACATGCCATTGGCAGCATTCTGAATTCAAAACTATTGCTAAAAAGGAAATAAACACTCATGGTTTCAAAATATCAAGACTACTTGTTTAGTCATGTCTGACTCTTCATGAGGTTTGCCATTTCCTTCTCCAGCTCATTTTACAGATGACGAACTGAGGCAGACAGGTCACGTAGCTAGTAAGTGTTTGTGGGAGGATTTGAACTCAGGTCTTCCTGACTCTAGGCCTGACAGTCTATTTACTTTGCTACCTATCTGCCACAAAGCTACTTGAATAAACCAAAATTTGGCTTGTGTTTCAACAATCCCTGAGAAAAATGAGCAGCCAAGATACAAACATTCTAAATCCACAGTCTTAATGTACAATAGAACAAGTTCGATTCCCCTACTTATTTATGCAACGAAGACAGAAATACTTCAGTATCCCAAGTCCTTAGAGATAGTAGGCACTTCATAAGTGCTTGTGGAATGAATGAATGAAAAGTCTGTGATAAACTCTGAAGACATGGCATTGTCCCTGTTCTTTAGGTCCATCCAGTTATACAAGGGACTCAAACTTTAGTCTTATTTGCATATGGCAGCCAAGTCTACTCATTTTTTCATTTATCAGACATATACTGTACACTTAATGCACCCCAAATACCGAGGCCCAAAGACAGACAAAGTCCCTGCCTTCAAAGAGTCCACACTGCTTGTACCCTGGGAAACAGAATCCAAATCAGACTATGAGGACAAAGTCCTAGGAGGTCAGGGGAGCAGTAACGTCCTTTTATGATCATATAATACCAACTCTGAGATGATATTTTTCTAGATAACTCAGTGGATAGTCCTATTGTGGGCCCAAGCCCCAACCAAATGGCAGCTTCAAGGATGTTTGACCTGACCTTCGGGCTAGCAGGGGGCTTGAGGTGGCAGCCTTGGTGGTCTTGAGGTCAGCACCATCCTCTTTAACACAAGACTGCCTGACTTATATAAATGACTTGAGAGCACAGGTCCTGCCTTCTCTAAAGCCCATGGGAATCAAGTTTTCCATAAGCATGTTTTATAGGCCTGCTCTCGCACTGTGAATTCTGGACCCAAATCCAGGTTTCAAAAAGAATCTCCTAAAATACAAAGGCTGCCTGGTCGGTATTGATTGGGCCTCAGGAAATGTGTGGTTGATCTGAGGAGGCAGTTTGGAGAGACCACCACAGCTTTGTGGTCTACTAATGCAAGATTCTTGACCCTTTTTCTGTCCTGGACCCCTTGGGCAGTCAAGCTGGAAAAGCTTCAGTTTCAGTGAGAGGTCAGTGGAAACAATAGATGTCATTTTTCCATCCAGTTCATGGACCCTCTAAAATCTGTCCATGGATCCCAGGTTAAGAACCCCTGTGCCAGAGAGTCTCACATGAACCTTCCCAACTCTCTGGGTCTAATCCTCTTTTCAGTCAGTCAGGAAGATAGGCAATAAGCATTTATTAAGCACCTACTGCATGTCAGACCTTATGCTAAGTGCTAGGGATCCAAAAAAAAGCCTTCAATGGACTCATAGTCTATCAAAGACCACAGCAGGCAAAGAAGAGCTAGGATACTCGAGAGAAGGCCTTTTTGTAGGAGGCAGCATTCAGCTGGGATTTCAAGGAAAGCAGAGAAGCTTTTTCCCCTTCTCGGATATATTTTCCACCTTCCACTTTATCCCCCCTCATCCTATGCAGGGATCTGGCATTAGAGCTCAGGAAGGGAGATGAGACTGGAGAAGACTTGGAAGAAACTTTTCTGATTCCCTTATCAGGGTCCCATTCCCATTCCAGGAGGACAAGAGGAGAAATGAAAAGTGCTTGGGGCGATGCAGGACGAGACAGGAGTCTGAGAGCCTCAGGGCATCCTGGCCCCCTTCTCCTGCTCCAGTCTTCTTAGACCTGTTCTATCCAGTAACACTGGCCTCCTTTCTACTCCTTGAGCAAGGCACTCCATCTCCTGACTCCAGACATCTTCAAGGATTGTTCCCCCATACCTAGAATGTTCTGCCTTATCACCTTCCCCTACTGTCTTCCCTGAACTTCCCTTTCCTTCCCTGACCTTCAAGTCTCAGCTAAAGTCTCCCTTTCTGCTCTCCCCTTCAAGCTTGTGTGACCCTGGGCAAGTCAATTCAACCTGTCTGCCTCAGTTTTATCATCTGTCAAATGAGATGGAGAAGGAAATAGCAAACCACTCTAGTATCTCTGCCAAGGAAATCCCAAATGGGGTCATGAAGAGTCAGACATGAGTGAAAAACAACTGAACAGCAACCACAAAATCTATTGATTATGGCAAGTGTATCCTACGTAGGTATTGTTTGTCCATAGTCATTTGCCTATTGCCTCCCCCATTGGACTGTGAACCTTTGGGAGAAGGGACTATCTTTAACCCTTTTTTTGGTATCCCCAGCACCGGTACACAGTAGGTGCTTAATACATGCTTGTTGACTTGACTCCTCCTTATCCTTAGCCTCCCTGAGTTGCTAGACACTCTAGCCCACAGAGGTCTCATATTTTTTGCCACTTTCAATTGTCTGAGCCAGCTTCTGTTTCCTTACCAATTTGAGGGGTTTGGGTTTTCGTCTATTTTCTGATGAATCTGCAAAAATCAACATGGACACTCTTCTCTATTCCTATAGCATATGGGAACACTGTTGGGGACAGAGACCAGCCAGGTCGAGGGAAAACATATCAGGGTGACCCTCGCACTCTCTTGTTTTGGTCAAAGCTTCTCTTCCATCATTTTCTGTTTCCACAATGGTCTTATCTTTTGTTTCTTTCCCAAGAATTCTTGAGAGTCATAGATTTTCTCCTAGGGATGAGCAAGGAACTTCTCTTAGAAATACTTTGGAGTTAGAGGGCTGAATGGTTATTCAGAACAAGACAGGAAAGGAAACGGCTTTAATTGTAGCCAATTCCTACACCAAACTGGGCCTATCTTGTGAAAATACCATGGGTCAAGCCTAGTATGCTGTGGAGGAGTGGGGAAAGGGGTCAAATAGTGGAAGCAGACAAATAATAATGACAGATAGCATTTATACAATACTTTAAGATTTGGATTCTCACAATAGCTCTAGGACGTGGGTTCTGTTATTGTCATTTTACAGAAGAGGAAACTGAGACAAATGGGGTTAAGTGACTTGCCCAGGGTCACCCAGCTAGTAAGTGTCTAATGCTGGATTTGAAGTCAGATCTTCCTGATTCCAGGCACTATACCCTCTGTTACCGAAGGGAAAGATCCTTGAGTCAGCAGTCAGGTGACCTAGGTTCTTAGCTCAGATCTGTCACTGGTTAGTTGTATAACCTTAGATAAGATAGCTAACTCTCTGTGACTGTTTCTTCTGGGGAAAACAAAAAACAAGGATAATCTTTCCCCCTTTCAGTCCTTCCTCATTTATTTGTTCTGCCTCAGCTGCTTGTAAACCTATCCAGGTCTAGCACCAGACTTAAAAATCCCCTTCCATGGCTCCAGTCACCACCCTCCCATTCAACATTAATGTTGAATTTCATTAATTTTCAACGCCAACAGCATTCACTACTTCAATCCACTCACCTCCACCCACTTTGCAACCCCCTTATCCTCACTCATCCAAAACCAACTTTTGATTGAAATCTCTCTCTCTAACAAAGGGTTAACAAAGCTCTCTTAACTGTTCATTTCAATGAGTTATTCTCAGTTCTTCTCTTTGTCAATGGTAATGCTGTTTTTCTCATTCTCCTTCTAATTGGCTAGCCGCACTTCTTCTGTCTGGGTGTGGGGAGTCATTACCAATGCCCCATCCCCAAGCATGGGTATCCCTCAGATCCTCTGGGCTCCTTTTCTACTCTCAAAGCTTTCTCTCCTCCTGATCTCATCGGCTCCCTTCAGTCACCACCTTTACTAAATCATTCCCAAGTCCTAAGCTCTCCCGGAAACCTCACGCCCACATGATCAGCTTTCTAGCCATAATTCTTACCTGGATGAGGCCCCTCAAAGTCAAACCTTCTCCTGATTTCTGTTTCTGTCAAAGGGACCATGATCCTTCTAATCAGACAGCACCCTCCCCATTCGGATCTCCTCTCCTCCCATCCTTAGACCAGAATACTCCTTGTTGCTTCTGTCTCTCAGAATCAGTCCCTTGTTTCCTCCCAGACTCAGATCAGATACCCCCATGAGGCTTCTCTTGCTTTACCCAGCTGTGCCTGCTCTTCCCCCACCGACCCCCCAATTATATTTACATCTCTGTGTAGCTGAGTCCCACCAATAAAAATGTAAACTCTGAGAGAAAAGGGACTTTTTCATTTTTGTTTTTTAATCCTTACCCTGAGGAACGGGTGGGCAGAAGCTGTGAACACTTGAGTGCAGGTGTGCCCTGGTCACCCCCTCAGAGCTCTGAAGTACTTCTTTAAGACTATAAATTGCCAAGAAGGCACAATGCCTGGGAATGCCCTCAGCCAGTGACATCGAGGGTCCAAGGGATTTCCACTGAAAAGCCTTGAATGGCACAGTGAGCAGTAAAAAATTACCCAATGATCTTACAACTAGGTTTGGGCTCCTGATGATGAACAGTGTCAGTTTGGGAACATCCTCGCTTTGTTTCTGCTTGAGATTCGGAGCTTTAGGGGAAACCGTGAGCAATTATTGAATAAATATAAATGATTATGACTGGTGTATTAAATTAAGTAAGAGTTCACAATGCATTTACTGTTGTTATGGTTCAAAAGGACTGAAGAAACACAGAATGTTGGGGAACACTCCCCTTAGGCCATTGAGATCATCAGGCCAGCCCTCAGATGGCCCCATAATACCACAGTCACTAGTTAATGTATGCTGAATTAAACTCCCTGTATTCTGGGAGAGAGGGGGAAGGGGAAGTGTTGTAACAACCCCTAAATTCAGACACTGAAATCCATTTCCTAGCGTCTGGTTTGTAGCTTTTCTGTGATTTATGTGAGCATTTGTTTGTCTTTTAGAATTTTGTAACAGAGTCAGCCGTTCCCCCTGGGGCATGCAAATCAATTGATTTTGCCAGAAAATATGTACAGACACAGGTCTATTCTATACTAGTCTATGGAGACTCTCCCCACCCCCTTCTTCCATTTTCTGCACAAACAGGGAAAGCTGGAAAGCCATCTTGGCAACTGCCAGCCCAGGACCCCTGTCTGAAACAGATTGGGAGGACCGATACAGCATCCCTTCCAGCTATCCCCAGCCCTCCTAAGACCTGGCTGGCTAGACAAAGCATCCTCTAAAAAAAATCTCTTCTGCATGTGTAAATGTGGGGCTGGGGGTCTGCTTCTTTCCCCTTTGCTAGTGCAGAAATCCCATGGTCACATCATCCATCACTCATGGGGAGAAACCCTCTGCCGGCAAGCAAATGTCGGAGCTGAAATGGGTGGGAGGAGGAGAGAAGAAACCGATCTATGTCCTCATTTAAAAATGCCCTGATTTCACACAGAGCCTGGCTCTTTCACATGGATGCCTGAGTGGCCCTCATTAGAAAAAGAAGAAAAAACAGGGGGATGAGAGGTCCTTAGCATGCAGTTCCATGCTTTTCAGGAACTGGAGTGCATAGGGGTGTGGAGAGAAGAGGAGGAGGAGAAGGAGATGGGTTAGGAGGCCATTTTAGAGGGAGTCTGTTTTCTTAAGGTAGCAATTTCCCTGGCAGCTGGGGGTTGATGATGCTTGGGAGGCAGGCAGCCGCTCCACTCAGATAGCCCCGCAGAAGTGCCCCAGGGGGCACATCTAAGAGGGAATGGGATTCCTCTCCTCCCTAACTAAGCAGCAGAACATTCTGATTATTGCACTGAGAAGGGGGTGGGGGGGCTTGAACAATGGGAGACTGGGAGGCGGCGTTCTTAGCTGCGTTATGGAGAACAGGATTTTTGTGGAGAAAGTACCACTGCCAGAATGCTAAAGAATTTGAGAATTTTAGACTCAAAGAGATTTTGGAAATTATGAAGATAGGTAAATTGATAGAAAAATAGCAGATAATCTATAGATACAACTAGAGATATCTATTTATAGATATAGAAATCGATATCTATATATTTTTTTTGTTTCACACCAGTCATTTTCTCCGGTGTGGAAGTTTCCTTCCCCAAAGCAGAGGCAGCCCAGTGTCTAGGAGGAGTGCTGGAATGGGCAGAAGGAGAACCTGGGCTCCGACCGAGTCTCCTACTGTTCCACCAGCATCTGGCACTGATCCTGCACAATTCATATAACTCCAAATCTCAATATAATTCTTCTGGGGGAAGGGGGTAATAATAGCACCTTTTTTGTAGGATTCTTTTCTATAAAATGGGTATGACAACACACATGCCATAGTATTGCTGTGGGTAACCAATTATTATAAAATATTTTTCAAATCTTAAGGGCTATAATATTATTATTGTAGTATTATGTGCATTTTGTCTATTACTATTAGCTTATCTGTCATCAAAACTGTCACATAATTTAAAGAGCTACCTGGAGCAATGAGTGATGAAATGACTTGCCCTGGGTCTCACAGCCAGGATGCAATAAAGGTAGGACTTGAATTCTAAAGCCAGCCTTCCATCCGACATGCCCCTGTCTCTCTTAGATAATCTAAGAAATATTTAATAATATTGAAAGGAGAAACCTTGAATAACTAGTGTCCTATAAAAATACGTCATTTTACTAGTATATGCCTCATTGGTCTGAACTTGTAGGCACAATCTTGCTCAGTTCTGTCCTTATGCTATGACTTAACTGTTCACTAAATTTCAAAACCATTAGCAAGGACTACCATGTTATTTGTTCCCCCTTGGGAGGAGGAGGAGGAGGAAGACAGAAACCCTCACCAGGATCAGGTGCAGAGCCAATTAATTAACTTCCACTGACATCCTTCCTTTGGAGTCTATGAAAATGTCAACCAACTGAGTGGAGTCTGCCTCTGGACACCACACTTCAGAATTGTCCTGGCCTGAAAATTTATCGTCATCCATTATACAGGAGCATCCTCCATCCCCCACCCCACTCTCACCTCAGAACAAAAAACAGCTTCACAAGAATGGGTTAATATGTCAAGAGTCTGGGTCCACTCTAATGTTCTCCAGTCTCATCACTCATCATAAGGTTCTGTGAGTTTGGAACTGTCTTCTCTAGTACTGACATGGTGAATGCTGTTTTCTCAGGCCCTGACATTTAGAGGGCACCAGAAAAATGTCTGCCCTACAAACAGCTGGGTTGAGCACCTGGCTAATGAGAAAAATTGACTACAACAGAATTCTTGTGTCTGCTGTCCCAGTTTCTCTCATGTCCATCCCATCCTGCTCCCCTCTCTACCAGGAGAGGCCTTGTCCTGTTTCCCTCCAACAGAATTGCCCCAGCTATCAAAAATGGCTAGTTCATGGTTCTGGCTTCCATAGATTCAGCTCACTACAATAACTTGAATACATCTGCCCAGAAATCAAGGCTTCCTTGAGCTCAAAGACCAGCACTTTCAGCACCAGTGGGCCATGGTAGTGGAGAAAGATGAATTTGAATGTCTGCCCAAAGAAACAACTCTAGAGCAGATCTACTCCTCCCACCCCCAAAATGCAAAAACCCTGTTCCTGCCCTCAAGGAGCTTCTATTCTGACAGGAAAGGCTACATATAAGTAATAGGCATATATGAGGCATATGGGGAGAATGAATGGCACAGCAAGTTCTGGAGATCAGAGGAGGGAAAACCCTGGGGCAGTCAGGGAGGCAGGGCCTGAGGAGAGGTTTAAAGAATGGGTGGAATTTGGATACTCAGACAGCAGAGATAATCCAGGCATGAACAACAAGCCTTGGGCAGAAATGCTTAAGTTAGAAGGCATAGAAACACATGAGCATCTGGACTAGACCAGCCTTAAGGATCTGTTCAAGGGATTAAGGTGGGGGAATCTAGAAAAGAAGGTGAAGTGAGGGCCAAACTGTGGCCTTGAGGGTCTTGAATGCCAAGAGAAGGGACTTGGCCTGTATCTGATCAGCAGGAGGAAATCATTGAAGCTTATTGAGTAGGAGCAGAGGCAGCCATGTCTAGTGGTCAGGGCACTGGTCCAGACCATTGCTAGCTGTGTAATTCCTTAACCTTTCTGTGCCTCAGTTTCTATAAAATGAGGAGGTAGGACTCCATGGATTCTAAGGCTCCTTCCAGTTTGAAATCTCTTATCTTCTAAGTGTATTTTAGGAGGATTGATTTGGCAGCTGGAGAAACACCACAGGGAGAGATCTAACCAAGATCCAACTTCCATCCAAGGTTGATCCAACCATCCCACTTCTTTGTGAGAGTTGCCATTGATGCTAAGCCACTCTCCCCCAAATCCAGGTGATGTGATGTCTCTATAGATGAAAGAGTACACAAGACCCAAGCCACAGAATCCCTCAGATCCACCTTAATTCCAAAGCAAACACAACTGTTTACTAGTGCAGTCAGGAGCTCTCCAGCCAGCCCGAACTGGTTTGTGCCTGTGTGTGGCTCAGCCTCAGCAGGTTCACTATTCCAAAGTCTTGGTCCTGAGCTGATCCCTAGCTGATGTGGCCCTAACTTCCAATATTCTCCTGCCGGCCCTGATACAGGTTGGTCCCATGAAGCCATCCTATACTAGTGAGAAAGTTGTTTAGAACCCAGAGGATCTTCCACAGCTCTTTAGGGTTCTGTGACCTTATCCATATCCATATTTCCACCTCAATCCTGTCCAGTCTTAATTTTGTTCAATTCTCATTCAACTGTTTCCCCACCCACCCCACATCCTCCAAAAGGATATATCCAGTGCTAACACAAGAATTGTTGAGCTGGGAGGGACCTACAAGATCTAGCCCAATCCCTGCACTTTATGGAGCAAAGAAGTGAATTCCAGAGATGTTAAAGGACTTCCCCACTCTGACCTAGATAGGCAGGGACATACCCAAATTCTGAACCCAGGCCCTCTGAATCTATATCATTTTTTAAATGATGTAATTGGGGTTAAGTGACTTATTCAGGATCACGCAGCTAGTAAGTGTTAAGTGTCAGAGGTCAAATTTGAATTCAGGTCATGCAGACTGAAGGTCCCATGCTCTGTCCATTGTTCAGGCTCTCTGGATCTAAAGCAGCACCTATACCATGTCTTAATTAAAAAAAAAATAGACTTGTGATTCCATTGGTGTAGGTTTCCCCTCCTGAGAGTCCCTGCCCTACTCTACTAATACAAATCAGTATTTGCACTCTGCTACCTGAAGCTCCCAGTCATTGTTCCAAGATCAGGCCATCAATACATGTCAGGGCAGTACTTGAACCTGGGTCTTCCTAACTCAGAGACCAGTTCTGTATTCACTATACATGCTGCCTACTTATGGTCACAAAAGCCTACAGACTGTTTAATGAAGCTGAACTCTATCTAGGGGAGGCAAGAAAACAAGCATTTATGAAGTTCTTACTCTGTAACAGGCGCTGTGCTAAGCATTGTACAAATGGTTTCTCATATACAATCATAAACCTATTGACCCTGATATAATCCCATTGACCCTAACTGCCATATTGCATATAATGGCTCTGAGAAGTTATTTCCCACTTAGAACCCATTCAGCCCACTTGTAATACTAGGAGGAGGTGCTAGGCCTTCTCTCAACCTCAGTCACCATCATCAAGGAGGAAGAGGGGGTCTTCTTAGCTGTGAACAGCCAGGAGAGGAGTCCTGGGGATCCAAGCTCTCCCTACAGCTGAGAAGAGTATCCAATCCGACCCCCTTATTTACAATGGGAGAAAGTGAGGCCCAGAGTATGGCACGTAAAGTGACCATTTAGAAATACAAGTCATTTAAGTTTGGCGCCTTTGGCTCATGGAATCATAGTTCCCCTTTCTCCTAGTCCCAGAACTAGCACTAGGCCCTGAAAGGGGAAACCAAATAGAACAACAGTTTGTTTCAAGGTGGACTTGATGTTCTGCCAAGAGGATGGTCAGAGTTATCCAGGGGCCAGATGGGGAGGACTTGGAGGGAGGCTGCTTCCTGTACCAAGACTGAAGAAACATCATGTTGGTCAGTCAACAAACTGTGAAGAAAGAAGTACATTGATTTAATTAGAGAAAGATGTTCTTCAAATCCAAGGATGCATTATTAACTTGGAGGGGCCCAGGCTGAAAAAATGGATAGTCTTGCATGGAGGCACCTGGAAGAAGTCAAGGCAAAGCTTCTTGAAGTTAGGCTGAATTTGTTAGATGGGCAGTAGGCCAGGGCCAATCCAAGTGGCTGGAAAATCAGCAAGAGCTCAAGTTTCTCTCTGCCCCCCTCATCCCCCACTCTCTCACTACCCCCAAAACATGAAAACTTAACATAATAAGATAAGTCTTTGGGGTGTTCTTTTTACAGTCACCGATGAAATTTTTCCACTAAAATTTAAGTTGACAATATACAGTGAGTGGTTTCTGTGGTCTTAGAGATGGAGTTTTGAAAAGTTCTTGGTGTGTAGTGTAGGGTGCGTCTGGACCGGGGGCATGGTGAACTCCTCGTGGGGAAATGCCTTTCACTAGTGCAGATCAGGACTTCAGATGCAATTTATAGTGTTTAGAAAGATGCCTGGAGACTCAGGAGTTGAAATGTGTTCCCACCCTTACCCCCTCACCAGCACCATGCCCCCACCAGTATCCTTCCCATTCCCTCTTCTTTATTCCCACCACAGCCATGTTAGGGCCAGGTGCCACCAAATCTCACTGGACCACTCACTGCAAAAGTCCCTAGCTTAGTCTCCCTTGAGGCAGTCTTTCCTGAAGGCTCTCAAGTGGATTTTCCTGCAACACAGCCCAGCTGACTGCGTGGTCTCCCCCTTCTATCTTCCTGGCTTCCTTCAAGTAACTGATAAAATCCCCTTTCCCCCTCCCCACAATCTCAACACCTTCCTTCTGTTGATGATCGCCATTTTATCCTTTGTGTACGAAGCTTTTTTGTACATAGTTATCTATTTACCTGTCCCTTCCATGCTAGCTCTCCCAGGACTGTCTTATCTTTCTTTGTTGTTTGCAGCTCTGTGGCCTGGTACAGAGTAGCTGCTCGATAAAATGTTTATTGACCGAAGGACTGACCAACCATTCATTCCCTCCCCCTTCTACCCCCTTCCCACCAAAGTTCAGCCTCTCTATTGCCTCTAGGATAAAAGAGACACTCCAGGTTTGGCCTTTAAACTCTTCCCAGTCAGCCTCCGACTGGGCTACTGTTCACACACTGGTCAACTTGAGCTAATCAATGCTCCATTTTCCCATCTCCACTCCCTTCTCTAGGTTGTCCCCAGTGCCTTGGATGCTGCTTCTGGCTCCACTCCTTGGAACTCCTGACTCCTTTCAAAACTCAGCTTATTCTCCATCTCCATCACCCTTCCTCATTACTTCCGATGTGAGTGCATCCCATCCAGATAACTATATATTGTTTTGGGTATATACCATGTGTTACTTCTCCTTGAGACGGGGCTGTGTCTTTTGTCTCTTTCCCCAGCATGGTGCCAGAGGATCAATTGTTTCTCACTGCCCTCTTTGAAAGGTAGAAACCTAGAACTTTCAACCAGAAAAGAATATCAGGAATCCTCAATATTACTGCACCAATGCTAAAGCAGGATCTCACTCAAGAAGGGGATTAATTTCTTTGTTGAACAGTCAGCTCTGCCTGGAGGACTACTGGATTTGAGAAGAAAAGATGGGCATCGGTGGCAGAAAGAAGCCTTTCTGGGGACTGCAGTAACATGGAAACTATTCCACCAACACAATGGCTGAACCACACCTCTCTTCCAAGGTGCTCTTAACTAAAATGGTCTATTCCTGGCATCTTTATCTGTCTTTTCTCCTCCACTACTTTCTAAAACTTGTTGAAGGAAAATGACATGCTGTTCTGTAATATGATAATGAATATAATGACATAATAATGAAGCTAGTAAAGTTTAAACCTGCCCTTGGGCTTTTGAGATACCCTGTACAGAAGACCTGTACATTGCTTTCCTCACAATATCCTGCATCTGACAGATGAGGAACCGAGTCCTAGTGAAGCTATGTGCCTTACACAGGATCACACAGCTAGGTAGGATTCCCACCAAGGTCTCCTGCACCAGAGGTCCATGTTGCACTGGGTTATTGGTCCTGCTTAAGTCAACTACACAGATTAAAAAAAAAATCCAAGCAGGAATGAACAGTCTGGTTCCTCTATTCAAAATGGAGTCTGGAGTCTCTTTATTGAAAAAGCCAGAGAGCTTTTAAAAGCTTCTAAGTGATCAATCCCTTTGTCTTCACCCCTCTCCAAAGTAGCTAAAATTCTTCCCTTCTGAAATCAAAACACTGAAAAATGAAATTGAGCCCTGATCTCCAGGGAATAGGGGCTTATCAGCTTAGGACTGAAAACACACCACGGCTCCTGATTGCCTACCCCTACATGCCCAATCCCCTACTTGGCACCTTCCAGTAGCTCCTCAGCCCAATTATTTCTTAGTACTTTTGGAACCCTGACGAAACATCTCTTCATCTCTTTAAGTTAATTTAGAAATTATGACAGATGTCATTTATAGAGTCCTTTGTCAAACAAAACAAGAGGCAGTGTTAGGAGAACTGAAGGATCTGGTTTCAAATCTCATCCCCTGCTGCTTACTAAATATGTGACCTCAGGCAGTGGCTTTGTCTCAATCTCCTAATCATGATATTAAGATAATAACAAGTCATACAAGGCATTAAGCTTTGCAACTCTCTTTAGATCTTGTCTCATTTGATCCTTATAACAACCCAGAGAGTTGGGGGGATCAGTCCCATGCCACTGGGGTGGGGAGCAGGAAGGGCCTTCGCCATCTCAATCTCAGGCAGTCACAATCATTGGAGCTACAAAACAAGGTCCTTGGCCAAGATGGCTGCTTGCAGAGCCTTAACCGATCCTGCCACTGGCATTTTAAGACAGAACCATTTGCTGCAGTGATTTAAATGAGCGCAGGAGGTGGAGAAGGAGGAGGCAAAGAGGAGGCAGCAGGAGAGAAAAGATGAGCCACGGCGACATGCGATCAATATTTCAGTTTCCACGTGTCAATTTCCCTTGGGAAACAGACCCATTGTGCTTTGGCGCCACCACGTGGGAGTCCAGGCACCCGTCAGAGCCGAAGGCATTGTGAGCAAACATGGCGCCATCACAGAACATTGGAAAGGGACGTTAGGAAACATCTTGCCAACCCCTTTAAATGGAAATAACCCATCAGTTTGGGGAGCTGTGTTCGTTTAAGTCTGACAGATACTCATTAAGTGTAAGGCCATGGGGATATGAAGCTTTTTTAAAAATGCTACAGTCTCTTGTTTGGAAAGTGGTTACATTGTAGCCTCTTTTGGCATTGATTGCTTCTTTGTCAAAGCAACTGTTCAGAGATCTCAGAATAACAAAAGACTTTTGCAGGTTTTCAAGCAAATGCGAGTTGCTTATTTTTATCATCTATCACAGAACGCCATCTCTTCCCCTCAGGTTCTTTGAAAAATAGCAAGGGAGAAAACAGAGTAATGTGGAGGCAGCCCAAAGAGGAGGAATCTGTTTGTGAAAATCATAATAATGATGCTAGCTAGCTAAGAGTGCCTCGAGGGAGGTGGATTGCTTCTAGACCATGATTGTGAGCTACAGAGACAGCAGCCACTAGCTAGTTCAACCAGACTGCCTGGAACGTGGGCCCTTCTCACCTCCTCCTGGAGTTTCCCTTTCTTTAAGATGCAGCTCAGACACCATCTTGTGTATGAAGGGTCTCTTGAGCCCGGCAGCTGCTAGTGCCCTCCCTTCTAGACTGCTGGTGATTTAACCCTTTTGTGGGTGCTTGTGTATAGGTACATGCATACATGTATACACACAAACACAATGTAGTTTGTATATATTTATTCACTATATATTTATGCTATAGGTGTGGACAGAGATGGAAGGAGAGAAAGTGAGAATGGGAGAGAGAGAGAGACAGAGAGAGAGAGAGAGAGAGAGAGAGAGAGAGAGAGAGAGAGAGAGAGAGAGAGAGAGAGAGAGAGAGAGAGAGAGAGAGAGAGAAGGGAAACACAGAGAAGAGACAGAGAAAAAGAAGAGAAAAGAAAGATTTTTATGCAGAGTTGTTCTCTCTCCTGTTAGAATGTCAACTCCTTGTTACTAGCTGTTTCATTCTCTGTACTTGCATCCCCAGGGCTAGTTAGTGGCATACAGTAGGAGCTTAATAAATGCTTGATTGTGCACAGCACACCCAAGTGGCTATCCAGCAGCCTTAGCCTGAGAAGCTCCCCGCTGTCCACGTGTGGATGGTGCTGAGTCCTAGGAAGCTTTTCCTGACCCCCAGCCTAAATCAGTGACTGCAGCTTCTCCCCCTTGCTCCTGCTTCTCCTCTAAAGAAAGAGGGTCAGTTTTATAGACACCTAAACACAAGTCCCAGCTCTATCCACCCTCCTATCCAGTCTTTTCCTCTTTGGATTAAATTTCCCCAGCTCCTCCAACTTGCCATGATCAAGGTCCTTCCTCGCCCTAGCAGCCACCCAGGAGAGCATTCTGCCACTCAGCTGCCTGATTTTCCTAAAGATCATATCAAACCAAGTCACCCCCTACTCAATAAACTCTGGAGGCCCCCTATCCCCTACAGGAGTAAGTACAAAATGTTCTGTTGCTTACAGAGTCAATTTTTTTTTTTTTGCCCTACAGCTAGGTGGTGCAGTGAATTGAGCACTGAGCCCCAAGTCCGGAAGACCTCATTTCAAATCTGCCCTCACTTACTAATTATGTGGCCCTGGGCAAGTCATCTAACCCTGTTTGCCTCCATTTCTGCATCTGCAAAATGGGCTGGGGAAGGAAACGGCAAACCACTCCAGTATCTTTGTCAAGAAAACCTCAAATGGAGTCACAAAGAATCAGACAAAACTGAAAAATGACCGAACACCACCACCACCACCATCAAGACTTTACATTTATCCCCACTGGAATCTATCTTACTAGGTTTAATCCAGTACTCCACCCTGTCAAGTTCTTTCTGGATCCTGACTCCATCATCCAGTTTGTCAGCTAGTTCTCCCAGCTTGGTTTTATCTGAAAATTCTATAATAGTGCCATGTAACCTTTGCCCAAGTCACTGCTAAAAACATTGCAACAGCACAGGACCATATGCAGGTCCTTGAGGCACTCCACTGGAGACCTTCCAGATAGCAATGAACCATTAACAGCTGTTCTGAGTCTGTCCCTGTGTCAAAGCAGGAATGAATCTACCCAAGAGCTGGAACTTAATCATTAAAGCCCATGGTCTCTAGAGCTTGCCCTCTCAGGGACAGCTCCATGAGCTCCATACCCATCTCTCAATCTCTTCCCTCGAGTCCTATATTCAGTTCTATATTATAATATATAATATTATATATTCATATATTCCTCTATAGAAGAAGCAAACAGGCGATGAGAACATCATTTATGCAGAGGTTTCACTGGGAACTCTCCCCTTCTTTCCCCACAGCTGACATCATGAATGACACGCTGCTCATAGTAATTGACAGAGGCCTGGACTTTACTAACCATGTGATCAGCCTTCTACTTTGATGAAGACTGAAGCCCAGAGAGGTGACATGATTTGTCCAAGGCCACACAGCACGGTGGCAACAGAACCAACAATCAAAAGAACCCAAGACCTTTGGACTCAATCCAAAGGAGCTAGACTTGGAGTGAGGGAACCAGGGTTCAAATCCCAGCTTTGTAATGTGCTTCCTGGGTGATCATGGGCATGTTGACAAACCTCTGGGCCTCAGGGTCCCACTGGTTGGACTAGACACTCTTTAATTCCCTTCTCTCACTAAATTTTATGATCTTTTCAGACTCCAGACCATACTGTTCTCTGGAATAACGAGGACCCTTGGGAGGGGGTGGTACGATTTGGGTGCATGAGATCACGAGCTCAGGTCTCAGGCAAAGCCTAAGGGCTGGGGAGTTTCCTATTTTACTCTGATAAAATGGGGAGAAGATGGTGCATCTAACATGCTGGGGATGAAAAGGATATGCAGTCACCCAGTCTCAGCCCATCCCGCTTTGCCTCACCCAGTAATAGGACCTGACTGGGATACTGGCATCCTTTGAGAGGGCAGTTCTTGGAGGGATTCTGAGCCAATTCCTGGAGTCACAAATAATAGTGGACATTGGGAGCTAGAAAGGCCTACTGAGTCCAACCCCCTTATTTTACAGAAGAGGAAACAAGTGTCATGACTTGCTCTGGATCACACAGCTAATAAGTATCCAAGGCTGAATTTGAACTCAGGTCTTCCTGACTCCAAGTCCAGAGTTCCATCACTCCCTCATCTTGTGTGAACCTCATAACTTCATGAAGGAGATTATACAAGAATACCACAGATAAGAAAATAAGGGCTAAGAAGTGAAATGACTTTTCCAATGTCACACATCTAGGACCTATAGGAGACAGGATTTGAATCCACACCTCTCCACATCCCAAATTCTTTCCGGTAATACCTTGCAGCCTCCTCAGTCCAAATCAATGAGCCATAGACTTTAGCATCTCTTGTAGGCACCTACTGACTACAGGGATTTAACCTTCTAAGGAGCTGATCCTTCAATGAAAGGCAGATAGGGGGTGAAGTAGACAGAGTTCTCAAGAATGTTTGAGTTCAAAACTAGCCTCAGGTACCAGCAGTGTGATCCTAAGTCAGTCACAGAACCTCCCTCAGTCTCAATTTTCCTCATTTGTTAAATGGGGATGATATTAGCATCTACTTTATAGGGTTGTTATAAGGATCAAATGAAATACTATAGATATAGGGACTTGCAAACCTTAAAGTAATGTATACATACTATTATTATCAGCATTACTACTAAATATTATTTTTATTATTAGGGCCTAGACAGTACACAGAGCACTGGGTCTGGGATCAGGAAGACTCAACTTCCTGAATTCAAATCTGGCCTCAGATACTTACTAGCTGGGTAACCCTGGGCAAGTCACTTTCCCCTGTTTGCCTCAGTTTCCTCATCTGCAAAATGAGTTGGAGAAGGAAATGGCGACACTCTCCAGTATCTTTGCTGCCCTAAAAGGGGTAGTAAACAGTCAGACACAACTGAAATGACTAAGCAATAAACATAACTATGCCCTGTGCTAAGTGCTTTACAAATACTACCTCATCTGATTTCACAACAACCCTGTGGGGAGGTGTCATTCTTATTCCCATTTTACAGATGAGGAAACAAGGCAAACAGGGTTATGCGATTTGCCCAGGTTCACACAGCTAGTACATGTTTTTGTTTGGATTTGAACTCAGGCGCTCTTGACTCCAGACTCAGCTGCTCTATACATCTAGCTGCCTGGGATGGAGGGGAGATCAGAACCAGCAAGGAGGGGATGAGACAGATGATGAGAGGATGGGCCAGGTAGTGTGACTTGGAGATCCATAGAGGACAGCAACAAAGTTGGACAGGTTGCAGAGAGAAGAGGAAGAGACGTGGCTGTTTCTTGATGCTGCCAGAGGGAGCATGTGATGGGGAACCAGGAATGTGCCTGCTCCTCCTTCTGGCCCGGTGGGTAGGGAGGTGTGAGAGGAGGCAATGAGAAATGTGTACAGGGGAAAGCCAGGTTGCCAAGAGCACCAGAGGGAGAAGAAAAAGGAAAGGCAGTGATCTCAGCATGGAGGATCTGAAATCTGGAACTGGCAGGGAGCCCAGAGGTCATTCTGGTACCCTCTCCTTTTTACAAATGAGGAAACAGAGTCTCAAATAGGGAGAGCGACTCCCCCGAGGTCACACTGTTGGTAAGGTGCAGAGCCAGGATTTGAAACTCATTTCTTCTGATTCCAAATCTAGGTCATATCACAGAAGAAGCGTCCAGAGGGCTAAGGAGGCTGAGTGCTAAGGAATGTTGCAGAGGCGACCATGGCAGGCACATGGTGGGGTGGTATTGTATGGTCCCTTGAGCTATGTCTAGGGTCCTTTATTTCATCACATCCACACAGTATTATGTTTTACTGCATTCACTTGGACCATCATCTGCACCCCATTCGCACTGCAAAATTAAATTTCCTCCCCAGAACCATCTTGGGCTTTAAGAAGGCAGATGTGGATTCATTTCATCTAGCACTGGCCCTTTCCACTCTCCCCCACCCCCACATCCCAGGAGCCATGTTCCTCCTTTCTGCTTGTATCACCAGTGCTTTGCCCAGGGCCTGGCATGTGAAGTAAACACTTAATGAATATTTTATCTTCTCCCTATCTTTAGAATCTCTACGATCCTTCTTATCATTTGTATAAGGATATATTTGCTTCTCAGAATTTTGGATCTGTATGGTGCTATCCTTTCTCACTCTGGGGAATGTAAATAAATTGATAATGCTTGGTGGAAAATTGATATATAGCTGTCTTAATAACTCAGGTCTTTCTTCTCTTACTAGCTGTGTGACCCTGGGCAGGCCATTTAACCCTTAACTGAAAGTGGAAAAGGAAATGGCAAAACACTCCAGTGTCTTTGCCAAGTCTTAAAGGATTTTACTGGCCAGTCTCTAACCTGAGAACGATGAAACAGAAACAGAGACAAAGTGCCAGTAATCAGGTAGCCATTTAATTAATTGGTTTCATGATGAGGAACAGATTTGTCAATTCGCGAATTCTCCTGATGGACTTCTACCCTGCAAAAGTGAAGCCAGATTTTATATGTATAAATCACAGTGGGAAGGGAGCAGGGAAGGTGAATTTCAAACAACCATTCCCTAGGGCCAGAGCAGTTTCCCAGGACCAACCCACAAACAGAAGACAATACAACAATTCTGGATTCCAGTCTTTGGGGGTCGTGACTTGGTGGGTCACGGGACAGGAACAGGTTCTACCATCTTTGATTCGCTTCACTTCAGATATACAGGCACAAGAATGCAGTGATTGTGAGCCTTGGCAAAGATTCATTAATCAGTTCAAGCTGCATTGTAAGTCTGACTCAAGCCGGAAAAGGCAATTCTGAAAAGTCTAATCTAGTGTATAGTCATTATACATACATATCGACTATTGTGAAAAGCATAATTCCACAGACTCCATAACACAAGAAATTAAAGAATAATCAAAATATGAAAACACTGAAGAAACTGTAAAGTCTTCTATTAAAAACAACTGATGTAAAAAAAATCAAGGAGAAAAAAATCTGAGTTCTTGGATTTCCTGAAAACCTCTACCATGAAAGAAAACCTCCAACTCTTATTCCATATAACTCTTTTGTTATATGGTATTTCCTGTGATTATATCCACAAAATTCCATCACAACTGGAATGCATGTTGAAAACAGGCCTAATCTTGCACAAAGAGAGGAGTCCTAACACTACTTTGGATCTCTGCTGGTCTGTTATTCAAAGAGATCACTATAGGGCCTTATCACCATAACTGGGACCATCCCAATGGCCTCTAGTCTGACCTCCCTGCCTCCAATCCATCCTCCACTCACCTGTCAAAACAATCTCTCTAAAACTCAGATCTCCTGAGGTCATTTCCCAACTTAAAATCTGTTAGTGGCTTCTCATTTCCTCCAGGGCAAGAAATAGACTCCTTATCTTGGGATTTAGAGCCCTCCCCATTCTGGTACCCACCAAGTTTCCTAAGTTTATGTCATATGATCATTTTCCATCAAGTCTACTTTTCCACCCAAATGGTTTACTCTATGTTCCCTTAATTGGACCCTCCATCTCCAATTCCTGAACTGCATCTTTATTCATATCTGCTTTGAATTTTTGACATCCTCTAAGGCTCAGCAAAGTGGCAGTGAAGTGGCACCAAAGTGCAGAGAGTGCCAGGCCTGGAGTCAGGAAGATTCATCTTTGTTCAAATCCAGCTTCACACATTTACTAGCTGTGTGACTCTGAGCAGGTCACTTAACCCTGTTTGCCTGAGTTTCCTCATCTGTAAAATGATCTGGAGAAGGAAATGGTAAATCATTCCAGTAGCTTTGCCAGGAAAATCCCAAATGAGGTCATGAAGATTTGGACATAACTGAATCATCTCAATGAGAGTGAGTGTGTGTGTGTGTGTGTGTGTCTGTGTGTATGAAATTGTACCAAGGGCAGCTAGGTGGCACAGTGGATAGAGCACTATGACTGAACCCACTTCATGGGTTCAAATCCACGCTTAGACACTCACTAGCTGTGTGACCTTGGGCAAGTTATTTAACCATGCTTGCCTCAGTTTTCTTATCTATAAAATGAGCTGGAGAAGGAAATGGCAAACCCCTGCAGCATCTTTGCCAAGAAAATCCCAAGTGAGTTCACGATAGAGTCAGATAGAACTGAAACAACAGAACAAAAAGAAGACTCAGCTTGGGTACTACTTTGAAAGACTGAAGAACACTGATCGACACAGTGACCAACCATGATTCCACAGGACCAGTGATGAAGAATGCTGTCTGCCTCAGGACAAAGAGAAGTGATGGATTCATGTACAGAATGAGACACAGTTTATCGTGTGTGGCTATATTTACTCCTTACATTTTTTTCATTGGAAGAAGAGGTAGAAGGGAGAAAAAATTTGATAATTTTGAAAACTGATTTTAAAAAATAGGTAAATGATCCTTTCTAGAAAATAATAAATAATGATGCAAACTACATATGAAACCTTCCTCAACGACCCAGAAAATATAAAGGCAAAAAAAAAAGCCTGGTAAGGTCTGAAGAACCTTGGGATACTTCTCAGGAAAGTGAAGGACTCCAGCGTGCTCTTGAATTCTCATTGTTAAGGCTCATTGTTAAGTTTCTGAGAAAAAAGGAAAAGAAACCACTTTGTCGGAGGCGCCAGACCCATGCTGGCTTTGTGGAAGGTTTTCTTTGTTTTCTGGGGACACGGTCAGGATGAATGAAGCCCCATGTTTCCAGAGAACAGGAATCTTCTGAGCTTGGAAGACAGCCCCTGCGATAATGATAAATTCAGCAAATCAAGATGTCCAGCATCATTCATCTTGCCTGAGGCCTTTGGGGCAAAGCGATAATCTGGATGCCAGATGGCGCAGCTAAATGAGCCAGTAAAACCACAAACTCATCCGTACATACGGGAGGGAAACCCAATGAAAGGGCATAGGAATCAGGATTTTAACCACTCCCTGAAAGTTAAAGTGTTAAATTTCACTAAACAACTTTTCTTCACTCTAGTGCCTTGCACATAGTAGGCACTTTGTGTGCCTAATCGGCACCTATATAGGTAATATCTGCATCACTGGAGGAATGACACATAGTAGGTGCTTTATAAATGTTTGTGGATAGTTTGATTAATATCATATCTCTGTCTCTCTCTCTCTCTCTCTCTCTCTCTCTCTCTCTCTCTCTCTCTCTCTCTCTACCCATCTATCCATCCACCCATCTACCTACCTACTATCTATCTATCTATCTATCTATCTATCTATCTATCTATCTATCTATCTATCTATCTATCTACTCCAGCAGCAGCAAACAGTGACTTCAAGGTCTAAGATTTCATCGAGGTATTAGATGCTCCCTCCACAAACACATATTTTGATCCCTCTTATGAGATGACCAAAGTTAGCTGATTTGGGTCACCAGAAACAAAGGTTCATCTCTGGCTTAGAATTTGAAAGCTCTCTGGCAGGTGCTCCCAAGCCATTAGTGTAAGGTATTTTGTCTTCCTCTTTTGGAACATTACATTTCTGGAGGAAAGGGACCGTCTCTTTGCTTCCATCTGTGTTCCCTGTTTTGAGCGCTGTGCATGGCACATATTAAGTGTGCTCAATGAAAACTTTATCTAATCAAATTTCACTGGATAGAGTTAGGAGACCTTAGATCATCTAGCCAAAAGAAATCGTAAGTGGAAAGCACTTTGCGATCCTTAAGCATTATATAAGCATATATTATTATTTTTATTCTGAGTTCTGTTAATACCTTGTGAACTAGGCAAATCACTTAAAACGTTCTGGGACCTCAGTTTCCCCATTTGGACAACAAGGGATCTGTATCAGTGTAATCTAGTGAGAGAATATTGGATTTGGAGTCAAAGAACAAGCTTAGTTTAAACCCTGGCCCCGCCACTTACAATTTTGGGTAAGTCACTTAGTCTATCCGAGCCTCAGTTTCACCATTTGGGCAATGGGGCAATGTAGGCTGGGATCAAAGGTTCAACCCTGGGGGACCCCACTAATTAACTAGCTATGTGATCTTGGGCAGGTCACTTCCTGTGCCAGGGCCTCAGTTTCTTGGGGACTGCTGCTAAGGTCACCCCCAGCTCTCCATCTAGGCACCCATGATCTCTAAGGTCTCATTCAAGGTGGGCCTAAAGTCCAACTCTTGATTTCTGTGGGAGCTCTCCAGTTAGCCACAGCTCACTTTTGGGTGATTTAGGGATGACTGGGACAAGACAGGAGCACTCCGGATTCACCTCCTCCTGTCTTAGAGCTCCAAAACACTCCAATGCAGCTGCATCATTTTACATAAAAGA
Organism: Bettongia penicillata ogilbyi; assembly: GCA_023548195.1. Lineage (NCBI taxonomy): Eukaryota > Metazoa > Chordata > Mammalia > Diprotodontia > Potoroidae > Bettongia > Bettongia penicillata. The sequence continues at coordinate 4,143,486 of JAJHZJ010000590.1, forward strand.
AAACTGAAGTCCACAGTGATCTGACTTATCCAAGGTCACATTGTAAATCAGCTGCAGAGATGCTGACAAAAGTTCAAGTTCAACAGCCATAGACTCAGGAAAACGGGAACTAAACCTGGCAGCAAAGGGTGAAGTGACGTGACTTGCCCAGGGTCACACAGCTAGTAAGTGAGTGAGGCCACGTTTGAACTCAGGTCTTCCTGACTCTCTGTCCAGTGCTCTCTCCCCAGTGCCTCCTTACTCCCCGCTGACCCCACATCAAGTGCTTTGCAAACCTTAACGACTACATCCATGCCATCTGCAGCTATCATCTGTTATTCTTTTCCCCCATCATTAGTGTCTATTTTTCTTGAGGGCAATCCTTCTCTCTGAGATCTTTTCCTCTTTGATCTTAAATATACTTTTAAAGCTTATTTTGTAAAGCACTTAGGACAATGGCTGGCACTATCATATAAAATTGTTTTTATTATTTCTATCATTAACATATTATTATTAACTTTATTATAGTTAGTAGGATAAAATGGACAGATAGGTGGCTCAGTGGGGCCTGGAGTCAGGAAGACTCATCTTCCTGAATTCAAATCTGGTTTCAGACACATCCTATGGGTGTGATCCTGGGCACATCACTTCACTCTGTTTGCCTTAGTTTCCTCATCTGTAAAATGACCTGGAGAAGGAAAAGGTAAACCCATCCAGTACCTCTGCCAAGAAAACCCCAAATGGGGCAAGAGGAGTCTGACATGGTTGAAAAACCGACTGAATATCATTATGGGTAGTGTAGTATATAAAGCGTTGAACTTAGGAGTTAGGAAGATGCGTTCAAATTCACCCTGAGATATTTGTTAGTCCCTTATCTCTGCTTCAGTTCCCCTATCTGTGAAATGGGCATCATCATAGCACTGATCTCCCACAGTTGTTATAAGGACAAAATGAGATATTTGTAAAGCATTTTGTAAACTTTAAAGTGCTATATCAACATTTATTTTTATTATTTATTATTATCTCAGCTTTGTGAGGAGAGTGCAATTATTATCCCCAAATTCACAGATGAGAAAATTGAGTCTAAGAGAGATTAAGTGACTTGCTAAGGGCATCATAGCTGGCAAATGCCTCAGACAGAATTCGAACTCAGGCCTTCTCTGGTGCCCTCAGTCTTGCATTCCCTCTACTCTGCCACCTAATTTGGGCAGGGCTAAAGGCTTAAGAGTCTTGAAATAAACGAGAAAAAAATACAATGAAATGTTTGAATTTAATGTGATAGGAGGAATCAGAGAAAGAGGGTACGAGGTCTAAAAGGCAGCAGAGTATGGGGAAGGGGAGCTGAAGTAGCTATGTACAGAGAGTCCGCCTCTGCCACTGACTAGCTGTGTGACCTTGGATAAATCAGATCACCTCTATGGACCTCAGTTTTCTTATATGTAAAATGAGGGGACTGGTTGAACTTGGTCATCTTGAAGATCCCTTTCAGCCCCAAATCTAAGTCTCTAAAATTTGTTGGAAATGAGAAGGAAGCTTTCTCGCTTAACTGCTAAGAACAGAGAAGGAGGCAGTGTGGCTCAGTCCACTGGGTCTGGGATGCAGAGTCAGGGGACCTACGTTTGGGTCGCTGTAACACCATTTGAGGCTTGGATGATCTTGGGGAAGTCACAGCAGCGCCTCCTCTGGGCCTGAGCGTCCTCATTTTACATAATTTACATAATTACAGCCTTCTGAGCAAATGGTGCTGCAGGGCCCATACCTGTAGCTTCTTCTGTGCAGAGACCAGACGTTCCTTCTCTCTTTGACTCTATCTTATTTAGTTAGTATTCAGTAGGTAATTGATTATGGGGTTATAGGGAGAAAAAGAGCTCTCAGAAAATGAAAAAAAAAAGCCAGAATGATTTTCCAAAGGGGAGAGGTCCAGTGCTTCTCAAGAGCAGGTCGGACATTTGTGCCAAAACACAATGCAGGGGAAACCAACAGTTTTTCCCCTCTACTGACTCCTTTGGACGCCATCCCCTTTTGTGGGACTGAGGGAGGTGGTTCCCCCGCCCAAACCAACGAGTCTTAACAGGGGAGCTCCAGTCCTAGGTCACCAATCCCTTCTTGGTCATTTAATTTCCTCCTCTGTAAGAGGCCCAACCTGGATAAAATGCCCTGGAATACCCCCTGCACCTTTAAAGCTATGATCCACCAATCCAGCCTCAGAATTATCTCCGAAGCTCTAGGAATCTCACTCGGGTTTCTGGTTCTGATGCTTCAGGCTTTGGCTAAGAGAGTTGTCCAACACATTCTGCATCTTTTGGTTCAGAACAGCCAGGGAAGCTCGGCTCGCCAAAGTACTTACTTCTTTATCTACAATACAGTAACCTGATGAAGCCCCAACTAGGATTTGCCCACCTACCTCTTTTTGGCTGGCTCTCTGACTCCTGAATAAAGCTCCCTTTCCTTCTCTTTACACTGGTTCAGAGAGGGTGCTTTGGACCTGAGGGCTGGCTCCCTGTTGGAGTTGTTCATTGTGTTTCATACGCAGACAGGTGTTGGAGCTCTTTTCCCAGGGCAGCCTTGGTTTGTCCAACCTGTGAATTACTTTCTTCAGATTTAAAGATTCTCCTACCATCCAACCTGAAGCTTTTGGCTTAGATGCATAGTGAGAAGACCCAGGAACAGAACCTGTCAGCATAGCACAGTGGATCTGGTTTAGGAGATCTGAGTTCATATTACACCTGCTGCTCAACCACCTCTGTGACTTTGGACAAACTATTTTAATGTCTCTGAGTTACAGGTTGCTCATCTGTAAAATGGGTGACTTGGGCCAGATAGACTTTAAGATCCCCTTCAAATATAATCTTAAATCATACTTCCTGTCACTGGACCATAGTTTCTCATCTCTAAAGTCCCTTATTTCTCTAAAAGACCTATGAATCTGCTCTTAAGATAGCCACCAACCCTGTGAAGAATTTAATTTGTGGTGATAATCCTAATAATAGTTACAAATTATAGAGTGCTTTAAGGTTTGGAGAGTGTTTTACACGCATTATCTCATTTGATCCACAGAACTCAGTGCTATTTTACAATTGAAGAAACCAAGGCAGACAGAAGTTAAGTGACTTGTCCAGGGTGTCTGAGGCCATGCTTAGGTTCATAGCTTCCTGTCTACAAACCCAAGACTCTATCCGCTGTGCCACCAAGATGCCACTATTTTCTGTGGTCCTTATTTTAATGTTTAAAATTTTTGATGTGACAGAATTAGCACATTTAGGGAGTTAATTTCCAAGCAGTCTTTCTGTCACCTCTCATGTGCTCTGTCTCTCTCTCTCCCCCTCTCTCTCCTTCTCCCTCTCTCTCTCTTTTTCTCTCCCTTTCTCTCCTTCTCTCTCTCTCCCCCTCTCTCTCTTTCTCTCCTTCCTCCCTCTCTTTGTTCATTCCTTTGTTTCTTTTATCCTTCTTTCCTTCCTTTCTTCTCTCTCTGACTCTATTTTATTTAGTTAGTATTTAGTAAGTAATTGATTATCTCTAAATTCAACATCATTACCAAGGAAAGACATACTCTCTTGGTCAAGGGGTCAAGTCTCATGGAATTCATTTCTAGAAGAGCTGAGACTAAATCCAAATAACTAGGCAAATGATGGACATGGTCCTGGATCTGGGCTTGAATCATGGCTTGGTCACTTACCAACTGTGGGACTTTGATCAAGTCATTTCCCTTCTCTTAACCTCCATTCCCTCACTTGTAAAATGAGAGGGTTAGCCTAGACACCCTCTAAAATCCATCCAGGTCTAAATGGAACGATGTCTGCATTGGGTCTAGGATTTTGAGGTACAAGAACTTCCTCTGGCTTTTTCCTAGGGCAGCAGCCCAGCATTTAGGGCAGGAGAAAGATCAGGGCCAGTCCCTCCTGACTATGGCTCCCACCACTTGCACCCACTAAGAAGGGGGGACCACAGAAGGAAATGCCCTGCACCATGTGGGACCCAACTCTCCTCGCCAGGGAAGGAGTGACTTGTGAAGCCCTGCTGCCACCTGGTGGACATTATCACACATACTGTAGACCCATCAAGGTAGGTACACCAGGGAGATGCCAGTGAGCTCCAAATCAAGGGTGCCATGCCACCCATGACACCCAGCTAAGGAAAGAGGCTCCCAGACAGTATGCTCAATGAAACTCAGAAGGCTCAGCTCAAGAGCCACTCTTACATGAAGCATTCCCCGACCTCCACCCTGCTACCTGCACTCCAAATCACCCTGTCTATACTTATATGTGCATGGTCTCCTATGATAAGACCTATGCTCCTTGAAGGCAGGGATGATTTCATTTTTGTCTGTGTGTTCAGGGCCTAGCACAACCTAGGTCACCCCCTTCCCTGCAGAGGACAGAGTGGTCCAGTGATTTGCCTGGGGTCACACAGCCAGTAGATGTCAGAGGTCTCTCTGGCTTCTTGGCCAGCTCTCCCTCTGTCAAGCCATGCTGCCCTACTTTGAACCCTGGAATCAATACTGGATCAATTGATGTGCCCAATCAAATGAGCCCTTTTGCCAGGATTTCGCAGTTTAAGGAAATTCGATTTAATTCCACAAATGCACATTAAGCTTCTACTACAAATTAGTAGAACACAGTTCTACCCTCAAAGACCCTACTGTCTAACGGTAGATGTGGCACCGGACACAAACAGAAATCAATGTGATCCGAGGAAGAATGGCACAGGGGCAAAGCACCACAAGGAAATCTGAGATCCAAGACCTGACCTTCCCAGAGCAGGGGAGTCTGAGCAGGGCTCTGAACAAAGGGAACAATTTTCATAGACAGGAGAAGAGGGGACCAATTCCAGGCATTGTTAAGGGATGGCCTGCCCCCTGTGCACATAGGAAAGGGTATCATGGTGGAGAATGACCAGCGGTAGACAGTCAGTTCATCCCAGGACAGTGAAAACTCCTTGATAACCAGCATTCACATAATGCTTTTAAGTTTGCAAAGCACTTTACAAAAATTATCTCATCTGATCCTTACAAGTCAAAGCTAGGAGGTACGTGCTTTTTGTTACCCCCATTTTACAGTGGAAGAAACTGAGGCAGACAAGCAAAGTGCCCAGTGTCACCTATTTAGCAAATGTCTGAGGCTGAATTTGAACTCCTAACTCCAGGGTCCAGTGCTCTATTCCCGTGCCACCTGGCTGCCTCCAGGAAAGGCTGTGAGAGCTGAATATGAGAGTATTTTTGTTACATGTAAGCCACGTTAAGTGCGTCAAGCATGGATTGGAGTTTGGAGGCCTGCTTCCCCCAATCCAACATTTGCTTGTTGTTAGAGTCTAGAACTTCTTCCTCAACAGTGGAAGCTTCTGCTTCCTCATCTGTGGAACAAACGCATGGTGGGTGGTAGGTGGTGGGTGGCTGCATGGCTCTGTCTAGATATGGCCTCCTTCCCTTCAGAGCCTTCAATCTTGCCCAGGGGGGAAGCAGGGGGCTGTGCCAGGGGAAGAGGGCATGGGGCTGCAGCTCCCTTACACAGGGACCCTCCAGAGGGTGGGACTGTAACTTCAAGCTCATCTCCTGACTGCTATTGTTTTTAATGGGAAAGGAGGGTCCAAAGCTACATCTCCAAGGCTTGGCTGCCTTCCCGTTAAATACCAGTTCCACAGTGAACGCTAGACTTTGCAAATGGTGAGAATTCATTTATGGAAATCAACAGCAAAAGAGAAATCAGATAAAGTGTAGGTAGGAGGTTATGTGCCAGAGAGCGCAGAGTGATGGAGCTCACCCATTGGGAGCAAGATGTCTCACCTCAACCAAGAGAGAATGGGAGAGAAGACATAGAGGCAGAGAGAGACAGAGACAGAGACAGAAAGACAGAGAGACAGAGAAAGACAGAGGCAGAGACCAAGATCTACGAAAGCGCTAAAAAACAAAACTCCCCAAAACACCCATGTTAAAACCCAGGGGAAGGTCTCCAGCACCCTGGGCAAATTCTCTAGGATTTGATCTTGGAGAAGTTGGGTGACAGCCTGGGTTTGGAGTCAGAGAACTTTGATTTGACTCCTTTCATACTTCCTGAAAGCTGACAAAAAAGGGAATCTAACAATTGAGGGAAAACAGGTACATTGTTGGTGGAGCTGGGAACTGGTACAGTTGGCCATTCAAGAGAGCAGTTAGTTAGAAACTGTGCCCTAAAGTCTATACAACTGCATATTTTTTGATACCACTATCAGATGACCTCTGAGAGCCTTGCCAGCTCTGTACCCCAAAGAGATGAAAGAAATAGGAAAAGGAGCCGCAAATACAATGTTTATAGCAGCTCTTTTTGTGGTGGCAAAGAATTGGGCATGGAAGGGATACCTTGGATGGGGGCATGGCCAGCCAAGGTGGGAGATGTGCTTGTGAGGGATGACTCTTGTGCCATGGGGAAGGATGACGGGCACGCTCAGAGAAACATGGGAAGGACTTTTCTGAACCAATGCAGACGAAGTGGGCATTCCGACAGGGTTCGCTCTGAGAGGCAGAGGTGGTGCCCATCTGAGAGGGGGCAGGTGGGCTCCCAGGGCACTTTGGGGATTCTTATGGTCTTTGTAACAGGGATTTGGGGTTCCCTTCCCGTGGATCTGCAGGAGAATAAAATTTAAAAGATATTTTTTTAAGCACACTGCCTGGGAGCCTCAGTTTCCCCATCTGTAAAATGAGGCCCCTGAGGCCCCTGCCAGCTCTAGCTTTGGGCCGCTCCATTTATAATCGGCCAGGCAGGAAGAGTCGGCACTGCCCTTCCTCAGGCCTCAGTTTCCCCGTCTGTAAAACGAGGGGGATGGGCTCAGTGAGTTCCAAGCCCCTCCCCCCCATTCCCATGAACCCCTACAGGCCATAGAGAGGTGCTGGGGATCTCAGAACATGGGGCAGGAATGTCACTGGGCACAGCCTCATTTTACAGATATGGAGACTGAGGCCCCGAGAAGTGACGCCTTTCGCCAGAGTCCCACGGGATAGAGAAACAGCCCCGGGTTGGCAAGCCTGTACCAAGATGGCGTCTGGGCCTAGCTAGCTGCGCCTGCGTGGACAGCACCGCCCGCGAGTCCTGGCGCTGCGCATGCTCCGACAGTGCGCATGCCCCCTACTTTTTAACGTCCACAAGCCACGCCCCCTCCCGGGCCTAAGATGTTTATAGTTACCGCAAGCGAAAGCCTGGCTGGGCGTGGCGGAAGAGAGCGCGGGTCTGACCGGAAGTTGTAATGTTAGCCCAGAGGGGCCCTTCTGCTCCTTCCCACTCGACTGCTCGGCGGACCCGCGGCTTTGGTCTGTGGGCCCTCGGGGCACTTAAAGATGTGTTCCCTTCCACGCGCACTGCGTGAGCCCCTGCGGTGTGCACAGCACCGCGCTGGGCCCTGGGGGTGCAAAAGCGCGGAACGGAGGAAAGGGCCTGGAATTTGGGGTGCGAGGCCCCGGGTTCGAATTTAGGGCCCCTTTCGGGTCTTTGTGACCTTTTGCAGGCCTCTCACCTCTCCCGTCAATAAGCATTCATTAAGCTCCTGTTGTGTGCCACTGGGGACACATATAAAGCGGCAAAAAATGGTGCCTGCCCCTGCGGAGGAGCTCAGCGTAAGGGAGAGGGGGCAGGCGATCGGACACCAAGACCCCCACTGGGCACGCGCCCGGGTGTGCGGCCCGGGGGGCGGGGCTAAATGAAGGGGTCTCCGCGTGCCGGGGTGTATGACTGGGGGAGAGGGGGGCTAAATGAAGAGGTCTCCGCGGGCTTGGGGGTGTGGCCTTGGAGGGCGGGGCTAAATGTAGAGGTCTCCACGTGCCCGGGGGTGTGGCCTTGGAGGGCGGGGCTAAATGTAGAGGTCTTCACGTGCCCGGGGGTGTGGCCTTGGGGGGCGGGGCTAAATGTAGAGGTCTCCACGTGCCCGGGGGTGTGGCCGGGGCGGGGCTAAATGAAGAAGTCTTCGTCCCCCGAGTTTCACAGACTGGAGGCCCCTCCGTGACCCCCACCCCCGACTGACCACACTTCTAGGAGGGCAGCCGGCCGCCTCAGGTGTCTGCCTACCTCCGGCTCTCACCTGCTGTCCTCCCTCACCGGAGGAAAGACTTTTGCAACCTACACTTTGGGGGGGGGGGCACGTTAAGTGACTTGTCCAGGGTCACGCAGCTTGGACGTGTGCTCGCAGCCTATGGTGTTTCAAGCCCTTGGAAAGCGGGAGCCAGTGCGAGTGTGTGTGTATGCACGTGTGTGTGTACGAGTGTGTGTGTGTGTGTGTGTGCAGGCCGGCTCCACTTTGCCTGCAGGCTTACAGTCCTCTACGCTGCGCATCCGTTAACCATGCCCAGGCATTGTTGGGCACGTTCAGGCATTGTTGGGCACGGTGAGGGGCATCCAGAGGGGCATCCCCTTCCTGGAGGCACAATTACAGCGAGGGAGTCTCCTGGTCAAGGCGGCGACTTCAGTAGAAGGGCGAGGTTGTCAAGCTTCCAGGTCTCAGGACCCTAGTCATACTCTTTACAATTTATCAAGGACTCCAAAGAGCTTTTAATTATGTGGGTCATCTCTATGGATGCCATATTAGAAATCAAGGCATCTTAGTATTATTATGAAAACAGTTTTAACCTTGAAAGGATCTTAAGGACTCTCAGGCTTCTCACGACTACACTTTGAGAACCTGTGAAAGCAGGAAAGTTTCTGGGGGGCAGAGCTGATGAGAGCACCAACCCTGGAGTTAGGGGGATCTGAGTTCAAGTTTGGCACCAGACACAAGTTGTGTAACCCTGGGCAAGTCACTTAAGGTTCAATTGGAGAGAGAGAGATTGAGAACCTCTAAAAGATAATTGGGATGAGGGAGGGAGGGAAGTATCCTAATGCTGTCTTTGGGAACATTTAGAGATTGTGATTCCCAGGGGAGAGACAAGGTTGGAGCTTTGCTTTAGGAAGATTACTCCAAAATATGCATTAGAAGGGAAGGAGGGAACAGAAGGCCATGAAAATAGTTCAGACCAGAGGTGGGAGGGGCCCAGGCTAGAGGGATGGATGGTTGTGTGAGTGGAGAGCAGGGGATGAATGGAGAGATGTAGGGGAGGTGGAAGTGATACCCCAAGTCCAAACTGTACCTGCCCAGAAGCCTTCCTGATGTAGATATAAAGGTGCCCTAAGGGTGAATTAATATTAAGGGTTGCTTTTTCAGCAGCTTGTGAAGCCCCTCTTGAGCTTGAGGGAGTCCTAAAAGACTTTTCCCCTTATCTTGGAATACCTTGAAACTTCCTCCTTATCCTGGCCCACAAAATTCCTTGTTTCCCTTATCCTTTGTCATAAATTTTCCCTTGTCTCCCTTATCCTGTCCTTATAAAAACAAACCCCAGTCCCTGTATAAATTTCTAGTCCTTCTTCCAGGACTAGCCTGATGCTTTTGCACAAATAAAGCTGCCCTTGGCCAGGAGAAAATCATCTTAAGTGAATTCTTTCACATCTGAACCTGCTCTACCAACTCTGACCTCACCACTCCCACAAGAACCTCCCTAACAAGGCTAATCCAGCCTTCATTAGGCAATGGGGAAACACTGTCCAGATTGGGGTCTCTCTAATGGCTAGGATGCCATCCCAATATCAAGCCTAGATTTACCTCTTTGACCTGACAATCCACATAGGACAAAGCAAGAGGATGAAAAAAATGCTTCATTTTCCCTTCTGTAGATGAAAGGCCATTAAAGGGATGGCCAATAGAAATGGTCTGTCTTGGACAGTCACAGGATGGACAGGAAGAAGAGCAGAATGGACAGATGACCTTTGGGAAATAGCAGCATCTAGACGTTTCCCAGAAACAGAATCCACCATTATTTTCTTGGTGTTGCTACAAAGTTGGGAGTCTCAGAACATCAACATCTTTAAAGGATCAGTAGGGATGATACACTGTAACGCTGATGTGACACTGAATATTACCAGGTCTTTTGGTTTGGATAACTGACACTGAACAACGATAGGAACCATAGTCGCTTTGCCATGTTAAAATTTTTTTTTTACGTCTTTCCATTTGCATGTAAAAATTTTGAACATTCATTCTTTAAAAAAATTTTTAGTTTCAAATTCTCTCCTTCCCTCCTCCCTCATTGAGAACACAAGCAATTTGATGAAGGTTATACATGTTAGTCATGTAATAAAAGAAAACATAGACAAAAAAACCCCGAGAAAAATAAAGTAAAATAAAAACCAGAACTCTGGCATTCAGGCTCCATGAGTTCCTTCTCTAGAAATGGAGAGCATGTTTCACCAGGAGAGTGTCTTGGATCATTATATTGCTGAGAACTGTCATTCACAGAGGATTATCACATAATATTGCTGTTGTATATATAATATTCTGGTTCTGCTCATTAAAACAGGGTTAAGTGACTTGCCCAGGTTCACACAGCTAGTAAGTGTCTGAGGCCAGATTTGAACTCAGGAAGATGAATCTTCTTGACTCCAGGTCCAGCACTCCATCTATTGCACCACCAAGTTGCCCCCCAGACAAGCATTTATTAAACACCAGCCATGTGTAAACTCTGGGATCCATTCATGTCTTTCCAAGTTTTTCTGAGGGGTCCTCATTTCTTATAGCATGGTAATATTCCATCACAATCTGAAGAGGAATGGGTGTGGAGTATTTTATATGCACATATGTATATATACAAAAAATATACATATGTGTATGTATGTATACATAGATTCAGATACAGGTATGTACTACTTTTTACATGTTTTGTAATCTTGACTCACTAGGTTAAAGAATGGGGAGCTGTGGTAAGGGCAATATCTATGATGGTTCTTGTCACATAGGCTAGATTAGTTTTTTGGTTTGGAGTTTTTTTTCCTCTAAAAGGCATGGAAGCTCTGAAGCCTTATCGGCCTGGGGGCTAAGATTCAAGCTGTTGGTGTGGCTTTCCAGTCAGGTAGGCTGGGCTAGTTTTTCCTTTAAAGATGAAAAACCATCCCTGAGAATTGATTATTCTGGGTGATTAAAGCTCTCACCTCTGATAAGTTTCCTGGTTATCTAGAGCATAAAAGGTCCGTATACAAGGGTCCAGTGCCCTTCAGACCTGATAGACGTTCCATTGCCGTGTGAGTTAACACATTATAATTTTGACCAGATGTATTTCTTTATAGAGATGCCTGACCCAATATCATGTATCATTGTTGATTATACTTTCCTTACTATAGTTAAACTTTTTGCTAAAAAAGTTATTCTATCATAATCACAACTTGTTCAGCCATTTCCCAGTTGATGGGTGTCCCCTCAATTTCTAATTCTTTGTCATCACGGAAAGGGCTGCTATTAATATTTTTGTACTTGGGGGTTCTTTTCCTTTACCTTTTAAAAAAATCTCTTTTGCATACAGATCTAGTAGTGGTATTTCTGGGTCAAAGAGTAGGCAGAGTTTGATTGCCCTTTGTGAATAGTTCCAAATTGCTCTCCCAAATGATTGGTTCAGTTCACAACTCCACCAGCAAGGCATTAGTGTCCCAATGTGCCTACTTCACCTCCAACATTTGTCATATTGATCAGTTTGATGGATGTGAGGTTGTACCTCAGAAGTGTTTTAATTGGCACTTTTCTAATAAAGTGATTCAGAGAACTTTTTTATATGACTATAGGTAGCTCTGATTTCTTCATCTGAAAATTGCCTCTTCATATCTTTTTGAGAATGACTTGTATTCTTATAAATTTGACTCAGTTCTCTATATAATTGAGTCTTTATTGGAGACAATATAAAAAAAATTTCCTTCTGCTCTTGGCTGCATTGGTTCTGTTTGTGCAAAACCTTTTTAATTTGACGTAATCAAAATTATCCATTTTATATCCCATGATGCTCTCTTTCTCTTGTTTGGTTATAAATTCTTCCCTTTTTCATAGTCTGACAAGTAAACTATTCCATGTTCCTCTCATTTGCTTATGGTGTCACCCTTTATGTCTAAATTATGTACCCATATGGACTTTATTTTAGTATACAGTATGTGATGTTGGTCTAGACCTCGTTTCTGCCAAACTATTTTTTCAGTTTTCCCAGCCATTTTTTAAAAAATATTTATTTATTTATTTAATTGACTTTTTACATTCATTTTCACAAATTTTTGGGTTCCAAATTTTCTCCCCTTTTATCCCCTCCCCCACCCCAATACCCCAAGCAATCTAATTTTCCGTTTCTCCAATCTGCCCTCTATTCTGTCATCCCTCCCTTCTCTTGTCTCCATCTTCTCTTTTCTCCTGTAGGGCCAGATGACTTTCTATTCCTCCTTAACTGTATGTCTTCTTTCCTAGTTACAACAACAATATTAAACAGTTGTTCCTAAAACTTTGAGTTCCAAATTCTCCCCATCCCTCCCTCCCCACCCATTCCCTTTGGGATGGCAGGCAATTCAATATAGGCCCTATCTGTGTAGTTTTGCAAATGACCTCCCTGATAGTCGTGTTGTGTAAGACTAACTGAATTACCTTCCATCCTAACCTGCCCCTCGTTGTTTCTCTTCTGTCTTTTGATCCTGTCCCTCCCCAAGTGTTGACTTCAAATTGCTCCCTCCTCCTTTTGCCCTCCCTTCCATCATCCCCCCCCTTGCAATATCTCCTTCTCCCCCACTTTCTTATACTGTAAGATAGGTTTTTATACCAAAATGAGTGTGCATTTCACTCCTTCGTTTAGTCAAATGTGATGAGGGTAAACTTCTTGTTTTTTTTTTTTTTTCTTTCTCAGCCCTCCTCTTTTTCCCTCCACTAAAAAAATCTCCTACTTGCCTCTTAAATGACATATAGATACCCCCTCTTTCCTCCCACTACATTTCTCTCTCACCATTTACCTTAATTTCTTTTAAGGTATAGTCCCATCCTATTCAGTTCACTCTGTGCTCTCTGTCTCTGTATGTGTGTGTATGTGTGTATGTGTGTGCATGCACGTACATGTGTGTGTGTGGTCCCACCAACTACCCAGATACTGAAAAGTTTTAAGAGTTAGAAATATTGTCTTTCCCTGTATGAATGTATACAGTTCACTTCTGGTAAGTCCCTTAAGACTTCTCTTTGCTGTTTCCTTTTTCATGCTTCTTCTCATTCTTGTGTTTGAAAGTCAAATTTTCTTTTCAGCTCTGGTCTTTTCATCAAGAATGATTGAAAGTCCTCTGTTTCATTGAAAGACCATATTTTCCCCTGAAGTATTATACTCAGTTTAGCTGGGTAGGTGATTCTTGGTTTGAGTCCTAGTTCCTTTGCCTTCTGGAATATCCTATTCCACGCCCTTCGATCCCTTAATGTAGAAGCTGCTAGATCTTGAGTTATCCTGATTGTATTTCCACAGTACTGGAATTGTTTCTTTCTAGCTGCTTGCAAGATTTTTTCCTTGAGCTGGGAGTTCTGGAATTTGGCCACAATGTTCCTAGGAGTTTCTCTTTTTGGATCTCTTTCAGGTGGTGATCGATGGATTCTTTCAATACTTATTTTGCCCTCTGGTTCTAGAATGTCAGGGCAGTTTTCCTTGATAATTTCATGGAAGATGATGTCTAGGCTCTTTTTTTGATCTTGAGTTTCAGGTAGACCCATAATTTTTAAATTGTCTCTCCTGGATCTATTTTCCAGGTCAGTTGTTTTTCCCATGAGATATTTCATGGGAAATGAAATTCTCTTCCATTTTTTCATTCTTTTGGTTTTGTTTAGTGATTTCTTGGTTTCTTGTAAAGTCATTAGACTCCATCTGTTCCATTCTAATTTTGAGAGAACTATTAAATTCAGTGAGCTTTTGAGCCTCTTTTTCCATTTGGCTCATTCTGCTTTTGAAAGCATTCTTCTCCTCATTGGCTTTTTGAACCTCTTTTGCCAATTGAGTGAGCCTATTTTTCAAGGTGTTAATTTCCTCAGCATTTTTTTGGGTCTCCTTTACCAAGGTATTGACCCGTTTTTCATACTTTTCTTGCATCTCTGTCATTTCTCTTCCCAGTTTTTCCTCTATCTGTCTAACTTGCTTTTCAAAATCCTTTTTGAGCTCTTCCAAGGCCTGAGCCCACCCGCCACCCCCCGGGGTGTCTGGGGTACTGAGGCCCCACCCTCCACGTCTTTCCCTGATGGCAAGAATACGTCCTCATCTTCGTCAGATCTGAATGTCGGGGTCATTTGCATTTGTTGGAAAAAACTCTCTATAGTCTTATTTTTCTTCCCTTTTCTAGGCATTTTCCCAGCCAGTTACTTGACTTCTGAGATTCCTTTCCACCCCCGCCTGGATCCGCCCAGCTAGTGCTTGGCCTCTGAGATTCAAATGGGCTTTCCAGCAGCAAGCTTTAGTTCTGGCGCTGGGGTGGGGGCTGGGCCACCTCCCAGGCTCAGTTCCCTCAGGGGCCGTATGCAGAAATTTTCAGGAACGGAGCGGGTGGGGGCAGGGTGGGGGGGCCCGCCTCCTAGGCTCAGTTCCCTCGGGGGCTTTATGCAGAGGCCTTCAGTAATAGAGCGGGGTGGGGGCAGGGCCGTCTCCCAGGCTCAGCTCCGTCAGGTTTTATGCAGAAACCTTCCATAATGAAGATCCTGCCTGCTGCTGGGGGATTCCTGAGTCCTGGGCCGCTGCCGCCTCAGCCGCTGCCCACACCTCTGCCTCCACCACTTCCTGCCCCTGTCTCTGCCTCCGCCACTTCCTCCCGAGGGGGCCCGAGTCACGGAGACGCCCTGCTCCCCCTCTCATCCAGCCCAGCCTTCTTTCTCACTGACCTATAGCTTCTGTGGGCGGAGGGACTTTCCCGGCTGCCGGAGCTTCCGTGTCTGAAGCCTGCTCAGCTCAGCTTCTCTGGGGCTGCGGCCAGAGCAGCATTGGGGTGGGGTCCGCTTTCCGGGGCGCGACGGACCGTGGGGACGGGTCTCCAGGGCTCCCTGGAATGGAAATCTCTTCCACTCCGTTTCTGCACACCTTGTATTGACCCAGAAGTTATGGGGGTCTCTTTTTACATTAATTCTATGGGCTTTGGTTTTGGAGCTTGTAAACGTTCGTCCTTCTACTCCGCCATCTTGCTTTCCCAGCAATTTTTGTCAAATAATGAGTTGTGGTTCCAAAAGTCTGGGTGTTTGGGTTTATGAAACACCAGATTACTATGGTCATTTACTACTGTATATTGTGTACCTAATCCATTCCACTGATCTACCAATCTATCTTTTAGCTACTACCTGGTTATTTTGAAAATTACCACCCCATAGTATAGTTTGAAATCTGGTAGAGCAAGGCCATCTTCCTTCACATTTTTTTTCATTGATTTCCTTGATATTTTTGACCTTTGGTTCCTCCAGATGAATTTTATTATTTTTTTCTAGCTCTATAAAATAAATCTTTGGTAGAGTGGTTGGTATGGCACTGAATAAGTAATTTAATTTAGGCAGAATTATCTTTTTTATTATATTGGCTCAGTCTATTAATGAGTAATTAATATATTTCCAATTGTTTAGACGTTACTTTGTGGGAAATGTATCATATTCATATAGTTCCTGGGTTTGTCTTGGCAGATAGACTCCCAAGCATTTTTTTTTTCAAATAGTTATTTTAAATTCAATTTCTCTCTACTTGCTGCTGCACTTTGTTGGAAATATATAGAAATACTAACGACTTATGCAGTTCACTGTGTCTTGATGAATTTGGACAGCTGCCCCATCCCTTGGTGGCCTAATAGCCCCCTTAGAAAGTCCCCAGCCCTTAGATAAGGACTTGGCAAAGGGAAGGATCTCATCTACTGTTGTAACACCAACCTGTCCTTGGATGAGAGATCTTACTGTTCTAAAAGGTCTGCAAAGTATTTGGTCCCTTGCCCTTGAGTCCTGGCCTTGAACAGGGAATGCTTTAAATCCTGCCAGTTGCAGGCCAGGCACCCCCTTTTTCTCCCTGGGATGCCCCCCTCTTTCTCCATTCCTCCCTCCCTCTCCTGGGAAAGGCCGCTGATGGGCCAAGTACTCAAGGAGGGCCCCCAAGGTCACCCCAGGAGGCTGAAAGTGCAGTCAGTCAGCCTGATTCCTTAGCTGGCTCACATCTTTGACCCTGGCAGCTCCCAAGGGTGAAGAGAAGCCCCCTCCCCCCATTCCCTGGCAGCTGATGTGTGGGCAGATACTTCCCCAGCCTGCACCCCCTTTTTCTGCTCTGGGGACCCCGGATCTCCATCTGTGAGGATGCTTGTCCTGCCAGTGGAATGGAGGACGGGGAAGCCTGCTTTTGCTTATTCTAATTCATACTCTTCCTAGTTGGACACACAGTGTGGGGGCAATCAGTGCTCGATTGGTTAATTGACTGAAATGCAAGCTAATTTCTCTGGGAGGTACTAGATGTGAAGAGTGGGGGTGTCCAGATGAAAGGCATCCTTGAGGGGAGGGAGGGAGCGAGGGATTCTAAGAGGCACCCGCAGAGAGGGAGTGTGAGGCGGCTTGTACAAAGGTGTGGAGGTGGGAGATGGCGTGTGGGTGTGAGGGCCAGCGAGACCACGGTGGGCCTAATACTTGAGGAAGCTCCACACGCTTTATTCACGGATACGTGCAGAGAATCAGTGCCTGCACTCAGGAAGTTTATATGTAAGGGAGAGTCAGAGAAGGAAATAAAAACCTGCTAAGTAACGGTCCTGCACAATGAATAGGGAGATGAGTGGGGGTGGAGGGGAAAAAAAATCGGCGGCGCCGCAAGGCACGCCGGGACTTGTAGTCTTCTCCCCGCACCTCCGCTCCTCCAGCACTTGGCTGCCGGCCCTCGTCCTCAGGTGCGCCTCTAGGACCAAAAGCGGAAGCAAGCAACCTTTGCGTGGACCGTGCCCCCGTGAACGTTGACTGCTGCTCGCCGTAACCAATAGGCGCTCGGCTCGGCGCTAGGCGCACGACGATTGGCCGGTGGCTCGGCGGCGGCCCCGCCCTTCTCGCCCGGGATTGGCCACGTTTTCGGTTTTGAAAGTCGTCACTTTCGCCCGCGCTTCAGTCCCGCAGCGTCCACGGTAGCGGCGTCGGTGGCGTCTGCTCCGGAATTGCTGCGCGGACCGGAGGAGCGGGCGGGCGGCGCCTTGGAGCCGCAGCGGCGGCCGCGGGACACGGAGCGAGGCGGACCGGGCCGGACCGGGCGGAGCGAGCCAGGTGAGGCTGCGGCCGCGTCCTCTCCCCTCCCCCCGGGAGACCCGCCGAGCGGAGGCGCGCCCCGGGCCCCCCTGGGGGCGAGTCGGGCCGTCCCCGCCTTCCGCTTCCTGCCCTCCGGGCCTGCACCCAGCAGGTGCTTAGCGCGCGTCCGCCGCCTCGGCGTGGGGCCCCCGCGGGTGGGCTGGGGGTCCGGAGCGAGGGACCCCCAAACCCAGCCCTTGCCCGGAGATTGTGCGTGAAGTGCCGGGGCCGCGGCGCCAACTCCCCCCGCCCCCTCCCACTGCGCCGGGGTCCTCCCTGCCTGCTCTGCCGTGGGGGGCCCCCACGGCCCCCCTTGTCCGGGGGCCCGACCTCCCCCTATGGCCCCCCTTGTCCGGGGGCCCTCCTCGGGCTCTGCCATGGTGCGGGGGCCCGACCTCCCCCTATGGCCTCTCTTGTCCAGGGTCCCTCCTCGGGCTCTGCCATGGTGGGGGTGCCCGACCTCCCCCTATGGCCCCTCTTGTCCAGGGTCCCTCCTCGGGCTCTGCCATGGTGGGGGTGCCCGACCTCCCCCTATGGCCCCTCTTGTCCAGGGTCCCTCCTCGGGCTCTGCCATGGTGGGGGTGCCCGACCTCCCCCTATGGCCCACCTTGTCCGGGGTCCCTCCTCGGGCTCTGCCATGGTGGGGGTGCCCGACCTCCCCCTATGGCCCACCTTGTCCGGGGTCCCTCCTCGGGCTCTGCCATGGTGCGGGGGCCCGACCTCCCCCTATGGCCCCCCTTGTCCGGGGTCCCTCCTCGGGCTCTGCCATGGTGGGGGGGCCTGACCTCCCCCTATGGCCCCTCTTGTCCAGGGTCCCTCCTCGGGCTCTGCCATGGTGGGGGTGCCCGACCTCCCCCTATGGCCCCCCTTGTCCAGGGTCCCTCCTCGGGCTCTGCCATGGTGGGGGTGCCCGACCTCCCCCTATGGCCCACCTTGTCCGGGGTCCCTCCTCGGGCTCTGCCATGGTGGGGGTGCCCGACCTCCCCCTATGGCCCACCTTGTCCGGGGTCCCTCCTCGGGCTCTGCCATGGTGCGGGGGCCCGACCTCCCCCTATGGCCCCCCTTGTCCAGGGTCCCTCTTCGGGCTCTGCCATGGTGGGGGTGCCTGACCTCCCCCTATGGCCCCCCTTGTCCGGGGTCCCTCCTCGGGCTCTGCCATGGTGGGGGTGCCCCCCCTTGTCCAGGGTCCCTCTTCGGGCTCTGCCATGGTGGGGGTGCCCCCCCTTGTCCAGGGTCCCTCTTCGGGCTCTGCCATGGTGGGGGGGGCCGACCTCCCCCCATGGCCCCCCTTTGTCTGGGGTCCCTCCTTGGGGCCTGCCCCGGGGAGCCCAGTGGCGGGTCCGGGCACCTCCGCCCCCGGGGAGCAAGACCACAAGTTATTAAGGATCGCAGGACAGGGTTTGTTTGGCATGGGGTAGTTTTGTTTTGGGGGGCGAGAGGGAAGAAGCGTCTGAATATGGGTGCACTTGTTAATGAAAGCCAAGTGAAGGACGTTTCCTTATAGAGGGAGGATGTTCCTGTAATCATCGTTTTCTAATCACTAATTTAAAAAAAATCTTTTATTTTTTTATGTCAGTGATTTCTTAATACCATTCACAATCCCCCTTTCCTCCCTAAAAAAGCCCCAACTGTGAGCTCTGTTATGTTAAAAGGAAAAAAAATGAAGTAAACCAGACTGACATGAACTGGGCCTGGGAGATGCAATGGTCCAGGCTTGCAAACCAGCACCTCTTTTCTGTCGGGACTTAGCTGGAACCAAGCCTGGCATTGCATGGAGCACTCATTGGAGTGATGGATTTCTCTTCTCACCCCCCCACTTGGGCTGTGGGGGTGCCCCTCAGAGGTCACTTGTGTCCTTATCTCATGCCGTAAGCTCAGGCCTCCATTGCAGTGTCTCTCGCACCCCCCAATGTTAATGCCTCTGGGGGTGTTGCCTGGTTCTCTGCAGGGATAGGAGCTCTGAGTGCATTGGTATGGGGAACTTCCCAAGGAGACAGCTCCCTCTCCCAGTGAAGGTTGACCCTTTCCTGGGAGTTCTGAGAGACTTGCCTTGAGTTGACTCAGCCCTGACTCCAAGACCACCACCCCTCTCTACTAGGCTATACTGCTTCTCCAGAGTTGCTGATTTTAAGGAATTTAATAAGAAATTGGCAAACATTTTTTTCCACTTCCAAGATCTCCAGACTAACTCTCTCAAAGGTGACTTTACTTCTGCCATACTTAGTCTTAGACTGATCTATCTAGAAACATCTAGGAAGCAAAGCAGAGAAAGATCTTTTGGCTTGTGGGGCAGTCTTGTAGAGTAGGGGGCCTTGAGGAAAGAGAAATAAGCATATGAGCATTGGGGTAAGAGGGGACCCTGGAGGGCATCCATGCCCCTTGTTTTACAGATGAGGAAATTGAGGCACAGGGATGGGGACATGACTTGTGTAAGGTCACATTTTAAGTAAAGTGGCAAAACCAGCTGGATTCAGTGCCTCAGTTGTCCAGCTCTAAGGCGATCCCTCTGGCCAGACCTTAGTGCCCCACCCTTTCCCTCCCCCAGTAGTCATTCTCTCACTAACTGCCATGGAATTTCGGAACCCCAACTGTCTGCATGGCTCCTAAAGGGACAGTTGGTTTAGAAGACTGCTTATTGGTGGTCAAGAAATGGCCCAAAACTGGGGCGTAGGGATCCAAGGTATGACCAGGTCTCCCTGGTGTGACTACAGACCCCTAGGTAAGCAGGAGTAGGGGTGAGGGGAAACATCAGTCTGGCTTGGGGTTCTTCTTGTGGCAGGAGGCAAGGCTGGGGCTATAGATTCTTGGCTGCTTTTCTCTTCTTCTGATCAAAAGCCTCCCATAGAAGGCACTTGGACAACCCCTTTGTCCCAGGGACCTCTCAGTTTGATAGGAGATCCCAAGGGCTGAGAGGATTCTCTGTCCCCCAAATCTCCCTCACTGTCCTGGCTCCTTGCACTGTCATGCTTGTTACCCTGCTGTGTGTTTCTGTCTCAGAGCTCACCTGGTGGACCATGAGCTAAGGTCTGGTCAAGGCAATGGTTAGGTTGGCTCTTAAATCTTTGTCGCTTGAGGGCCTTGAATATCTGACACTGGCTCAGCTTCACATACACTGGGGCAGCCAACACTACAAAGGCCTGACCTCTTTCCTTCCTGTCACAGTGTTTGTGGCCCTCCATAGGGGGAGACTCTGGGTCCCATATTGGTGCTTTCTCCTCTGGGGAACCTGGTACCATATTCCCTCAGGTGCTGGCTCAGTGGTTAGAACTCTGGACCTGTGCACTTACTGGCTCTGTCACCCTGGGGTAGTCACTGAACTTCTGTGTGCCTCAGTTTCCTCAGCTGTAAAATAGGAACAGTCATAGCACCTGTCTCCCAGGGTGGTGAGGATCAAGGTAGACAGTATAGGTAAGGCACTTTGCAGAGTTGAAAGCACTTTTAAAAATGATTATTCCCATCAATAGTAATGGACCTGAGATCCCAAAGCCCCTTTCCCAGCCAGGGATTTTGTTCCCAGTGGAGCTTGGGGTAGGTGTACGGGCCTAGCTCTTTCTGTCTGTACTTCCCCATTTCTGCCTGGCTGCCCTATTCCCTTCTGGAATGAAGGGCTCACTTTGCTGAGGAGACCTGAAGACTTGCAGTTGGGGCTTGTATTGACTTGAGTCATCAGGGAGGAGTCTTGGCTGCCTTGCCTGCCTTCATCCTACTTTGTCCCTTTCCTCTGGTTTCCTCCTTGGGTTATGGGTTCTTCCTGTGGGGAAAGGATCTGCTGGGGATTTACATCCCCTCTACCTCCCAGGGTGTTGAATTGAAGGGAGCTGATGAACATGAAGAGGGGACATGTTGACATTGGTGAGCCATGGTGTGCTGGGCCCGAGGTTGCTTTGTAGAATAGTCAGCCATCAGAGGGAGGATGGTGGGTTCCTGTGGATTCTGCATCCTCAGGTCAGCAGTAGGAAATGAGCATGCGAGTTCCTTCTGATGCCCCATGCTCTCCCTGGGCAGGGTTGCTTGAGTCCCCAACGAATTCCTTGCTGCATTTGGAGTGTAAAGCATCTGAGGGAGAATAATGCCAGCTTGTTGCTGGGCCACCACTCCACCCTAGTTGCAGGGTTGCCCCTGCCCCCTGATCCTGCCTCAGTTTAAAGGGCAGCAGCCAGTGATGTCTGACCCATGTCTGAGAGAGTTTTGACTTCTGGGCCTCTCCCTCCAAGTCAGTTCTCTCTTCCTTGTCTCACACTGGGACTCCAGATGTACACTCACTGGTCCCTGTGGCCCGCCAGCCAGTCACCAAGGCTCCTATTAAGCACCTTCCTCCTGCCCAGCATGCTGCTAGGTGCGGACCTCCAAGACACAAAGATCAAATGGCACTTGTTGGAGGTTCTAACAGCTTGACAATTTTCAGATGACAAATGGAAAGGAAGGGAATGCTTTCTCTGTGCCTGGCCCTGGGCTTAGCATGGCAGATACAAACAAACCAAGCTGGTGCCAGCCTTCATGGTGCACTTATGTTCTTATGTGGCAGATAACACGGGGAAGTAGTAACCAGTCTGGGACATTGATTGAAACATACTACCCAGAATGAGTACACTTGTCTTTTAACTACTGATTTGACTCCTTGGAACCATTTAGCCTTTCTGAGATCTCTGGTCCATGGGAAGAGTGGAGGGAAACTGTGTGGCCCAGGC
This sequence comes from Bettongia penicillata ogilbyi, assembly GCA_023548195.1. Taxonomy (NCBI): domain Eukaryota; kingdom Metazoa; phylum Chordata; class Mammalia; order Diprotodontia; family Potoroidae; genus Bettongia; species Bettongia penicillata. Next base: position 4,165,235 of record JAJHZJ010000590.1, read on the forward strand.
TAAGGGATAGAGTTGGGACTTGAAATGGAAAAAGGGAAATGCATCCACATGCGCAGATTTGAAGTATCCAGATTGCTGCTGTAGTGAAGACATTCTTGGCATCTGAGGACGCTACCAATGGGTAGTGGGTTCAGGGTGGAGGGATGGGAGTGACCTTAAAGACTGGGCCTGGTCCCCTTCCCCTGAGCAACCCCTAGAGCCTGCTTCAGACCATTTCCCTCAGCAGGTGACCCGGGAATTCTCATTTTTATCTTCCCTTCTGCTCTGGAGTTGCAGGTGGCACCATGGGGACCACCATGGGCTCTGCGAGCATCTTGGAAGTCTGCAATACCAAACTGATGGAGTTTATGTGCAATGTGGACAACAAGGACATGGTGTGGCTGCAGGAAATTAAGGAAGAGGCCCTGAACATGTTTTCCAGGTAAGGCTGGGGCTGAGGGACCCACATGGATGCAAACGCCCAGGGCATGGGGTATTGGGCAAAAACCAACTGACCTGAGGGATCAGCGACAGAAACAATTATTTAAAAAGGGGGAATCTTATGGGAAATCTGGCCCCTGTTGCAAGGCAGAACCAAAGGAACTGAGAAAGCACAAACAAATAAGGACAGGCATGTGTCCAATTATACTCCTGCCAAAAGCTATGCCGTTTTGGGCTGTTTTCCTTCCTTCCCTCCCTCCTCTCTTTTTTTATTTTCCTTTCTTTCTCCTTCCATCCCTCTCTCCCTTCTTGCCTCCTTCTATGCCAGGCTTTGCATGGAGCCCAGAGAATGAGACAGTCTTCTCTGTGGACTGGATCTTGTGTTCTAAAGGGATCTGACCAGTCTTCTGGACATGCCCTTCCTACACTCCGTTAGTATCTGGCTTCCCTGGGCTATTGTTGAGTCCTGCCCTTGCTCAGCCAACTCCCCCAGGGTTCTGGGGACCATTCAGGGCTGGGAATGGCAACCTCAGATTCCAGAATTCCTTGCTGCCTGCCCTACTCTCCCTCTAAGACCCCCATTCCCTTTTCTCAATTTCCAGCTTCTACCTAGCCTCCCATCCTCAGGCTCTGCCCTCCTTGTCCTTGAGTTAGCACTCAGCATACCCACTATGATCTCTAGAGCTGGGAGGATGGAAGCCAGACAGAGCTCTTCATTCTCCAGATAGGAATCTTGAGGTCCAGAGACTTGCCCCAGGTCACTCAAGTCATAAAATTTGAAGCCAGGGCCTCTGTTTTCACTGGGCCAGTGTAGGCAGTGGGGATATCTGAGGTGGCAGGGGTGAAGGCTGCCAGAGCAAGGCCCCCTGTCCTCCCCACAGGGATGAGGGTTTGACCAGATTAGGCATCTTGGGGTGACCTGAATGGTGTTCAGGCTGAAGGGACTTTTCTGGCCTTGTCTCATCATGACACGGGGACATCTGTGCCCAAAGCCTGGCTGTCTGGAGCTTCAGGGTAGGCAGAGTGTTGTACAATAGCCGAGAGGGTCCATGCTGTTACTGTCCCCATTTTCCAGACTCTCACAGCTCCTAAGGGTCCAAGGTGAGATTCCAACTTGGGGCTTCCTGATGCCCACTTAGCTGTCCTCTGTGAGGAAATGTGTCCCAAGTTCCAGACAGACTTTCAGCCTCTAGCCTGTTGGGGGACTGAAAAGAGCCCTGGGCTTGGAGATGGAAGAGCTTGAGCAAATTAGCTTACCTTCCTGGGCCTCAGTTTCTTATTTTTAAGGTGAAGGTTTTGGCCTTGATAGATTCCCCCAGAGTGGGTCCAGGTCTAACCCTCTCCAATGCAGGACTGGGTGTGGCAGAACCTCTGGTGAGCAGGTGAGGCTGGTGCCTAGGGGTAGTGCAGGAGAAGAGGAGGTTCCTCACTCCTTTCTGATGAGCAGGCAAGCCCAGGGGACAGTGGATGGGGAGGTGACCTATGTAGATGTTCTGAGATGCCCACCAGAACAGTCTCTACTATTCCTTTCTCCTCTTTGCCCCTCAGTGACTTCAGTGTGGAGCCTGAGTTGATGCCCAAAACACCATCTCAGAGGAACCGCCGGAGGAAGAAACGGTTTTCCTCCTTTGAGGATGAAAACAAGCCCCCAGGCAGGAAAAGGTAGGTGTCTCCTGGGACCCAGGGCTAAGGGGGCAGGGCAGGGCAGGGGAGACAGGCCTAATTTTGGTGTCAGTATCTACCTCCACCCCTCCTTGGTTGTTATACCTCCTTAGCCCTCTGTCAACAGTGGGAGCTGGGCCAAAAGGCTTTCAAGGTCCCATCCATTTAAATGGTGGTCCACTGATAATGGTAAAACTCTTAGCACTGTGCTTGGTGCTGTTGGAAACATGGAAGGAAGTATGAGATGTTGAGGGGAGAGGAGACCCGGGCAAACAGCAAGAGCAGGGCAGGGGAGAGTTTGGTGCTAAAGTGCAGGCCCTGCAGAGGGTCTAGGACCTGGATTTGGAGCCAGAAGGGACCTTGGAGGTCCTGGAGTCCAAGACTCATTTTTACAGATGCAGAAACTGAGGTAGACAGGTAAAATGACTTGCCCATGGTCACCTATCTAGTTAAGTGACTGAGGCTGGATTTGAACTCGGGCCTTCCTGACTCCAGGCCCAGGGCTCTATCCACTGTGAATTCCTTAAGGGCAGGGATCATGTTTTTGACTTTCTTTGTATGCTTGACATATGCTTGTAGACTTACAGATCCTCCTAGATTGGCGGTGCCTCCAGCTGTGGTCTCAAGACCCTGCTTTCTATTTTCTTCAGGTTATCCCGCCGGATGAGCCGCAGGAGCAGTCAGCCCAGCCGCCAACTACTTCGGAGCAAAGAGAAGCTGGAGAAGCTGGTCCTGGTGGTGGCTGAGAATGGTTCCATCCCTCGTGGAACCCAAAGCCAAGCAGCAGTGGTCCCCTTGCTTCCTGCCTCCCCCACGGTTTTCCCCAAAAAGTCCGGGAGCCTGCCATCCTCAGGTAAGCTCGTACCCATTGTGGAGATCGGGGTCAGCGAGCAGCAGAGTGCCGAGAAGTGCCTGGCAGCAAGCAAGGCTAGGACAGGTGGCCAGAAGCTCCCCTGTGTCTATGCTTTGGAATGCAAAGATGAATCCATGCCAAAGAAGGAGGCAGAAAGCCTCCACAAACCAGCATCTGGTACCTCCTCAGTGGTGCCCTCTGAGGTGCCCGAAGTGAAAGATGAGAAGCCTGCTCAGTCTGTGGCCAAACTTGGGATAGCCCAGCCAGTGTCTTCAGAAAATGCAGCACCTGTGGTGACCGAGCCAGGTGGGGCCTCCTCTTCTCCAGGAGCACAGCCCCAGCCAGAGACTGAGCTCCTCTTGGACTTGCCAGAAAGCCCACGGACCCCAACTGGCTCCCGCTGTGACCGGCGTTCGGTGCGTAGGAGCCTGGTGCGCAAATCCTCACAGGCCCACAGGGTCTCCTTGATTCATAAGTACTCCATGGTACCAAAGAAGATCAACAAAGCCCAGCGGTCCTCCAGGAAAGTGGCCCAGGAGCCTGCAGCCACCGGCCGCATCATCTGTAAGTTGGGCATTTCCTGGGCGCCAAAGCTCGGTCCCTTTGTCCGTCTCTGTCTGCCCTTGGCCTTGTTTTGGCAAAGATGGTTGTGCCCAGAGCACTCAGGCTCCTCATTGTCTGCCTGGGGAGGGGATTCCAGAATAGAAGAGGACAGCAGGAAGGAAGAAAGACCCACCCCCAACTCTAGATTTGAGGGATTGTCCAAGCCCCCTCTTTACTGTGATGGATGATGGAAACCACTCTGGGGGGCCAGAGAAAAGGTGGGAGACATCTTGGGCACTTGGTCTTTGCTCTTGTCCCGTGTCCCAGGGGAGGATGTGGCTGGTGCCACCTCCCAAGGTGGAAAGCTTTTGGGTTGGGCCTGGTTTTGGATGGTTCTTTGTGTCCAAGAATCAACCTGATTAAATTCCAAGGGGCTTGTTGTTGGCCTGGTGGGATCCTGAGTGGAACCCTGACCTGGAAGGCCTTAGCATCTGGGTCCCCTCTGGGCAGTCTCTTTTCTTGGCTCAGTTTGCACTTTTGTGAAATGAGATTTATCACGCCTGCCCAGTGGAGTTGTGAGGATCAGAGTGTTGATGGGTTTCTTGGGTTCTCTTATATTGAGGGAGAGGGCAGAGCACTTGTGCTTGTGTCCTCTCGCACATTCTGCGTAGAGCACCCTCCCCACCTGCTGGGGAGTCTCCACTCCCTTTAGTGTTCCATGGGGTCCGTGGTGCTCGAGCTGACTGTCTGTGGGGACAAGTAGATAACCTTGTAGGGTGGGAGGTGGTTTAGAAGGTGCATGTTGGGGCTGAGGCCTACAAGGAACGTCAGACGGCTGGCAGAGCCAGCCTGACTCCTTCCAGCCAAGAGCCTTTCCCTGAACTACCCTACCTGCTGTTAGACAGTGGATGCTGATGGCCTGTCTAACACTGGCTCATCCTTTCAGTAAAGAGATTTTTAGGTCCTGTGTTAAGAACCAAGTTGATGTAGAAAGTCCCACGGAGTTGCTGCCGAGCTTGGGAATGAGATGGGGAGCGTCAAGTTGTTGTCCACCAGATAATGGCCCTTTGGGATTCTGGGTGTTAGGAGCTGAGCTCGTAGGGCAGTGATCTGGGAAAGAAGCATGGTGAAAGAGGAAGAGACCTGGGCTGGCTCCTTCCCACCTGCGTGTCCTTAGCTGTGTCACTTTTCCCAGGTGGGCCTTAGTTTTCCCATCTCTAAAATGGGAAGGCTAGACTAGATGGCCTCGGAGGCCCTGGCTGTGTCCAGGCCCAGTGATCCCCGGGGGAGGCGAGTGGGGTCTCTTGTGTTTCTTGCTGTTTAACTTTGAAGGTGTCCTCCTCATTGCTTTGTCACAGGGTGTTTAGTCAGATACTACAACAATTCAGGGAAAGCTGACCTTGAAAAGTTGCCTGCACTCTCCTCTCTGGCTCTTTCTTCCCCTAGGCTGGCAGGAAGCTCTGGGCTAGTTGGGTGAGCTAGGCTGCTGCTCCTCTCATCTGAGCGTGGAGCTGTGCTTGGGGCCTTTCTGTCCTTGTGACATGGTGGTGGAGGATGGAGAGACCCAGAAGGAACCATTAGCATCATCTCGGCCAGTGGCTCTCCTCCCTTTCTTGGCTTGTAGAGCAGAAGATCTGCAGCATGCTGGCTGGTTAAGGTGGCAGGTGTCTGAGAGTAGGCCCCATCCAGTTCGTGACCCCCTCTGTCTCTCCTACTGACTTAGACCAGCACCTTCATTTTGCAGGTTGGGGACCTGAGGCCTGGAGACAGGAGAGGGGTTGGCCTGGTTTCCCCAGCCAGTACATAATGATCTTTGATTCCCAAACTGTGGAGAGAGCCATAGGGCCATAGGGGTTTCAGAAAAACTAGCAGGGAGAAGGGACCTGGAAAATCAGGCCTCCCCTATCATCTCAGGCTGTAGAGGCTGCTGGGAGAAGACATGAGTTGTTTCCATCTGACTTGTGATCATAATGAATAAATCATTTCTGTCACATCTCCAAGATGCTTTCTACGCATCATCTCATTTGGCATCCCGGTACTACCAGTGGTACTACAGATACTACAGGGCATATCATCTCCATTTTACAAATGGGGAAACTGAGGGCTAGAGGAGCTAGAGTGACTTGATTGTGGTCAAACAGTTGTTGTCAGGTGGAGGATTCAAACCTGGGTCTTTCATGACTTCAAGTCTAGTGTTCTTGCAGGCCATACTGCTGTTCTCTGAGTGCCTTCTTTGTCCTTGTTCTGTCTTTCAGGCCACAGCTACCTTGAAAGACTCCTGGACGTAGAAGTACCCAGGAAAGCCAGGTGAGGTGCTGACGCCATTGCCCCTGCTGCACCGGGGCATCATCACAAATGCCTCCAGACCCTTCAGGGCTAAACCAGAGCTCACCTGGAACTGGCTCGACCTGCCCCAAGTTACCAGCCTCTCCAGGCCTGGCCACATACAGACTGCACCACAGCCCGCGGCTGCCACCCACCAAAGGCCCATAGCTTGCACTTGGGGCCATCTCTGGTGGTAGCTGCCCTAGCCTGGTTGCTATCATCCATAGCTAGGCCTCTCCTGAATCACCATCCCTTCCATGGTCAGGACCACCCCATGGATACTCAATTGGCAATCCTGAAATTCCATGTTGAGAAGAGTAGAGCAAGGGGATGGGGAAATGGGAGGCCCTATGAAAATCTGTCCTCTGGAGCTAAGGCAGGTGGGTGGCTTTGCCATAAGAGTGATGCCTGTGGCCCTGTGGCCTTGGAGACCTCTGAAGCCACCCTGAAAGGACAACTGCCCTCTGTGACTGAGATGCACCCCTCCACCCCAGCGGTAGGCAAGATAACTATTGCCGGGAGCTTGGCTTGAGCCAGGCAGGTCCTGGGCCATATCATGGTGTCCTTCAGGGGTGGAGGAGGAGGCTTTCTTCAAGCCCCAGGTCCTGAACCACAGATTTGTGGGAAGTCAGAGTGGAGAAGAATCCAGCTGACTCAGTGCAAAGGGCCCTTGTGTCAGAACTGCCCTTGGGGGGTGGCGTCGGTGGCTTCGTGTCAGACCTTGCCTGAGCCTCAGTTTCCTCATCTCCAAAAGATGAGGGTTGGAGTCATGGCCTCTCAGGTCTCTTTTGGCTCCAAGGCTGTGATCCTCTGAATCTCTTAATTTTACAGAAAGGAAACTGAGGCTCAAAGAGAGACATATGGCCAGTTTGTGGGAGTTCCCAGAATGGAAAGGTTCCCCACCCCCCTTTCCCCCTCCCCATGGTGGGCAGGAATGCCCTCCCAGGGCAGCATTGATCCTTCCCCAGTGGATGGTGGTGTCCCTCTCTGCAGTGACAGTGATGCCTTCATTGGTCTCTCTGCCATCCTTAGAGCCTTCAGCTTTCTGCTCCCAAAGCTCCCTGCCTCCAGGATCAAATACAACTCTGGTTTGTCTGTTAAAGCCTGGCACCCTCTGGCTTTGTGCCCTCTTGGCAGACATTCTGTATCTTGCTCCCTGGTACAACCTTGCCAGCCACCTTGCTGCTCCCCTTCAAACAGTGTAGTATCCCCAACACCAACACCCCGTCCCCTGCCAGCTTTTCCTAGGCCCAGGTATGGGTAATAAAGTGAATTGCTCTGCCTAGGTCAAGAAAATAGTTTCATGGTGATGAGGAGACATGGCATCCCCAGAGCTCATGCCTCCTAGTATTTCTTCAGGCTTTCTCTTTTCCTTTCAGCTCTGAAGAGGAGTCAGACCATGCCACAGAAAGCAAGCAGGAGGTAGGCAGGGCTCTGGGGAGAAGGGCTGAGGCCCAGTCGGGAGGGTATGCAGGGAAAGGGCCTCTGGTCACATGCTCTTGGACTCTGGCAGCCTCTCCCTCCAGGGTCTTATAAATGGATGCATCTTTTCCTACCCTGTGGGCCCCAGATCAGGGCCAGTGTTTGTCCAAGCTGTCTCATGGGGAAAGGAGGTGGGAGGATCAGGGCCTGGGCTAGAATGAAACCCACTGCTCTGTCCTTGCCTTCAGGCGCCCGAGGACACCAGGAGGACACTGCGCCCTCGCAACGCCCACAAGATTGCCATCAGCACCCCGAAGACCCAACCAGAGTCTGGAAGCCAAGCAGATAGTGACAGCGGTAAGGCCTTCTCTGGTTGATGGGCTGTGAGAAGGAAGCGGGAACTCTGGGGCTGGTGGTTGTCTTCCTGTCTCCTCCTTCTCCAACCTGCTCCAACTTTGTGTTTGTTGGAGGAGCACCTAACTCTATTCCTCCATTTCCTCATTTCTAGAGTAAGGCTGTCAGAACAGACGATCTCCTGAGGGCCATCCTTTTAGGGACTAGCCCAGGCAGGCACAGACCTATTAGGTCAGCAGAAAATCACCAGTAACATCTCAGATCCTACAGAAAAAGCTTGGCTTTTCTCTAAGGCAACTGGGATGTCCAGAGGGTATGAAATTGTACTTCAGAGAGGAAGTTGTGGAGGAGAAGGATGGCGATGCCAGCCTGAACCTGGATAGGGCAGTCACCCTCCACAGGGACTGGCAGACTGGTCCAGACCGACTACCAGGCTCTGGGGGACGGGGGCAGCCCTAGCGTGGCATGCAAAGTGTGGACTCTAGCTTCTAACTGTAGCATTGGGGGCAGATGAAGGAAAGGCTTATGGGACAGGACTGAGGAAGAGGGGAGATCACAGGGTTCCTGGGGGTGGGATTTGGGGCATTGCTGTTTAAGGGAATTCAGCTGAGTAGTCAGTCTAGGTTGGCCACTTAGTTGAATCTGAGGTTTTTCTCGAACTTCAGATGGAGACTTGGCTCCTCAATGGGCTCCCCCCTCCTGCTTACCTGGGCAGTGGGGAGAGGTGAGGGGGCACTTGGCAGCCTGGTGCCCTGGGAGTTAGTGTGACCTTGGGCAGGTCACCTCTTTGGGCCAGTTCTACTCCTCTGACTTGGTTCCCTCTGTGCCCTAAATCTGTGGCAAGGATCTACCGAGATAGCAGGGGTGAAAGACTCTGAGTAAGGGTGGGCCTCCATTGTCTTGTTGTCTCCATAGAGATCAAGAAGGACCAAGGTGAGGAGACCAGGGAGCCACCTCAGAGCATCAGGTAGGATGGTCCACGAGTACCCTTGAGCGTAAGCTGGGGAGGTGGCTGGGAGAGGGTGTTATTCTCACCCTCACTGTTGGCATCTTCTTTTCCTGCTAGATTGTGAGTCCCTTGAGGGCAAATAGGGACTTCACCTTTGTCTTTCCCTAGGCCTAGCATAGAGCCCTCCAGGAGTGAGCACCTAGGCTTGTGATTGATGAGGTGTGCCAAGTCTAGGAAGCGAAGGGAGGGGGAAAGCTGAGACCCCACATGTCAGGGGCTGCCTGCTTGGGGGCTGCTGTCATCCCTCCCCAGGCCCCCATGGGTGCTGCTTCTGGTCCCACAGGCGGAAGAGGAGCTACAAGCAGGCTGTCAGTGAACCTGGTGAGAACGGGGACCACATGGACGATGAGGCTCTCACTCCTCCTCGCACCAAGACACCCTCCCCTGTCTGCCCTCCCAGCAAGGTAAGGCAGGTAATGCATGCTCACTGTCCTGGAGGCTGCTGTGACGACGCCATGCCCACATCTTTATCCTTGTCTCTCTTGGCAGGTGGTGAGGCCCCTACGAACATTCCTACACACAGTGCAGAAGAACCAGATGCTCATGACGCCAACCTCCACTGGCCGCACCAGTGTCATGAAGTCATTCATCAAGCGCAACACTCCACACCATCTGGATGCCAAGGTCAGCGCTGGGGCCAGGGCTAGCCACCAGAGAACCTTCTCTGCTTGTCCCGTGCCTGGGACTTCCACGGGACAGCTGGGAGTGCTGTTTTGGGTTGGTGACCTTCTCAGGGAGCTGGGCTCCAAGTAGTCCAAACAGTGCCCATAGGTGAGCCAGTGGTTTGGTTTGACTGTAGAGAAGAGGCAGCTTTGACCCTGGCACTCTAGATCCCGACTAAGAGCTGAGGCTCAGTTGAAAGTTCCATGTGGGCTGTATACAGAATCATCTTAGGAGATTAGCTTATTTCAATGGTGTGTCAGCCCCATAGTGTGGATGACCATCAGGGGAAACTCAGATAACTCCGCTTAGCTTGTCTGAGGCTTTAGAGGAAATGACTGGGTCAGAGGTTGGGCTGGGCAGGCAGGCAGGCCTCCTGCCCTGGAGCAGCCTGGGAGACTGGCTTTCATGGGCAGGGTGGCCACAGACCTCTGGCTGTGTGCCTGGTGGGGATGTCTGAGGCAGCCAGAGGAGTTAATGCCGGGCTTTCCTCCTTTTCTCCTTTCACAGGGCAGTTTTGTCGTAAGTAATCCACCTACCAATCATCTTAGTACCATAGCCACCCATCCCCACCCTCCCCTATTGGACCACTACTGTCTGAAGTGCTACAATCACTTGTTTTCAACACTAACTTTGTGAGCATGTCAGCAGAGTAACTCCCTGGGGAAGGGAGCCCCAGGAGGTTGAGTTGCTGGTTCAGGGTCACCCAGCAAGTCCTTGCAGGGCTTGTGTCGGGTTGCTGGCCCAGCGCAGATAACCCAAGATGGGCATTCCCTTTGCACTCTCGGCAGCCACGACCCAGTGCCTGACCCTGCTTGATCTTGAGGCCTCAGTCCTGGGCTCTTGCCAGCAAAGAAACAAATGGCTCCCTGGTCTACCTTGCTCCCGTTTTCCCCTGTACTCTGGCTCAATGGTGGCCGACAGTGCTCCCCACTTTAGAATGCTAGTATTGACCTTTTTATCCAGTGTTAGTGAGAAAAATTACGTTTTCAAAGTTTCATTCCTAATTCCCAGAGTCTCTGAGATCCTTGTTAATGAGCATGGACCTTTCCTTTGAGTTTGGTCTAAGGAGCACATCACAAAACTTTCTGGAGAGTTGATTTTAAGGTTGTGGGAATGACTTGCCTTTTTGAATTGAAGTTGGGGCAGAGCCATGAGACAGACCTGGAGTGATGAAGGTGAAGGGAATTGAGTCTTGGGCAGAGAAAGGCCCATCACCATGATCAGCCTCTGGGAATCAGGAAAGGAGCCTGGGGGAGCAGGGCAGCTGTCTCCATAATTTTGTACTGGGGTCTGCACAGTCTCCCCTGCTTCCCTGTGCCCACCCAGGGGTACTGCCTCTGGGATCCCCACATCCTAAGGCCAGGAGGTTGTTGTGGTGGTGGGGGGTGGTCTTCCGCTTACCTAAATGTGGGTGCTTGGGTGGAGGTTCCACCTGGCCTTCTTGGCTATTTCCTAAGAAAATTCAGGGCTATCCCCAATGTCTAGGTGAGGCAGCTGATCCTATCTTGGAATATTTGGATGCTTCCTCCAGGGGGAGCAGCCTTTTCCTTTTATGTTCTAAAGACCAGAAAGAGCCCAGCAGGTGATTAGGAGTCAATGAAACCATATTTTCATCCTTCTGGGAATAGGGGGTTTCCTGTCTTAGAGTCTTGAGGGATGGGGTAACATTTCTGGCTGGGGTTGTGATGTCCTGGCTCTGCTCTGAGGAGAGCTTTGTCCCACAGTGACCCACTGAATTTGGGAGTCAGAAGGCCTTGGCATCCCAGGGAAGACAGTTCACCCCAAAGTCTCTGCTTCGGGAGGGAGCAGAGTATTGCCTTCAAGAGACTGCGGACTCACAGGCAGGACACAGGAACTTCAGTGCACTGGGCCACTTTCTGAAGCTGGTCCAGAAATTTAGAAAGAGTGGTGGAGGGAGGTCCCATGCTGGGAATTCTCATGAGGCTTGACCACCGCCCCCTCCACCCTCCCCAAGTTTGTCAGTTAAATATGCTACAAGGAGCTACTGCTTAAAGCAGTTCTGGGCCAAATCCTTTCAGAAAGGACTTTTGTTTCATAAGTTTGAAGAGTTTTTGTATATTTGATTTGATGAAAATTAGCTAATACCTGAATTTTTTAAAAAAGGAAACCCAGTTTTGTCAGTCATCCCTAAAATGCTGTCTCCCATTATCCTCCCTGTTGTCATGCTTCCCACTGTCCCACTTCGCTCTGTCCCACTTCCCACTCTCCCACTTCTTACTACAAGCTGAAGAAGTTGTCTGAATTGGGAGATTTTGTCTCTGGTTGGTGGCAGTGTGAGGATGGAGCTGGGCCTTGGGGGTGATTGATCCCTTGGGTGAGGTCTGCGTGGTGAGCTAGGAAGATTATTTAGCCCCAAGTTCTGTTCGTGCCCTCCATAGCATCCTGACAGGGTCATCTGTCCCATCAGGACAGACACCTCAGAGCAGCAGGGAGCTCACTACTTCACAAGGCAGGGATGGTGTCTATGGTTGTCAGCATGATGCTTGGCTGCAGTAGATCTCAAATCCTTGTGCGTTGGGTTGAGTTAGAAGGCTCCATTCTGTGCTCCCGTTGACTTACTCCTGATTTTGATCCCTTCTGGGTGTGCAGTCAGTCTGGGCAGAGCAGAGCTAGTGCCTGCCCTTCTCCCTTCTCTTACTTAAGCCCTCATATGATAGGTTTCTCAAGCCTGACTCAGTCTTTTCTCTGGAGGGGTGCTCAGAGCTTCCAGGTCAGGAAGGCCTTCGGGGGTCTCTCCCAGCATACTAGGTCCACGGCTTCTTTCTGGACAATCGGCCAAGGGGTGTGAGAGCTGTTTTGTGGGGGCTTCCCTCTCCTTGAGCTGCTGGGCTCAGTTATCCTCGGGTCCACTGGCATCGATCATTTGGCTGCACCTCACATCTTCTCAGAAGTGTGAAGCCTAGTTTGCCGTGTCTTATACGTGTGACCTTGGGTCAGCCTCTGGATCAGTGGCCACCTGATGTTGACCATCAAGAGGACCCAGGGCAGCCTCTGAGCCTTGGTTTCTGTACAGCCACCATGGGAGGGATGGACAATGAGCCCCTTTTACGGATGATGAGTTTTGGATCTCAGAGAGGGGAAGGAGAAGTCTACAGCTACCTGGCCAGTTAGTGACTGAGCTGGCCCTGGGAGGCCATGCTGGCAGGAGGTCAGGCACCCACCGTGCCCTCGGCTTCCCTTCCTTTTTCCCCATTTATGTCAATAACAGTTGTTAGAACATGTGGAGAGGAGAGGCAGCTACCCTCAGAGCCAGGTTCAGGTCTTGCCCATGACATAGTCCCTGTCATGCTCTGAGCAACTGGGGTGGGGGAAAGGCAGGCCTCTCACAGAAAGGGGGTGGGGAGAAGGGAGGCTGGGGACCCCGATCTCTGCTGGCCCCTGCCTGTCTGCGCTTCACAGCTGGGCTGGCCCTTCTGTCCTCAGGAGAAGGAACGGCAGCGGCTGGAAAACCTGAAAAAGAAGGAGGAGGCTGAGCTCCTGCGAAAGCAGAAGGTGGAGGAGGACAAGCGCCGGCGTCTGGAGGAGGTGAAGATGTGAGTGACTGCTCTCTGGAGGACTGGGAGGGGCACGGGGGAGGACATAGTGAGGTCTCCAAGCTCAGAGATGGGTGCATTCCTCCTTGTGCCCCCAGGAAACGGGAAGAGCGCCTGCGGAAGGTCCTGCAGGCCCGTGAACGGGCGGAACAGCTGGAGGTAGAGAAGAAGAAACGCATTGAGCAGAAGCTGGCACAACTTGAGGTCAGAGGCAGCCCCAGACCCTGGGCCTGGGGTAGGGACTGGGTGGGGTCTTGACCACTGACCAGCTGGCTTGGGGTCTCACAGGCAAAGGAGGAGCGGCTGGCTGAGGAGAAGGCCAGGAAGAAAGCTGCCAAGAAGCTGGAGGAGGCTGAGATGAGGCGGAAGCAGGAGGAAGAGGCCCGGAGGCAGAAGAGACTTCAGCAGGTGAGTGCAGGTGGGTGACCATGGAGGGAAGAGTGGAGCTGGCCAGCCTCTGGTCCTTAGGCCCCACTTACTTGTGGGCAGTCAACTATGGGGCCCTGTGTGCTGGGCCTCGAGGCAAGAGGACCTGAGTTCAGATCCAGCTGTGTGACCTTGGGCAGCTCCTTTAACTGTTGACTGCCTCAGTTTCCTTTTCTGTAAAATTATATTTGCCTCCTAGAAGTGTTGGTAAGGACCCGATGAGACAACCCAAGCCAAGCACCATTGAAATGCTGTGGTTTTCATCGTTGTTCTTTGTGACAGGGCCTAGACCCACAACAGAGAGGGATGTAGGAGAGAAAGACTGGGGACAGTTCTCCACCGTTCTTTCTGGGATGTGTGATGCCTCTCACTGGCCTGTGTCGTCTTGGGGGAGGAGAAGGGCTGTGCTAAACCCAGAATATTCATTCTGCCGTCAGTGAGGAGCATGGGCCCATTCTGGAGTCAGCATGGATGGTTCTTGTACAACCATTGATTTTAGAACTGAAGGGGTCTTAAAGACTGTTGAGAGCAGGCGGGTTATTGAGACGGAGGTAGAGCAGCCTGGTCTGTGCTCAGTGAGTTGTCTGAACTTGGGGGCCCAAGCTGCCCCACTTCCCTGATGGGATTCCCCTTGTTCCCACCTGCAGGAGGAGGAGGAGCGAAGGTACCAGGAGCAGCTGCTAAAGAAGAAGGAAGAGGAGCAGGAGCGCCTGCGGAAGGTGGCCGAGGCCCGAAGGATCGCAGAGCAGCAGAAGCAGCGGGAGCTGCAGCTGGCACTGGAGAGGGAGATGGAGAGGAGGAGAGAGCAGGAGAGGCTGCAAGCGGAGCGGTGAGGGCCTGTCTGCCCCCTGAGCAGCTGTGCCTTCCCTGCCTCTGTGTGTATGTGTGTGCATGTGGGTGACTGAGATAGTGTGTGTGTGTGCGTGTATGTGTAAGAGAGGCTGTGCTTGTGTGTGCACTCCCCACAGATAGCCCACATCTGTGAGAAGGCCTCTTGGGCAGGGGGACACTCCAGCCCACATCCTGGCTTCATTATTTGCTTTCATCGTGGCATTGAGAATGTCCCTTGCCCTCTCCAAGACTCAGTTTCTTTTCCTGAAAAGTGGAGGTGATAAATGGGTACTGTCGTGAGGCTCACAGGGTCGTGCTTGGTCCTGCTCGTAGTTGGCCGCTTCCTTGCGGGGAGCCTGAGATCATGATGGATTTTCAGATCAGGGGTCATGGAGCATGATTCCCCAGACACACCCTGTTTTTCTCTCTATGTCCTTTGCTGTTCTGGGACTAGCTGTTCTCCTTCCTTTGGATGGGCCATCTCTCATTAGTTCTTAGAACATGAGCAAGCGCTTTGATCCCTTGCACTCAGCACAGAGTAGATGCTAAGTCAAGGTCTTTTTCCTTCCTTGGGGTGACTGTCCAGCTATGTAGGATAATCAGGGCAGGAAGGCTTCTTCATCACTTTGTTTTCCAGTGAAGGTAACTGGTCCAATCTCCTTCACTTGTGTAAAATCTCACAAGTTTTGAGAGGTGTGTATTTGCAGGAATCATCCCCATTTTGCAGATGAGAAAACTGAGGCTTAGACGATTTGAGACGCAAGTCAAATTTGTTGGAAGCAGGATTTGAACCCAAACAACTGTTTTATTAATGTCTTTGACAGACATCGTCTGCTCTCTCATAGTATTCCTTCTTGTGTAAAGGAGAGCTGGGCTGCCCTGACCTCAGATGGGCAGCATTGTGCCCTCCACCTTCCTGCAGCAAATGGCCTGAGGCCCAGGAACAAGAGTGGCTGGGGCGGCTGTTCAGCTTCAGTCTGTCACCCTTCCATAACTTAGTTGGCTCAGACTCTTCTGTCCTTGTGCCTGGTTTCTCCTTGGTCTCTTCTCGGTACCAGGGCTTCATTTCTTGCTGCATAATAATATTCTGTTACACCCAGTTTGATTGGCCCCTCCCCAGTTGGTGCGTTCCTTCTTTGGTAGAGATACTTCCCCCAAGCTGGTGGGGTTCCAGCTCTGCCTAGGGTGCTGTAGCCTCTCAGTGTGGCTGAGAGCCCTTCTGTAGCCTCAGGTAGCATAGCAGGGCCTGGGAACTTAAGGAATGAAAAGCAACCCAACTTGCCAGATCTTTTCCATGTTTTCATCTCTTTGCTGTCCTACTTGCAACCTTTGATGCTTTGAGGACTGCACTTACTTGGACACTCCAGCTACATCCGATATCAGCTTGTTTTCCCATGGTCATCTGAGGTAGCCCTGCTCCTAATTAACCTCTGCACTGGTCCTTCCTGGGATTTTTTGTATCACTCTGTATTTTGAGTTTGTGCCTGTCCACTTCCTGAGGGCATCAAGTGTTGACTGGACTCTTGGGTTCCCTTTACAGTGAAACTTCTGTAGGATAATGATGGTCTGGTACTGAGTCATCTGTGTCCTTTGCACTTTTTCTGAGTTACTAACGTACTTAGGTGAGAATTGCCTCACCTGTGTGCCATCTCCTCTCATTCCAGCTTTTCTGAGTGGGCCCTAGTCTTGGCCTTTTCAGTAACAGTGACTCTGATTGCAGAGGCATCCCAGGGATGTCACACATGTCAGTAGATAACCACTTGTTCCTTGCCTTTCTCCGTTTCTCTTGACTCCCGTCTTGGAATTTCAAGGTCTCCTCAGCTCTGAACTTTTCTTCAGGGTATGGAAAGAGCTCTATTCTGTTAAAGGCCCATTTGTTCCCTCTGCAGGATTATTATACTCAGTTTTTGAGCCAGTCTCTTGACTGATCCTTTGGCTCACTGAGGAGGCCCTGTAGCATTCTGGGATTTGAGGGCAGCTACTAATCCTTTTAGCATTTTGGACCATGACAGGTTGAGACTTCAAGGTGGGGAGCTGTATGGGAAAGAGGGTGGATGCGGGAAAGACAGGTGATGTAGATGGGCTCTATATACACTCATTTAACACATTTCATTTGAAAGGTATGGCTTTGTCTCCACGGATGGGGCAGTTTCTGCATCAGGTTCCCTGCTCTGATGAAATTCCTGGTCCAGATATGAAATCACATCCTGACACTCACATGTATAGTTACACATCTCTTACACTCATCATTCCATTTGGTTTCAAAGCACTTTACTCAGAGGCCTATGGTGGGGGCTATTCTGTGGGAGGCAGTACTGATTCCCAGCTCCTGCATCAGTGTTTGGGAATGTCCTTGGAAAAATTAGAACAGAAAATAGAGTTCAATTCATTGAGCATTTATTAAGTGCCTACTATGTACAAGACACTGTGTCTCAGGTCTGGGGGTACGAAGAGAGAAACAAACAAGGCTCTGCCATCTGGGACATTAAGCTTCCCTGACTTTCATCCTGATGCTGTTTCTCCTGTCCCGTTGTCATCAGTAGGTGAAGAGCAGTTAAGCCCTGGGCAGAGTGGCAGGAAGGGCCCCAGGGAGGGATTCGAGTCAGGCCCAACCCTCTGGCCCCCTCCCTGCTGGTGACTGATGAGGACGGACTCTTGGTTTTCAGGGAGCGAGCCCTGCAGCTACAGAAGGAGAGATTGCAGAGGGAACTGGAGGAGAAGAGGAAGAGGGTGAGGCACTGACGGGACCTGGGATGGGCTTTGGTCATGGGTACAGCACTGCCCCTTCCCCCTTCCCCCAGTGGTCCATTCAGAGGCTGCTGCCCCTCTTCTTTAGGGCTTTTCCTGGGCCAGGGCAAGGGATAGGGGCAGCACCTTGGGATGACGCATATGTTGTGTTGGCTCCAGGAGGAATGTCAGCGCCAAGAGCAGGAGAAAAAGAAGCTGCAGGAGGAGAAGGAGAAGAAGGCTAAAGAGACCAAGGTGGCGGCAGCCGCTGCTGGGGCCACTGACAGATTGTTGAATGTGACGGTGGATGTGCAGGTGAGGCCCCGTCTGCTGCTCCTTGCCCAGAATCATAGAAAGGCAGGCTCCTAGAAGGCTGTTAGGCCACTAGCCAGGCCCCACGCTCAGTCTTCTTCCAGTGCTCAACACAAGTTTTCCTGCACCCTCTACTTGAATACCTCTCAAGGTTGAGGGGCCCATCACTTGATGAGCCAGCCCATTGCATTTTTGGACAGCTCTGAATGTCAGGAGGTACCCAGGGGCCTCCTCCCATTGCTCTTGGTTTTGCCCTCTGTGGTCTCGGCCAAGTGCCCACCACATGTAGACGTGAGGAGACAAATCAAGTCTTCTCTCCTGGCTCAGCAGTCCCACATGCTTTGGCATTGGATTGCCTTTTTCTGGGGACTCTGGTTTATCATCATTGAATGACGGAGTGTAGCCTGAGTCTGGGAGGGGGCAGAGGCTAGAGGCACTACGGTCATCTCCTTGTTTTTGAGGCCCACTTGCCTCTCCCTGTCCTTCTGGGATGCCATGTACTGCTGATCTACCCTGACCTTCCTGTCCCCTGAACGTCCTGGGTCCTTTCCACATGAGCTGCTGTCTCTCCACATTTTTCTCTTGCAAAGTTGGATTATCTGAAACCACATCTTAACGTTGACAAGAATTCCTATTAAATTCCATCTTCTCAACAATGTAACTGGGGTTCAGTGAGCTGGCACGGTAAGCACCATGTGATGTGCCCCAAGACTGTATAAGAATTGGGGCTTATGGCAAAACAGGGCATCCCATTGGGGTTCGGTCTTTAGCATGCAACATTTCCTGTGTGAACTCTTCACTTTTCTAGGACCCAGAGTTCTCTTTTGCAATGTGGGGCAGTGGGATGACCTCAGTGACCCCCCCAAGATCCCACTTAGTTCTAACTCTGAACCTCCTCAACATTCTGTGACCTCCACGGAGGAGCAGGGAAAGAAAGCCTTGGGAGAACTCTCCAAGGGGAGCTCAGTGTGGGGAGCCCTTGGCTGCCTGCTAACCCCCAGCTTAACCAAGCTCTGCAGGCTTGCCTCACTTCTGTCTGCCAGCTTGGGACCACACTGAAGTTTCTTGACGTTTGACTTTTTTCAGTCAGCACAGGGTCAAATCCAAGAGCTCCTGGCCCTCAGGAGTGTTATCTAGGATTTATCTACACATATTGAGATGAGGCCATCTCCATCTGCCTTCCCCATTGCTCTCAGTGATCAGGTCCTTGGTCTATAAGGAGTTGAAGATGCCCCACAAACCCTGTGGGGTCAGTTCACACATTCCCAGAAAACGAACCTTTGGGCTCTTCCAGGCACAAGACTGACTCCTCACAAACAGTGATTTCTGTTGATCTAATTGTCTCTGTAAACATCCTTTCCTCTGAGACTCCCAGCTAGAGGCTTGAGTGCGAATTATCCACACTTTACAGATTAAGAAACTGAACCTCAGAGAGGTGGAGACATATCCTGAGTCTTCTTCCTGGCCTGTGGCCACTCAGGACCTCAGTCTTTTCATCAGTCAGATGGGGTGGGGGTGGGTTTGGACTCGATCATCTCCAAAGTTCTTTCAGCTCTGGCACCCCAAGGTGCCAGGAAGAGATAAAGAGGTCTCCTTTCTTCTTCAGTCTCCAGTTTGCAACTCTTATGAAATGACCCCCCAGGGCCCCAAGGGGGGCCCCAAGATCAACCCAGACAATTATGGGATGGATCTGAATAGTGATGACTCCACAGATGATGAGACCCAGCCGCGAAAGCCCATTCCTGCTTGGGCCAGTGGTAAGTGTTGACCTCCTCCCCCCCACTTAGTTACAAATGACACTCCTCATGGGATTGGACAGAAGTGTACTAAGGGGAACAGAGTTTTAGCAAGTCTAGAAAGGTAGACTGGCAGCAAGTTGTAAAGCTTGGCCTTTAAATGTCAGTGGAAACTTCTATTTGATCTAGAGGCTAAGCAGGGGAGGGACGTGGTCAGTCCTGCTGGGCTTTAGAAAAATCCCTGTATAGTCTTGTGGAGGATGGGTGGGGTAGACCCACAGGGAAGGCAGTGTGCAGGTGAGGTCACGTGAGGCTGTGTGAACTGCAGTGGTGAGTGAGGCAGGATCACTAACAGGGTCAGATCCAGTTTAGATAGTATAAAGTTTGGTTGACTCTCCATGGGCCATGTGGGAGGAGAATGAGTGAGGAGTCGGGGGTAACGCTGAGATTGTGAGCCAGGTGGGCAGTGTTCTCCACAGTATGATGGAGGTGTCCATGAGAGGAGAAAATTCTGGATGTCAGCTTTGCGAATTGGAGCTGCCTGCGGGACATCCTTTTTGAAGTAGCCAGCTGGCAGTTGAAGATTTGGGGCTGACACTCAGGAGAGAGGAAGAGGGCTACATGGATGCGTAGCTCTGGGAGTGATCCACTTCACAAGAGGACACAGTACAGAGAGAAAGGAGAAGGGGGTCCAGGAGGGACCCTCGATCCAGAAGGCTGAAGAGAAGTCAGTTAGGAAAGAGGAGCAGCAGGCGAGGGGCAGGTGGCCCGGGGTCCATCGGCTGCAGGGATAAGACTGTTCCAATTGGCACTGAGGTTATTGGGGACAGCTGTACTTGGTGGGAGTGCTGAGCATCTGACATGTGAAAGAAGTTCAGTGGAGGGAGGGAGGGCAAGGAAGAGACATGCTGCAGGGTGGGCTCTCAGGAGGTTCCTTCAGGAACAAGAGTGGAAGGGATGGGATTGAGGAGTCTGGAGAGAACCTGAGCTTCCTGAGAGCCTGGGGCCTGAGGTCAGGGGAGGAAGGTTCTCGGCTGTGAGGGCTGGCGTTACAGGGGGTGAGGAGAAGGGAATGTTTGGAGCAGCCTTGATGGGGGAGTCATTAGGACTTGGGTTCTTGTGGTCATTTTGAGTTCTTGTCCTTGGGGTCTCCTTGGAAGCCCCTTGCTCTGGTGTGACACCTGACCCTCTTGCCCCAGGGACCCAGCTCACCCAGGCTGTCATCCGTCAGTACTACCAGCCTCCTGACATCGACCAGCTCTTTGGCACCATCCTGAGTCCGAAGCTTGAGGACATATTCAACAAGAGTAAACCACGTTACCACAAGCGCACCAGCTCTGCTGTCTGGCATTCCCCACCACTGCCAGGTTCCCGGCCCTTTGTGGGCCTGTCTTATGGCCTGAAGAAGCCTTGAGAAGGGCGCGGGAAGGCCCCTCTTGGCTGTCCTGTGGAGTCAAAGTGACTGTATATCTGTTTTTTTTTTTTATATGTGTTGGAAGTTTTTTGGGTAGGCAAAGAAAACTGAGCTTGGCACTGAAGACCTCTCTAGAGCCGGGGCTGTCTGGCGCAATGGGAGCCAGTCCTGGGGGCAGCAGAGACCGAGACCCCCAGAAACTGTGAGAGAGCTTGAGGGACAATGGTGCTCACAGCGCCCACATGGCCAAGCCAGCAGTCCCTCACCTGTACATAAGTGCTAGTTTGCTAGGTAGCTAGTTCAAAGCTGATGTCAGGCTCCAGCGTTATAAGGTTAGGTTAATAAAAGGTTAGGTTATAAGGTTAGGTTAATAAAGTAAAATTTTCTGGGATGTGATGTGGAGTTGTTGCTTTTGGGAAGGTCTTGATACTTGATCAATAAACTTTGAATTGTGGCCTGGGCTGGGAGCAGTGCCAAGGGTGGAGTTGAGGTGGCCGAATTCAGCTGGTTCCTGGGCTGGGCACTGGGGTGAGACGGTTGATACTCAGGAGCAGTCAAGAAGCAACAGAAGGTTCTGAGATGCCTTCCTGCCTTGACAGCCTGGGTTCCAAGGATTTGTCCAGCTCTGCCTTTCCCTGGCCCCTCTGGCCTGGGCATTGACCACTCTCCAGCTGGGACCTTCTGCATCCTGTGCTCTCTGGCCTCCTCAGTCCTGACATTATACCTCCTGTGCTGCCCCGCTCCCTAGCCCGGACACTTCATGTCCCGTGCTCTCTGGTCCCCCCAGTCCAGACGTTCCTGTGCTGTGTTCTCTTGCACCACCCTCCCAGTTTGGGCTGGATGAGTTTAAGAGGCCTAGAATCGGGACAGGTGAGCGGCCAGGGTTCAGTGGTAAGTGTTCAGAAATTCTCTTCATCTCATTAAGAGTGTGGCTCAAATGGTAGCCCATCTCTGGTTGCAGCATTTTAAATCTGAAATGCACACCTGCTCAGGGAAGATTATTAATTCTGACACCAATGACAATTATGGCAATAATATGTGTACGGCAGGTAAGGGAAGAGGGCAGACATACCCTTGCAAGCCTTGTCTCGCCTTTAATTTCCCCTTCGGGGGCTATATTTTTTTAAAATTCAGAATCAACTCTAACCAAACTAGGTATTTCCAAGTAGTGTTCAAAAGCTCTTGGGTATTTCCCCAGCTATTCACTCTCCATCCCTCCCCAGCACATATCTGCTCCTTCCACATCACTGCTTGAGAGGACCAGAGCAGTTGGAGAATGCAAGGCTGTCTTTGAATGCCCCCCATGGGTACTAAACTGGGTGTGTGGCCCTAGCAAATCACTTAAGCTGAGCCTCAACTGTTCCATCTATAAAATGGGCATCAGAATGTGTCATAAAGTGGTTGTGAGAATCCAATGAGCTCATGCTGGTAAAGTGCCAGAAATACTGCTTGTGTCCTTGAACAATTAGTTTCACTTCTTGGCCTCTGTTTCCCCATATGTAAAAGGAGAGGGCTGGACCAGATGACCTTTGAAGCCCCTTCTAGCTCTGCCTCTGCGATCCCATTAAATTCTTTAAATAGCAGTTAATAGTGACTTAAATTTTTATTTTTTTGGAAATAGTATTTTATTTTTTCAATTGCATGTTAATATTCCTTTTTTATAATAAGGTTTTGAATTCCAAGTTTTTTTATCCCTACCTTTCCCTTCCCCTCCCTCCTCCACAAGAGGGCAAGCAGTCTCCCATGAGATACACAGATACAACGGTGTAAACATGTCTGCATCAGTCATGTGAAAGAAGAAACATAAGAAAAAGGCAAAGTCACACACCCAAAAAAGAGCATACTTTGATCTCAGTTCTGACCTCTAGTTCTCTCTCTGCACGTGGACAGCATTTTCCATCTTCAGTCTCTCGCAATTGTCTTAGATCCTTGCTTTGCTGAGAAGAGCTGTGTCTATCATAATCGTTCATTGTACATTGCAGCTGCTCTGCCTACAGAGTTCTAGTTCTGCTGACTTAGCATCAGTTTATGTAAGTCCAGGTTTTTTTGAAGTCTGCCTGCTCATCGTTTCTTAGAACATACATTTATATACCACAACTTATTCAGCAATTGCCCAGGAGATGGGCATCCCCTTAGTCTCCAATTCTTGGCCACCACAAAAAGAGCTGCTCTAAATATTCTTGTACAGGTGGGTCCTTTACCCTTCTTTATGCTCTCTACGATACAGACCTGGTAGTGGTATTGCTGGATCAAAAGGTATGCACAGTTTAGTAGTCTTTGAGCATAGGTCTAAATTGTTCTCCACAATGGTGGGATTACTTCACCGATAATGCATTAGTATTCTAATTTTCCAACATCTCTAACATTTATCATTTTCCTTTTCTGTCATGTTAGCCATGACAATCTGATGGGTGTGAGATGGTACTTCAGGCTTGTTTTAATTTGTATTTGTCTGATCAATAGTGACTTAGAGCACTTTGACATATGACTATAAATAGCTTTTAATCATTTAATATGAAAATTGCCTGTTCATATGCTTTGACCATTTATTAATTGGGGAATGACTTGTATTGTTATAAATTGGACTCACTTCTCTGTATATTTGAGAAATGAAGCCTTTAACAGAAATACTGGATGTAACAATTGTGTCCAGTCTTTCTGCTTTCCTTCTCATCTTGTTTGAATTGGTTTTGTTTCTGGTAAATCCTTTTAATTTCATGTAATGAAAATTAATCCATTTTGCATTTCGTAACGCTCTCTATCTCTTGTTTGGGCCCAAAGTCTTCTCTTCTCCACAGATCTGACAGGTGAACTATTCCATGCTCTCTTAATTTGCTTATGGTATCACCCTTTATGTCTAAATCATGTACCCATTTTGAACTTACCTTGGTATGCAGTGTAAGGTATTGGTGTATGCCTAGTTTCTGCCATAATTTTTTCCCCTTTTTCCCAGCAGTTTTTAGTAAATGATGAGTTCTTATCCCAGAAGCTGGACTCCTTGGGCTATGGAATTCTTTCTTCAAGGCCCAGGTTGCATCTCACTACATGTGGGAAGGCTTCCCTGATACCCCAGCTGAAAAAGTGGAACACTTTTGTGAAGTATGAGGCCCTCCTTTGTTCCCATCCTGTCCATGCACAACGTCTCCCACTCTTCTTGTGCAACCATGTCCAACTCTCAGGGAATCCATTTGGGGTTTCCTTGGCAGATAATGGTGCATTTTGCAATTTACTTCTTGTTAGAGTCACACTTGACCCTGATAAAGTGGCAATGAAAATTTATTGCAAGACAGTTCAGAGGAACTGAACACTGGCCAAAGCGGACCCACATCCTCCTTTCAGGTTTAGGAAGTGAAGGATACAGAAGCAACATTGGAGAGATTCCTGTCAGGAGACAGATTGGCTCGTTCTCCTTTAGGTCACCATCTTCTCTAAATGTCCATTATGTAACCCCCCTTCATGTGATTTCCCCCTGTCAAACATGTTTTAACATAGGACTCATGACCAGAAAATGAAGGGATAATTTTATGTGGGGTGTGTCTGCTTATATACATGAGGTTCTTTAAGCAAGTGCAGTGAAGAAAAGCCTTCTCCAGGGACCTCTAGGGTGTTTTCCCTGGCTTGTTTCAGCTAGCTGTAAGATTTGGTTCCTTTATCAAAAACTTTGTAATTTTCTCATTTTCCTGGGGCCTCAGTTTTCCTGCCTATAAAATTCTGAGGTTAGAGGGGAAGATATCAAAGTTTATGTTGTGTGATTTGGTGACTGCTTTGGCGCAATCCTCGAGAGCCCAGGACCAGGAGTCATGAAGACCTGACTTCAAATGCTGTCTCAAGCAATCAGGAGCTATATGACCTTAGGACCACTGATGGGTCAGAACCTTACCTGCCTCATCTGTAAAACAGAGATAATAAAAACTTGTACCTTCCTCTCATGAGGATCAACTAGGTAAAGTGCTTTGCAAACCTTTAGTGCCATGTAAATCTTAGCTGCAATTATAATGATAATCCATCATCATGCAACAGTCACTGGAAAACCACTAAGAACCCTGGATCTTTCTCAGAAAACTTTCTGTTTGATGAAATGCTAGCATTTATATTCTACTTTAAAATTTGTGCAGAAAATTTTACAAATATTATCCTTTCCTTGTAACAATTCACAGGATATGGGTTATTCTTATTCCTGTTTGACAGATGAGAAAGGTGACTTTTGATCCACAAAAATTTGATCAGGTGTATCTTGTGCAAACTGTTCCAAAGAACACCACGTTAGTTCTTGGACATTCTCTATTCAAGGATTCCAAGGCAGCTCTTTGATTATCTATTCTAAAATAGTGCCAGGAAACCAAAGGTAACTTCACTGACCTAGAGTTTAAAGATATACATTTGCTTCCCTTTTTTACAACATGGCGCAACATTGGCTTTCCTCCATTCATATAGGACATTTCTTACGATCAATCAATTATGATCAATCAAGTGTGCCTTGCTGAGTATACGCCTATATAGGTCTGTTGGCACTAATTCTGTCATACCCAAATAAGGCACTAATGCCTTCCTCGTTCCTGGTGCCTGTAAGGATGGAAGTCATGGATCTGGCCCTAGAACACAGTGTCACTAGATTTAGAACAAGGAGAGCCAGGGTTCAAGTGTTGGCTTTCTCATTTGCTAGCTCTATTTCTCTATGACTCAGTTTTCAAATCTGTAAAAGAGTAGCTTGGTCTACATGACCCTTGTAGTTGTGGCATTCTCTATCCTGGGTATTCCTAAACTGCTCGGACATTCTGGAATAATGCTCCTTCCAGCTTTCAGCATTACAAGTGGCCACTAGAGGGAACTCAGCACACATATTTACAGCATTCCTCCCACTGCCTGGAGTTTCCTGAGTTCCTGGTGCTTGGCAGATGCTGCTGTGCTCAATATATTTCTGGCATGTGGCAGCTAGGTGGTACACTGGATAGAACAGCAGTGCAGGAGTCAGGAGAACCTGAGTTCAAATCTCACCTCAGACACTTGACACTAGCAGTGTGACCCTGGGTAAGTCACTTAACCCCAATTGCCTCATCCTGGGCCATCTCCAGACATCCGGATGAATATCTGGTCACTGGATTCAGATGATTCTGGAGAAGAAGTGAAGTTGGTGACCTGCACAGCCCTCCCTCATTCAAAACAAAATCAAGTGCAAGTCATGTCATTATTTCTCTGACGGTTTGGTCTTGTTTGGCAATGAAGGGCAAACACACACATATCTGGCATGTACTCTGCTCTCCAGCCTCTACCCCATATCTGGGATATCTGCTCTCTTTGTCAAACCTTGTTCTTAAGGCTTGTAATATTGAGTTTTCAGAAATAAATAAAGGAAGGAATTGCATCTTTGTACATCCCTGAGATTGGGTCAGCAAGCAGTCAGAGGAAAGGGGAAGAGCTGGCACTCAGAACTCCAGCCCACTGGCTCTCTTTGTGTCTGGGTGGGTTTGCTGGAGCTGCTTGATCAGTCTATTTCTGCTCAGATTTAAACGTCGATGACCAGAGCAGTCCCACTGCCTCCATGTTGGGCCAAGTCCCTGCCTTCAGATTCCTGTTCTGAGCAACTTGGGCTCCAATGAAGTGATAGGAGAAGGCACCTGCCCCAGTCCTTTACAGAGGCAGGAGGTATGAGGGTGAACACTGCCTATGTCAGTCTTGTCAGTATGAACTCTTTTTTCTTAATCTTTTTTTCATAAGGGATTTCTCTGTGACAAAGGAAAAGAGAGGGGAAGGGGTACCTTGGGAAATGTCAGTGATGGAAAAACAATCTATATGAATAAATGTTTCAAATGCAATGTGGAGAAAGTTCTCTCATATAAAAAAAGAAAAATGAGGAGGAGATGAATCCTGACTTGTATCAGATAATTGTAGATAGAGATGGATGGATGGATGGATGGATAGGTACTTGAATGTCTAGATAGATGGCTAGATAGATAAGATAGATGATAGAGATGGATGTACAGATGAATGGATGGAAAGATGGAAGATAGAATATTTATTAAACTCTCGCTCTCTGCTAGGCACTAGGCTAAGGGCTGCAGTTATAAATGCAAACAAATAGAACAATGTCCTCCCTTCCAGGTACATTCTAATGGAAGAAGACACCATATAAAGGGGAAGACAGAGGACAAAAAAAAATGCCCTGTAATGCCAAAACAGTTGGTAAGGAAGTCTGAAGAGAGACCCAGATGTAAAATTAATACAGCTGGGGGCCCTCATGAAATGTCGATCTGGGCTAGGGACTCATTTCACAGAGGAGAAAGGTTCAGGGCGTTCTAGGATGGGAAGGCTGCTGAAGGTGAAAGGGAGAAGGAATCCTCAGCACTGGGAGTTAGAAATAAATCAAAGAGTCTTTCCAGAGTGGACAGAGATACACTCTTTAAAGGTTATTGTCCTCAGGAACCACGCTGACTCCTAGGTGCTGTTGGGTGTGAGACCACCTAATACCAGTCACAGGACAAAGAGAACAGTAATTCCCTGATGAGGGTCATTAAAACAGCTGTTTAGAACCTGATTACAGTGTCAGAAGCATGTTGCAAAGATATGAGAAAAAAATCTTTCCTAGACTTGTCTGGGGTCACAGAGCCTGTTAGGGTCAGATGTGAAACCTAAGTTCTCCTGACTCTGAGTCCCAGGCTCTTTCCACTATATCCCCCTTCCTCTTCCTGGATTAATTCTAAGAGATATATGCCCTATCCCTCCTGGGCATGAAAATGAAAGTAACCAAAGTCAGACTGATTCTTTAAAAAGCTGGACAAAGCTGGACTTTGTAGGTACACCATGCTTCTGAAATTGGTCAAATTATATAGATTGCTCCCTGAGATCCCTCACACTGGACTTATGTAATTCTTTCTTTCTTTCTTTTTCTTTCTTTCTTTCTTTCTTTCTTTCTTTCTTTCTTTCTTTCTTTCTTTCTTTCTTTCTTTCTTTCTTTCTTTCTTTCTTTCTTTCTTTCTTTCTTTCTTTCTTTCTTTCTCTCTCTCTCTCTCTCTTTCTTTCTTTCTTTCTTTCTTTCTTTCTTTCTTTCTTTCTTTCTTTCTTATAGCCTAGAGTCTAGGCTTTTTTTTTTAAATTTATTTTTTTATTTAATTTAATTTTATTATTTTTTTTAATGTTCTACAATCACTACCATAAAATTAATATTTTATCCCCCCCATCCCTCGACTATCCCCCTCCCTCCCCACAACAGCATACAATTTTGTATAGGTTCTATATATACTTTCCTACTGAATGTGTTTTCACTATAGTCATGCTATGTAGTCTAACTAAAATAAATGAAAGAAATCATATAACAAATCAAAACATAATACACTAAAACACACACATACACAAACATGATCTGCTACATTCTGCGAATGACTTCCATATTTCTTTCTCTGAGCGTGGAAGGCATTTTTGCCTTAGAAAACCACCACTGGGATTTTTTTTTTAAAATAAAATCTTGCATTATTACCAAGTTCCAAGTCTACCAGAAAAAATTCTCACACACTGTGGTCGTTGCTGTGCACAAAGTTCTCCTGGTTCTGCCCCTTTCGCTCAGCATCAGATCATATAAGTCCTTCCAGACCTCCCTGAAGTCTTCTTGTTCATCATTTCTTATGGCTCAATAGTACTCCATTACATTCATATACCATAATTTATTCAGCCATGCCCCAATTGGTGGGCATCCCCTTGACTTCCAGTTTTTGGCAACTACAAAGTGTGCTCCTAAAAATATTTTTGTGCATGTGGGACCCTTTCCCTTTTTCATGATCTCTTGGGGATAGAGTCCTAGTAGCGATATTGCTGAGTCAAAGGGTATGCACATTTTTGTAGCCCTTTGGGCATAATTCCAGATCGTTTTCCAGAATGGTTGGATGAGCCCACAGCTCCAGCAACAATGAATTGGTGTTCCAACTCTCCCATGTCCTCTCCAGCATTTATCATTTTCTTGTTCTGTCATGTTTGCCAATTTTATAGGTGTGATGTAGTACCTCAGAGTTGTTTTGATTTGCATCTCTCTAATCAATAGTGATTTAGAGCACTTTTTCATATGATTATAGATATCTTTAATTTCTTCCTCTGAAAATTGCCTGTTCATATCCTTTGACCATTTAGCAATTGGGGAATGACTTGTATAGTTATACATTTGAGTCAGTTCTCTATATATTCTAGAAATGAGGCCTTTATCCCCGAGCTTAGCTGTAAAAAATCTTTCCCAATTTATTACATCCCTCCGAATTTTGGTTGCATTGGGTTTAGTTGTGCAAAAACTTTTCAGTTTAATGTATTCAAAATTACTCACCTCGCATTTCATAATGCTTTCTATCACTTCTTTAGTAAAAAATTCTTCCCTTCTCCATAAATCTGATAAATACACTATTCCTTACTCCTCCAGTTTATTCATAGTATCAATCTTTATACCTAAATCATGCACCCATTTGGACTTTATTCTTGTGTACAATGTAAGGCATGGGTCTATGCCTAATTTCTGCCACACTGTTAACCAGTTATCCCAGAAGCTGGGGTCTTTGGGTTTATCAAACAGGAGGTTGCTATATTCCTTGCCTGCTGTGTGTTGAGTGCCAAGTCTACCCCTCTGTTTCTTAGCCAATACCAAGTGGTTTTGATACTTGCTGCTTTATAGTACAATTTGAGGTCTGGTAGTGCTAGGCTGCTTTATAGTACAATTTGAGGTCTGGTAGTGCTAGGCCACCTTCCCAAGCATTTCTTTTCATTAGTCCCTTTGATATTCTGTACCTTTTGTTCTTCCAAATGAATTTTGATATTATTTTATCCACCTCTTGAAAATAATTATCTGATAGTTTAATTGGTATGGCACTAAATAAGTAAATTAATTTAGGTAGAATTGTCATTTTTATTATATTAGCTCAGCCCACCCATGAACAATGGATGTTTTTCGACTTACTTAAATCTGACTTTATTTGTGCAAAAAGTGTCTTGTAATTGTGTTCATATAATCCCTGGGTTTGTTTTGGCAGGTAAACTCCTAAGTATTTTATAGTGTCTACCCTAGCTTTAAATGGGATTTCTCTTTCTATCTCTTGCTGTTGGACTTTGTTGCTAATATATAGGAATGCAGAAGATTTGTGTGGGTTTATTTTGTAACCTGCAACTTTGCCAAAATTGTTTATTATTTCAAATAGTTTTTTACTTGAATCTCTGGGATTCTCTAAGTATATCATCATGTCATCTGCAAAAAGTGATAACTTAGTTTCTTCTCTGCCTGTTCTAATTCCTTCAATTTCTTTATCTTGTCTAATTGCTACAGCTAACATTTCTAGTACCATATTGAATAATAATGGTGATAATGGGCATCCTTGTTTCACCCCTGATCTTATTGCAAATGCATCTAGCCCATCCCCATTGCATATAATGCTTGTGGAAGGCTTTAGGTAGTTACTGCTTATTAATTTATGGAAAGTTCCCTTTATTTCTACATTCTCCAATGTTTTTAATAGGAATGGGTGTTGTATTTTGTCGAAAGCTTTTTCTGCATCTGTTGAGATAATCATGTGGTTTTTGTTAGTTTTATTGTTGATATAATCAATAAAGCTAATAGCTTTCCTAATATTGAAATGGCCCTGCATTCCTGGTATGAATCCTACCTGGTCATAATGTAATATTCTCGTGATAAGATGTTGTATTCATTTTGCTAAAATCTTATTTAAAATTTTTGCATCTCGATTCATTAGAGAAATTGGTCTCTAATTTTCTTTCTCTGTTTTGTCTCTTCCTGGTTTGAGTATCAAAACCATATTTGTATCATAGAAAGAATTTGGGAGGACTCCTTCTTCCCCAATTTTCAAAAATAGTTTGCATAGTATTGGCATTAACTGTTCTTTAAATGTTTGATAGAATTCACTTGTGAATCCATCTGGCCCTGGAGATTTTTTCCTAGGGAGTTCATTGATGGCTTGTCCAATTTCTTTTTCTGAGATGGGGTTGTTTAAGTATTCAACTTCCTCTTCTGTTAATCTGGGCAATTTGTATTTTTTAAAATATTCTTCCATCTCGTTTAGATTATCGAATTTGTGGGCATAAAGTTGGGCAAAGTAATTTCTAATTATTGTTTTAATTTCCTCCTCATTGGAGGTGAGTTCATCCCTTTCATTTTTAATATTAGTAATTTGATTTTCTTCTTTCTTTTTTTAAAATCAAATTGACCAAAGGTTTATCAATTTTATATTTTTTTCATAAAACCAACTATTGGTTTTATTTATTAATTCAATAGTTTTCTTAATTTCAATTTTATTAATCTCTCCTTTGGTTTTCAGTATTTCTAATTTGGTATTTTCTTGGGGATTTTCAATTTGTTCTTTTTCTAGCTTTTTCAGCTGCATGCCCAAGACTTATATAATTATTGCTCTCCAAAACAGCTAGACTAATGTATGATGTTCTGATCCCAAATGAGGGGAGAACTAAAAGTCAGGCATCTTCCACACAGGAACAACAGGCTTCTTTCACACAGGGGACAAACACATTTTGATAATTTCGCTAGTGGCCACAGAGTGACCAACATTGATCAATATATCTGTTTTATAATTAAAGTATTTGATCTTCCATTTATGACATTTCTGCATTTCAGGAGGGAATATGTATCTATCCTATATCCAATCTCTTTTCTAAATTGAGTATCTTTTCTAGAAGAGACTCTGCTAATCACTTCTAGTGGAGACCCTACCATGAGCCATATCTAAGCTTTGCTACATAGATTTTCTTCTGGAATTCTTTCTGTTCCTGGGTGTGAGCACAATAAGCCAGATATAAAGAAAATTTGGGGGGGGAGCCATGATGGCAGAGTAGAAAGATGCACGTTCACTAGCTGTTCCCCCACAGCCCATAAAAGACCTGTGAAGAAAGACTCAACAAATTCTAGAGCAGCAGATGCCACATAACAATGGAGTGGAGGAGATTTCCAGCCCAGGATGACCTGAAAGACTGAGGGGAAAGGTCTGTCACATTGGGCGTGGAGCAGAGTCCAGCCCAACCTTGGCCACGTGGCATGGTGTGGCGCCAGGAGGAGGACAAAAGCAAACCTTAGGGGCGGAGTTCCCATCAACAGTAGCAGTGCATGGGGCAGGTGGCAGCAGTTCCCCAGCAACCTGCATCCCTTGTTGGATGGTAAAACCCCTGGGGGAACTGAGCACCTGATTCTTACCTCAGCCCTATGTAGTGGCCCTGCCCCCATCTAATGCTCCTGGGGGATTTGAGCAGCTGGTCTTTATCCCACACTGAATGGTGGATCTGCCCCTGCTGAGAACCCCTTGGGGAACTGAGCAGCTTATCTGACTCTCAGCCCCCCGTTCTGGCTTGGTCAAACTGGAGGCCAGGTAGCTGTGGAGAAGAAACTTTATTACTCACAGATTCTGGGCACAAAAGTTTCTGGATGCACCCAGACCAGTTTACAGGCTTGATCGTGCCACTTTGGAGGAACTGAGATCTTATAGATCCCCAGAGTATACCGTACTCTTGACAAAGGACCTGGAAGTCAAGTAACTGTTTGGGAAAATTTCCAAAACAGGGAAAAAAATAAGACCAAAAAAGGTGACTTCCTTGGTGAACAGATATCTTCTCCCATCCTTTTGGATGAGGAAGAACAATGCTTAGCATCAGGGAAAGACATAAAAGTCAACGCTTCTGTATCACCAACATCCAAAATAAATATTCAGTCATCTCAGGCCATGGAAGAGCTCAGAAAGGATTTTGAAAATCAAGTAAGAGAGATGGAGGAAAAACTGGGAAGAGAAATGAGAGAGATGCAAGAAAATTATGAAAAGCAGGTCAACACCTTGCTAAAGGAGACCCAAAAAATGCTAAAGAAAATAAAACCTTTTAAAATAGGCTAAGTCAAATGGCAAAAAAGGGTCAAAAAGCCAGTAAGGAGAAGGGTGCTTTAAAAAACAGAATTAGCAAAATGGAAAAGGAGGTTCAAAAGCTCACTGAAGAAAATAGTTCTTTAAAAATTAGAATGGTACAGATGGAGGTTATGGACTTTATGAGAAACCAAGAAATCACCAAACAAAACCAAAAGAATCAAAAAATGAAAGATAATGTGAAATATCTCATTGGAAAAACATCTGACCTGGAAAATAGATCCAGGAGAGACAATTGAAAAATTATGGGACTACCTGAGAGCCATGATCAAAAAAAGAGCCTAGACATCATCTTTCATGAAATTATCAAGGACAACTGCCCTGGTATTCTACAACCTGGGGGGAGGGGGGAAAATAAATATTGAAAGAATCCAACTATCACCTCTTGAAAGAGATCCAAAAAGAGAAACTCCTGGGAACATTGTAGCCAAATTTCAGAGTTACCAGGTCAAGGAGAAAATATTGCAAGCAGCTAGAAAAAAACAATTTGAGTATTGTGGAAATACAATCATGATAACACGAGATGTAGCATCTTCTACCTTAAGGGATCAAAGGGCTTGGAATATGTTATTCCAGAAGTCAAAGGAACTAGGACTAAAACCAAGAATCACCTAACCAGCAAAACTGAGTATAATACTTCAGGGGAAAAAATGGTCTTTCAGTGAAACAGGGGAATTTCAAGCATTCTTGATGCAAAGACCAGAGCTGAAAAGAAAATTTGACTTTCAAACACAAGAATGAAGAGAAGCATGAAAAGGTAAACAGGAAAGAGAAATCATAAGGGACTTACTAAAGCTCAACTGTTTGCATTCCTACAGGGAAAGACAATATTTGCAACTCTTGAAACTTTGTTCAGTATGTGTGTAGGTGGTGGAATTATACACACACACACACATGCACACACACAAACACAAACAGAGAGAGAGAGAGAGAGTGTAGAGGGTGAGTTGAATAGGATGGGATCATTTCTTAAAAAATGAAATTAAGGAATGAGAGAGGAATATATTGGGAGGAGAAAGGGAGAAATGGAATGGAGCAAATTATCTCTCACAAAAGAGGCAAGAAAAAGACTTTTCAATGGAGGGAAAATGTGGGGAGGTGAGAAGGAAAACGTGAAGCTTACTCTCATCACATTGGGCTGAAGGAAGGAATAAAATGCACATTCCTTTTGGTGTGAAAATCTATGTTACAGGAAAGTGGGGGAGAAAGGGATAAGCAGGGTAGGGAGGATGGTGGAAGGGAGGGCACTAGGAGGAGGGAACAATTAGAAGTCAACACTCTTGGAGAGGGACAAGGTCAAAAGAGAAAACAGAAGAAATGGGGCACAGGATAGGATGAAGGGAAATACAGTTAGTCATACACAACATGACTATTATGGAAGTCATTTGCAAAACTATACATATATAGCCTATGTTGAATTGCCTGCCTTCCCAATGGGGATGGGTTAGGGAGGAAGGAAGTGAAATTGGAACTCAAAGTTTTAGGAAAAACTGTTGAGTTTTATTCTTGCATAAAACTGGGAAATAAGAAATACAGTTAATGGGGCATAGAAATTTATCTTGCCCTACAGGACAAAAGAGAAGATGGGGCTAAGGGAAGGGAGAGATGTTAGAAGGGAGAGCAGATTCGTGTTAGGAGTAATAAGAATTCTTGGAGTTTTGGGTTGGGAGGATGGGAGAGATGGGGAGAAAATTTGCAACTCAAAATTCTGTGGAAATAATTGTTGAAAATTTAAAATAAATAAATATATTAAAAAAAACAAGGAAATATTATGATAACTTCAAATAAGCTAAAACTTAAATGCCAAAAAAGAAATTTGTTCAAGTCAGGGAACACGAGTGGAAATGAGTGGATATTTCTGGTGGGTTTGGTTAGGAAGAGGTAGCTCCTTCCTAAGTTCATATGGTAGAGAGAAACTGCCAAAATTTCTCAACCCCAGTGGGGATATTACAAAGGTTTTATTATTATGTTTAAACATAGGTTCATATCTAAGATAAATTAAATAAATCTAAATGAATATTATGTTTCAGACGGGGCCTCTTGTAGATGAAATTGTACCAGAGTGACAGAGAGATAATTCTTTTACATATTGCAATCTTGTACATTCTTCTTAGGCCATAAAACTTAATAAAAATACAGATTCATAAAAAAAAATCTCTTTGGGGTCTAGATGCTTCTGAGATGAATCTGGACTCCACTTGATTCTATAATGCAGGAAACACTAGGGAGAAGTCCTCCATCTACCCTTGGCCATGAGTCATATATGTGTGTGCCATTTCCCATGTGAGAGTCCCTAAGAGGGAAGTGAAACCACCAATAGACTCCAAACGCTGGTTCTAAATGACGAGTTCTTTTTTTTCCCCTTTGAATCTTCTGTATCTAGCACAGAAGCTCTCCCTTAATAAATGTTTGCTTTAAAAATTAAAATTAAATTGAATAACAACTACACTGAAAATAAAATGAAAATTAAATTTTCAATATTTAAAAATGAATTAAATATTTAATTTAATTAAGTGTTTAATTAAGGCTGAATTATGGGGAGCAGTGACAATAAGACATACATCACCCACTCCTCCCCATTGCCAGGGGCCAGCCATGTGCACCAGCCAGATGAAGGGATGTCAGTTATCACGGGAATGGAGGCATTAAAAAAAGAAATGATCATCTCCGAGTAACCACTGCCTAGTTGGATGTTTCCCTGGGAGCCCTCGTGGAACGTATAGACAGCTTCACCTAATAAGGAATTACAGTCTGTCTGCAAGGAAATATCCCAGCACCTCTAGGGAAAGAAGATGGAGTCAGCTCGTTTGTGTTGGAGGCTTGGAAATCTTCAGCAAATGGATTAAAATCATTTGTAATTAGGACACTCCTGGATTTGTACACAAAGAATTTCTGTAAGTGCATGACATTTGAACTGTTAAGT
This sequence comes from Bettongia penicillata ogilbyi, assembly GCA_023548195.1. NCBI lineage: Eukaryota > Metazoa > Chordata > Mammalia > Diprotodontia > Potoroidae > Bettongia > Bettongia penicillata. The sequence continues at coordinate 4,200,303 of JAJHZJ010000590.1, forward strand.
CTCTGTGTGTGCTCAACGAAGCCTGCTTATCTACTGACAGCTGTCATAAGCTTTAACTGCACAAGTCTGGGCTATATCCAAGTTCATGGAGAGAAATCACAAGGTCACAGCCTGTTTATCTCCTTGCTGGCGAGTCCTTCCCTACAAACAGCTTCCTGCAGATTTCCCCCTAATGCAGCAAAGTCAATCCCATCACTTGCTATTTTCTTCCCCTTTCCTACACCCCAGCGCTTCGTCTGTATCAGTGGGAGGCACCCATACACGAAGCAATGACCCCCATGTACCAAGTAGCTGATCCCACCTCAGCAAAGAAGCCTGGAAATCTCTTAAATGTGAAGGCTTGGCTCAGAGGCAAACAAACCTCTCTCTCTCTTTGAATAAAGAAAAAGATCTTCCCAAGGCACAGGTCTCAGCAAAACATTCTCCTGGCCAAAAAATTTTCAGTGGCTGCTTTTTGTCTCCAGTGAATGTAAGACCCTCCATAAATCCATGCTGATCTACTTTTCTAGCCATATTTCACATAATTCCCCTTTACATGCTCTACATTTCTACCAAACTAGACTATTGACTGCAACCTGATCACATTCAGCCTGTATGTAGTGACACTAGCTCTCCCTACCACCAACTCTCTTTCTCCTCCATTTTTTCTACAAATCTTTATCTAAATTTCACCTCTGGGCTTCCATGGATCGGGAACAATTTTGAGGATCAGTTCTCAAAAACAGCATCTCTTTGGCTCATTTACCTCATTCAAGAGTTCCTCTTGTGAAATTTCAGAATGGAGATCAAATATAGCCAGTATCTAGGTCTTCACAAATGTCAAAATTGGGTCACCATGGCTCTTGATGCAATGTTCACAGTAATGATATACCCTTCAGGAAATACATAAAAAATCCATCATGGCCCCTGAATAGGAAAAGGGACTGGATCTGGGATTTTATTAGTACAACAAACCCCACGTGAGGAAGTCCCTCTACCAATGCAGGTTGTGACCTTGTCTCAACTTATTGAGCTACCTTGTGATCTAAGAGTTTAAACTGCTTCTCTAGGGTCATACAGTCAGTTTGGGGCAGAAGGGGCACTTCAATCCAGGTCTTTTTCGATCTATTCTGCACTGTATCTCTCATTTATAATAAATAGTCCACAAATGATCAAGATAACTCTCCTCCATCTTCTGTGAATCCATCCTTACACCTTGTTGGGGGTGGGGGGGTTAGGTTATAAAGTATCCTAGATTCACAGCACCATCCTATGAGAGGAAGAACTGAAGTCCCAGGTTCCTTGAACCAGGTATTCATGCCCTGAGGATGCACACCCCAGTGAGTAGGTGCTGTGGACACAGAGAACTTATAATCCAGCCTAAAGACCTCAAGGAGGAGAGAGTCACTCAGCAGACTCTAAAATGTCCCAAGTTCTGGCTCTGTTCAAAGGTCAGGAAGGGGCATAGAGGCGATGTTAGAACTACACCATCACGTGGGATCTCATTCTATGGAAAGACTCAAAAAGCACAAAATATGCAGATTCCCTACCTTTGGGCTCCAACTAGGGAATCAAGGGGAGAGGGCTGGGCCCTGAGGATTTATCCACTGTCCTGTTTCTTTGGTGGAAGAAGAAGCAATGGCCTGAAGTCTGAACACTCAGAACCTTGTCCTCACACTCTGGAGATTACTCAGATTCTGGTAAAGAATTCTGAGCACTAAGGGAAGGATGGAAGGCAGAACACAGACCTGAACAGCAGAGGTACAGGTAGGGGCAAAGAGGTTGGATATCATAGTGGAAAAGAATACTTGCTTGGGAGTGATTAGAGCTGAGTTCAAATATTGACCTTGCTAATCTCTGAAAGTGGGCAAGGGACAGAACCTTTTTTGGCTGCCTCATTTGTCAAATGATTGAAGGTGGGTGAATGAGAGCGTGTCTCAGCTACTTCTGAGATGGGTCCCAATCACTCCTCTTTAGGACTTTGAAGCTGGACTTCCCTCCTCACAGATTTCCAGAGGCTCACTTCTTTGGCCTTTCAAAACCCACAAGATTGGTGCTTCAAAGTAATCTCTATCATGTCAAAGTGAAAACAAGCAAACACCAAGACAGGCAAAGAATGAAGGGCGTAGTCATAGACCCACATGTCAACCTTAAAGAAAGAGAAAGTCCAAAGCCTCCCCCTTATAACATTATCTCTTACTAGCTACTAACAAAAGAGAGAGAAGGGAAATACTGAGACAGAAGGAGACAGGAGGAGAGAGAGATAGAGACGTTTCAAGAAAGATCAGCCAAGGAGAATGGACAAAGCTCTGATTGGCAGCACCTTCTGAAGGAATCCCAAGTTCATTAGGTCACTAACATCTACTGAAACCAGGAATGGAATGACTACACATGATCCCAAGCGTCCCCAAGCCACTTTTATGACACATCATTATGACTCTTCCCCAGCCTCCTCTACCAGGTGAGTTACATCACTGGCAGTCTGGAAATGTGCCATTCCCAATTATGCCTATTTTACAGAACTGAGGCTCAGAGAGGTGCAGTAACTGTATTATTATCCTGCTGTCTCCCAGTCAATCTCCTTACCTCCAGTCTTTCCTTTTCTTTCTACAGTTACCAACTAGATTTTCTTAAAGACATCAGTCAACAAGCATTAGGAAGCACCCATTGCATACCAGCTCTTGAGATGAGCACAGATGCTGGAAGGGGAAACAAAACCAAGCCAAGAAGCAACCTCTGCTCTCAAGGAGCTCATGGTGTAAGGAGGATTGCTGTCTGATTGATTTTGGTTAAGTCACACATTCTGACCATGTCACTGCCCTGCTGGAAAACCTTGTGATTTTGTTTCATCTAGATACAATACACATTTCTCTTTCTGGCGTACAACATCCTTTACCATCTGGACCTTTCCAACCTTTCTGACCTTTCCTGACTGATCTCACTTTTCTGCCCCTCACAGATGCTCCCTTCCAGCAGTTCCTTCTAGAAGACATTCCATATCCTGCCTCCAGGCCTTTGTAGACAGGTGGTGTTGTGTGTTGGGAATCCTCTCTTCACCTGTGGCTCAGAAAATCCTCATATTCCTTCAAAGGAGAGCTTAGCTACCACCCCAGGGAGGATGTTACACCCACACTGTTAGTGTGCTCTGTCTCTGTCTCTCCCTGTATCTCGGTTTCTGTCTCTCTCTTCCTGCTCTATATTTCTCTGTGTGTTTTTCTTTCTTTCTCTTTTCATCAAAGTAAAAATTTTGTATTAAAATGAAAACTATATTTAGCATTTATAGCCTGATTGCTTCAGTTTCCTCCTCTGTAAAATGACCTGGAGAAGGAAATGGCAAACCACACTAATATCTTTGCCAAGAAAACCCCAAATAGGTTTGGGAAGAGTGGGATATGACTGAACAATTTCTTTGTATCTGTTGCTTCTGCCAAGTAGAATGTCAGTTGCTTGAGGGCAGGGATTGATTTGTTTTTGTCTTCCTATTCCCAGCACCTTGCGTAGGACCTGGCAAGTAGCAGACAATAAGTCAATGTTGTTGAGTTCATCTGCTTGGGTCACATTACTGTGAGGGCAACTTCTTGGACCCTGAATCTAATGTCTCATCTGTGCCAGTCTACCAGGACTCCTTTCCCCCTTTCCGTCCCAGTCACCAAAGGCAGAATATAGATGAGAACCTAGAGACTGTATTCTCAGACTTCCTTGTTTCCCTAGGACTCAGCTTTCCTGCCTGCCCCCACCCCCCGACCTCCACACCACTGCCTGGGAGGTGCTAGATTCTTGGATTGATTTTGAATATGCCTATGCATGAATCTGTTTGTGTTGTCTGACAGAATGGAAGTTCCTTGAAGATGGATACTGTTGCCTTTGTGTCATTGTAGAGCCAGGACAGTGACTGGCATGTAATATAGGTTTAATAAGGGCTTTGTTAATTGTTTTCTCCCACAAATGGTGATCTTTCTTGTTGACATTTCTCAAACCACTGCCTATCTATCACATGCTGTCAGAGTTGGAGGAACTGGACAAGGTAGTGATGTCTCCCAGATGGGCTTTGTGAATGTCCCTTGTAAAGAGCTTAGAAGCTGCAGTCAGCTCTTATCATAACCCTAGGACTACTCATCAAGTTTAGTCCTATCTCCAGGCACCCAAACTCTGAAAAGGTGTCCAAGGCACCCACTTTCCCACCACCACCAGCAACTGGCAAGAAAGAGGAAGAACCAGATCTCGCAGAACTGGGCCTGCAGCTGCCAGGACTCCATGCCCTGAGGATACCCACTTCCCTGCCAGTGAAGAGATGTTATGGAACATGGGAGAGGTTTCATTCCAGGTTGGAGGCCCTGGGGAGGGGTTTCATTGAGAGATGCCAGAAGAGTGTATGGGACAAGGGTAGAAATGGAAGGTGTGCCAGGATTTGCCATGATAATACTTGAGTGACTTTTGGGGAGGAAGTGAGCAGCCTTGAAGGACACAAAGATCCCTGTGAATTCTGCTAATCCCAAAGCACTCTGAACCTCTTTAAGCTCATGAGTCAACATCTCCACCAGGAGACCTTTCCTTGATGCTCTGCTGAGGATCACCCCAGCCATCTCCTGCTGTGAAGGTGAGTAATCTTGCACCAGCTGAGCTCTCCTTGGGAACAGAGTCATGATTTCCATCTACTTCCCCCCCCCAAATAGGAGAAGTAAAATAGGAAACATGAGGCTATCAGTTTGTCATCCAATAAACAGCTCAAAGCTTAGGGCATGGGTTCATATGTCAGATAGAAAGCCATCAGGATGACTGAGTTCATGTGTCATTTTCATTAAAATAGAGATTGTTCATCTTCTCTTGGCCATTTCAATTCCCACAGGAAGGGATACTTGGGAGATGTAAAAAAAAACAAAACAGAGAATGTCAACAAAAATTTATTTTATGAAACTTATTTATAAAAAGTTAAGCAGAGCATTTTATATTTTATCCTAAAGACAAAAAGGATCCTCTAGAAGAGACTGAGTAGGGGAATGGGATGGTCATATTTGTGCTTTAAGAAAATTACTTCAGTAGCAATGTGCCGGATGAATGTAGTGGCAAAAGTCTTGAGGCAGGAAGACCAATTCAGATACTCCTGTATTAAGATAGATGATAGATAACGACGACCAGAACTAAGGTGGTAGATATGTGTCAGAAAGGGTTATATGTGAGAGATATGCAAATAGAAGTAGCAAGAAGTAGGAACTGATTAGATATTTGGAGTGAGAGCGAGTGAATAGTACTTGAGTAGTACTGACATTACAAACCTGTAATGTAAAAGAATGGTTCTGCCTACAGATGAAATAAGGAAATTTGGAAAAAGGATCATTTTGGAGGGAAAGTTCAGTTTTGCAAATATTAAGTGTGGGTCATTCCATTTGAAATGTCTGATAGGTAATTAGAGTTGCAGAAATAAAGCTCAAGGGAGAGACAGTGACTGTATACATAGATCTGTGAACCTTATGCAAAGAAGTATGAGTTTACCAAGACACAACATAGTAAGAGAAGAGGGACAGAACTTGGAGGAGTTACCACGATCAGGGGGCAGAGTATGGGATAAGAGCAAACAAATGAGATGGAGAAAAAAATTTAAAAAAAAAAAAGTGTCATGGAAAACAAGAAGGAGAGAATTGTTAATACCTAAAGCAGTATCTTGAGTAAAAGAGAACTTAGAAAAGATCATCAGAATGGAGAAAACATTAATTATAAACTAATAAGAAGCAAAGTAAATGAGAACAAATGTGTTTACACCAAATTATAAGGGTGACTGAAAAATAGTCATGGTTCTTTATACATTGAAATTAATTTAAATGTAACCCATTAGCAAATTTGGCTAAATAGATTTATGGTCAATGCTATTCTTTTAATAAATAAACTTTTAAAAATACCTTTAAAGGTGTTGCATTCTAAGGTCTGAATTTGTTTTGCTTAACTATCATTAATGGTTGCAAGGGTTTTCTTTCTCTTCTTTTCAGTTTACAGGAAGGGTAAGAAGAAGAATAAACATATAATGACCTGTATATACTAGGTGCCTTACAAATACCTAATTTTATACTCATAAGAACTCGTGATAGAGGGAGGTGTTATTAGTATCAGTATTTTGCAACTGAGAAAACTGAGGTTAAGTCACTTGCCCAGGGTCACACTAGTAAACTAGTAAAAAAAAATCTGAGGCTGATTTTGAACTCATATCTTTCTCACGCTAAGCCCAGGTTTTATTCACTGCACCACCTAGATGCTAGCTTGGGGAAGATTTTCAGTGAATGAATGGGGTCAGTGATATTATTGTCGAAAAAGAAAAGAAAAAGTATTGAAATATTTAAAGAATTCACAGAAGAAAATGGACTTCTGTTCATAAAGAAACACAGACAAGCAGGAAAGTTTTGAAAGTGACATTTGAATTCATTATGTATTTTTTTTATAAATTTATTTATTTAGCTTTTTACATTCATTTTCACAAAATTTTGGGTTCCAAATTTTCTCCCCATTTATCCCCTCTCCCCACCCCAATACACCGAGCATTCTAATTTCCCCTATCACCAGTCTGCCCTCTCTTCTATCATCCCTCCCTTCCCTTGTCCCCATCTTCTCTTTTGTCCTGTAGGGCCAGATAACTTTCTATTGCCTATTACCTGTGTTTCATATTTCCTAATAGCAAGAAAATACTCGACAGTTGTTTCTAAAACTTTGAGTTCCAACTTCTCCCCATCCCTCCCTCCCCACCCATTCCCTTTGGGAAGGCAGGCAATTCAATATAGGCCATATCTGTGTAGTTTTGCAAATGACTTCGATAATAGTCATGTTGTGTAAGACTAACTGTATTTCCCTCCATCCTGTCCTGCCCCACATTGTTTCTATTCTGTCTTTTGATCCTGTCCCTCCCCAAGAGTGTTGACTTCAAATTGCTCCCTCCTCCCATTGCCCTCCCTTCCATCATCCTCCCACCCTGCTTATCTCCTTCTCCCCCACTTTCCTGTACTGTGAGATAGGTTTTCATACCAAAGTGAGTGTGCATTTTATTCCTTCCTTTAGTTGAATGTGATGAGAGTAAACTTCATGTTTTTCTCTCAGCTCTCCTCTTTTTCCCTCCACTAAAAAGTCTCCTGCTTGCCTCTTCTATGAGAGATAATTTGCCTCATTCCATTTCACCCTCTCTCCTCCCAATATATTTATCTCTCACAGTTTACCTTAATTTTTTAAAGATATGATCCCATCCTATTCAATTCACTCTGTGCTCTCTGTCTCTGTGTGCATGTGCACGTGTGTTTGTGTTTGTGTGTGTGTGTAATCCCACCAACTACCCAGATACTGAAAAGTTTCAAGAGTTACAAATATTTTCTTTCCATGTAGGAATCTAAACAGTTCAACTTTGGTAAGTCCCTTATGACTTCTTTTTGTTGTTTACTTTTTCATGCTTCTTCTCATTCTTGTGTTTGAAAGTCAAATTTTCTTTTCAGCTCTGGTCTTTTCATCAAGAATGCTTGAAAGTCCTCTATTTCATTGAATGACCATTTTTTTCCCTGAAGTATTATACTCAGTTTTGCTGGGTAGGTGATTCTTAGTTTTAGTCCTAGTTCCTTTGACTTCTAGAATATCCTATTCCACGCCCTTTGATTTCTTAATGTAGAAGCTATCCTGATTGTATTTCCACAATACTGGAATTGCTTATTTCTAGCTGCTTGCAATATTTTCTCCTTGACCTGGGAATTCTGGAATTTGGCCACAATGGTCCTAGGAGTTTCTCTTTTTGGATCTCTTTCAGGCGATGATCAATGGATTCCTTCAATACTTATTTTGCCCTCTGGTTCTGGAATATCAGGGCAGTTTTCCTTGATAATTTCATGAAAGATGATGTCTAGGCTCTTTTTTTGAACATGGCTTTCAGGCAGTCCCATAATTTTTAAATTGTCTCTTCTGGTTCTATTTTCCAGGTCAGTTGTTTTTCCAATGAGATATATCACATTATTTTCCATTTTTTCGTTCTTTTGGTTTCGTTTGATTTCTTGGTTTCTCGTAAAGTCATTAGACTCCATCTGTTCCATTCTAATTTTGAGAGAACTATTAAATTCATTGAGCTTTTGAACCTCTTTTTCCATTTGGCTAATTCTGCTTTTGAAAGCATTCTTCTCCTCATTGGCTTTTTGAACCTCTTTTGCCAACTGAGTTAGCCTATTTTTCAAGGTGTTATTTTCTTCAGCATTTTTTTGGGTCTCCTTTAGCAAGGTATTGACCCATTTTTCATGCTTTTCTTGCATCTCTCTCATTTCTCTTCGCAGTTTTTCCTCCACCTGTCTAACTTGCTTTTCAAAATCCTTTTTGAGCTCTTCCATGGCCTGAGCCCACCGGACATCCACAGAGGCCCGACCTCCACGTCTTTCCCTGATGGTAAAAATTGTTCCTCGTCATCAGAAATGAAAGGCTTTCTATGGTCTTATTTTTCTTCCCTTTTCTGGACATTTTCCCAGCCAGTTACTTGACTTCTGAGATTCCTCTGCACCTCCACCTAGATCTGCCGAGCTAGTGCTTGGGGTCTGAGATTCAAATGCTGCTCCCTAGCCTTAGGGCTTTCTGTGGTGGGCGGGACTGCTATTCAATGTGAGCTTAAGTTCTGGTGCTCAGGTGGGGGCAAGGCTGCATCCCAGGCTCAGTTGCTTCAGGGGGTTTATGTGGAGAACTTAGGTAATGGCCCTGAGCTCCTGCCTGCTCCAGGAGTCCTGGGCCACTGCCGATGCCTCTGCCACCGCCTCCCGAGGGTGCCCGAGTCCTGGAGACACCCTGCTCCCCTCTCAGCCAGCCCAGACGTCTCACTCACTGGCCTGCAGTGCCTGTGGGTGGAGGGACCTTCGCGGCTGCCAGAGGTTCTGTCCCTGAAGCCTGCTCGGATCTCCTCTTGGGCCACGTGGCCAGGGCAGTGCAGGGGTGGGCTCTGTTGTCTGGAGTGTGACGGACCCCTGGGGATGGCTTTCCAGGGCTCTCTGGAACAGAAATCTCTTCCATTGTGTTTCTACTCAGGTTCCACTGCTCCAGAATTTGTGGGTAGTTCTTTTTACAGGAAATTTATGGACTGTGGGTTCGGAGCTAGCATATGTGAGACTTTCTACTCCGCCATCTTGGCTCCTTCCCCCTCAGAGGAAGAAATTAAGGATATGTATAATCATATGAAGAAATGCTCTAAATCACTTTTGAATAGAGAGATGCAAATGAAAACAACTCTGAGGTACAACATCACAACTATGAGATGGGAAAACATGACAGAACAGGAAGATGATAAATGTTGGAGCAGATGTGGGAGAGTTGGAACACCAAGACATTGGTGGTGGAGCTGTGAGTTGATGCACCCTTTCTAGAGAGCAATTTGGAACTAAGTCCAAAGTGCAAACCTTTTGACCCAGCCATGGCGCTTCTAGGACAATATCCCCAAGAGATCATAAAAATGGGAAAGGGTTTAACGTGTACAAAAATATTTGTAGCATCACTCTTTGTGGTGGCCAAAAACTGGAAATCAAGGAGAAGCCCATCAATTGAGGAGTAGCTGAATAAATTATGGTATATGATTGTAAAGGAATACTACTGTACTATAAGAAATGATGACCAGGAAGACCTCAGAGAGACCTGGAAAGACTTATGTGATCTGATGCTGAGTGAAAGGAGTATAACCAGGAAAACTCTGTGCGCCGCAATGACCACAGCTTTTTCCAGTAGACTTTGAACTTCGTATCAATAGAAGGACTTAAAAAAGAATCCCAGTGATCTTCTAAGGCAGAATGCCTTCCACATGCAGAGAAAGAACTATGGAATTAACCTGCAGAATATACCACATCATTATTTTTGTTCGTATTTTTCATTTTGGTTCGTTATATGGTTTCTCCCATTCGTTATAATTCTTCTAGACAGCATGACTATAGTGAAAATGTATTTAATAGGAATGTATGTGTAGATCCAAATTAAATTGTAAACATAAATTATATGGTACTGATTGTAGAACACCAAAAAAAAAATAAAATTAATATATAAATGAAAAAAAATGGTGTGTCATTTTTTCTTGGAATTTGTGAAATTCTTCTTCCTTCCTGCTCTCCCGGAACATACTAATACCAAGAGTGAATACTGAATCAATGGGGAATCCCTAATCTCTGGCAGCTGGGATCCCTGTTTTCTGTGGAATGGCTGGAGTAACAGGGATGTTAGAATTTGTGCTAACTAAACTTTCAAAGAAAGGAGTGAGCCACAGTCACATATTTCTGTCTCTTTATAGGAAAAATGCAAGAATATTAGAAAACATGCTGCCTCCTAGAAATTTCTGGAACCAAGTTGACATCTTGTCAACCTAGGGCCCACTTATTGTAGAATGTAAGCCTCAACGTTGCCTCTGATCCTGAGCATCCACTGCAAATCTTCCCCTCAATAAAGCAAATGCAGTTCCTTCCTGAATCTGTGCTCATACTTCCTTAGCTGTGTCTGAGATTAGGTGGTGGGACTTAATGGAATCAGAAGGACCAAGTGGGTACAATTGAAAGGGTACAATTTTGAATGACGTTTATAGCATGCCACTCGATTGATCTCTAAGGCCTGGAGGCTCCAAACAATGACCTTTCATGAAGGGCTATGTGGTGGGTAGAAGTCACTTAAGCTCTCTGTACCTCAGGTTTCTCATTGTCAAACCAGGGCAATATGCTGGCAGTCATATCCATATCTCCTGGGCTTCTTACTCCAAGGGTCCAATTGAATGACCAGTTAAATTCCTAGGTTTGAGGATGAGGCTGAAATTCATAAAAGATCCATTTTTTTTTTCAGTGAGCGTTGGTCAAACTACAGGTATGAGCAGGGCATAGTTTTGTGCTTTGAGGGAGATAGAAAATCTAGAAAAGAACTGACTCCAGCATTCACATAGATAACATTTTATTAAATGCTTAAGACAATAGCATAGGTGACCATCATACAAATGCTCACATGAAAGGTGTGTTAGAGGTGATAAATCTAATAGAAGTGTAGAGCACCTTCTTCAAAATGTCAAATTGAGAGTAGGGCATCATGAAGGACCTGTGGCATGTGAGGCTATGTGTAAGCATGGGATAATCAATCAGTAAACAATTATTAAGCACCTTCTGTTTATCAGGCACTGTGTTAAGCTCTGAGGATACAAAAAGGGCAAAAGACTTAAGTAGTCAAAAGAAAGAAGACTGAAAAACATAAGGAAAAAAGACATGACTATTAGATTGTGGGTACAGGGGAGAATGGGAACAAAGCAGAAGAGCAGTCTTAGGAAAAACTCAAGATACATTTTGTTCCAACATCATGGCAAGGTAAGTATAATAATGCAACAAGTATTTATTAAATGCTGACTGTATATCATGCACTGTATGTACTGAGGTACAAAGGAAAGAAGAGTGTGTCCTTGTAAGGAGAATGAATGAATAACAGCATTTATTAGGCTCTTACTAGGTACAAAGTACTGTGCCATGTAGTCCCTGCTCTCAATGAACTGCTATTCTTAATGGAGAGAGCAATGTGTAGGTTTCAACTGTCAGTCAGATGAAACATTCCCAGCATTCTTAGGGTGCAGGAGGAAAACATAATGTAACCAGCATCCCTTAATGTCATTCCTACTGACAATTCTTATTCCAATTTGGAAGCATTTGACATATTAAAGCAAGAACTTTGGTGGCAAGAAAATTATTTTGGGGGTATTTCATAAATTTAATGTCTGAAGAGGTTGGGGCTCTAGCACCTGCAGGGGTAGTTATCCTTGCCCTTTGTTTTACAGATGAGGAAACTGAGGCACAGAGATGGGGACATGATTTGCCTGAGCCACATTTGTAGTAAAATGGCCAATGGAGCCGGATTCAACACCTCAGTTGTCTGGCCCCAAAGACATCCCTCTAGACCTCAGGGCCCCACCTATTCCCTCCCCCAGTGGTGCTTCTGTCCCTAACTGCCATGGAATTCTGAAACCCCAACAGTCTGTGGAACTCCAAAAGGGGCAGTTGCTTTGGAAGGTTGCTTGTTGACTCTAGTGGTCAAGTAATGGCTCAAAACAGTGGCACAGGAGTCCAAGGGGAGACCAGGTCTTCCTGTTGCGGCTGCAGACTCCTAGGTGAGCAGGAGTGGGGGTGAGGGGAAACCTCAGTCTGGCTTGGGGTTCTTCTCGTGGGGGCGGCAAGGCTGGTGCTGGAGATTCTTGGCTGCTTTTTCCTTGTTCTGATCAAAAGCATCCCATAGAAGGCACTTGGACAACCCCTTTGTCCCAGGGACCTCTCAGTTTGATAGGAGATCCCAAGGGCTGAGACGACCCTCTGTCCCTCAAATCTCCCTGACTGGCCTGGCTTCTTCCATAGAAGGCACTTGGACAACCCATTTGTCCCTGGGACAACCTCCTTGCACTGTCATGCGTGTTACCCTGCTGTGTGTGTCTGTCTCAGAGCTCACCTGGTGGACCATGAGCTAAGGTCTGGTCAAGGCAATGGTTAGGTTGGCTCTTTCATCTTTATGCCTTGAGGGCCTTGAATACCTGACACTGGCTCAGCTTCACATACACTGGGGCATCCAGAACTGCAAAGGCCTGACCTCTTTCCTCGTCACCTGTCACAGCGTTCGTGGCCCTCTGTAGAGGGAGACTCTGGGTCCCATGTTGGTGCTTTCTCCTCTGGAGAGCCTGGTACCATATTCCCTCAGGTGCTGGCTCAGTGCCTAGAATTCTGGACCTGGGCATTTACTGGCTGTGTGACCCTGGGCTAGGCACTGAACTTCTGTGTGCTTCAGTTTCCTCAATGGTCTAATGGGAAAAGTCATAGCACCTGATTCCTATGGTGCTAAGGATCAAGGTAGACAGTATCGGTAAGGCACTTTGCAGAATTGAAAGCACCTTTGAAAAGGATGATTCCCATCAATAGTAATGGACCTGAGATCCCAAAGCCCATTTCCTAGGCAGGGATTTTGTTCCCAGTGGAGCTTGGGGTGGGTGTGCAGGCCTGGCTCTTCCTATCTGTACGTCCCAATTTCTGCATGACTGCCCTATTCCCTTCTGGAATGAAGGGCTCACTTTGCTGAGGAGACCTGAAGACCTGCAGTTGGGGCTTGTATTGACATGAGTCATCAGGGATGATTCTTGTTTGCCTTGCCTGCCTTCATCCTACTTTGTCCCTTTTCTCTGGTTTTTTCCTTGAGCTATGGGTTCTTACTGTGGGGAAAGGATCTGCTGGGGATTTGCATCCCCTCTAGCTCTCAGTGTGTTGAATTGAAGGGAATTGCTCAACATGAAGAGGGGCCATGCTGACATTGGTGAGCAGCAGTGCGCTGGGTGCTTTGCAGAATAGTAAGCCATCATAGGGAGGATGCAGGGTTCCTGCAGCTTCTTCATCCTCAGGGCAGCAGTAGGAAATGAGCATGCGAGTTCCTTCTGATGCCCCATACCCTCCCTGGGCAGGGTTGCCTGAGTTCCCAGCCAATTCCTTACTGCATTTGGGGTGTAAAGCATCTGAGAGAGAATGCCAGCTTGTTCCTGGGCCACCACTCCACTTTAATTACAAGATTGCCCCTGCCTCCTGAACCTTCCTCAGTTTAAGGGGCAGCAGCCAGTGATGTCTGACCCATGTCTGAGAGAGTTTTGACTTCTGGGTCTCTTCCTCCAAGTCAGTTCTCTCTTCCTTGTCTCACACTGGGACTCCAGATGTACACTCATGGGGCCCTGTGTCCCGCCAGCCAGTCACCAAGGCTCCTATTAAGCACCTTCTTCCTGCCCAGCATGCTGCTAGGTATTGACCTCCCAGCTTGCTGACAAGACACAAACATCAAAAATGGCACTTGTTGGATCTTCTCTCAACTTAACAATTTTCAGGTGACAAATAGGAAGGAAGGGAATGCTTTCTCTGTGCCTGGCCCTGGGCTTAGCATGGCAGATACAAACAAGCCAAGCTGGTGCCAGCCTGCATAGGGCACTTATGTTCTTATGTGGCAGATAACATGGGGAAGTGGTAACTAGTCTGGGGTATTGATTGAAAAATAGTACCCAGAATGAGTACACTTGACTTTTAACTGTTGATTTGATTCCTTGGAACCATTTAGCCTTGCTGAGATCCCTGCTGAGTGTTAAAAGTCGTCAAAACCCCTACAACTTAAAGGAGGCCGAGCCGAGACTTTAGAGGGAACAACTTGCATGCATCCGCATCTGCACATATGAAGGCATCCAGATTGCTGCTGTAGTGAAGACATTCTTGGCATCTGAGGATGCTACCAGTGGGTATTGGGTTCAGGGTGGAGGGATGGTGTGACCTAAAAGACTGGGTCTGGTCCCCTTCCCCTGAGCAACACTGGAGCCTGCATCAGACCATTTTCCTCAGCAGGTGACCTGGGAATTCTCATTTTTACCTTCCTTTCTGCTCTGATATTGCAGGTGGCAACATAGGGACCACTATAGGCTCTGCATGGATCTTGGAGGCCCACACCACCAACATGATGTGGCCCCAGGACACAAAGGAGGAGGCTGTGAGCAGTTTTTCCCGGTTAGCCTGGGGCCAAGGGACCCACATGGGTGCAGCTGCCCAGGGTATGGGGTATTGGGCAAAAACTGACTGATCTGAGGGTTTGGTGACAGAGACAATTATTTTAAATGGGGGAATCGTATGGGAGATCTGACCTCTGTTGCAAGGCAGAGTTACAGGAACTGAGAAAGCACAAAGAAACAAGGACAAGCATGTGTCCCTTTACACTCCTGCTGAAAGCTCTGCCATTTTGGGCTGTTTTCCTTCCTTCCTTCCCCTCCTCTTTCTTTCCTTCTTTTCCTTTCTTTCTCCTTCCATCCTTCTCTCCCCTCTTACCTCCCTCTATGCCAGGCATTATATGGAGCCCAGAGAATGAGACAGTCTCTTCTCTCTGGACTGCATCTTGTGTTCTAAAGGGATCTGGCCAGTCTTCTGGACCTTCCCTTCCTACGCTCCATCAGTATCTGGCTTCCCCAAGACTAAGTGGGCAAGGCAGGACAATGGACACAGGCCTGGGTTTGGTGTCAGCATCTATCTCCAGCCCTCCTAATCTGTGCTTCCTTCCTAGGCCTCAGTAAAGAGTAGAAGCTGGGGCAGAAGGCTTCCAAGGTCCCAGCCATTCAAATGGTGGTCCAGTGATGATGGTAGAACTCTTAGCACTGTGCTTGGTGCTGTGGAAAACATGGAGGGAAATATGAGATGTTGAGGGAAGAGGAGATCCAGGCAAGCAGCAAGGGCATGGCAGGTGAGAGTTTGGTGCTGGCATGTAGGACCTGCACAGGGTGTAGGACCCAGATTTGGAGCCAGAAGGGACCTTGGATTTCCTGGAGTCCAAGACTCTCATTTTTGCAGATGAAGCAACTGAGGTAAACAGGTAAAATGACTTGCCCATGACCACCTAGCTGCTCAGTGTCTGAGGCTGAATTTGAACTGGGGCCTTCCTGTCTCCAGGCCAGTGCTCTATCCACTGTGAGTTCCTTAAGGGCAGGGAGCATATTTTGGACTTTCTTTGTTTGCCAGGCATATGCTTGTAGACTGAGAGATAGAACCTTCTAGATTGGTGATGCCTACAGCCGTGGTCTCAAGACCCTACTTTCTGTTTTTCACAAAATTTTGAGTTCCAAATTTTCTCCCCATTTGTCCCCTCCCCCCACCCCAATACACCAAGCATTCTAATTTCCCCTATCACCAATCTGCCTCTCTTCTCTCATCTCTCCCTTCCCTTGTCCCCTTCTTCTCTTGTGTCCTGTGGGGCCAGATAACTTTCTATGCCCCCATTACCTGTATTTCATATTTCCTAATAGCAAGAAAATACTCGACATTTGTTTCTAAAACTTTGAGTTCCAACTTCTCCCCATCCCTCCTTCCCCACTCATTCCCTTTGGGAAGGCAGGCAATTCAATATAGGCCATATCTGTGTAGTTTGGAAATGACTTTGATAATATTTGTGTTGTATAAGACTAACTATATTTCCCTCCATCCTATCCTGCCCCCCATTCCTTCTGTTCTCTCTTTTGATCCCATCCCTCCCCCAGTGTTGACTTCAAATTGCTCCCTCCTCCCATTGCCAATAGAGAATGGTGAAGGAGGTGCCAAGCTGGGAATTCTCATGAGACTTGGGTCCCCCCAATTCCCCCAAGTTGGTCAGTTCAATGTGCTTCAAGGACCTGCTGCTTACAGCATTTCTGGCCGAATGTTTTTTAGAAAGGACTTTTGTTTCATCAATTTGAAAGGTTCTCTATATTCGATTTGATGAACATTGGTTGACACCTGAATTTTTGAACACAGGAAACCCACTTGTATCAGTCATCCCTAAAATGCTGTGTCCCGCTATCCTCCCCATTGTCATGCTTCTAACTCTCCCACTTCTTAGGCCCAGCTGAGCCAGCTGCCTGAATGGGGAGATTTTGCCTCTGGTTGAGGGCAGAAAGGGCAGTGCGAGGAGGGACCTCAAAGTCAGTGGGGACTGATCCCTCTCCCATAGAATTCCTTCTTGTGTAAAGGAGAGTTGGGCTGCCCTGAGCTCAGGTGGGCAGCATTGTGCCCTCCACCTTCCTACAGCAAATGGGCTGAGGCCCAGGAACAAGAGTGGCTGGGGCAGCTGTTCAGTGTGTCACCCTTCCATAACTTAGTTGGCTCAGACTCTTCTGTCTTCATGCCTGGTTTCTCCTTGGTCTTTTCTCGGTACCCGGGCTTCACTTCTTGCTGCATAATAATATTCTCTTACACCCACAGAACAGTTTGATTGGTCCCTCCCCCACTTGGTGTGTTCCTTTTTTGGTAGAGATACTTCCCCCAAGCTGGTGGACTTCCAGCTCTGCCCAGGGAGCTGTGGCCTCTCAGTGTGGCTGAAGGCCCTTCCATATCCTCAGGTAGCATAGCAGGGCCTGGGAACATAAAGAATGACAATCAACCCAACTTCCCAGAGAAATCAGTAGACCTTTTCCATGTTTTCATCTCTTTGCTGTCCTACTTGCAGCCTTTGATGCTTTCAGGACAGTGCACTTACTTGGACACTCCAGCTACATCTGATATCAGCTTGTTTTCCCATGGTCATCTGAGGCAACCCTGCTCCTAATTAATCTCTGTCCTGGTCCTTTGTGGGACTTTTTGGATCACTCTGTATTTTTAGGTGGTTTCTCTCCTCTTCCTGAGGACATCAAGTGTTGACTGGATTCTTGGATGCCCTTTACAGTGAAACTTTTGTAGGATAATGATGGTCTGGTACTGAGTCTTCTGTCTACTTTGCTCTTTTTCTGAGTTACTAGCATCCTTAAGTGAGAATTGCCTCAACTGTGTGCCATCTCCTCTCGTTCCCACTTTTCTGACTGGGCACTAGTCTTGGCCTTTACTGTAATAGTGACTCTGATGGCAGAAGCATCCCCAGGCCTGTCACGCACCTCAGTAGATAACCACTTGTTCCTTGCATTTTTCAGTTTCTCTTGACTCCCATGATTGCATTTCAAAGTTTCTCCTCAGCTCTGAGCTTTTCATCAAGGTATTGGAAAGTGCTCTTTTCTGTTAAAGACCCATTTTTTCCCTCTGTAGGATAATTATACTCAGTTTTTGAGCCAATCTCTTGACTGCTACTTTGACTCATTGAGGATGCCCTGTAGCATTCTGGCATCTGATGGCAGCTACAAATCCTCTGAACATTTTGGACCATGACAGGTGGACAGTTCAAGGTGGGGAGGTGTAAGGGAAAGAGGTTGGCTGTGAGAAAGACAGGTGATGTAGACTGGCTTCATGTAAACTCATTTAACACATTTCATTTGAAACGTATGGCTCTGTCTCCATGGATGGGACAGTTTCTGCACCAGGTTCCCTGCTCTGATGAAATTCCTGGTCCAGATATGAAATCACATCCTGACACTTACATGTATAGTTACACATCTCTTACACTCATCATTTCATTTGGTTTCAAAGCATTTTACTCAGAGGCCTATGGTGAGGATTGTTGTGGTGGGAGGCAGTACTGAATCCCAGCTCCTGCATCAGTGTTTGGGAATGTCCTTGGACAAAGTGGAACAGAAAATAGAGTTTAATTCATTGAGTATTTATTGAGTGCCTACTATGTAGAAGACACTGTGTCTCAGGTGTGGGGGTACAAAGAACGAAAACAAACCAGGCCCTGCCATCTGGGCCCTTAAGCTTCCCTGGCTTTCGTCCTGCTGCTGTTTCTCCTGTTCTGTTTTCTTCAGTAGGTGAAGAGTACTTAAGCCCTGGGCAAAGTGGCAGGAGGGGCTGCAGGGAGGGATTCGAGTCAGGGCCATCCCTCTGGCCCCCCTCCCTGCTGATAACTGATGAGGATGGACTCTTGGTTTTCAGGGAGGGAGCCCTGCAGCTACACAAAGAGAGATTACTGAGGGAACTGGAGGAGAAGCAGAAGAGGGTGAGGCACTGGGCAGGACATGGAGTGGGCTTGGTCGTGGCTACAGCCCTACCCCTTACCTCCTCCTCCAATGGTCCCTTCAGAGGCTGCTGCCCCTGGTCTCTTGGGGTTTTCCTGGGACAGGGCAGGGTGAGTGGCAGCACCTTGTTCAGTTTTCTGGGCTGACACAACGCTGTTGTGTCCCCAGGAGCAATGTCAGCACCAAGAGTAGGAGCCAAAGAAGCTGCAGAAGGGGCAGAAGAAGAAAGCCAAGGAAACCATGGTGGCGGCAGCCTCTGCTGGGACCGCTGACAGATGGTTGGATGTGACCATGGATGAGCAGGTGAGGCCCTTTCTGGCATCTTCCTGCCCAGAAACATAGAAAGGAAAGCTCCTAGGGGGTTGTTAGTCCACTAGCCAGGCCCAAGCTCGGTCTTTTTCCAGTGCTCAGGACAAGAGGTCCTTTGGCCTCTACTTGAAGATCTCTCAAGGATAGGGAGTCCATCACTTGATCAGTCAGCCCGCTGCATTTGTGGAGAGTTCTGAATGTTGGGACGTGCCCAGGGAGACCTCCCCGCTTTGCCCCTGGTTCTGTCCTCTGTGGTCTCAGTCAGGAACCTACCACACGTGGACGTGATGAGACAAATCAAGTCTCCTCTCCTGCTGGATCAGCAGTCCCAAGTCCTTTGGGATTGGATTGTCCTTTTCTGGGGACTGTCTGGTTTTTTTGGAAGTCCTGCCTACCTGCCTCTCCCTGTCTTTCTGGGATGCTGTGTCACTGCTGACCTACCCTGAACTTCCTGTCTCCTGAACGTCCTGGGTCCTTTTCACATGAACTGTCTCTCCACACTTTTCCCTTGCAAAGTTAGATTGTTGGAAACCACATCTTAACATTAACACAAATTCCTATTTAATTCCATCTTCTCAACAATGTACCTGGGGTTCAGTGACCCCTTCTGCGTGTGCGGTCTGAGGCTGAGCAGAGTAGAGTCTCTGCCCTTTGCTTTTCTCCTCTTTCTTGAGCCCGCATATGATAGGTTTCTCAAGTCTGCCTCAGTCTTTCCTCTGGAGGGGTGCCCATAGCTGCCAAGCTAGGAAGGCCCTCTTGGGTCTCTCCCAACACTCTAGGGACACAGCTTTTTCCTGGACAGGCAACCAAGGGGTATGTGAGCTGTTCTTTTGGGGGTTGCCCTATTCTCCAACTGGAGGTCTCAGTTATCCTGGGGTCCAGTGGCATCGATCATTTGGCTGCACCTCACAGCTTCTTGGGGTTGTGAAGCCCATCTCTCTCTGTCCTGTATGTGCAACCTTGGTTTAACCCCTTGCCCCTCTGGATCATTTGCCCCCTGATGCTGACGATCAAGAGGACCCAGGGCAGCCTGCGAGCCTTGGTTTCTGTACAGTCACCATGGGCGAGATGGACCATGAGCCCATTTGACAGAGGATGAATTTTGAATCTCAGAGAGAGGAAGCAGTGGTGTTACAGCCCCCGGGCCAGTTAGTGGCTGAGCTGGTCCTGGGAGGCCATGCTGGCAGGAGACCAGCCACCCCCCATACCCTCAGTTTCCCTTGCTTTGGTCTACTGATGTCAATAATGGTTGTTAGAGCATGTGGAGAGAAGAGGCAGCTGCCTTCAGAGCCTGGTTCAGGTCCTGCCCATGACACAGCCCCTCATACTCTGAGCAGTTGGGGTGGGGAGAAGGCGGGCGCCCTATGTAAAAGTGGTGGGAAGAAGAGAGGCTGGGGACCCAGACCTGTGCTGGCACCTATCCGTCTCCCCGCTTCATGCGACCAGAAGCAGTGCTGGAGCTTGGACCCATCCTCTGACTTCACTGCTGGGTTTTCAGCACAATACCATGCTTACATCGCCTCTCATGTGAGCCCAAAATTCCCGTGAATGTGGCAGGTAAGGGAGGAGGCTAGACATACCCTGCAACTTTTGTCTCTCCTTTTCATTTCCCCTTTGGGGTGTTTTTTTTTTTTAAATTCAGAATCAATTTCAACGAAACTAGCTATTTCCAAGTAGTGTTCAAAGGTCTTGGGTGTTTCCCCAGTTAATCACCCTCCATCCCTCCCCAGAGCGTACCTGCTCCCTCCACATCTGTGTTTGAGAGGTAGCCTGGACCAGAGCCAACGAGGAACTCAAGGCTGAATTTGAATGCCCCCATGGGGAAGAAACTGGGTGTGTGACCCTGGCAAGTCACTTAAGCTGACCCTCGACTCTTCTGTAAAATGGGCATCATAATGTGTCATAAAGTGGTTGTGAGAAGCCAATGAGCTTATATTGGTAAAGTGCAAGACATATTGCTACTTGTGTCCTTGAATGATTCATTTCACTTATTGGCCTCTGTTTCCCCAAATGTAAAAGAAGGGGGCTGCATCAGATGACCTCTGAAGCCTCTTCTAGCTCTGCAGCTGTGATCCCATTAAATACTTTTAAAAGTAGTTATTAATGACTTAAAATTTTCTTTTTTTTGGAAATAGTAGTTTACCCTTTTCCATTGCGTGTTAATACTCCTTTTTTTTATAATAAGGTTTTGAATTTCAAATTTTTTTATCTGTCCTGTTCCCCTCCCCTCACCCCTCCACAAGAGGGCCAGCAGTATAACATAGGTTATACAAATACAACGATGTAAACTTGTCTGCATTAGTCATGTTGTGAAAGAAGAAACACAACAAAAAGGCAAAGTCACACACCCCCAAAATAGCATTCTTTGATCTCTAGTTCTCTCTCTGCCCATAGACAGCATTTTCCATCTTCAGTCTCTCGCAATTGTCTTAGATCCTTGCGTTGCTGTGAAGAGCTGTGTCTATCATAATTGTTTATTGTACATTGCAGCTGCTCTGTCTACAGAGTTCTGGTTCTGTTGACTTCACTCAGCATCAGTTTATATAAGTCCAGGTTTTTCTGAAGTCTGCCTGCTCATCGTTTCTTAGAACATACATTTATATACCACAACTTATTCAGCCATTGCCCAAGAGATTAGCATCCCCTTACTCTCCAATTCTTGACCTCCACAAAAAGAGCTGCTCTAAATATTCTTGTGCGGATGGGTCCTTTACCCTTTTTTATGCTCTGCATGATATAGACCTAGTAGTGGTATTGCTGGATCAAAAGTTATGCACAGTTTGGTAGCTTTTGAGCACAGTTCCAAATTGTTCTCCACCATGGTGGGATTAGTTCAAAATTGCACCAGTAATGCATTAGTGTTCTAATTTTCCGACATCTCTAACGTTTATCATTTTCCTTTTCTATCATATTAGCCATGACAATCTGATGGGTGTGAGATGGTACTTCAGACTTGTTTTAATTTGTGCTTGTCTAATCAACTGTGACTTAGAGCACTTTGACATATGACTATAGATAGCGTTTAATTATTTAATCTGAAAATTGCCTGTTCATATGCTTTGAGCATTTATTAACGAGGAATGACTTGTACTTTAGAAATTGGACTTACTTCTCTGTATACTTGAGAAATTAAGCCTTTAAAAGAAACATTGGCTCTAAAAATTGTCTAGTCTTTCTGCTTTCCTTCTCCTTTTGGTTGCATTGATTTTGTTTGTGCAAAACCCTTTTAATTGCATGTAACCAAAATGATCCATTTTGCATTTCATAATTCTCTCTGTCTCTTGTTTGTCATAAAGTTTTCCCTTCTTCATAGATCGGACAGGTGAACTATTCCATGCTCTCCTAATGTGCTTATGGTATCAGCCTTTATGTCTCAATCATGTACCCATTTTGAACTTATATTGATATGCAGTGTAAGATATTGGTGGATGCCTAGTTTCTGCCATAATTTTTCCCCCTTTTCCCAGCAGTTTTTAGTAAATAATGAGTTCTTATCCCAGAAGCTGGACTCCTTGGGCCATTGAATTCTTTCTTCAAGGCCCAGGACATATCTCACTACATCTGGCAAGGTTTCCCTGATTCTCCAGCTGAAAAAGTGGAACACTTTTGTGGAATATAGAGACCTCCTTTGTTCCATCCCAATCTTGCACAAGGTCCCCTAATCCTCTTGTTCAGTCGTGCCCAACTCTCTGGGAATCCATTTGGGGCTTCCTAGGCAGGTCCTGGAGAAGGGAAATTGAGAGCCATTGCTCACCCAAAGGCCTGGCACTGTCTCTTGGCTGGTGAGAAGACCTGCTTCATTGTATAAGATGCTGGACCCCTGAAGTGGTCAACTAACTGAGGACTAGACATGTGCAGAAATGGAGCCTAAGCTCAGTCTACATCTAACAGTTAGGTGTTTCAGGGGTGAAAGTGTAGTCCACAAGAACATGATGCAAATATTTGTTTTCTCAAGCTATGCAGATTATGAAATGTGAAAGCCAGAGTGGGGATAGAATGTGGAATGTGGAATATAAGAGCTGGGAAGGATCTTTTTAAAGAAATAATCCTTAAAATTGATTTTTCCATCTATATTTATAATCTGCCCCTCCACTTCTCCCCCCAGTCCCAAACAAATAAAAAAAGTTCTCTCCTCATAAACATGCACAATGCAGCAAAACAAATCCCCAGTCTTGATCCTTCCCAAAAAAGTACATCATTCTTGGTACTGGGAGTTCGTCAGCCTCTGGTCAAAGCGAGATGGGGGTTTCCTTTTGAGTTTTCTGGACTCACAATTTTCCTCTGCTAGATTGGACATCTGGATGTTGGCTTTCCCTAAAATGTTTTCCCTGTAGAACCTATTGTGGTTCTGCTCACTTTGCTCTCTATATGTTTGTTGAGGTCTTCCCAGGATCCTCTGAAACTGGCCATTTAGTCATTTCTCAGGACACACTATTCCATCACACTCATACACCACAATTTGTCCAGCTTCTCCCCAGTAGGAGAGCAACCCCTTAGATTCTATCTTCAAGCCACCATGAAAAGAGATGCTCTAAGTGTCTTGGGACATAGCAATCTTTTTCCTCTTTCTTTAATCTCTTGCCCTTGGGGTACGTCTTTAATACTAGTCTAGCTATTGAGAAGAATTGTAGAAACCGAAAGGTCAAACCTGGGGTAGAGTAACCTTACAATAGAAAAGGTAAAATGTCAGAGCAGGACCTTAGAGCGAAGGGTTCTAAGAATGTCTTCAGTAAGTTAGCGAACTAGTCAACAAGCTTTGATTAAGCACCTACTTAGTTCCAGGCACTGTACTAGGGATAGGAAGAGAGGCACAAACATTCCCTGCCCTCAAGGAGCTCCCCATCTAGTCAGACCATGACTAACGTCAACCCTCCACAACCATGTCAAGGTCAACACTAATATTCACACACCCCATTGGGGTCACCACTTACTGTAATCTGTGTGACCTTGGGTAGGATGTGACACACCAAACTGGTTCTCAGTTTCCACAGAACCTCAAATGTCAGAGTTGGGAAGGACTGTGAAGAAACTGAGACCCACAGAGGTCTGGACCAAAATCCCCCAGCTAAGACGGGCAAAGACAACCTTGATCTCTGGCCTCGCTGATTCTGAGGCCAGAGTTCTTTCCACTTGGCCTGAGAAGCAGAGACGTTTTTCCTCCAAGAACAGGAAAACAAGAATGATGTTCTCTTTGATTATAGATGTAAGGGATTTCAAGAGAATTGAAATACATATCCAGCTAAGCCTAAGTGAGGAAAAGCAACTCAAAGCTTCAAGATTCATGGGGTTCTGACACACACAAAAACACACACACATACGTGCACACATGTTCATGTTCACAGACATGCTCACACTTGTATACCTCGATTTAAACCTCTTCCTATTAGAAAAAAACTGTGTTTTGCAACTTATTCCCAGCCTAGTCCTCATCTAGATGCCAACATTGATTTTCAGAGTCACTCATTATTTCTCTTTTGCTTTGACAATCTGTGTTTCTTTAGTCTTGAAGGGACCCTGATATGACAGTGTTTCTATTTAAGTTTTCCACATTCATCTCCACAAAACCTTGACTTCCTTATTTTCTCCCCCTCTCTCTCCTCCCCCACCCCAAAACGCCAAGCATTCTGATTACCCTACCACCAATCCACCCTCCCTTCTAACATCCCTCAGCTTCCCTTAAACCTATCTTCTGTTTTGTCCTGTAGGGCATGATAAATTTCTATACCCCATTACCTGTATTTCTAATTTCCCAGTTGTGTGCAAAAACAATACTCAACATTTATTCCTCAAACTTTGAGTTCCAACTTCTCTTCCGTTCTCCCTCCCCGCCCATCACCACTGAGAAGGCAAGCAACTGAACACAGGTGATATAGGTGTCATTTGGCAAATGACCTCCATATAGTGTCAGTGTGTGTGTGTGTGTATGTATTTGTGTGTGTGATATTCATCCTTCATTGCCAAAGAACACCATGCCATCAGAGAAATGATGACATAACTTGTGCTTTACTTTGTTTTGAGTGAGGGAGGGCTGTGCAGGCCACCAGCCTCAATTCTCCTCCAGAGCCATCTGAATCCAGGGAGCAGCTGTTCATCAGGATGCCTGGAGATGACCCAGGATGAGGCCTATTTCCCTGAAAGCCCATTTTCCCCTTGAGGTATTGTACACAGTTTTGCTGTGACTTACCCAAGGTCACACAGCTAGTGAGTGTCACATTTCTGAGGTGAGATTTGAACTCACTTCCTCCTGAGTCCTGCATTGATGCTCTATTCAATAGTTGCCCCTCTTTCATAACAGTCATGTTGTGTAACACTAACTATATTTCCCTCCATCATATCCTGCCTCCCATTTCTTCTATTCTCTCTTTTGACCTTGCTCCTCCCCAAGTGTTTACTTCTATTACTCCCTCCTTCCATTTGCCCTCCCTTCCATTATCTCCCCACCCTGCTTATCCCCTTCTCCCCTACTTTTTTATATTGGAAAATAGGTTTTCATACCAAGTTGAGTACGCATATTATTCCTTCCTTAAGCCAAATGTGAGGAGATCAAGCTTCACTTTTTTCCTCTCACCTCCTCACTTTTTCTCTCCATTGAAAAGGCTTTTCTTGCCCCTTTTATGAGAGATAATTTGCCCTATTCCATTTCTCCCTTACTCCTTCTAATATATTTCTCTCACACCCCTTAATTTTACTTTGTTTAGATATGACCTCTTCCTCTTCAACTCACCTTGTGTTCTCTGTGTATATGTGTGTGTCTGTGTGTGTCTGTGTGTAATCTATTCAAGTACCCAGATGCTGAGAAAAGTTTCAAGAGTTACAAATATTGTCTTTCTATGTAGGAATGTGAAAAGTTCCACTCGAGTAAGTCCCTTATGATTTCTCTTTGCTGTTTACCTTTTCATGATTCTCTTGATTCATGTATTTGAAAGTCAAATTTTTTTTCAGCAAGAATAATTGAATGTCCTCTATTTCCCTGAAAGCCCATTTTCCCCTTGAGGTATTGTACTCAGTTTTGCTGGGTAGATGATACTTGGATTTAATCCTAGTTCCTTTGACTTCTGGAATATCCTTTCCACACCCTTCACTCCCTTAATATAGAAAATGCTAGCTTTTGTGTTATGCTGATTATATTTGCACAGTGCTTGAATTGTTTCTTTCTACTTGCCTGCAATATTTTCTCCTTGACCTGGAAACTCTGAATTTAGGCTACAATGTTCCTAGGAGTTCCTCTTTGTGGATCTCTTTCGTGAGGTGATTGGTAGATTCTTTCAATATTTATTTTGCCCTCTGGTTCTAGGGAACCAGGTCAGTTTTCCTGGAAAATTTCATGAAAAATGATGTCTAAGCTCTTTTGTTGACCATGGCTTTGTGTTAGTCCAATAATTTTTAAAGTGTCTCTCCTGGATTTATTTTCCAGGTAAGTTCTTTTTCCAATGAAATATATCACATTGTCTTCCAAGTTTTCTTTCTTTTGGTTTGGTTTTGTGATTTCTTCTTCTCCCATAAAGTCAATAGCTTCCATCTGTTCCATTCTTAATTTTCAAGAACTATTTTATTCAGTGAGCTTTTGAACCTCCTTTTCCATTTTTCTGACTCTGCATTTTTCAAGCATTCTTCTCCACAATGAGTTTTTGAACCTCATTTGCCAATTGAGTTAGACTGTATTAAAAGATGTTATTTTTTTCAACATTTTTGTGTCTCTTTTAGCAAGGTGTTGACTTGCTTTTCATGATTCTCTTGCATCGCTATCATTTTTCTTCCCAATTTTTCCTCCCCCTCTCTCATTTGATTTTCAAAATCCTTTTTGAGCTCCTAGACAAACTGAGACCACTGAATAATTATTTTGGAGGTTTGGGATGCAGAAGAACTGACTTTTATGTCTTTCTCTGATGGTAGGCATTGTTATTCCTCATCCAAACATATGGGAGAAAATATCTGTTCACCAGGGAAGTCAACTTCTATAGAGTCCTTTTTCTTACCTTTTTGAGGCATTTTCCCAACCAACTACTTGACTTTTGGGTTCTTTGTCAGAGTAGGGTATACTGGGCAGAGCCAAGATGACGGAGTAGAAGGACGCACGTTTATGAGCTCCAACCCACAGCCCAAAGAATTAATGTAAAAAGAGATCCGCATAAATTCTGGATCACTGAAATGTGTAGAGAAACAGAGTGGAAGAGATTTCCGTGCAAGAGAGCCCTGGAGACCCGTCCCCAGGGTCCGTCACGCCCGGAAAGCAGGCCCCACCCCAGCGCTGCCCTGGCCGCGGCCCCAGAGAAGCTGACCCGAGCAGGCTTCAGGGACGGAAGCTCCGGCAGCTGTGAAAGTCCCTCTGCCCACAGAAGCTACAGGTCAGTGAGAGAGATGGCTGGCAGGCTGAGGGAAGTGGGGTGTCTCCATGACTTGGGCCCCCTTGGGAGGAAGCGGTGGCGGCAGAGACGGGGGCAGGAAGCGGTGGAGGCAGAGGTGTGGGCGGCAGCGGAGGCAGCAGTGGCCTCGGCCCAGGACTTCCCCAGCAGCAGGCAGGATCTTCATTACTGAAAGTCTCTGCATAAACTACCTGAGGGAACTGAGCCTGAGAGATGGCCCTGCCCCACCGCGCTCTATTACTGAAGGCCTCTGCATAAAGCCCCTGAGAGAACTGAGCCTGGGAGGCGGCCCCCCCCCCCAGCTCCATTCCTGAAAGTCTCTGCATAAAGCCCCTGAGGGGGCTGAGCCTGGGAGGCGGCCCTGCCCCCACCCCAGCACTAGAACTAAAGCTACATTGATTAGCAGCTGGGCAGGCGGCGCGGAAAGCCCATTTGAATCTCGGAGCCCAAGCACTAGCTGGGCGGATCTAGGCAGGGGTGGACAGGAATCTCAGAAGTCAAGTAACTGGCTGGGAAAATGCCTAGGAAAGGGAAGAAAAATAAGACTATAGAGAGTTTTTTCCAACAAATGCAAATGATCCCGACATTCGGATCTGATGATGAGGAGGTATTCTTGCCATCAGGGAAAGATGTGGAGGGCAGGGCCTCGGTACCCCAGACACCCCAGGGGGATGTTGGGTGGGCTCAGGCCTTGGAAGAGCTCAAAAAGGATTTTGAAAAGCAAGTTAGACAGGTGGAGGAAAAACTGGGAAGAGAAATGAGAGAGATGCAAGAAAAGTATGAAAAATGGGTCAATACCTTGCTAAAGGAGACCCAAAAAAATGCTGAAGAAAATAACGCCTTGAAGAATAGGCTCACTCAATTGGCAAAAGAGGTTCAAAAAGCCAATGAGGAGAAGAATGCTTTCAAAAGCAGAATTAGCCAAATGGGAAAAAAGGTTCAAAAGCTTACTGAATTTAATAGTTCTCTCAAAATTAGAATGGAACAGACGGAGTCTAATGACTTTACGAGAAACCAAGAAATCACCAAACAAAACCAAAAGAATGAAAAAATGGAAGAGAATGTGAAATATCTCATGGGAAAAACAACTGACCTGGAAAATAGATCCAGGAGAGACAATTTAAAAATTATGGGACTATCTGAAAGCCATGATCAAAAAAAGAGCTTAGACATCATCTTCCATGCAATTATCAAGGAAAACTGCCCTGACATTCTAGAACCAGAGGGCAAAATAAGTGTTGAAAGAATCCATCGATCACCACCTGAAAGAGATCCAAAAAGAGAAACTCCTAGGAACATTGTGGCCAAATTCCAGAACTCCAGCTCAAGGAGAAAATCTTGCAAGCAGCTAGAAAGAAACAATTCCAGTACTGTGGAAATACAATCAGGATAACTCAAGATCTAGCAGCTTCTACATTAAGGGATCGAAGGGCGTGGAATAGGATATTCCAGAAGGCAAAGGAACTAGGACTCAAACCAAGAATCACCTACCCAGCTAAACTGAGTATAATACTTCAGGGGAAAATATGGTCTTTCGATGAAACAGAGGACTTTCAAGCATTCTTGATGAAAAGACCAGAGCTGCAAAGAAACTTTGACTTCCAAACACAAGAATGAGAAGAAGCATGAAAAAGGAAACAGCAAAGAGAAATCTTAAGGGACTTACCAGAAGTGAACTGTTTACATTCCTACATGGAAAGACAATATTTCTAACTCTTAAAACTTTTCAGTATCTGGGTAGTTGGTGGGACCACACACACACATGTACACGCATGCACGCACGCACACACACATACACACATGCACACACATATAGTGACAGAGAGCACAGAGTGAATTGAATAGGATGGGACCATAGCTGAAAAGAAATTAAGGTAAATGGTGAGAGAAAAATGTAGTGGAAGGAAAGAGGGTGAAATGGAATGGGGTAATTATATGTCATTTAAGAGGCTAGTAGGAGACTTTTTAGTGGAGGGAAAAAGAGGAGAGCTGAGGAAAAAAAAAAACAATTAGTTTACCCTCATCACATTTGACTAAAGGAAGGAATAAAATGCACACTCATTTTGGTATGAAAACCTATCTTACAGTACAGGAAAGTGGGGGAGAAGGAGATAAGCAAGGGGGGGGATGATGTAAGGGAGGGCAAAGGGAGGAGGGAGCAATTTGAAGTCAACACTTGGGGAGGGACAGGATCAAAAGACAGAAGAGAAACAATGAGGGGCAGGGTAGGATGGAGGGTAATTCAGTTAGTCTTACACAACACGACTATCAGGGAAGTCATTTGCAAAATTACACAGATATGGCCTATATTGAATTGCCTACCTTCCCAAAGGGAATGGGTGGGGAGGGAGGGATGGGGAGAATTTGGAACTTAAAGTTTTAGGAACAACTGTTTAGTATTGCTGTTGCTACTAGGAAAGAAGACATACAGTTAATGGGGAATAGAAAGTCATCTGGCCCTACAGGAGAAAAGAGAAGATGGAGACAAGAAAAGGGAGGGAGGACAGAAGAGAAGGCAGATTGGAGATAAGGAAAATTAGATGCTTGGGGTATGGGGTGGGGGGAGGGGAGAAAAGGGGAGAAAATTTGGAACCCAAAATTTTGTGAAAATGAATGTAAAAAGTTAAATAAATGAATGAATGAATAAATAAATAAAGAAAATTAAAAAAAAAGTGTAGGGTATACTCTGGGGACCTGTAAGATCTCAGTTATTCCAATGTGGCACAAGCAAGCCTGCACACTGGTCTGTGAGCAACCAGAAAACTTGTGTGCCCAGAATCTGTGAGTGTAGAATTTTCTCTCCACAAACATCTGTCTTCCAGTTCTACCATGCCAGAGGGGCCAAGTTTCAGATCAGATGCTCAATTCCCCCAGGAGTTTGAGGTGGGGGCAGGGTCCCACTCAGACCTGAGGTTCAGACCAACTGCTCAGTGCCTTCAGAGGCTTTACAATGAGTCCTCCTGCAACAGATGTCAGCTGCTGCCTGCTGTGAGAGCCGAGGACTGTGGGCTTTGCTGCCACCGTCTGGGATCAGAGCTGTGAGGGGACACTGCTCACTTCTCAGCCAGCTGAGAAAGCCCTCTCACTGACTTTTGGCTCTTCTTGGTCAAGGGATTTGGGCTGTCCCTGGGCATTGGGTCCCCGAGGCCTGCTTTGACCTTGCTCCTTCTGGCAAGTAATGGCCAAGACACTGCTGCACTCTACTCTGAGTCTGGTGTGACAGACCTTTCCCATAGGTCTTGCCGTTCACCCTGGGCTGGAAGTCTCCTCTACTCCATTGTTCTGTGGCTTCTGGTGCTCGAGAATTTGTTGAGTCATTCTTTACTGGTATTTTATGGACTGTGGGGGAAGAGCTAAAGTATGTGCAACTTTCTACTCTGCCATTTTGCCTCCGTCCCCAGACAGTGTTTTTAATCTTTTTTTTTTCCCTTCTAACATTCTTGCCTGTCTAGACATGTCATGAATGCCTGGGGTGTCAGTCAGTCAGTTGACTAGCTTTGAATAAGCACCTACTACCTACCAAGCGTTGTGCTGATCCCTGATGTCAGTAGTGTGGTAGAGAAAGGTATGGCATGAAAGAAAAGGAGAAATAGGTTTGGGGTAAGATGACCCAAATTTCACCAGCTTCATGACCTTAAGTGAGTCACTCATTTTCCTGGGGCCTCAGTTTTCCTACTTATAAAATTCTGGGGTTAGACTTTTTCTGTTGTGTGACCTGGTGACTGCTTTTGAGAAATCATGGAGAGCCCTGGACCAGGAGTCATGAAGACCTGACTTCAAATGCTCTCTCAAGCAATCAATATGTCAGAAACTCACCATCCTCATCTGTAAAACAGGGATACTAAAAGCATCTACCTGGAAGTCTACCTCTCAGGAGGGTCACCTAGGACAAATACTATGCAAACCTTTCAGTGTCATGTGAATCTTAACTATAATTATAGTGATAAATAATCCATCATCATTCAACAATCACTGGAAAACCACTAAGAATCCCGGATCGTTTTCAGAAAACCTGCTGTTTAATGAAAAGCTAACATTTATATTCTACTTTAATATTTTTGCAAAACACTTTATAGATACTATCTCATAGTTTCCTCATTTATTCTTATTCCTGTTTTGAAGATGAGAAGAGTGACTTTTAATCCATAAAAATTTAATCAGATGTATCTTGTGCAAGAGGTTCCAGAGAGCACCATGCTGGTTCTTGAACATTCTTTATTCAATGTCCCCAAAGTACCTCTATGATTATCTATTCTAGAATTGTCCTGGGAAACTAAAGATACCTTCACTGACCTAGAGTTTCAAGATATACATCTGCTTCCATTGTTTTTAAAAAGAATTTCAACATTGACTTTCCTCCATTCATAGAGGACATCTCTCTCATTCCTCATGATCAAGAAATGGGCGCATTGCTGAGTTTATGCCTTTAGGGTCTGATGGCACTAAGTTTGTCATACGCAAGTAAGGCACTAATCCTTCCTGGTTCCTAGTCCCTCTAAGGATTGAAGTCATGAATCTGGCCCTAGAACAGAGTGTCACTAGATTTAGAACAAGGAAAGCCAGAGTTGAAGTGTAGGCTATATCATTTCCTGCCTCTATTTCCCTATGACCCAGTTTCCTCATCTGTAAAAGAGTCCACATGACCCTTCTAGTTGCAGGATTCTCTGTCCTGGTGGTGCCTAACTGCTCTGACATGATGGAATAATGCTCCTTCCAGCTTTCAGTATCATAAGTGAGCACTGGAGGGAACTGAGCACGCATCCTCACAGCATTCCTCCCTCCCACTACCTGGAGTTTCCTGAGCTTCTGATGCTTGGCAGCTGTTGTTGGGCTCGATATCTTTCTGGTATGTACTCTGCTCTCCAGCTTCCATGCCATACCTGGGACATCTGCTCCCTTGATAAACCTTTTTCATGAAATTTATAAGATTGAGTTTTCACAAATAAATAAAGGAAAGAATTGCAGATTTGTACATCACTGACATTGGGTTAGCAAGCAATCGGAGGAACAGGGAAGAGCCATGGTTCAGAACTCCAGCCCACCAGCTCTCCTTGTGTCTGAGTGGTTTTGCTGGATATGCTCCATCAGTCTACTCTTGCTCAGATTTAAACCTCAGTGAGCAGTGCAGTCCCACTGGTTCCATGTTGTGCCAGGTCTCTTCAGATCCCCGTTCTGACCAACCTTGGCCCCAAAGAAGTGATAGGTGAAGGCACCTGCCCCAGTCCTTTACAGAGGGAGATTATGGCGGTGAACATTGCCTATGTCAGACTAGTTGTATGAACTCTTGTTTTTATTTTTTTTCAAAAGGGATAGCTCTCTGAGAAAGGAAAAGAAAGGGAAAGGGATACCTTGGAAAATGTCAGTGATGTCAAAACAATCTATATCAATAAATGTTTAAAATGAAATGTTGAAAATGTTCTCTCATATAAAAAAAAGAGGAGAATCCTCACGTGTGTCAGATGATTATAGATATATAGAGATGGATGGATGGATGAATAGATTTTTGAATAGCTACATAGTTGGCTAGAAAGTTAAGCGATGATAGCATTGGAGGAACAGGTCAATGGATGCAGAGATGATATAGATATATGGATGCATAAATAATTGATAGAGATGGATGGAAGGATACAGGGATAGACAGACAGAAAATTGATTAAGCTCTCACTCTGTACTTGGCATTAGGCCTAAAGAAATACCCCAAGACCCATGGGGAAAGAAGATGGAGTCACCTCATTTGTTTTGGAGGCTCGGAAATCTGCGGCAAATGGATTAGAATCATTTGTAATTAGGACATTTCTGGATTTGTACACAAAGAATATCTTGCATAACATATGAACTCTTAAGTCTCTGTGTGTGCTCCACAAAGCTTGCTTAGATGGTGACAGCAGTCCTAAAGTGGAACTGCACAAATCTGGGCCATATCCAAATTCATGGAGAGAAATCACAAGGTCACAGCCTGTTTAACTCCTTGCTGGTGAGCCCTTCCCTCTAAACAGCTTCCTGCGGATTTCCCCCTAATGCAGCAAAGTCAATCCCATCAGTTGGTATTTTATTCCCCTTTCCTACACTCCAGTGCCTCATCTGCTTCAGTGGGAGGCACCCACACATGAACCACTAACCCCTGAGTGCAAACCATGTGCCAAGAAGCTGATCCCACCTCAGCAAAAAAACCTGGAAATCTCTTAAATGTGAAGGCTTGGCTCAGAGGCAAACAAACCTCTCTGTCTCTTTGAATAAAGAAAAAGACCTTGCCAAGGCACAGGTCTGACCAAAACACCCTTCTGGGCCTAAAAGTCTTCAATGGCTGCTTTTTGTCTCCAGTGAATGTAAGACCCTCCAGAAATGCACGCTGGTATACTTTTCTAGCCATATTTCACATCATTCCCCTTTACATGCTCAACATTTCTACCAAACTAGACTATTGCCTGCAACCTGGTCACATTCAGCCTTACCCTGATAGCCTGTATGGAGTGATGCTGGCTCTCCCTAACACCAACTCTCCTCCATTTTTTCTGGAAATCTTTATCTAAATTTCTCCTCTGGACTTCCATGGATCCACAGCTATCTTGAAGACTAGTTCTCTGAAACAGCATCTCTTTGGCTCATTTACTTCACTGAGGAGTTTTTCTTGTGAAATTTCAGAACAGAGATCAAATAGAGCCAGTATCTAGGTCTCCACAAATGGCAATAAAGGGTTCCCCATGGCTCTTGAAACAATGTTCAGAGTAATGATACACCCCACAGAAAATGCAGAAAACACATCACAGATTCATCATGGCCCATGAATAGGAATAGGGACTGGATCTGGGATTTTATTATTACTGCAAACCCCCAGGTGAGGAAGTCCCTCTACCAATGCAGGTTGTAAACTTTTCTCAACTTACTGAGCTACGTTTTTGCTCTAAGACGTTAAATTGCATCTCTAGGGTTATGCAATCAGTTTGGGGAAGAAGGGGAACTTGAATGCAGGTCTTTTTGGATAGGGCTGACCCTCTATCCTGCTCTGTACCTCTCATTTGGGATAATTAGTTCACAGATGATCAAAATGACTCTCCTCCCCCTTCTGTGAGACCCAACTTGTCCCTGGGTGGGAAGAGAGTTTGTTTATGAAAAAATCCCAGACTCACAGCACCATTTTATGAGAGGGAATCCTGTGCTCCCAGCTGACTTGAACAAGGTATTCATTCCCTGAGGAAGTATGCCCCAGTGAGTAGGTGCCATGGACACAGAGATCTTGCAATCCAGCCTAAAGTCCCTGCGGAGGACAGGGTCCCTCCGGAGCCTCTAATATGTCCAAAGTTCTGGCTCTCTTCAAGATTCAGGCAGTGGCGTAGAGGTGATGTAAGAACTACACCATCACATGGGATCTCATTCTAGGGAAACACCCCAAAAGGACAAAATATGGAGATTCCCTCCCTTTAGGCTCCAACTACGGAATCAAGGGGAGAGGGCTGGGGCCTGAGGATTTATCCAGTGTCCAGTTTCTTTTGTGCAATAGAGTAATGACCTGAGGTCTAGACCCTCAAAACCTTCTCCTCACCCTCTGGAGATTACTGAGACTCTGGGTAAAGAATTCCGATCACTAAAGGAAGGATGGAAAGCAGAATACAGACCTGAGCTGCAAAGGTATGGATAGGGGCAGAGAGGCTGGATATCATAATGGAAAAGCATATTTGCTTGGAAGTGAGCAGAGCTGAGTTCAAATATTGGCTTTGCTAATCTCTGGAAGTGGGCAAGGGACAGAAAGTTTTTAGGCTGTCTCATTTGTCAAATTACTGAAGGTGGGTGAATGAGGTGGATTCCACATGAGTGCGTGTGAGCTACTTCCCAGACGGGTCCCATTCACTCCTCTTTAGGACTTTGAAGCTGCACTTGCTTCCTCACAGATTTCCAGAGGCTCACTTCTTTGGCCTTTCAAAACCTACAAGATTAGTGCCTCAAGGTAATCTCTTTCACCTCAAAGACAAAACAAACAAACACCAAGTCAGACAAAGAATAAAGGCCATATTCATAGACCCACATGTCAACCTTAAAGAGAGAGAAGGTCCAAGGCCTCCCCCTTATGACGTTATCTCTTACTAGCTACTAACGAAAGAGAGAAAAGAGAAATACTGAGACAGAGAGAGACAGGAGTAGAGAGAGACAGAGATGGACCAAGGAAGAACTGCCAAGGAGAAGGGTCAAGGCTCTGGTTTGGCATCCCCTTCTGAAGGAACCCCAACTTGCTTAGGACGCCATCATCTACCATGTACTTTGCAGGATGAAACCAGGAGTAGAGTGACTACACATGATCCCAAGTCTCTCCAAGCCACATTTATGACACATCATTATGACTGTCCCCAAACTCCTCTACCAGGTGAGTTACATCACTGGAAGTCTCGGAACGTGCCATTCCCAATTATGCCCATTTTACCAAACTGAGGCTCAGAGTGGTTCCATGAATGAATTATTATCCACCTATCTCCTAATCCATCTCCTCACATCCAGTCTTTCCTTTTCTTTATCAAGTTACCAACTAGGTTTTCCTAAAGCCATCATTCAGCACACATTAAGAAGTACCTGTTACATACCGGTTGTTGAGATGAGCCCAGAGGCTGGAAGGGGAAACAAAACCAAACCAAGAAGCAACCCCTGCTCTCAAGGAGCTCATGGTGTAAGGAGGATTGCTGTCTGATTGATTTTGGTAAATCACACATCTGACCATGTCAGTGTCTGGCTCCACAACCTTGTGACTTTACTTCATCGAGCATACAATACACACTTATTTTTCTGTCATACAAAGTACTTTACCATCTGGATCGTTCCAACCTTTCTGACCTTTCCTGATCTCACTTTGCTGCCCCTCACAGATGCTCCCTTCCAGCTGTTCCTTGTCCAAGACATTCCATATCCTGCCTCCATGCCTTTGTGGACAGGTGGAACTGTGTGCTGGCAATCCTCTCTTTACCTGTGGCTCAGAGAATCCTCATATTCCTTCAAAGCAGAGCTTAGATACCATGCCATAAGGGGTGTTACTCCCACACTGTTAGTGTGCTCTGTCTCTGTATCTCTCTCCCTGTCTCTCTCTCTCTGTCTCTCTCCCCCCACTCCTTCTATGTTTCCCTGTGTGTTTCTATTTCTTTCTCTTTTTTTTCATTAATGTAGAAATTTTGCATTAAAATGAAGACTATATTTTGCATATATACCCTGATTTCCTCAGTTTCCTCCTCTGTGAAATGACCTGGAAAAGGAAGTGGAAAACCACACTAATATCTTTGCCAAGAAAAGTCCAAATAGGTTTGGGAAGGGTGGGATATGACTGAACAATTTCTTTGTATGTGTTGTTTCTGCCAAGTAGAATGGAAATTCCTTAAAGATGGATACTGTTACCTTTGTGTTTTTGTACAGCCAGCACAGTGCCTGACAGGTAATACAGGTTTAATAAGGGCTTGTTAATTGTTTTGTCCCACAAATATTGATCTTTCTTGTTGACAATTCTCAAACCACTGGGAAGCATGCGAGTTCAGACTGTCAATTTAGGAGTTGGGGATTCTTTACCAGAAGGGTTGTACAACGGGCTTCAGTCCCTTAGCTGTGTTCCTGCAGGCTCCATTTTGAAAAAACGGGGGTGAAGATGCTGCCCATGGCACAAGAGATTAATAATAACAATAACAATACTAGCTAGTGTTTATACATTACCTCAAGATTTAGAAAGCCCTTACCTCATTGGAATCACACATAAATCCCATGAGGTGATGGTGAAAAGTATCATTATCTGGAAAATGAGGCTCCGTGAGTCCAAATAACACTCCATGAACAGATAGCTGCTGTTAGAGTTGGCATTCAAACCCAGATCTCCCCTGAATCCAAGGCTTGCATTCCATCCACCATGCCAGCTGGTCTCCCAATTTAATCTTCTAGTCACTGGCACCATGGATTTCGGTCTCCACCTTCCTGTGCCCCTTAAAGAAAGTCACCCAGGTTAGGATATTTCCATGATCCCGGTGGATGGAAGAATTAGTCAGAAATTTAGCCAAAATGATCAGCAAACTATCATATGCTGTCAGAGTTGGAGGAACTGGAGCAGGTTGTGATGTCTCCCAGATGGGCTTTGTGAATGTCCCTTGTAAAGTGCTTAGAAGCTGCAGTCAGCTCTTCTTATAACCCTAGGACTTCCCATCAGGTTTAGTTCTGTCTTCAAGTACCCAAACACTGAAAAGGTGCCCAAAGCACCCACTTTCCCACCACCACTACCAACTGACAAGAAAGAGGAAGAAGCAGATCTCACAGAGCTGGGGTTCCAGCTGCCAAGGTTCCATGCCCTGAAGGTACCCCCTTCCCTGCCAGTGAAGAGATACTATGGAACATGGGAGAGGTTGCATTCCAATTTGGAGGCCCTGGGGAGGGGTTTCATTGAGAGATGCCAGGAGAGTGTATGGGACAGGGTTAGAAATGGAAGGTGTTCCCGGATTTGCCATTATAACACTTGAGTGCCTTTTGGGGAGGGAGTGGGCAGCCTTGAAGGACACAAAGACCCCTGCCCACTTGGCGAATCCCAAAGCACTCTGAGCCTCTTTAAATGGAGGAGCTAACATCTCCACCAGGAGACCTTTCCTTGATGCTCTGCTGAGGATCACTCCAGCCATCTCCTGCTGTGAAGGTGAGTAATCTTGCACCAGCTGAGCTCTCCTTGGGAACAGGGTCATGATTTCCAGCTGAGCTCTCCTTGGGAACAGGGTCATGATTTCCATCTACTTCCCCCCAAAAAATAGGAGAACTAAAATAGGAAACATGAGGCTATCAGTTTCTCATCCAACAACCAGCAAAAGCTTAGGGCATAAGTCAGATTGAAAGCCATCAATATGGCTGAGTTCATGTGTAATTTTCATTAAAATAATGATTGGTCATCTTCTCTTGCCCATTTTAATTCCTACATGTGGTAGACAATTATTCTCTAAATGAGGAATGCTTTGGAACATCCCCATTCATATTAGGAAAGGAACAGATGAAAACCTCAGCCCAAACCCACTTACACATCTAGGTGGGATTTGTTAAAGAATATTATTTACATTCACCTGAGGGTTCAGAATGGAGCCAGAGAACGAGGCAATTGTCTGTCTTCACTGGGCTGATTCATGAGGAGTGGGGAGGTGAAGTCTTCAAACATTATTTTCCATTTTCCCCTGTCAATATTTGACTTGTCTACCAGTCCTCCTCACTTTCCTGAGGCTGCAGGCCAGTAATTGGTGGGGAAGTGATGTGTTATCTTATCTCAGCATTTCCAGATCTGTCATGTGAGATGTTTAAACATTGTAATCAATTGTGGGGGGGAGGGCACTTCTAGACTTTTCTGAGCCAAGATCCAGATTCAAAAGCTTACTATAAAATGATTAATATTCATTCAGCACTTTTTGTCCAGTATTTTCTATATTCAGATGTCTTGTAGCTGTAAGATGGACCAGCAGGCAATTGCTAATGTGTGTCAATATAAGTTGCCTAGCAGCAATGCCAATTCATTTACATTTACTCAGGCACAAAAATCCTAAATAGTAAAGATATCCTTGTGGACAGGGACAGAGGTGCCACA
Source organism: Bettongia penicillata ogilbyi (assembly GCA_023548195.1). Classification (NCBI taxonomy): domain Eukaryota; kingdom Metazoa; phylum Chordata; class Mammalia; order Diprotodontia; family Potoroidae; genus Bettongia; species Bettongia penicillata. The sequence continues at coordinate 4,238,914 of JAJHZJ010000590.1, forward strand.
ATTAGACCTGAATGGGAAGAACTAACATTCGTATAGCCCCTTCTATGTGCCATGCAGTGAGGTAAGCATGTTATCAATATCTCATTTAATCCTCATAACAATCTTAGGAGGTAGATGCTATTATCTCTACATTTAAGAAAACTGAGGTAGGGTCACACAGACAGTAAGTGTCTGAGGCTAGAGTCAAGAAGACCTGTATTCAAATCTGGCCCCAGATCCTAACTAGCAGTGTGAAGGTCCACGGGAAGGATCTATTTCCCAGGGGTGAACCCCTCAGCACAGCAGCTCCTGAAACTTTCAGCCCCAAGATTAGACATCGGAAAGTCACCTACTTAAGCTTCCTGGAGCCAGGATGGCGGAGTGATCAGTAAATGCTCTCTCCTCCCTCCTTGATGACCGTGAAAGAACCATAAAATATTTCCCCAGAAAAATCCTGGATCAGTGGAAACAGCAGAGGGGGCAAATAGTCTCATAACCCCTGAGGTTAGGGAAAATAACTAAGGGGGATTCCTCCTACTGTGGCAGAGGCAAACCAGATGTTCAGAGGGCCCAGGGCAGAGAAAACTTGCACTAGGTCACAGGCAAGCCTCAATGATAAGAGAGGAGCCCCTGGAGGGGTGGCAATAAGCATTAGCATCTAAGCATGCCTCAGCACTCCAGGGGAAATGAGGAGACAATAGGGAAGCTGGGATCACCATCCCCTGAGTTTGTCTTTCCCTCAGTTCAGCTGAGAAGATCTCCTGTGACCAGACCACTCCTCCCCGACACTTAACAATCTAACCCCAGTGTTGATCAGGGAAACACAAAACAAAAACCTGCTTTTAGCTTATTCACACATCAGCTCAGCACAAATTTCTGTAGCTTCTGACTGAAAGAACCAGAAGCCACAACACTCAAAAAAAATCAACATCATGAACAAGAAAAAGCAGAAGGGTGAAAAAACCATAGAATCTTTCTATGGGGATAAGGACCAAAATACAAACACCGAAGAGGTCAGAGCTGAGACTGTACTTCCACCTGAAACTTCAGAAGGGACTATGAACTGCTCGCAAGCACAAACAGCTGTCCTAGAACAGCTGAAGAGGGAAATAGAAGATAAAGTGGCCAATGATTTTAAAATTATGAAAAAATAATTCACTGATGAGAAGATTTCTTTGAAAAGGAAAATTGAACAAATGGAAAAGGAAGTTCAAAAATTACCTGGAGAAAATAACTCTCTAAAAGGAACAGTTGGTCAAATGGAAAAGGAGCACAAAACCTAAATGGGAAAATTGGTCAAATGGAAAAGGAAGTACAAAAATAACTGGAGGAAATAGCTCTTTAAAAGGAAAAATTGGACAGATGGAAAAGGAGATGCAAAAGTTAACTGAAGAAAACAATTTGATAAAGATTAGAATTGGGCAAGTAGAAAGTAATGACTCAATGAGAAAGCAAGAATCAGTCAAACAAAATCTAAAGAATGTAAAGATAGAAGAAAATGGAAAATATCTCATTGGAAAAACAACTGATCTGGAAAAGAGATGCAGGAGAGAAAATTTAAAAATCATTGACCTGCCAGAAACCCATGATGGAGAAAAGAGTCTGGACAATATCTTCCAGGAAATCATTAAGGAAAACTGCCCAGAAGTGCTATATTCAGAGGGCAAAATAGTCATTGAAAGAATCCCCCATTCCCCTCCCAAAAGGGATCCCAAATTCAAAGCCCCAAGAAATATCGTTACCAAATTCCAGATCTTTCAAGTGAAGGAGAAAATACTACAGGCAGCCAAAAAGAAACAATTCAATATCAAAGAGATACAGTCAGGATCACACAGGACCTCGCAGCTTCTACATTAAAAGATCGGAGGAATTGGAATCCAATATCCTGTAAGGCAAAGGAGTTGGGACTACAACCAAGGATCAACTACCCAGCAAAGTTCAGCTTAACATTTTGGGCAAGGAGATGGCCATTCAATGAAGTAAGGGATTTCCAGAGCTTCCTGACCAGAATGCCAGAACTCAATAGACAATTTGATCTTCAAATGCAGGTCTCAAGAGAATCTTAAAAAGGTTAACAGTGGGGGAAAAAACTTGTTACTTAATTGGGGCATACTGTTTATCTCCCTATAAGGGTAGATGATACCTGTTAATCTTGAGAATTGTGCAGCTATTATGAAATATAAAAGGAATATACATAGAGGGAATGGGTATAAAGTAAATGATGTCATGTTCAAAATATGATTTAAGTATGAGAAGAGATTGTAACAGGAGGTGTGAAAAGGAGGAAGCAGAGAATGGCAAATTACATCACAGGAAAAAGTACAAAATTATAGTAGAGGGAAAAAGGGGAGGGAGATGAGCATTGTTTGAGAGGTACTGTCATCTGAATTGTTTATAGGAGGGAACAATAAACTAAAGTAGATAATCCTAATTAGCTCTGTAGGCAGTAGGAGAGAAAGGGGGAAGAAAGGGGAGGAAGGCTATAAAAGGGAGGGAAGAAGCAATAAGAGTAAAGGAGAGTAAAAGGGAGGGGGGTAAAAGAAGGAAGGGAAGGCTGCAGGAGGAGGTGTTGAAAAGTGAATACTATTGAGGAGGAGAAGGGAGACAGGAGAGCTAAAAGCACAAATTGTAGGAAAGAGGATGGAGGGAAATACACAGATTGTAATCATGACTGTGAATGTGAATGGAATGAATTCAACCATAAAACGGAGATGGATAGCAGAAGGGATTAAAAGCCATAATCCAACAATATGCTGCTTCAAAGAAACACATTTGAAACGGGGGGATACAAGTAGGATAAAGGTAAAAGGGTGGAGCAGAATATATTGTGCTTCAGCTGATGTAAGAAAGGCAGGAGTAGCAATCCTAATCTCAGACAAAGCAAAAGTAGAAATAGATCTAATCAAAAGGCATAGGGATGGAAACTATATCCTGCTAAAAGGTACCATAGACAATGAAGAAATATCATTACTAAACATGTATGCTCCAAGTGCTATAGCATCCAGATTCTTAGAGGAGAGGTTGGGGGAGTTGAAGGAAGAAATTGAGAGCAAAACTATACTAGTGGGGGACCTCAAGCTCCTCCCTCTCAACTCGATAAATCTAACCTCAAAATAAACAAGAAAGAGGTTAAGGAGGTAAAAAAATCTCTGGATAAGGTAGATATGATAGATCTTTGGAGAAAATTGAATGGGAATAGAAAGGAATATACCTTTTTCTCAGTGGTACATGGAACATTTACAAAAATTGACCATATCCTAGGACATAAAAATCTCACAATCCAGTGCAGAAAGGCTGAGATAATCAACGCATCCTTCTCAGATCATAATGCAATAAAAATTATATGTAATAAAAGACCATGGGAAAACAAACCAAAACTCAATTGGAAACTAAATAATCTAATCCTACAGAAGGAGTGGGTTAAAGAAGAAATCACAGAAACAATCAACAACTTTACTCAAGAGAATGACAATAATGAAACAAACTACCAAATCTTATGGGATACTGCAAAAGCAGTTCTTTGGGGAAGTTTTATATCTTTGAATGCCTACATAAATAAAATAGAGAAAGAGGAGATCAATGACTTGGGCATGCAGCTGAAAAAGCTAAAAAAAGAACAAATTGAAAATCCCCAAGTAAATACCAAATTAGAAATACTGAAAACCAAAGGAGAGATTAATAAAATGAAATTAAGAAAACTATTGAATTAATAAATAAAACCAATAGTTGGTTTTATGAAAAATCTAATAAGATTGATAAACTCTTGGTCAATTTGATTTAAAAAAAGGAAGAAGAAAATCAAATTACTAATATTAAAAATGAAATGGGTGAACTTACCTCCAGTGAGGAGGAAATTAAAACAATAATTAGAAATTGCTTTGCCCAATTTTATGCCCACAATAAACGAGATGGATGAGTTTAAAAAAAAAACCAACAAATTGACCAGATTAGCAGAAGAGGAAGTTGAATACTTAAACAACCCCATCTCAGAAAAAGAAATTGAACAAGCCATCAATGAACTCCCTAGGAAAAAATCTCCAGGGACAGATGGATTCACAAGTGAATTCTATCAAACATTTAAAGAACAGTTAATTCCAATATTATGTAAACTATTTTTGAAAATTGGGGAAGAAGGAGTCCTCCCAAATTCTTTCTATGATACAAATATGGTTTTGATACCCAAACCAGGAAGAGACAAAACAGAGAAAGAAAATTAGGGACCAATTTCTCTAATGAACATAGATGCAAAAATTTTAAATAAGATTTTAGCAAAAAGAACACAGCATCTTACCACGAGAATATTACATTATGATCAGGTAGGATTCATAACAGGAATGCAGGGCTGGTTCAATATTAGGAAAACTATTAGCATTCTTGATCATATCAACAACAAAACTAACAAAAACCACATGATTATCTCAATAGATGCAGAAAAAGCTTTCAACAAAATACAACACCCATTCCTATTAATAACACTGGAGAATATAGGAATAAAGGGAACTTTCCATAAAATAATAAGTAATATCTATATAAAGCCTTCAGCAAGCATTATATGCAGAGGGGATAAGCTAGATGCATTTCCAATAAGATCAGTGGTGAAACAAAGATGTCCATTATCACCACTATTCAATATGGCACTAGAAATGTTAACTGTAGCCAGTAGACTCAAGATAAAGAAATTGAAGGAATAGGAATAGCGAAAGAAGAAACTAAGTTATCACTCTTTGCAGATGATATGATGATATACTTAGAGAATCCCAGAGATTCGGGTAAAAAACTACTTGAAATAATAAACAACTTTGGCAAAGTGGCAGGTTACAAAATAAACCCATACAAATCTTCTGCATTCCTATATATTAGCAACAAAGTCCAACAGCAAGAGATAGAAAGAGAAATCCTGTTTAAAGCTAGGGTAGACACCACAAAATACTTGGGAGTCTTCCTTCAAAAACAAACCAAGGGATTATATGAATACAATTATAAGACACTTTTTGCACAAATAAAGACAGAATTAAGTAAGTGGAAAAACATCAGTTGTTCATGAGTAAGCCAAGCTAATATAATAAAAATGACAATTCTACCTAAATTAATCTACTTATTTACTGCAATACCAATTAAACCATCAGATAATTACTTTCTAGAGCTGGATAAAATTATATCAAAATTCATTTGAAAGAACAAAAGGTCCAGAATATCAAAGGGACTAATGAAAAAAAAATGCTTGGGAAGGTCGTCTACTGCTACCAGACCTCAAATTGTACTATAAAGCAGCAATTATCAAAACCACTTGGTATTGGCTCAGAAACAGAGGGTTAGACAAGTGGAATAAACTTGGCACTCAAGACACAGTAGGCAAAGAATACAGCAAACTACTGTTTGATAAACCCAAGGACCCCAGCTTCTGGGATAAGAACTCACTGTTTGACAAAAATTGCTGGGAAAACTGAATAGCAGTGTGGTGGAAACCACGCATAGACCCATGCCTGACACCGTACACAAGAATAAAGTCCAAATGGGTACATGATTTAGGTGTGAAGATTGATATCATGAACAAACTGGAGGAGCAAGGAATAGTGTATTTATGAGATTTATGGAGTAGGGATGAATTTTTTGCTAGAGAAGAGATAGAAAGCATTATGAAATGCAAGAGGGATAATTTTGATTACATTAAACTGAAAAGTTTTTGCACAACTAAACACAATGCAACCAAAATTCGGAGGGATGTAGTAAATTGGGAAAGAATTTTTACGGCTAAACTTGGGGATAAAGGCCTCATTTCTAGAATATATAGAGAACTGACTCAAATGTGTAACTATACAAGTCATTCCTCAATTGATAAATAGGCAAAGGATATGAACAGGCAGTTTTCAGGAGAAAAAATTAAAGATATCTATAATCATATGAAAAAGTGCTCTAAATCACTACTGATTGGAGAGATGCAAATCAAAACAACTCTGAGGTACCGCATCACACCTATAAGACTGGCAAAAAGGACAGAACAAAAAAATGATAAATGCTGGAGAGGATGTGGGAGAGTTGGAACACTAATTCATTGCTGCTGGGGCTGTGAGCTCATCCAACCATTCTGGAGAGTGGTTTGGAACTATGCCCAAAGGGCTACAAAAATGTGCATACCCTTTGACCCAGCAATGTCACTACTAGGACTGTATCCCCAAGAGAGCATAAAAAGGGGAAAAGGTCCCACAAGTACAAAAATATTTGTAGCAGCACTCTTTGTAGTTGCCAAAAACTGGAAGTCAAGGGGATGCCCATCAATTGGAGAATGGCTGAATAAATTATGGTATATGAATGTAATGGAGTACTATTGCGCCATAAGAAATGATGAACAAGAAGACTTCAGGGAGGCCTGGAAGGACTAATATGATCTGATGCTGAGCGAAAGGAGCAGAACCAGGAGAACTTTGTGCACACCAATGACCACAATGTGCGAGAGTTTTTTCTGGTAGACTTGGAGCTTCGTAATAATGCAAGAACTTATAAAAAAAAAATCCCAGTGGTGGTTTTCTAAGGCAAAATGCCTTCCACACTCAGAGAAAGAGCTATGGAATTCATTTGCAGAATGTAGAAGATCATGTTTGTGTGTGGATTTGTTTGTGTATTACGTTTTCATTTGGTATATGATTTCTTCCACTTATTTTAGTTCATCTACATAGCACAACTATAGCAACAATGTATTCAATAGAAAAGTTATACAGACTTGTATGCCACCTTGGGGAGGGAGGGGGTAGTGGGATGTAGGTGTGTGGGGGTTTAAAATCTTAATTTTATGGTAGTGATTGTAGAACATTAAAAAAATAAGAAAAAATTTGACTTCCACATTCTCTCTCCCTGCCTTCCTCCACTCACCCTCACTGAGGAGGCAAGCAGTTTGATATAGGTGATCCTTGTATGTAGTCATGCAACATACTTCCATAACAATCATGTTGGGAATGGCTAATTTTATTTCCCTCCATCCTACCCCACTCACATTTATTCTATTCTTTCCTTTGACACTGTCTCTCCTCTAAAGTCTTCCCTTCTGATTAACACTTCCTCCCATTTTCCCTCCCTTCTATCATCCCCTTCTGTATCCACATCCACCCTACTGTCCTGTAAAGGAAGATAGATTTTCATACCCATTGAATGTGCTAATATCCAATTATTACCTACCTGAGCTAAATCTGATGAGAGTAAGGGACACTTATTCCTTCTCACCTCCCACCTCTTGCCCTCCATTGTAAGAGTTGTTTCTTGCCTCTTTTTGTGAGATAGCTCACTCCATTCTACCTCTCCCTTTCTCCTTCTCCCAGTACATTCCTCTCTCACCCCTTAATTTTATTTTGTAGATATCATACCTTCATCTTCAACTCACACTTTGTCGTGTGTGTGTGTGTGTGTGTGTGTGTGTGTGTGTATGGATGGATGGATGGATGGATGGATGTATATTCCATCCAACGACCCTAATCCTAAGAAAGGTCTCATGAGCTACAAATATCGTCTTTCTACGTGGGAGTATAAACAGTTTAACTTTTAATAAGTCCCTTATGATGTCTCTTTCCTGCTTACCTTTCCATAGTTCTCTTGATTCTTGTATTTGAAAGGGAAAGTTTCTCCTCACCTCTTGTCTTCTCATGAAGAATGTTTGAAAGTGCTCTATCTCGCCTAAATCGGATTGCAGGCCATCTTTGGGAGGCAAGAGGGCAGAAAGGAGGAGAAAATTTAAAATTGATGGAAGTGAATGTTGAAAACTCAAAATAAAAAAATTTTTAAATTTCATTGAATGATCATTTTTCCCCCTGAAGTGTTATATTCAGTTTTGCTAGGTATGTAATTCTTGATTTTAATCCTGGCTCTTTTAACCTCTGGAATATCATATTCCAAGTCCTCCAATCTCTTTACATAGAAGCTGCTAAATCTTGTGTTATCCTAATTCTGTTTCCAAAGTACTTGAATTGTTTCTTTCTGGCTGCTTGACATATTTTCTCCTCAACATGGGAACTCTGAAATATGGTTGCAATATTCTTAGGACTTTTCCTTTGGGGATCTCAGGATGTGATTAGAAGATTCTTTCAGTATCTATGTTCTCCTCTGATTCTAGAATATCAGGGTAGTTTCCCTGAAAAACTTCTTAAAAGATCACGGTTAGGTTCTTTTTTGATCACTACTTTCAGGTAGACCAATAATTTTAAAATGATCTCTCCTGAATCTAATTTCCAGGTTAGTTTTTTTTCCAGTGAAGTATTTCACATTGTCTTCAATTTTCCCATTTTTTGGATTTCTTCATAATTTCTTGATCTCCCAGAAAGTCATTAGCTTCTATCTGCTTCATTCTAATTTTGAAGGAATTATTTTTTTCAATAAGCTTTTGGGCTTGCTTTTCTGTTTGGAAATTTCTGCTTCTTAGTGCATTTTTCTCATTTGTATTTTCAACTTCTTTTGATATTTAGTTTAGTCTATTTCTATAGGGTTATTTTCTTCAGCATTTTTTTGGATCTCCTTTAGCAAGCTGTTGATTTGTTTTTCTTGATATCCTTCCATCACTCTTATTTCATTTCCCTTTTCCATCTACTTCTCCTACTTGACTTGAAATGTTCTTTGTGAGCTGTTCCATGTCCTGTGGCCAATTCATACTTTTCTTGGAGATTTTGGGTGTAGGAGGTATGACTTTTTTGTCTTCTTCTCGTTGTATATTTTGCACCAAGGTCGGGTTTCATATTCTGATTCTTTCCCATTATTTACTAATTTTCCCAGCCACTTTCTTTACTTTTATGCTCTTTGTTAAGTTATGTCTCTCTGCTTCCAGTGTGAAGAGTGTCCTGTCCCACACCTCAGGGGTATTGTGCAGTTATTTTCAGAGATATTTCTAGGGATCTGTAAATTTTCAGTTCATCCAAGTTTTGATGACCCAAGAAAAGGTGTTCCTTCCTCTCCTCATCTGTGCTTTGATCTGTGAGTAATCCCAAATATTCTTTTCTGCCCTGGAAATATGAGAAGGATTCCCTCTCCATTGCTGCCACAAGCTGCACCAGACCAGCGCTCCTCCTTACTCCAGGACCACCACCCAGGACTGCAACTCAGATCTTCTTTGTTAAAAGAGGGAAGTGGACTTCATAATCTCTAAGTTCCCTTCTAAATGGAAAGGCATGACTCTGAGAGTCTATGGCTTCACCTCTTTTAGTTTGAATGGAGTAGAACTCTGAACCTTAGGATTTTGAGAAGACAATTTGTCACAGACATCAAACTACTTATCGTGTGCAAAGGAGGACAGGCAAGACTCAGATGCTAAAAAACTCCAAGGACAGAAGCTGTGGCAGGGGTGCAGCATCAGGGAGTCTGAAAACCCATGCTCAGGCCTTTGAATCCAGAAGAGTGTCATGAGGGTGTTAGAGTGATCATAAATCTCTATGGCTTAGGGAGCCAGTGACTTTGCCCAAATAGTGCAGGCTACTGAACAAATTGGTTTCAGGTTAGAGAAGGTAAAGCAGAATCAGTCTAATTAACCATAAAATCAATCCTATTTTATACTGCTTGCAAATTTCCAAAACACTTTCCACACTCACAAGAGCCCTCTGAAGGAGGAAGTACCAATGTTAGTGTTTCTTTCTTAGAGATTTACTGACTGTTGCCAATGTTATAAGTGTCCAGTGAAGAGTGTTTTAGAGTAGATTCAAAACCACTTTTCCTGTCTCTGAGTGCAGCACATGTCCCTCAACATCAGGGAAGAAAGAATGTGTTTCTCTCTTTCACTTCCAGATACAAATGGCAGAATGTGAATCATAAACTGGCTTAGAGACCCTTTCATCATGTTTTCTCCAAACTTGAATCCTTTGTAGTGAAATTTGAAAAACCACAGAGAACCATGAAAGTTCACGCAATGAACTCAGGGACAGGGGAATCCAGTCTCTGTCCTTGCACTTCACTCTTTTGTTCCTTGGGTCCTTTTTCCTTTTGGGTTCGAAATCTATAAACCAGGTAAGACAAAAGAGGCAGCAAGATGGAATGGAAAGATTACTGGCTCTCAAGTCAGGAGCATGGGTTCAAATCTCAGCCCTGGCTTACAGATCTGTTTGACCTTAGGAAATGTTGAGTCTCCCTGTACATCCAATTACTTATGTTAGATGTTGAGGATTGGATTAGATACTCTCTAGGGTCTCTTCCAATTCTTCAATCTACTACCCTAAGGAATGTGGAAACTAGAACCGTTTCTTATTCTTATATACCCAACAGAGAATCTTACCTGAGTCAGGATCTTGTGAAATCCTTCTGGGAATCCCATTAGAGAAAGAAAAAATCCAGAAAGTCAGTGATGTATGCAGTTGGGGAAAAATTAGTGATGTTTTGATACAAAAGTGAAGAGTATTTTCTGTAAGTGAGATTAAGTTTCAATACGAGTTGGATGGTGATTCAGATGACTCTAAGGACATTTTGTAAATGTCCATGGTTAAATGGCAGAACTCTCCAGTTAGCAGAAGAGAAACCGAGACTTCATTTGATGTTGTGCACCCTCTACTACCCTGAAGTAGCATATGGGGAAATGCCTCAAACCTCCACTGCCAGGACCTTCCTGGCTTCAATCGTCCAAGACACAGACGTTGGCAGAACTCATACCATAAGAAGTCACTTGGATTGAAGCTGAATTCAGCCTGGATTTCATGTCTGAAGGACACACACTCAAACGAGGAAGTCCCATGAAGTAAAGATGGAGAGGTTCCATTCTAGCCTGAAGGCTTTGAGGAAACTTAGAATCTCAGGGATTACTTCACTGAGAGATGTTCTCATTCATTTATTTATTTGTTTGTTTGTTTGTTTGTTTAACTTTTTACATTCATTTTCACAAAATTTTGGGTTCCAAATTTTCTCCCCTTTTCTCCCCTCCCCCACCCCAATACCCCAAGCATCTAATTTTCCCTATCTCCAATCTGCCCTCTCTTCTGTCCTCCCTCCCTTGTCTCCATCTTCTCTTTTCTCCTGTAGGGCCAGATGACTTTCTATTCCTCATTAACTGTATGTCTTCTTTCCTAGTAGCAACAGCAATACTAAACAGTTGGTCCTAAAACTTTAAGTTCCAAATTCTCCCCATCCCTCCCTCCCCACCCATTCCCTTTGGGAAGGCAGGCAATTCAATATAGGCCATATCTGTGTAATTTTGCAAATGACTTCCCTGATGGTCGTGTTGTGTAAGACTAACTGAATTACCCTCCATCCTACCCTGCCCCTCATTGTTTCTCTTCTATCTTTTGATCCTGTCCCTCCCCAAGTGTTGACTTCAAATTGCTCCCTCCTCCCTTTGCCCTCTCTTACATCATCCCCCCCCTTGCTTATCTCCTTCTCCCCCACTTTCCTATACTGTAAGATAGGTTTTCATACCAAAATGAGTGTGCATTTTATTCCATCCTTTAGTCAAATGTGATGAGGGTAAACTAATTGTTTTTTTTTTCTCAGCTCTCCTCTTTTTCCCTCCACTAAAAAGTTTCCTACTTGCCTCTTAAATGACATATAATTACCCCATTCCATTTCACCCTCTTTCCTCCCACTACATTTCTCTCACCATTTACCTTAATTTCTTTTAAGATATGGTCCCATCCTATTCAATTCACTCTGTGCTCTCTGTCTCTGTGTGTGTGTGCGCATATGTGTATGTGTGTGTGCGTGCATGCGTGTACATGTGTGTGTGTGTGGTCCCACCAACTACCCAGATACTGAAAAGTTTTAAGAGTTACAAATATTGTCTTTCCATGTAGGAATGTAAACAGTTCATTTATGGTAAGTCCCTTAAGACTTCTCTTTGCTGTTTACTTTTTCATGCTTCTTCTCATTTTTGTGTTTGGAAGTCAAATTTTCTTTTCAGCTCTGATCTTTTCATCAAGAATGGTTGAAAGTCCTCTGTTTCATTGAAAGACCATATTCTCCCCTGAAGTATTATACTCAGTTTAGCTGGGTAGGTGATTCTTGGTTTGAGTCCTAGTTCCTTTGACTTCTGGAATATCCTATTCCACGCCCTTCGATCCCTTAACGTAGAAGCTGCTAGATCTTGAGTTATCCTGATTGTATTTCCACAGTACTGGAATTGTTTCTTTCTAGCTGCTTGCAAGATTTTCTCCTTGAGCTGGGAGTTCTGGAATTTGGCCACAATGTTCCTAGGAGTTTCTCTTTTTGGATCTCTTTCAGGTGGTGATCGATGGATTCTTTCAATACTTATTTTGCCCTCTTGTTCTAGAATGTCAGGGCAGTTTTCCTTGATAATTTCATGGAAGATGATGTCTAGGCTCTTTTTTTGATCATGACTTTCAGGTAGTCCCATAATTTTTAAATTGTCTCTCCTGGATCTATTTTCCAGGTCAGTTGTTTTTCCCATAAGATATTTCACATTCTCTTCCATTTTTTCATTCTTTTGGTTTTGTTTGGTGATTTCTTGGTTTCTCGTAAAGTCATTAGACTCCATCTGTTCCATTCTAATTTTGAGAGAACTATTAAATTCAGTGAGCTTTTGAACCTCTTTTTCCATTTGGCTAATTCTGCTTTTGAAAGCATTCTTCTCCTCATTGGCTTTTTGAACCTCTTTTGCCAATTGAGTGAGCCTATTCTTCAAGGTGTTATTTTCTTCAGCATTTTTTTGGGTCTCCTTAACCAAGGTATTGACTCGTTTTTCATACTTTTCTTGCATCTCTCTCATTTCTCTTCCCAGTTTTTCCTCCACCTGTCTAACTTGCTTTTCAAAATCCTTTTTGAGCTCTTCCAAGGCCTGAGCCCACCTTACATCCCCCTGGAGTGTCTGCGGTACTGAGGCCCTGCCCTCCACATCTTTCCCTGATGGCAAGAATACCTCCTCGTCATCAGATCCGAATGTTGGGATCATTTGCATTTGTTGGAAAAAACTCTCTATAGTCTTGTTTTTCTTCCCTTTTCTAGGCATTTTCCCAGCCAGTTACTTGACTTCTGAGATTCCTGTCCACCCCTGCCTAGATCCGCCCAGCTAGTGCTTGGGCTCTGAGATTCAAATGGGCTGTCCGTGCCACCCGCCCAGCTGCTAATCAATGAGCTTTAGTTCTGGTGCTGGAGTGGGGGCAGGGCCGTCTCCCAGGCTCAGCTCCCTCAGGTTGTTTATGCAGAGACTTTCAGTAATGAAGATCCTGCCTGCTGCTGGGTTAGTCCGGGGCCACAGCTGCTGCTGCCTCTGCTGCCGCCCAAGCCTTTGCTGCTTCCTGCCCCCGATTCTGCCACCGCAGCTTCCTCCCGAGGGGCCCTGAGTCACGGAGACACCCCACTCCCCTCAGCCAGCCAGCCGTCTCTCTCACTGACCTGTACCTTCTGTGGGCGGAGGGACTTTCACGGCTGCCGGAGCTTCCATCCCTGAAGCCTGCTCGGGTCAGCTTCTCTGGGGCTGCAGCCAGGGCAGCGCTGGGGTGGGGTCCGCTTTCCGGAGCGCGATGGACCCTGGGGACAGCTCTCCTGGGCTCTCTGGAACGGAAATCTCTTCCACTCTGTTTCTGTACACCTTTCAGTGGTCCAGAAGTTATGGGGGTCTCTTTTTACATTAATTCCATGGGCTGTGGTTTCTGAGCTCATAAACGTGCGTCCTTCTACTCTGCCATCTTGGCTCTGCCCCCTTCACTGAGAGATGTTAAGGGTCATGTTGGAGATAGATGAAAGGTGGATATGTGTGGAAGACTTTATCGTAATATCACATGACCGACTCCTAGGAGAGAGCTGAGAAGCCTTTCAGGGCACAAATATCCCTGTGGTCTCTGGAAGATCCAAAGCACTCCCAGCCTCCTGAAGCCCAGTACCTTAGGACCCCAATTTCTTATGCTGACACCTTTCCTTGTTGTTTTGCTGCTAGTTAGCCTTGTAATTTACTACTGTGAAAAGTGCATCACCTGCCCCTGCCTGATCCCTCCTGGGGAAGGTTGCATTCCCCACTCATCTGCCCCTGGCAGCAGGGAAACTGTTGGGTCATTCATTTGAGGTCTCAGAGCATTCGTGCTCTAGATCCCTTAAGGTATGGAGGATCAATGAGAGGTCCTATAGTCCATTCCCCTGCCTCTCCAGGCTGACCTAACAATAAAATGAACTGCCATATTCTCTCCAGTTACTTCAGTCTTTGCTCTCTGTGCTGGAGTGTCTTCATTCAGGAATTATATCAAGGATGGGGAATGGATCAAAAGCCAACAAGGAGAGATTATATAACAGCCCAAAGTAATATCTCTAACTGTTATATTTTCTCTTTGTGTATTGCAGCCATTTTCATAGATATATTGAGAAAGTTTACCTTGGTCCATATTAGTTTTCTGAGAGACCTCATGCTGACCATAATAGTTAAGAATGAATGTGTAAAACAACTAAATGAGGAACATTTGAAATTTGTCAATGAGGTTGTAGTAATATCTTTTGCTAATCCTCTTATAACTTGTTGATATTTAGCTCCTATTTTTGAGCCCAGTACCAGATGTAAGGAACAAAAGAGTAGGCATCCTAGATTCTCAGACCAGTCCTTTTATTCCTTAAGTAGACTAGGGAACCAAACCCAGTTCATTTTCTTGGATTTATAATCTGAGCCAGACTCTCTTCTGTGGGTTAGAAAGTTGAGCCTGGTCACTTTGTCTCAGCTAAATTTTAGAGTAGTTCCTTTTCCTGAGGTAAGATCCCTTAGCATGGCTCCTTTCCTTAGATGGAATCCTGAGCTGTATTGCCTTCCCTGGACCAGGACTGAGCCTGGCTCCCCTTCTTTCCCAGTCTGATAATCAGCATAATATGATTTCAGAGTTGGAAAAAATTATGCTGACTTCTCAAGATTTTTCTCCATCAGTCCCTGAGTTTGTTTTGGCAGGTAGTTTATAGTTTATATTGTCTACCCTAACTTGTAAGGGGATTTCTCTTTCTATCTCTTGCTGTTGGGCTGTTACTACTCTACAGAAATGCAGAAGATTTGTGTGGTTTTATTTCGCAACCTCAAACTTGGCCAATGTTGTTTATTATGTCAAGAAGTTTCTTGCTTGAATCTCTGGGATTTTCTACCTATATCATCGTATCATCTGCAAAGAGTGATAACTTAGTTTCTCCTTTGCTTATTTTCTTCTCTTTTTCTTCTGTTATTGCTATAGGTAATATTTCTAGCTTCATATTGTATAATAATGGTGATAACTGACAACTTTTCTTCACCCCTTATCTTATTGCAAATGCATCTAGCTTATCTCTGTTGCACATAATGCTTGCTGAAGATTTTAGGTAGATAATACTTATTATTTTATGAAAAGTTCCCTTTATTCCAGTGCTCTCCAATATTTCTGATAAGAATGGATGCTGTAATGTGTCAAAAGCGTTTTCAGCACCTGTTGAGATAATCCTGTGGTTTCTGTTAGTTTTCTTGTTGATATGATCTGTAATTATAATAGTTTTCCTAATATTGAACCAGCCCTGCATTCCTGGTATGAATCCTACTTGATCAAAATGTATTATTCTCATGATAAGTTACCGTATTCTGCTTGCTAAAATGTTATTTAAAATTTTCGCATCTATATTGATGAAAGAAATTGGTGCATAATTTTCTTTCTCTGTTTTGTATCTTCCTGGTTTAGGTATCAAAACCATATTTGTACTGAAAAAAAGAATTTGGGAGGACTCCTTCCTCCATTTTCCCAAATAGTCTATAAACTATTGGAATTAACTGTTCATTAAATGTTTGATAGAATTCACCAGTAAATCCGTCCAGCCCTGGAGATTTTTTCCTAGGGAGAACATTGATAGTTAGTTCAATTTCTTTTTCTGAGATGGGGTTAAGTACATGAACACAACTGCAAGACACTTTTCCCACAAATAAAGTCAGATCTAAGGAAGAGTCAAAACATCACTTTCTTGTGGGTATGCTGAACGAATAGAACAAAATGAGTATTTTCCCTACATTAATTTACATATTTGGTGCCATATCAGTTAAACTCTGGGACAATTTTGTTCTAGGGCTGTAAGAAAAAGTATCAAAATTCATCTGGAAGAATAAAAATTCCAGAACATCAATGAAAAGAAATCCTAGGGAAAATGGCCTAGTTCTACCAGATCACAAATTGTATTATATAGTGGCAATTGTCAAAATCTCTTGGTACTGAATAAGAAACAGAAAGGTAGACAAGTGAAATCTACTAGGTACTCAAGACAGAGTAGACAATGAATATAACAATTTATTGTTTGATAAACCCAAGGACCCAGCTTCTGGGAGAAGAAGTCACTGTTTGCCAAAAATTGCTGGGAAAACTGGATAACAGTATGGCAGAAATTAGGCGTAGACCCATGCCTGACACCATACAGAACAATTAACTCCAAATGGGTACACAATCTAGGTATAAATATTGATCCTATGGACAAATTGGGGGAGTAAGGAATAGTGTAATTATCAGATTTAAGGAGAAGGGAAGAAGTTTTAACTAAAAAAGAGATAGAAGGTATCATGAAGTGCAAGATGGGTAATTTTGATTACCTAAAACTGGAGAGTCTTTCCATAAACCAACCCAACGCTACCAAAATTCAGATGGATATAGAAAATTGGGAAAGAATTTTTACAGCTAATGTTGGGAATCAATACCTGACTGAGAATATCTAGAGAACTGAGTCAAATTTGCAAAAATAGAAGTCATTGTCCAATTGATAAATGGTCAAAGGATATGAAAAAGCACTTTTCTGAGGAAGAAATTAAGGCTATGTATAGTAATATGAAGAAATGCTCTAAATCACTTTTGAATGGAGAGATTCAAATGAAAACAACTCTGAGGTACAACATCACACCTATGAGACGGGAAAGAGGACAGAACAGGAAGATAATAAATGTTGGAGAGGATGTGAGAGAGTTGGAACACCAGTACATTGGTGGTGGAACTGTGAGGTGATCCACCCTTTCTAGAGAGCAATTTGGAACTAAATCCAAAGGGCTACAAAAATGTGCATACCTTTTGATCCAGCCATGGCGCTTCTAGGACAATATTCCCAAGAGATCATAAAAATGGGAAAGGGTCTAACATGTACAAAAATATTTGTAGCAGCTCTCTTTGTGGTGGCCAAAAACTGGAAATCAAGGAGATGCCCATCAATTGGGGAGTAACTGAATAAATTATGACATATGATTGTAAAGGAATACTACTGTACTATAAGAAATGATGACCAGGAAGATGTCAGAGAGACCTGGAAAGACTTATGTGATCTGATGCTGAGGGAAAGGAGCATAACCAGGAAAACGTTCTGCGCAGCAATGACGACAGAGTGTGAGAGTTTTTTCCAGTAGACTATGAACTTCGTAGCAATGGAAGGACTTAAAAAAGAAATGATCTTCTAAGGCAAAATGCCTTCCACATCCAGAGAAAGAACTATGGAACTCACCTGGAGAATATACCACATCATTATTTTTGTTCGTGTATTTCGTTTTGGTTTGTTATATGGTTTCTCTCATTCATTATAATTCTTCTAGACAGCACGACTATAGTGAAAATGTATTTAATAGGAATGTATGTGTAGATCCTAATGAAATTGTAAATATAAATTATATAGTACTGATTGTAGAACACCAAAAAAAAATAAATTTAATATATAAAAGAAAAAAATGGTGTGTCATTTGTTCTTGGAATTTGTGAAATTCTTCTTCCTTCCTGATCTCCCTGAACATGCTCATACCAAGAGTGAAAACTGAATCAACGGGGAATCCCTAATCTCTGGCAACTGGCATCCCTGTTTTCTGTGGAATGGCTGGAGTAACACGGATGTTAGAATCTGTGCTAACTAAATTTTCAAAGAAAGGAGTGAGCCACAGTCACATATTTCTGTCTCTTTTTAGGAAAAATGCAAGGTTATTAGAAAAGATGTGGCCTCCTAGAAGTGTTCTGGAAGGAAATGGACATCTTGTCAACTCAGAGCCCACTTATTGTGAATGTAAACCTCAATGTTGCCTCTGATCCTGAGCATCCATTGCAAATCTTCCCCTCAATAAAGCAAATGCCGTTCCTTCCTGAATCTGTGCTCATACTTCTTTAGCTGTGTCCGAGATTAGGTGGTGGGACATAATGGAATCAGAAAGGACCAAGTGGGTGAAAGGGTACAATTCTGAATGGTGTTTATAGCATGCCACTTGATTGTTTTCTGAGGCCTGGAGGCACCAGACAATGACCTTTCATGATGGTCTATGTGGTGGGTAGAAGTCACTTAAGCTGTCTCTACCTCAGGTTTCTCATTGTCAAACCAGGGAAGTATTCTGGCAGTCATATCTATATTTCCTGGGGTTCTTCCTCCAAGAGTCCAACTGAATGACCAGTTAAATTCCTAGGTTTGAGGATGAGACTGAAATTCATAAAAGATCCATTTTTTTTCAGTGAGCATTGGTCGAACCACAGGTATGAGCAGGGCATGGTTTTGTGCCTTGAGGGAGATAGAAAATCTAGAAATGAACTGGCCCCAGCAATCACATAGATAACATTTTATTAAATGCATAAGAGAATAGCATAGGTGACCATGATACAAATGTTCACATGACAGGTGAGTTAGAGGTGATAAGTCTAATAGAAGTGTAGAGCACCTTCTTCAAAATGTCAAATTGAGAGTAGGGAATCATGAAGGTCCTGTGGCATGTGAGGCTATGTGTAAGCATGGGATAATCAATCAATAAACATTTACTAAGCACCTTCTGCTTCTCAGGCACTGTGCTAAGCTTGAGGATACAAAAAGGGCAAGAGACTTATGTAGTCAAAAGAAAGGAGAAGACTGAAGAAACATAAGGAAAGAAGACATGACTATTGGATTGTGGATACAGGGGAGAATGGGAACAAAGCAGAAGAGCAGTCTTAGGAAAAACTCAAGAAACATTTTATTCCAAGATCATGGCAAGGCAAGGATAATAATGCAACAAGTATTTATTAAGTGCTGATTGTATATCATGCACTGTATGTACTGAGGTACAAAGGAAAGAAGAGAGTGTCCTTGTAAGGAGAATGAATGGATGAAGGAATGAATAACAGCATTTATTAGGCTCTTACTAGGTACAAAGAACTGTGCCATGTAGTCCCTGTTCTCACGGAAGAGAGCAATGTATAGGTTTCAACTGTCAGTCAGATAAAACATTCCCAGCATTCTTAGGGTGCAGGAGGAAAACATAAGGTAACCAGCATCCCTTAATGTCATTCCTACTGACAAATCTTATGTTTCCAATTTGGAAGCATGTGGCATATTGAAGCAAGAACTTTGGTGGCAAGAAAGTTATTTTGGGGGTATTTCATTAATTTAATGTCTGAAGAGGTTGGGGCTCTTGCACCTGCAGGGGTAGTTATCCTTGCCCTTTGTTTTACAGATAAGGAAACTGAGGCAGAGGGATGGGGATATGATTTTCCTGAGCCACATTTGTAGTAAAATGGCAAAAGAAGCCGGATTCAACACCTCAGTCGTCTAGCTCCAAAGACATCCCTCTAGACCTCAGGGCCCCACCCATTCCCTCCCCCACTGGTCTTTCTGTCCCTAACTGCCATGGAATTCTGCAACCCCAGCAGTCTGCGGAACTCCCAAAGGGGCAGTTGCTTTGGAAGTTTGATTATTGACTCTAGTGGTCAAAAAATGGAGCAAAACCACGGCGCAGGTGTCCAAGGGGGAAAGAGGTCTCGCTGGTGTGACTGCAGACCCCTAGGTGAGCAGGAGTGGGGATGAGGGGAAACCTCTGTCTAGCTTGGGGTTCTTCTTGTGGGGGGAGGCAAGGCTGGGGCTGCAGCTTCTTGGCTGCTTTTTTCTTCTTCTGATCAAAGCCTTTGTCCCAGGAACCACCTCCTTGCACTGTCATGCTTGTTACCCTGTGGTGTGTGTCTGTCTCAGAGCTCACCTGGTGGACCATGAGCTAAGGTCTGGTCAAGGCAATGGTTAGGTTGGCTCTTTCATCTTTATGCCTTGAGGGCCTTGAATACCTGACACTGGCTCAGCTTCACATACACTGGGGCATCCAGAACTGCAAAGGCCTGACCTCTTTCCTCGTCACCTGTCACAGCGTTCGTGGCCCTCTGTAGAGGGAGACTCTGGGTCCCATGTTGGTGCTTTCTCCTCTGGAGAGCCTGGTACCATATTCCCTCAGGTGCTGGCTCAGTGCCTAGAATTCTGGACCTGGGCATTTACTGGCTGTGTGACCCTGGGCTAGTCACTGAACTTCTGTGTGCCTCAATTTCCTCAACGGTCTAATGGGAACAGTCATAGCACCTGATTCCTATGGTGGTGAGGATCAAGGTAGACAGTATCGGTAAGGCACTTTGTAGAACTGAAAGCACCTTTGAAAAGGATGACTCCCATCAATAGTAATGGACCTGAGATCCCAAAGCCCATTTCCTAGGCAGGGATTTTGTTCCCAGTGGAGCTTGGTGTGGGTGTACAGGCCTGGCTCTTCCTATCTGTACGTCCCAATTTCTGCATGACTGCCCTGTTCCCTTCTGAAATGAAGGGCTCAGTTTGCTGAGGAGACCTGAAGACCTGCAGTTGGGGCTTGTATTGACGTGAGTCATCAGGGATGATTCTTGTTTGCCTTGCCTGCCTTCATCCTACTTTGTCCCTTTTCTCTGGTTTCTTCCTTGGGCTATGGGTTCTTTGTGTGGGGAAAGGATCTGCTGGGGATTTGCATCTCCTCTAGCTCTCAGCGTGTTGAATTGAAGGGAACTGCTCAACATGAAGAGGGGCCATGCTGACATTGGTGAGCAGCAGTGCGCTGGGTGCTTTGCAGAATAGTAAGCCATCAGAGGGAGGATGCAGGGTTCCTGCAGCTTCTTCATCCTCAGGGCAGCATTAGGAAATGAGCATGCAAGTTCCTTCTGATGCCCCATACCCTCCCTGGGCAGGGTTGCCTGAGTCCCCAGCCAATTCCTTACTGTATTTGGGGTGTAAAGCATCTGAGGGAGAAGAATGCCAGCTTGTTGCTGGGCTTGCACTCCACCTTAGTTACAGGGTTGCCCGTGCCTCCCGTCCTGCCTCAGTTTAAGGGGCAGCAGCCAGCATTGTCTGACCCATGTCTGAGAGACATGGGTCTCTTCCTCCAAGTCAGTTTTCTCCTCCTTTTCTCACACTGGGACTCCAGATGTACACTCACTGGTCCCTGTGTCCCGCCAGCCAGTCAACAAGGCTCCTATTAAGCACCTTCTTCCTGCCCAGCATGCTGCTAGGTGTTGACCTCTCAGCTTGCTGACAAACACAAAGATCAAAAATGGCACTTGTTGGATCTTCTCTCAACTTAACAATTTTCAGATGAAAAATAGGAAGGATGGAAGTGCTTTCTCTGTGCCTGGCCCTGGGCTTAGCATAGCAGATGCAAACAAGCCAAGCTAGTGGCAGCCTTCATGGTGCACTTATGTTTTTACGTGGCAGATAGCACGGGGAAGTGGTAGGCAGTCTGGGGTATTGATTGAAACATACTACCCAGAATGAGTACACTTGACTTTTAACTGTTGATTTGATTCCTTGGAACTATTTAGCCTTTCTGAGATCACTCGTGCATTTTAAAAGTCGTCGAAACATCCATGACTTAAGGGATGCGAAGCGCAGACTTCAAAGAGAACAGCTTCCCTGCATCAACAACGGGAAACATGAAGGTATCCAGATTGCTGCTGTAGTGAAGACATTCTTGGCATCTGAGGGCGCAACCAATGGGTAGTGGGTGTAGGGTGTAGGGATGGGAGTGACTTTAAAGACTGGGCCTGGTCCCCTTCCCCTGAGCAACACTGGAGCCCGCATCAGACCGTTTTCCTCAGCGGCTGACCTGGGAATTCTCATTTTTACCTTTCTTTCTGCTCTGATATTGCCGATGGCAACATAGGGACCACCATACGCTCTGCAGGGATCTCAGAAGCCCACACCACCAACATTGTGGGGCTGCACGATGTAAAGGAGGAGGCTGTGAGCAGTTTTTCTAGGTTAGCCTGGGGCCAAGGGACCCACATGGGTGCAGCTGCCCAGGGTATGGGATATTGGGCAAAAACTGACTGACCTGAGGGTTTGGTGACAGAGACAATTATTTCAAATGGGGGAACCATATGGGAAATCTGGCCCCTATTATAAGGCAGAGCCAAAGGATCTGAAAAAGCACAAACAAGGAAAAGCATGTGTCCCTTTACGCTCCTGCTGAAAGCTCTGCCATTTTGGCTGTTTTCCTTCCTTCCCCTCCTCTTTCTTTCCTTCTTTTCCTTTCTTTCTCCTTCCATTCTTCTCTCCCCTCTTGCCTCCCTCTGTGCCAGGCATTATATGACATTATATGACAGAATGAGACAGTCTGGACTGCATCTTGTGTTCTAAAGGAATCTGGCCAGTCTTGTGGACCTTCCCTTCCTACGCTCCATCAGTATCTGGCCTCCCCAAGGCTAAGTGGGCAAGGCAGGACAATGGACACAGGCCTGGGTTTGGTGTCAGCATCTATCTGCAGCCCTCCTAGTCTGTGCTACCTTCCTAGTCCTCATTAACGAGTAGAAGCTGGAGCAGAAGGCTTCCAAGGTCCCATCCATTCAAATGGTGGTCCAGTGATGATGGTAAAACTCTTAGCACTGTGCTTGGTGCTGTGGAAAACATGGAGGGAAATATGAGATGTTGAGGGGAGAGGAGACCGAGGCAAGCAGCAAGGGCAGGGCAGGTGAGAATTTGGTGGTGGCATGTAGGACCTGCACAGGGTGTAGGACCCAGATTAGGAGCCAGAAGGGACCTTGGAGGTCCTGGAGTCCAAGACTCATTTTTGCAGATGAAGCAACTGAGGTAAACAGGTTAGATGACTTGCCCCTGGCCACCTAGCTGGTCAGTGTCTGAGGCTGAATTTGACCCGGGGCCTTCCTGACTCCAGGCCAGTGCTCTATCCACTGTGAGTTTGTTAAGGGCAGGGAACATTTTTTTGGATTTTCTTTGTTTGCCAGGCATATGCTTATAGACTGAGAGATAGAACCTTCTAGACTGGTGATGCCTACAGCTGTGTTCTCAAGACCCTACTTTCTGTTTCCTGCAGGGGGTCTGGCAGTAGGTCACCCAAGAGCAGTCACCAGAGCCACCAGCTACTTGAGAACAAAGAGAACACGGAGAAGCTGGCCCCGGTGGTGACTGAGAATGGCTCCATCCCTTTTGGGACACAAAGTCAAGCAGCAGCGGTCCCCTCTCTGCCTGCATCACCCATGGTGTTTCCCAAAATGTTGGGGAACGTGCCATCCTCAGGTAAGGTCGTACCCATTGTGGAGATTGGCGTCAGCGGGCAGCAGAGTGCCAAGAAGTGTCTGGTGGCGAGCAAGTCTAGGACACATCCTCTTTGGGCCAGTTCTACTACTGTGACCTGGTTCCCTGTGTGCCCCAAATCTGTAACAGTGTTCTAACAAGATATCTGGGATGAAAGATTCAGAGTAAGTTTGGGTCTCCATTGTCTTCTTCTCTCCATAGAGAGCACGATGGACCAAGGTGAGGTCCCCAGGATGCTTTCTCAGAGTATCAGGTAAGATGAGCCGTGGGTATCTGTGAGCACAAGTGGCAGGGAGAAACCACTCAGGATGGCCCCCGGAGCTGGCCAAGGGACCCAAGAATTCTGTGCTGCTAAAGTGCCACTGTGTGCCTCAGTCAGCAAAACATCCTGGCACTGCAGGGAGGGCTGCCCCCTAGACTCTTAGACTCAGCCTGTCTCAGCATCCCCAGACTACACTTTCCAAGGCTAGCTATGGCCTTGGGGGAAAGCCACCATCCAGACGAGCTTGGGATCCCTGAGGGATTCCAGAGATCCTTAATCTGGTCCTTCCACAACCCATTCTGACACACAGGTAAGGCATACAAAATAACTTCCTTCTCAGAATCGGCCTTTAAGAAGAGTCTGGTTAGTGGGGCAGGTGAAAGGAAAGGAGGAGGCCATTCCCTAGGTTCTCTAGACAATAAGACCTCAGACTCCCTTGTGTGACTTTGGGTGGATGACTTCTCTGGGTCTCAGTTTCCTTCCCTGTCAAATGGGTGAATTGGAAGGCCTCTCAAGCTTTCTTGATGCTCATTTGGTGACAAACTAATGGTGGACCCTGAGTAAATGCTCCCTGTGGCCTTGGTGGGTGGCTCCAAGAGGAATTTTGGCCTCCAGTGGAGAGGGAGGTGTCCTCTCTCCCTCCCTCCCCAAATAACCTTGTGTACCATGTATTGGTGACCTACACACACACACACACACACACACACACACACACACACACACACACCACTCCCTGTGGACATTCCCAGCAGAATGTGAGCCTCTGAGAGGAGGACTTGTTCCATCTTTACTGCTGGAGCCTCAGAAGCTAGAATAAGGTTTTTTTTATGGAGGAGATGCTTAGAAAAGTGCTATTTAATTTACTCAGACACATATGATTCCATCGTAGTGGGTGTGTTATTCTCACCCTGGCTGTTGGCATCTGGTGTTCCTGTAAGTTTATGAGTTCCCTGGGGGCAGGTGGGGACTTGTACTTTCTCCCTCCCCAGGCGTAGATAGAGCCCTCCAGGAGTGAGCCCCTAGGCCTGTGATTGTGGAAGTGTGCCAGGACTAGGACGTGGAGGGAGAGGGAAGGCTGAGACCTCATGTGTCAGGGCCTGGCTGCCAGTGCTGTGGCAGAGGGCTGCTGTCATCCCTCCCAGTGCCCCCATGGGTGCTGCTTCTGCCCCCACAGGCAGAAGAGGAGCTACAAGCAGGCTGTCAGTGAGCCGGGTGAGAAATGGGACCACATGGATGATGAGACTCTCACTCCTCCTTGCACCAAGACACACTTCCCCATCTGTTCTGGCAGCAAGGTAAGGCAGGTGAGGCACACCCCCCATCCTGGCTGCTGCTATGATGGCGCCATGCCCATGCCTTCATCCTTGTGTCCCTGGGCAGGTGGTGCAGCCCATACGAACATTCCTACACACAGTGCAGACGAAGCAGATTCTGGGGACGCTGACCTCAGCCCGCTGCCCCAGTGTTGGGAAGTCATTCATCAAGTGCAATGCTCCCCACCATCTGGATGCCAAGGTCAGTACTGGGGCCAGGACTAGCCAGTGGTCTACTACTTCAGTGGTGTGTCAGCCCCATAGTGTGGATGACCATCAGGGGAAACTCAGACTTCTCTGCTTAGCTTGTGCAAGGCTTGAGAGGAAATGACTGGATCAGAGGTTGGGCAGGCAGGCAGGCCCCCTGCCCTGGAGCAGCCTAGAGGACTGGCTTCAAGGGCAGGGTGGTCCAAGGCCTCTGGTTGTGTGCCTGGCCTGCGTGTCTGAGGCAGCCAGAGGAGTTAATGGTGGCTTTTCCTGCTTTTCTCCTTTCACAGGGGAGTTTTGTCCTGAGTAATCCACCCACCCTTCATCTTAGTACCATAGCCACCCATCACCATCCTCCGTATTGGACCACTACTGCCTGAAGTGCTAAAATCACTTCTTTTCAACACTAACTTTGTGACCGTGTCAGCAGAGTAACTCCCTGGGGAAGGGAGCCTCAGGAGGTCGAGGTGCTGGTTCAGGGTCACCCAGCAAGTCCTTGAAGGGTTTGTCCCGAGTTGCTGGCCCAGCACAGATGGCCCAACACGGGCATTCATTGACACTGTTGGCAGCCACAACTCCCTGCCTCGCCCTCCTTGATCTTGAGGCCTCAGTCCTGGGCTCTTGCCAGCAAAGAAACAAATGGCCCCCGATTTTCCCCCGTATCCTGGCTTGATGGTAGGCAACAGTGCTCCCCACTTTAGAATGGTAATGTTGACCTTTTCAGCTCCTGTTCGTGAGAAAAAATATGTTTTCAAAATCTCATTCCTAATTCCCAGAGTCTACTCTTAAGGAGCTTGGACCTTTCCTTTGAGTTTGGTCAAAGGAGCACACTACTGTTGGGGCTGGTTCCTGCCCCAAGGAGCATTCCACAAAACTTTCTGGAGAGTTGATTTTAAGGTTGTGGGAATGACTTGCCTCTTGGAATTGAAGTTGGGGCAGAGCCATGAGACAGACTTGGAGTGATGAAGGTGAAGGGAACCTGAGTCTTGGGCAGAGAAAGACCCATCACCATGATCAGCCCCTGGGAATCAGAAAAGGAGCCTGGGGGAGCCGGGCAGCTGTCTCTGTAACTTTCTGCTGAGGTCTGCACAGTCTCTCCTACTTCCCTGTGCCCAGCCAGGGGTACTGCCTCCAGTATTCCCACATCCTAAGTCCAGGAGTTTGTTGTGTGTAGGGGTCTGGGGTGGGGGGTTTGGGAGAGTTCTTCCATTTACCTAAATCTGGGTTCCTGGGGTGAGATTCCTCCTGGCCTTCTTGGCTACTTCGTAAGAGTTCAGGGCCATGCCCAAGGTCCAGGTCAAGCAGCTGATTTTATCTTGGACTATTAGCATGCTTCCTCCAAGGGGAGCAGCCTTTTCCATTTATGTTGTAGAGCCCAACAAGAGCCCAGCAGGTGATTAGTAGTCAAGGAGACCATATTTTCCTCCTTCTGGGAATGGGGATTTCCTTGCCTTGGAGCCTTGGGGCCTAGGGTAGAGCTTCTGGCCAGGGCTGTGGTGTCCTGGCTCTCCTCTGAGGAGAGCATTGTCCCACAATGACCCACTGAACTTGGGAGTCATGGCGTCCCAGGGAAGGCAGTTCACCCCAAGGTCTCTGTTCATGGAGGGATCAGAGTGTTGTTACCTTCAAGAGACTGTGGACTTCCAGGCAGGTCACAGGATCTTCAGTGCTCTGAGCCCTTTCTTTAACTGGTCCAGAAATGTTGACAGAGCGTGGTGGAGGGAGGTGCCAAGCTGGGAATTCTCATGAGACTTGGGTCCCCCCCAAAGCCCCCAAGGTTATCAGTTCAATGTGATTCAAGGAGCTGCTGCTTACAGTATTTCTGGGCTGAATGTTTTCAGAAAGGACTTTTGTTTCATCAGTTTAAGGGATTTTGTATATTCGATATGATGAACTTTGGCTGACACCTGAATTTTTGAACACAGCAAACCCAGTTGTATCAGTCATCCCTAAAATGCTGTCTCCACTATCCTCCCCATTGTCATGCTTCCCACTCTCCCACTTCTTAGCCCCAGGTGAGCCAGCTGCCTGAATGGGGAGATTTTGCCTCTGGTTGAGAGCAGAAAGGGGAGTGGGAGGAGGGAGCTGGAACTCAGCGGGAACCGATCCCTTGGGTAGCGTCTGTGTGGTGAGCTTCGGACGTTCTGTAAACCCTAGTTCTGTGAGAGGGAGGTGTGCCCTCCACAGCATGCTGATGGAGTCATTTGTCTAGCCTTACTGGAACACATCAGAGAAGCCGGGAACTCCCTCCTTCGCAGGGAAGTGACGGTGTCTATGGTTGTCAGCATGATGCTTGCTTGCAGTGCCCCTGAAAACCTTGTGTATTGGGTTGAGTTGAAGGCTCTATTCTGCTCTCCTGTTGGTTTCCTCCAGATGTTGAGCCTTCTGGGTGTGCATTCTCAGGCTGGGCAGAGCAGAGCTAGTCTCTGTCCTCCTCTGTTCTCCATTTTCTTGAGCCCCCATGGGAGAGATTTCTGAAGCCTGACTCAGTCTTTCCTCTGTTGGAGTGCCCCGAGCTTCCAGGCCACAAAGGCCCTGGGGGGGGGGTCTCTCCCAGGATACTGGGTCCATGATTTCTTTCTGGACAGGGTCCAAGGGTTGTGTGAAACGTTCTTGTGGGGGCTGCACTCTCCTCGAGCTGGTGGGCTCAGTTGTCCTGTGGTGCAATGGTATCGATCATTTGGCTGCGCCTCACAGCTTCTCATGGGTGTGAAACCCAGCTTGCTGTGTGTTGTCTGTGTGGTCTTGGATCAGCCCCTTGCCCCTTTGGATCAGTGGCTCCCTGATGGTGACTATCAAGAGGATCCAGGACAGCCTCCCAGCCTTGCTTTCTATAGTGCCTCCTTGGAAGGGAAGGACAATGAGCCCATTTGACAGATGGTGAATTTTGGATCTCAGAGAGGGGAAGCAGTGGTGTGGTGGCAGAGGACAGGTGGTGGCTGAGCAAGCTCTGGGAGGCCATGCTGGCAGGAGAGCAGCCACCCCCATTGCCCCCAGCTTCCCTTCCTTTGACCCATTGATGTCAATAACGATTGTTAGAGCATGTGGAGAGAAGAGGCAGCTGCCTTGAGAGCCTGGTTCAGATCCTGTCCGTGACACAGTTCCTCTCATGCTGTGTGCAGGTGGAATGGGGGGAAGGTGGGCCTCCCAGGGAAGCGGGTGGGGAGAAGAGAGTCTGGGGATTCTGACCTGTGCTGGTGCCTGGTGGTCTCCCCATCTGCCTCACAGCTGGGGTTCCCCTCCTGTCCTCAGGAGAAGGAACTGCAGCGGATGGAAAACCTGAAACACAAGGAGGAGGCTGAGCTCCTAAGAAAGCAGAAGGTAGAGGAAGACCAGCGCCAACGCCTGGAGGAGATGAAGATGTGAGTGACTACCTTCTGGAGGTGGGGGCAGACGGTATACTGGGGAGGACTCAGGGGGCTTTGAAAGTCCAAGAATGGGTTCATTCCTCCTTGTGCCCCCAGGAAACGGGAAGAGCGCCTGTGGAAGGCCCTGCAGGCCCGCAAGTTGGAGTTAGAGAAGAAGAAACGCACTGAGCAGAAGCTGGAGGTCAGAAGCAGCTCCAGAGCCTGGGCTCCTGGCAAGATGCTGGGTGGGACAGGGCTGGGTCTTCACCCCTGACCTGCTGGCTCGTTGTCTCCCAGGCGAAGCAGAAGCTGCTGGCTGAGAAGGCCAGAAATAAAGCTGCCAAGAAGCTGGAGGAGGCTGAGATGAGGCTGAAGCAGGTGGAAGAGACTTGGAGAAAGAAGAGACTCCAACAGGTGAGTGCAGGTGGGCAACCATGGAGGGGGAAGTGGAGGTGGCCACCTCAGGTCCTTGGCCCTCACTTACTTGTGGCCAGTCAGCTGTGTGGCCCTGTGTGCTGAGCCTCGAGTCAACAGGACCTTAGTTCAGATTCAGCTGTGCAGCCTTGGGCAGCTCCTTTAGCTGTTGCCTGCCTCCTAGAGGTGTTATAATTTGTGTTACAAAGCGTCATATAGGTTCTGTTATGTTATATTTGTTATGAGTGTTATAAAGTGTCATATTTGCCTCCCAGAAGTGTTGTTTAGGACCCGATGAGACAACCCAAGCCAAACATAATTGAAATGTTGTGATCTTCATCAATATTCCTTGTGTGAGGGCCCAGCCCCACAACAGAGAGGAACCTAAGACAGAAAGACTGGGGACAGTTCTCCACCATTCTTTCTGGGATGCGTGATGCCCCTCACTGTCGGGTGACTTTTTGTGGGAGGAGGAGGGTGATGCAAAGCCCAGAATATTCATTCTGCCGTCAGTGAGGAGCATGGGCCCATTCTGGAGTCAGCATGGATGGTTCTTGTACAACCATTGATTTTAGAGCTGAGGGGGTCTTAAAGACTGTTGAGAGCAGGGGGGATACTGAGGTGGAGCAGAGCGGGCTGCTCAGTGAGTGGTCTGAGCTCGGGGGCCCACCTGGCCCGGCCCTCCCCGCTTCCCTGACGGGGTCCCTCTCCTTTCCACCTGCAGAAGGAGGAGGAGGAGGAGCATGAGCAGGAGCGCCAGACGAAGGTGGCAGAGGTCCTAAGGAATGCGGTGCAGCGGAGGCAGCGGGAGAGGCAGCTGGCGCTGGAGAGGGGGATGCAGAGGAAAAGGGAGGAGGAGAGGCTGCAGGCTGAGTGGTGAGGGCCTGTCTGCCCCCTGAGCATCTGTGTCTTCCCTGCCTCTGTGCTCATGACTGTGCATGTGTGTGTGAATGAATATGTGCGTCTGTTCATGTGTGTGACTGTGTGTGTGCATGTGTGTATGAGGGTGTGTGTGCATGTGTGTGTGAGTGTGTGTGTATGAGGGTGTGTATGAGTGTGCGGGTGTGTGTGACTGCGTGTGTATGCATGAATTTGTGCTTGTGTGTGCGCGTGTGACAGTTTGTGAGCATGTGTGTGCGCCTGTGTGTGTGGGCACGAGTGTGTGTGCATCTCCGTGTGTCTGTGTGACTGTGTCTGCGTGTGTGTGCGCATGTGTGTGTGATTGTTTCTCTGACTGAGATTGTGTGTGTGACTAAGTGCGAGACCCTGCGTGAGACTGAGTGTGTGAGAGATTGCATATATGTGTGTGAGAGAGAGAGGCTGTGAGTGTGAGCGAGCTCCCTGCAGATACCCCACGTGTGAGAAGGCCTCTTGGGCAGGGAGGTGAGTGGGGAATACTCCAGGCCACATCCTGGCTCCATTGTTTGCTGCTTTCAGCGTGACATTGAGAATGTCCCTTGCCCTCTCCAAGACTCAGTTTCTTTTCCTAAAAAGTGTGGGTGGTAAATGGGCGCCGTCGGGAGTCCTAAAGGGTCACGCTGGGCCCTCCTTGTAGTTCCGGGCTCCTTGCGGGGAGCCTGAGATTGTGTTGGTATCGCTGGCAGGCAGGGCTATGGAGAGGATGGCTTTTCACATCGGGGAGCTTGGGACCATGGAGCATGATTCCCCAGACACATCCTGATTTTTTTCTTTGTCCTTTGCCATTCTGGGCCTGTCTCTTCTTCTTCCCTTGGATGGGCCATCTCTCATCAGTTCTTAGAACATGAGCAACTGCTTTGATCCCTCGCACTTAGCCCAGAGCTGCTGTTAAGACAAGGTCTTTTTCCTTCCTTGTGGTGACTGTCCAGCTGTGTGGGACAATCTCTTTCACTTCTGTCAAATATCACGACAATTTTGAGAGGTGTGCATTTGCAGGTATCACCCCCATTATGCAGATGAGAAAACTGAGGTTTAGCCAAGTTGAGACAAAGGTTGAAATCCTTGGAAGCAGGATTTGAGTCCAATCAACGGTTAATTTTTATTTCTGTATTGTAAAAGTAGGTTTTATTAACATCTTTAGCAGACATTGCATTGTATGCTCTCCCATAGAATTCCTTCTTGTGTAAAGGAGAGCTGGGCTGCCATGACCTCAGGTGGGCAACATTGTGCCCTCCACCTCCCTACAGTAAATGGGCTGAGATCCAGGAAGAAGAGTGGCTGGGGCAGCTGTTCAGTCCGCCCCGTACGTACGTTCCTTGGTTCACGCTCTTCGGTCTTCGTGCCTGGTCTTCTCCTTGGGCTCTTCTCGGGACCAGGGCTTCATTTCTTGCTGCACAATAGTCTCCTGTTACACCCATAGATCAGTTTGATTGGTCCCTCCCCAGCTGGGACGTTCCTTCTTTGGTAGAGATTCTTCCCCCAAGCTGGAGGGGTTCCAGCTCTGCCCAGGGAGCTGTGGCCTCTCAGTGTGGCTGAGAGCCCTTCTATATCCTCAGGTAGTATAGCAGGGCCTGGGAACATAAACAATGACAAGCAACCCAGCTTGCCAGAGACACTGGTAGACCTTTTCTGTGTTTTCATCTCTGCTGTCCTAGTTGCAGCCTTTGATGCTTTCAGGACAGTACACTGATTTGGACACTCCAGTACATCGGATATCAGCTTGTTTTCCCACGGTCGTCTGAGGCCGCCCTGCTCTTCATTAACCTCTGTCCTGGTCCTTCGTGGGATTTTTTGTATCACTCTGTATTTTGAGCTTGTGCCTGTCCACTTCCTGAGGGCATCAAGTGTTGACTGAACTCTTGGGTTCCCTTTACAGTGAAACTTCTGTAAGATTATGATGGTCTGGTACTGAGTCATCTGTGTCCTTTGCACTTTTTCTGAGTTACTAACGTACTTAGGTGAGAATTGCCTCACCTGTGTGCCATCTCCTCTCATTCCAGCTTTTCTGAGTGGGCCCTAGTCTTGGCCTTTTCAGTAACAGTGACTCTGATGGCAGAGGCATCCCAGGGGTGTCACACACGTCAGTAGATAACTACTTGTTCCTTGCCTTTCTCAGTTTCTCTTGACTCCCATCTTGGAATTTCAAGGTCTCCTCAGCTCTGAACTTTTCTTCAGGGTATGGAAAGTGCTCTATTCTGTTAAAGGCCCATTTGTTCCCTCTGCAGGATTATTATACTCAGTTTTTGAGCCAGTCTCTTGACTGATCCTTTGGCTCACTGAGGAAGCCTGTAGCATTCTGGGATTTGACGGCAGCTACTAATCCTTTTAGCATTTTGGACCATGACAGGTTGAGACTTCAAGGTGGGGAGCTGTACGGGAAAGAGGGTGGATGTGGGAAAGACAGGTGATGTAGATGGGCTTTATATACACTCATTTAACACATTTCATTTGTAACCTATGGCTCTGTCTACACAGATGGGGCAGTTTCTGCATCAGATACCCTGCTCTGATGAAATTACTGGTCCAGATATGACATCACATCCTGACACTCACATGTATAATCATACATCTCTTACACTCTTCATTCTATTTGCTTCCAAAGCACTTGACTCAGAGGCCTATGGGGGGTGCTGCTGTGCTCGGAGGCAGTACTGATTCCCAGATCCTGCATCAGCGTTTGGGAATGTCCTTGAATAAAGCGGAACACAAAATAGAGTTCAGTTCATTGAGTGTTTACTGAGTGTCTACTATGTACAAGACACTGTGTCTCAGGTCTGGGGGTACAAGGAGAGAAACAAAGCAGGCCCTGCCATCTGGGACCCTAAGCTTCACTGACTTTCATCGAGATCCTGTTTCTCCTGTCCCATTGTCATCAGTAGGTGAAGAGTACTTAAGCCCTGGGCAAAGTGGCAGGAGGGGCTGCAGGGAAGGATTGGAGTCAGGGCCAACCCTCTGGCCCCACTCCCTGCTGGTGACTGATGGGGATGGACTCTTCATTTTCAGGGAGGGAGCCCTGCAGCTACACAAGGAGAGATTACTGTGGGAACTGGAGGAGAAGCAGAAGAGGGTGAGGCACTGGGGAGAACCTGGTGGAGGCCTTGGTCTTGGTGACAGCCCTACCCCTTACCTCCTCCTCCAACGGCCCCTTCAGAGGCTGCTGCCCCTGGTCTCTTGGGGTTTTCCTGGGACAGGGCAGGGTGAGTGGCAGCACCTTGGTCAGTTTTCTGGGCTGACACAACGCTGTTGTGTCCCCAGGAGCAATGTCAGCACCAAGAGCAGGAATCAAAGAAGCTGCAGAAGGAGCAGGAGAGGAAGGTCAAGGAGGCCTGGGTGGCAGCAGCCTCTGCTGGGACCGCTGACAGATGGTTGGATGTGACCACGGACCTGCAGGTGAGGCCCCTTCTGCATCTCCCTGCCCAGGAACTTAGAAAGGCAGGCTCCTAGAAGGCTTTTAGGCCACTAGCCAGGCCCAAGCTTGGTCTTATTCCACTGCTCAGGGTAAGAGGTCCTTTGGCCTCTGCTTGAAGATCTCTCAAGGATAAGAAGTCCATCATTTGATCAGCCAGCCAGTTCCATTTTGGCAGAGTTCTGAATTTCGGGACGTGGCCGGAAGGGCCTCCCCCACTTACCCTTGGTTCTGCCCTTTGTGATCTCTGCCAGGAGCCCACTGTGCATGGAAGTGAAGAGACAAGTCAAGTCTTCTCTCCTCCTGGCTCAGCAGTCCCATGTCCTTTGGCATTGGATTGCCCTTTTCTGGGGACTGTCTGGTTTTCCTTAATGAACGATGTAGTATATAGTCTTAGCCTGGGAGGGGGCAGAGGCTAGAGCACTTGGGTCACCGCCCAAGTTTTTGAGGCCCTCCTGCCTCTCCCTGTCTTTCTGGGATGCCATGTAACTGCTAACCTACCCTGAACTTCCTGTCCCCTGAATGTCCTGGGTCCTTTTTCACATGAGCTGATGCCTCTTCACTCTTTGTCCTTGAAAAGTTGGATTGTCTGAAACCACACCTTATCATTGACACCAATTCCGATTTATTTCTGTCTTCTCAACACTGTAACTCGGGTTCAGTGGGCTGGCACTGCCAGCATGGTGTAATGTAGCCCAAGGCTGTATCTGAGAGCACCTGGGGCTAATGACCAAGCAGGACAGCTCATTGGGGTTCAGTCTTCAGCATGCAGCATTTCCTGTGTGAACTCTTCCCTTTTCTAGGACCCAGAGTTCTCTTTTGCACCGTGGGGCAGTGGGATGACCTCAATGGCCCCCCAAGGTCCCACTTAGTTCAATGTCTGAAGCTCCTCAACATTGTGCGACCTCCACGGAGGAGCAGGGAAAGAAAAGCTTGGGAGAACTCCCCAAGGGGAGTTCAGTGTGTGGAGCCCTTGGCTGCCTGCCAGCCCCCAGCTTAGCCAAGCTCTGCAGGCTTGCCTCACCTGTGTCTGCCAGCAGGGGACCACACTGCAGTTTCCTGAAGTTTGCTTTTTTTCAGTCAGCAGAGGGTCAAGTCCAAGAACTCCTGGCCCTCAGGAGTGTTATCTAGGATTTATCTACACATATTGAGATGAGGCCATCTCCATCTGCCTTCCCCATTGCTCTCAGTGATCAGGTCCTTGGTCTATAAGGAGTTGAAGATGCCCCACAAACCTTGTGGTGTCAGTTCACACATTGCCAGAAAACAAGTCTTTGGGTCCTGCCAGCTAGAGGCTTGAGTGCGATTTATCCACACTTTACAGATTAAGAAACTGAACCTCAGAGAGGTGGAGACATATCCTGAGTCTTCTTCCTGGCCTGTGGCCACTCAGGACCTCAGTCTCTTCATCAGTCAGATGGGGTGGGGGGGTGGGTTTAGACTGGATCATCTCCAGGGTTCTTTCACCTCTGGTAGCCCAAGGGGCCAAGAAGAGATAAAGAGGTCTCCTTTCTTCTTCAGCCTCCAGTTGTCAACTCCTATGAAATGACCCAGCAGGGCCCCAAGGGGGGCTCCAAGCTCAACCCAGACAATGAGGGCATGGATCTGGATAGTGATGACTCCACAGATGATGAGTTCCAGCCTGGCAAGATAATTCCTGCTTGGGCCACTGGTAAGTTAGACCACCTCCCTTAGTTACAAATGACACCCCTCACGAGATTGGACTGAGGTGTACTAAGGGGAGCAATGTTTCATAGGCTAGAAATGGAGGCTGGCAGCAAGTTGTAAAGCTTGGCCTTTAAATGTCAGTGGAAACTTCTATTTTATGTAGAGGCTAAGCAGGGGAAGGATGTGATTAGCCCTGCTGGGCTTTAGAAAAGTCCTTGCATAGCCTTGTGGAGGGTGGGTGGAGGAGACTCACAGGGAGGGCAGTGTGCAGGTGAGGTCACGGGGTTATGTGAGCTGCAGTGTTTGGCGAGGTAGGATCAATAACAGGGTCAGATCCAATTTAGATGGCATAAGGTTTGGTTGGCTCTCCATTGGCCATGTGGGAGGAGAATGAGTGAGGAGTCGGGGGTAATGCTGAGATTGTGAGCCAGGTGGGCAGTGCTCTCCACAATAAGATGGAGGTGTCCCCGAAGGGAGAGAATTCTGGATGTCAGATACTGTGAACTGGAGGTGCCCTTGGGATATCCTTTTTGAAATAGGCAGCTGGCAGTTGATGATTTAGGGCTGACACTCAGGAGAGAGGAGAAGGCTACATGGATGCGTCGGTATGGGAGTGATCGACATCACCAGAGGAGAGAGTACAGAGAGAAAGGAGAAGGGGGCCCAGGAGGGAGCCTCGATCCAGAAGGCTGAGGAGATGTCAGTTAGGAAAGAGGAGAAGCAGGCGAGGGGCAGGTGGCCCCGGGGTGTATGAGCTGCAGAGTTCAGACTGTTCCATTTGGCTCTGAGGAGAGTACTGAGGACAGTTGCAGTTGAAGGGGGTGCTGAGCATCTGACATTTTAAAAGAAGTTCAGTGGATGGAGGGCAAGGAAGAGACATGCTGCATGGTGGGCTCTTAGGAGGTTCCTTCAGGAACCTGAGAGGAAGGGATGGGATTGAGGTGCCTGGAGAGAACCTGAGCTTCCTGAGAGCCTGGGTCCTGAGGTCAGGGGAAGAAGGTTCTCAGCTGTGAGGCCTGGTGTTACAGGGGTTGAGGAGAAGGGAATGTCTGGACCAGCCTTGATGGGGGGAGTCATTAGGACTTGGGTGGCATCTCTTTGTGAGCCTCCTGCTCTGGTGTGACCCCTGACTCTCCTGCTCCAGGGTTCCAGCTCAGACAGGCTGTCATTCATCAGTACTACCTGCCTCCTGACACTGACCAGCTCTTTGGCACCATCCTCAGTCCGGACCTTGAGGACATATTCCAAAAGAGTAAACCACGTTACCACACTCGCACCAGCTCCGCCCTCTGGGATTCCCCATCACTTGCCAGAGTTTCGTTTCTTGAGGGACCTGTCGTATGGCCTGCAGATGCCTTGAGATGGGAGCAGGGAGACCCCTCTTGGCTGTCCTGTGCAGTCGAAGCCGGATCTGGGGGCAGTAGTGACTGAGACTCCCAAAAGCTGCGGGCGAGCTCGAGGGACAATGGCGCACATTGTCAAGCCAGCAGTTCCTCACCTGTACATAAGTGCTAGTTTGCTAGGTACCCAGTTCGAAGCTCATGTCAAACATTATAAGTTTAGGTTTGGAATAAGTTAGATGATAAGGTTAGGTTAATAAAGAACAATTTTTTGGCATGTGATGTGGAGTTGTTGCTTTTAGGAATGTCTTGGTACTTGATCAAGAAACTCTGAAGCGTGACCTGGGCTGGGAGCAGTGCCAATGGTTAGTTTGAGGTGGTCAAGTTCAGAAGGTACCTTGGTTGGGCACTGGGCTGAAACAGCTGACCCTCAGGAGTAGTCAAGGAGCAACAGAAGGCTCTGAGATGCCTTTCTGCCCTGACAGCCTGGGTTCCCAGGTTCTGTCCAGCTCTGCCTTTCCCTGGCCCTCCTGGGCAGGTCATTGTCCCCTTGCTGGCTGGGACCTTCTGAATCCTGTGCTCTCTGGTTCCCCAAGTCCTGTTATTTTACCTCCTCTGCTGCCCCGCTCCGCAGCCCGGACATTTCATATCCCATGCTCTCTGGTCTTCCCAGACCAGATATTCCTGTACTGTGTTCTCTGGGGCCACCCTCCCGGTTTGGGCTTAATGAGTTGAAGATACCTAGAATCGGGACACTTGAGCAGTCAGGGTTCACTGGGAAATGTTCAGAAATTTCTCTTC
Source organism: Bettongia penicillata ogilbyi (assembly GCA_023548195.1). Lineage (NCBI taxonomy): Eukaryota > Metazoa > Chordata > Mammalia > Diprotodontia > Potoroidae > Bettongia > Bettongia penicillata. The sequence continues at coordinate 4,275,762 of JAJHZJ010000590.1, forward strand.
TCTTCTCTTCTCTTCTCTTCTCTTCTCTTCTCTTCTCTTCTCTTCTCTTCTCTTCTCTTCTCTTCTCTTCTCTTCTCTTCTCTTCTCTTCTCTTCTCTTCTCTCTCTCTCCCTCCCCTCCCCTCCCCTCCCCTCCCCTCCCCTCCCCTCCCCTCCCCTCCGCTCCCCTCCCCTCCCCTCCCCTCCCCTTCCCTCCCCTCCTTCCCTCCCCTTCCTTTCCCTTCCCTTCCCTTCCCTTCTCCTCTCCTCTTCCCTTCCCTTCCCTTCCCTTCCCTTCCCTTCCCTTCTCTTCTCTTCTCTTCTCGTCTCTCTTTTTCTCTCCTCTCCTCTCCTCTCCTCTCCTCTCCTCTCCTCTCCTCTCCTCTCCTCTCTCTCTCCTCTCCTCTCCTCTCCTCTCCTCTCCTCTCCTCTCCTCTCCTCTCCTCTCCTCTCTTCTCTAAGAGTGTGGCTCAAATGGGAACCCATCTCTGGGTTGCACCATCGTAACTCGGAAATGCATGCCTGATCAGGGAGGAAGATTAAGGCCGATACCATTAATAATTACAGCAACAACATGTCTAAGGCTCATAAAGTGCCTTTCAAAGGTCATTTCCCTCTATCCCCCACAACCCTGGTAACTCAGTCCTGTGATCCTCATTTTTCGGCTGGGGAAACCAAGGTAGGCAGCAGCTCATTCACTCGCCCTGCACTCTCTGCACCTGGTACATGTCTAAGGCAGGATTGGAACTGGGGTCTTCGTGACTTTGAGCCCAGGCTCTCTTCATCTTGCTGCAGACATGCACTAGTTGAGTGACACATCTCTAACATTTATCATTTTCCTTTGCTGTCATGTTAGCCATGAAAATCTGATGGGTGTGAGATGGTACTTCAGACTTGTTTTTATTTGTGCTTGTCTAATCACTTGTGATTTAGAGCACTTTGACACATGACTATAGATAGCTTTTAATTATTTAATCTGAAAATTGCCTGTTCATATGCTTTGACCATTTATTAGTTGAGGAATGACTTGCATTCTTAGAAATTGGACTTACTTCTCTGTCTACTTGAGAAATGAAGCCTTTAACAGAAACACTGGCTCTCAAAATTGTGTCCAGTCTTTCTGCTTCCCATCTTCTCCTCTTGGTTGCATTGGTTTTAACCAAAGTGATCCATTTTGCATTTCATAATTCTCTTTGTCTCTTGTTTGCTCACAAAGTCTTCCATTGTTCGTAGATCTGAGAGGTGAAGTATTCCATGCTCTTTTAATGTGCTTACCGTATCAGCCTTAATGTCTAAATCCTGTCCCCATTTTGAACTTACATTGGTATGTAGTGTAAAATATTGGTGGATACTTAGTTTCTGCCATAATTATTTTCCCTTTTTCCCAGCAGTTTTTAGTAAATAATGAGTTCTTATCCCAGAAGCTGGACTCCTTCCGACATTGAATTCTTCAAGGCCCAATTCTTTCTTCACTACATCCGGCAAGGCTTCCCTGATTCCCCAGCTAAAAAAGTGGAACATTTTTGTGGAATATGGAGACCTCCTTTGTTCCCATCCCATCCTTGCAGAAGGTCCCGCATTCCTCTTGTTCAGTCAAGCCCAACTCTCTGGGAATCCATTTGGGGTTTCCTAGGCAGGTCCTGGAGAAGGGAAATTGAGAGCCACTGCTCACCCAAGGGCCTGGCACTGTCTGTTGGCTGTTGAGAAGACCTGCTTCATTGTATGAGATGCTGGACCCCTGAAGTGGTCGGCTAACTGAGGACTAGACATGTGCAGAAATGGATCCTAAGCTTGGTCTCCATCTAACAGCTGGGTCATTCAGGAGTGAAAGTGCAGTCCACAAGAACATGATGCAAATATTTGTTTTGTCAAGCTATACAGATTATGAAATGTGAAAGCTAGAGTGGTGATAGAATGTGGAATGTGGAATATCAGGGCTGGGAAGGATCTTTTCTAAGAAATAATTCTTAAAATTGATTTTTTCATCTATATTTATAATCTGCTCCTCCACTCCTTCCCCCAATCCCAAACAAATAAAAAAATTGTCTCCTCATAAACATGCACAGTGCAGCAAAACAAATCCCCAGTCTTGATCCTTCCCTAAAATATACATCATTTTTGGCACTGGGAGTTTATCAGCCTCTGGTCCAAGTAAGATTGGGGTTTCCTTTTGAGTCTTCTGGGTTCACAATTTTCCTCTGCTAGCTTGGACATCTGGACCTTGGTTTTCCCTACAAGGTTTTCCCTGTAGAAACTATTGTGGTTCTGCTCATTTTGCTCTCTGCATGTTTATTGAGGTGTTCCCAGGATCCTCTGATACTGACCATTAGGCATTTCTCAGGACGCACTATTCCATCACACTCATACACCATAATTTGCCCAGCTGCTCCCCGGTAGGAGATTATCTTAGATTCTATCTTCAAGCTACCATGAAAAGAGATGCTCTAAGTATCTTGGGATATAACAATCTTTTTCTTCTTTCTTTAATCTCCTGACCAAGTGGTACGTCTTTCATACTAGTCTAGGTACTGGGAAGAATTGTAGAAACCCAAAGGTTCCACCTAGGGAAGAGTAACCTTAGAATAGAGAAGATAGCATGTCAGAGCAGGACCTTAGAGCAAAGGGTTCTAAGAATGTCTTTAGTAAGATAGTGGGCTAGTCAATAAGCCCTGATTAAGCACCTGCTTAGTTCCAGGCACTGTACTGGGGATAGGAAGAGAGGCAAAAACATTCCCTGCCCTCATGGCACTCCCCATCTAGTCAGACCATGACCAATGTCAACCCTCTCGAACCATGGCAAGGTTATCACTAATATCCACACACCCTGGTGGGGTCACCACTTACTGTAACCTGTGTGACCTTGTGTGACAAACCAAAGTGGTTCTCAGTTTCCCCAGAACCTCCAATGTCAGAGTTGGGAAGAACTGTGAAGAAACTGAGACCCACAGAGGTTTGGGCCAAAATCCCCCAGCTAAGATGGGCAAAGCCAATCTTGATTTCTGGCCTTGGTGATTCTGAGGCCAGAGTTCTTTCCACTTGGCCTTCCTCCAAGAACAGGAAACCAAGGAGCATATTCTCTTTGATTATGGACGTAAGGGATTTCAAGAGAACTCAAATACACACCCAGCTAAGCTAACGTGAGGAAAAGCAACTCAAACCACCAAGATTCATGGGGTTCTGACACACACACACATAGGTGCACACATGTTCACACACATGCTCACATGTGTATACATCTATTTACACCTCTTCCTATTAGTGACAAACTGTGTTTTGCGAGTTATTCCCAGCCTAGTGCTCATCTAGATGCCAACGTTGATTTTCAGAGTCACTCATTATTTTGGTTTTGCTTTGACAATCTGTGTTTCTTTGGTCTTGATGGGATCCTGATTTGGCACTGTTTCTATTTAAGTTTTCCACATTCATCTCCACAAAATCTTGACTTCCTTATTTTTCCTCCTCTCTCCCCTCCCACACCCCAAAACACCAAGCATTCTGATTACCCCTATCACCAATATACCCTCCCTTGTAACATCCCTCAGCGTCCCTTAAACCTATCTTCTGTTTTGTCCTGTAGGGCATGATAAATTTCTATACCCCATTACATGTATTTCTAATTTCCCAGTTGTGTGCAAGAACAATGCTCAACATTTTTCCTCAAAGTTTGAGTTCCTACTTCTCTTCCTTACCCCCTCCTCACCCATCACCACTGAGAAGGCAAGCAATTGAATATAGGCGATATATGTGTAGTTTGGCAAATGACCTCCATAAAGTGTGAGTTTGTGTGTGTGTATGTGGGGGGGGTGTATTCATCCTTCATTGCCAAAGAACACCATGGCATCAGAGAAATGACGACATAACTTGCACTTGATTTTGTTTTGAGTGAGGGAGGGCTGTGCAGGTCACCAGCCTCAATTCTCCTCCAGAGCCATCTGAATCCAGGGAGCAGCTGTTCATCAGGATGCCTGGAGATGACCCAGGATGAGTCAATTGGGGTTAAATGACTTAAGTGTCACATGTCTGAGGTGAGATTTCAACTCACTTCCTCCTGAGTCCTGCATTGATGCTCTATTCAATAGTTGCCCCTCTTCCATAACAATCATGTTGTGTAACACTAACTATATTTCCCTCCATCATATCCTGCCTCCCATTTCTTCTATTCTCTCTTTTGACCTTGTGTTTCCCCAAGTGTTTACTTCTAATTACTCCCTCCTCCCATTTGTCCTCCCTTCCACCATCCCCCCTCCCTGCTTATCCCCTTCTCCCCTACTTTGTTATGTTGTAAAATAGGTTTTCATACCAGATTGAGTGCACATGTTATTCCTTCGTTTAGTCAAATGTGATGAGAGCAAGGTTCAATTTTTTTCTCTCACCTCCACACATTTTCCCTCCTTTGAAAAGGCTTTTCTTCCCCTTTTATGAGAGACAATTTGCCATTTCTATTTCTCCCTTTCTCTTTCCAATATATTTCTCTCTCACCCTTTAATTTTACTTCATTTAGATATGACCTCTTCCTCTTCAACTCACCCTCTGTGCCCTGTCTGTGTGTGTGTGTGTTTGTGTAATCCATCCAAGCACCTAGATGCTGAGAAAAGATTCAAGTGTTACAAATATTGTTTTTCCATGTAGAAATGTAAAAAGTTCAAGTTGAGGAAGTCCCTTATGATTTCTCTTTCCTGTTTACCTTTTCATGCTTCACTTTATTCTTGTATTTGAAAATCAAATTTTCTTTTCAGCAAGAATAATTGAAAGTCCTCTATTTCACTGAAAGCCCATTTCCCCGCTAAGGTATTACACTCCTTTTTGCTGGGTAGATGATTCTTGGATTTAATCCTAGGTCCTTTCACTTCTGGAATATCCTTCCCACACCTTTCACTCCCTTAATATAGAAAATGCTAGTTCTTGTGTTATGTTGATTATATTTCCACAGTACTTGAATTGTTTCTTTCTACTTGCCTGCAATAGTTTCTCCTTGACCTGCAAACTCTGAATTTAGGCTACAATGTTCCTTGGAATTTCTCTTTATATATCTCTTTCATGAGTTGATCGGGCTATTCTTTCCATACTTATTTTTCCCTCTGGTTCTAGACTGTCAGGTCAGTTTTCCTGGAAAATTTCATGAAAAATGATGTCTAGGCTCTTTTTTGGACCATGGCTTTCTATAGTCCAATAATTTTTAAAATGTCTCTCCTGGATTTCTTTTCCACGTCACTTGTTTTTCCAGTGAAATATTTCACTTTGTTTTCCAAGTTTTCATTCTTTTGGTTTGCTTTTGTGATTTCTTGGCCACCCATAAATTCAATAGCTTCCATCTCTTCCATTCTAATTTTCAGGAACCATATTTTCAGTGATCTTTTGAACCTCCTTTACCATTTTTCTAATTCTGCATTGTTGAAGCATTCTTCTCCTCTTTGAGTTTTTGAACCTCATTTGTCAGTTGAGTTAGCAAGTTTCAAAAGATGTTATTATTTTCAGCATTTTTTTCTGTGTCTTTTAGGAAGCTGTTGATTTGCTTTTCATGATTTTCTTGCATCTCTATCATTACTCTTTGCAATTTTTCCTCCTCCTCTCTTATTTGATTTTCAAAATCCTTTTTGAGCTCTTATATGACCTGAGACTCTTGAATAATTATTTTGGAGGTTTAGGATGCAGAAGAATTGACTTTTATGTCTTTCTCTGATGGTAGGTATTGTTATTCCTCATCCAAACATATGGGAGAAGATATCTGTTCACCAGGGAATTCACCTTCTATAGACTCCTTTTTCTTACCTTTTTGAGGCATTTTCCCAACCAGCTGCTTGACTTTTGGGTTCTTTGTCAAGAGTAGGGTATATTCTAGGGCCCTGTAAGTTCCCATTTCCTCCAAGGTGGCACAAGCAAGCCTGCACACTGGTCTGGGAGCAACCAGAAACCTTTTGTGCCCAGAATCTGCGAGTGATAAAATTTCCTCTCCACAAACACCTCTCCTCCAGTTCCACCATGCCAGCACTGGGGGCCAATTTTCATTTCAGATGCTCAATTACCCCAGGAGTTTGAGGTGGGGGCAGGGTCTCACTCAGGCCTGAGGTTCACATCAACTGCTCAGTGCCTCCAGAGACTTTACAGTGAGTCCTCCTGCAATAGATGCTAGCTACTGCCTGCCATGAGGTCCACACCTGTGGGCCCTGTTGCCACAGCCTGGGGTCAAAACTGTGAGGGGACATTACTCCCTTCTCAGCCAGCTGAAAAAGCCCTCTCACTTACCTTTGGAGCCTGTGGGTTGAGGGATTTGGGCTGTCCCTGGGGATTGCACCCCACAGGCCTGCTCTGGCCCTGCTCCTCCTGGCAACTAGTGGCCAAGACTGGGCTGTGCTGTGCTCTGAGTCTGGTGTCACAGACAGACCTTGCAGGTAACTCTGGGCTGGAAATCTCCTCTACTCCATCATTCTGTGGCTTCTGGTACTCTAGAGTTTGTTGAGTCATTCTTTACAGGTGTTTCATTGTCGTGGGTGGGCGGGGGAGGGAAGAGCTAGAGTATGTGTCCTTCTATTCTGCCATCTTGCCTCTGTCCCCCGACAGTGCTTTTAATCTTTTTCTTCCTTCCAACATGTTTACCTGTTTAGAGATATCATGAATGCCAGGGGTATCAGTCAGACTAGCTTTAAATAAGCACCTACTGCATACTGAACATTGTGCTGAACCCTGATGTCAATAGTGTGGTAGAGAAAGGTATGGGATGGAGTGAAAGGCGAAATAGGTTTGGGGTAAGATGACCTGGATTTCACCAGCTGCATGACCTTGAGCATGTCACTCGGTTTCCTGGGGCCTTCATTGTTCTTGCCTATAAAATTCTGAGGTTAGAGGGTTTCTGTTGTGTGACCTCGTGACTGCTTGGGAGCAATCATGGAGAGCCCAGGACCAGGAGTCATGATGACCTGACTTCAAATGTTGTCTCAAGCAATCACTGATATTTAAGAACTTCACCTTATCTGTAAAACAGGGATAAGAAAAGCTTCTACCTCAAAGCCTACCATCTCAGGATGAACACCTAGGTAAAATACTGTACAAACCTTTCATTATCATGTAAATCTTAGCTATAATTATAATGATAATTAATCCATCATCATTCGACCATCACTGGAAAACCACTTAGAATTCTAGATCATTTTGAGAAAATCTCCTGTTTAATGAAAAGCTAACTATTTCATTCTACTTTAATATTTTTGCAAAACGCTTTACAGATATTATCTCATACTTTCCTCATAACAATGAACAAGCTGTGGGTTATTCTTATTCCTGTTTTGAAGATGAGAAAAGTGACTTTTGATCGACTAAAATTTAATTAAATATGTCTTGTGCGGGAGGTTCCAAAGAGCACCATGCTGGTTCTTGAACATTCTTTATTCAATGTCCCCAAAGTACCTCTATGATTATCTAGTCTAGAATTGTCCCAGGAAACCAAAGTTACCTTCACTGACCTAGAGTTTCAAGATATACATCTGCTTCCCTTGTTTTGAAAAAATTTCAACATTGATTTCCCTTCATTCTTATAGGACATCTTTCCCATTCCTCATGATTTATAAATAGGTGCATTGCTGAGTTTATGCCTCTAGGGGTCGGATGGCATTGAGTTTGTCATACCCAAATAAAGAACTAATCCTTCCTGGTTCCTAGTCCCTCTGAGGACTGAAGTCATGAATCTGGCCCTAGAACACAGTGTCACTAGATTTAGAGCAAGGAAAGCCAGAGTTGAAGTTTAGGATATATCATTTCCTGGCTCTATTTCCCTATGCCTCAGTTTCCCCCTCTGCGAAAGAGTCCACATGATCCTTCTAGTCGCAGTATTCTCTATCCTGGGGGTGGTAACTGTTCTGATATTAGGAAATAATGCTCCTTCCAGCTTTCAGTATCTCAAGTTGAGGGAACTGAGCATACATCCTTACAACATTCCTTGCTTCCCCCACCAGGAGTCTCCTGAGGTCCTGATGCTTGGCAACTGCTGTTGGACTTAATAACTGTCTGACATGTACTCTGTTTTCCAGTCCCCACCCCGTACCTGGGAGACCTGCTCCCTTGATAAACCTTATTCATAAAATTGATAAGATTGAATTTTCAGAAATAAATAAAGGAAGGAATTGCAGATTTGTACATCACTGAGATTGGGTTCGCAAGCAATCAGAGGAGTAGGGAAGAGCCATGGCTCAGAACTCAAGTCCACCAGCTCTCCTTGTGTCTGAGTGGTTTTGCTGGACTTGCTATATCAGTATATTCTAGCTCAGATTTAAACCTCAATGAGCAGTACAGTCCCACTGGCTCCATGTTGCTCCAGGTCCCTGTCTTCGGATCCGCACTCTGACTGACTTTGGCCCCAATGAAGTGATAGGCGAAGGCCCCTGCCCCAGTCCTTTACAAAGGAATGAGACTATGGGAGTAAACTTTGCCTATGTCAGACTTCTCATATGAATTCTGGTTTTTATTCTTTTTTCCATAAGGGATGGCTCTCTGACAAAGGAAAAAAGGGAAAGGGATACCTTGGGAAATGTCAGTGATGTCAAAAAAATCTATATCAATAAATGTTTAAAGTGCAATATGGAAAAAGTTCTCTCATATGAAAAAAGAAACATGAGGAGGAGGAGAATCCTGACTAGCGTCAGATGATTAAAGATAGATATGGATGGGTGGATGGATGGATGGATGGGTGGATGGGTGGATGGATGGATGGATGGGTGGATGGATGGGTGGATGGGTGGATGGGTGGATGGATGGGTGGATGGGTGGATGGATGGGTGGATGGATGGGTGGATGGGTGGATGGATGGATGGGTGGATGGATGGGTGGATGGATGGATGGATGGGTGGGTGGATGGATGGGTGGATGGGTGGATGGATGGATGGATGGGTGGATGGGTGGATGGATGGGTGGATGGATGGGTGGATGGGTGGATGGATGGATGGGTGGATGGATGGGTGGATGGATGGATGGATGGGTGGGTGGATGGATGGGTGGATGGGTGGATGGATGGATGGATGGATGGGTGGATGGATGGGTGGATGGATGGATGGATAGATATTTGAATAGCTAGAGAGTTGTCTAGATAGATAAGAGATGATAGAGATGGAGAAATAGGTCTGCGGATGCCTAGATGATAGAGATATTTAGATGCACAGAGAGTTCATAGAGATGGATGGAAGGATACAGGGATAGACAGACAGAAATTTGATTAAGCTCTGACTACCTACTAGGCATTAGACCTGAGGAAATACCTCAAGACTCCTGGGGAAAGAAGATAGAGTCACCTCATTTGTTTTGGAGGCTTGGAACTCTGCAGAAAAATGGATTAGAATCATTTGTAATTAGGACACTTCTGGATTTGTACACATAGAATTCCATCAAGTGCATAACATTTGACATGTTAAGTCTCTGTATGTGCTCCACGAAGCTTGCTTAGATGGGGACAGCAGTCCTAAAGTTGAACTGCACAAATCTGGGCCAAATCTGGGAGAGAAATCACAAGGTCACAGCCTGTTTAACTCCTTGATGGTGAGCCCTTCTCTCCAAACAGCTTCCTGCAGATTTCCCCCTAATGCAGCAGAGTCAATCACATCACTTGCTATGTTCTTCCCTTTTCCTTCACCCCAGTACCTCGTCTGCATCAGTGGGAGGCACCCACACACGAACCACTAACCTCTGAGTGCAAACCATGTCCCAAGAAGCTGATCCCACCTCAGCAAAAAAACCTGGGAATCACTTAAATGTGAAGCCTTGGCTCAGAGTCAAACAAATCTCTCTCTTTCTTTGAATAAAGAAAACGGTCTTGCCAAGGCACAGGTCTGACCAAAACACCCTTCGGACCTAAAAGTCTTCAGTGGCTGCTTTTCGTCTTTAGTGAATGGAAGACCCTCCATAAATGCACGCTGGTATACTTTTTCCATATTTCACATCATTCCCCTTGTCATGCTCTACATTTCTACCAAAGTAGACTCTTGCCTGCAACCTGGTCATACTCAACCTTAGCCTGACAACCTGTGTGGAGTGATACTAGCTCTCCCCACCACCAACTCTCTTTCTCCTCTATTTTTTCTGGAAATCTTTATCTAAATTTATCCTCTGGGCTTCCATGGATGCGCAAGAATCTTGAGGACTAGTTCTCTAAAACAGCATCTCTTTGGCTCATTTATCTCACTCAGGAGATTCTCTTGTGAACTTTCAGAACGGAGATCAAATAGGGCCAGTATCTAGGTCTTCACCAACGGCAATAAAGGGTTCCCCATGGCTCTTGAAACAATGTTCAGAGTAATGATACACCCTACAGAAAATGCAGAAAACACATCAAAGATTCATCACGGCCCATGAATAAGAACCGGGACTGGATGTGGGATTTTATTAGTACTGCAGACGCCCAGGTGAGGAAGTCCCTCTACCACTGCAGGTTGTGACCTTGTCTCGACTTATTGGGCTACTTTTTGCTCGAGGGCATTAAATTGTTTCTCTAGAGTCAGACAAGCAGTTTGGGGAAGAAGGGGAACTTGAATGCAGGTCTTTTTGGATAGGACTGACCCTCTATCTACTCTGCTCTGTACCACTCATTTAGGATAAATATTTCACAGATGATCAAGATAACTCTCCTCAGTCCCACCTTATCCCCGGGTGGGAAAGGAGTTTGGTTATAAAATAATCCCAGGCTCACAGCACCATTTCATGAGAGGGAGAACTGAGGACCCAGCTGACTTGTACCAGGTGTTCATACCCTGAGGACGTATGCCCCGTTGAGCAGATGCCATGAACTCAGAAAATTTACAATCCATCCTAAAATCCCTGAGCAGGAGAGGGTCACTCAGCAGACTCTAAAATGTCCAAAGTTCTGGCTCTGTTCATAGTTCAGATACCGACATGGAGGTGATGTAAGAACTACACCATCACGTGGGATCTCATTCTAGGGAAAGACATCAAAAGGACAAAATATGGAGACTCCCTGCCTTTGGGCTCCAACTAAAGAATAAAGGCAAGAGGGCTGGGACCTGAGGATTTATCCAGTGTCCAGTTTCTTTGGTGCAAGAGAGAGCCATGACATGCGGTCTGGACACTCAGAACCTGGTCCTCACCATCTGGAGATTACTGAGATTCTGGGAAAAGAGTTCTGAGCACCAAGGGAAGGATGGATGTCAGAACACAGACCTGAACTGCAGAGGTACAGGTAGGGGTAGAGAGGTGGGATATCATAGTGGAAAAGAATACTTGCTTGGGAGTGAGTAGAGCTGAGCTCATATATTGGCCTTGCTGATCTATGGGCGTGGGCAAAGGACAGAACCTTTTTAGGCTTCCTCATTTGTCAGATGAGTGAAGGTGGGAGAATGACTGGATACCCCATGAGTGAGTGTCTCAGCTACTTCCAAGATGGCTCCCATTCACTCCTTTTTAGGACTTTGAAATTGAACTTCCCTCCTCACAGATTTCCAGAGGCTCACTTCTTTGGCCTGTAAAACCCACAGGACTGCTTCCTCAAAGCAATCTCTTTCACCTTAAAGACAAAATAAACACACACCAAGACAGACAAAGAATGAAGACCATATTCATAGACCCACATGTCAACCTTAAAGAGTGAGAAGGTCCAAGGCCACCCCCTTATGAAATTATCTCTTAATAACTACTAACGGAAGAGAGAGAAGAGAAATACTGAGACAGAGAGAGACAGGAGGAGAGAGAGACAGAGATGGACCAAGGAAGAACTGCCAAGGAGAATGGTCAAGGCTCTGGTTTGGCATCCCCTTCTGAAGGAACCCCAACTTGCTTAGGACGCCATCATCTACCGTGTATTTGCAGGATGAAACCAGAAATGGAATGACGACCCATGATCACAAGTCTCTCAAAGACACTTTTATGACACAACGTTATGACTCTCCCCAGCTTCCTCTACCAGGAGAGTTACATCAGTGGCAGTCTGGAAATATGCCATTCTCACTTATGCCTATTTCACAGAACCAAGGCTCAGAGAGGTTCAGTAACTGTATTATTATCCAGCTGCCTCCTAATCCATCTCCTTGCATCCAGTCTTTCCTTTTCTTCATCAAGTTACCAACTAGGTTTTCCTAAAGCCTTCATTCAACAAGCATTAGGAAGTACCTGTTACATACCAGTTGCTGCGATGAGCACAGAGGCTGGAAGGGGAAACAAAACCAAACCAAGAAGAAACCCCTGCTCTTAAGGAGCTCACGGAGGAAGGAGGGTTACTGTCTGATTGATTTTTAGTAAATCACACGTCTGACCATGTCAGTGTCTGGCTCCAAAACCTTGTGACTGTTTCATCCAGGATACAATACACGCTTCTCTTTCTGGCATACGAAGTCCTTTACCATCAGGATCTTTTCAACCTTTCTGACATTTCCTGACTGATCTCACTTTGCTATCCCTCACAGATGCTCTCTTCCAGCTGTTCCTTCTACCAGACATTCCATAACCTGCCTCCAAGCCTTTGTAGACAGGGGGTTTTGTGTGCAGGGAATCCTCTCTTCACCTGTGGCTCAGAGAATCCTCACATTCCTTCAAAGTAGAGCTTAGATCCCACCCCATAGAGGATGTTACTCCCACACTGTTAGTGTGCTCTCTCTCTCTCTCTCTCTCTCTCTCCCTGTCTCTCAGTCTCTGTCTCTCTCCCCTCTGTCTATGTTTCCCTGTGTGTTTCTTTTTCCTTCTCTCTCTTTTCATTAAAGTAAAAATTTTGCATTAAAATGAAGACTATATTTAGCACTTATACCCTGATTGCCTCAGTTTCCTCTTCTGTAAAATGAGGTTGAAAAGGAAATGATAAATCTCATTAATATCTTTGCTAAGAAAACCCCAGATAAGGTCATGAACAGTGGGATGTGACTGAACAATCCCTTTGTATCTGTTCTTTCTGCCAAGTAGAATGTCAGTTGCTTGAGGCAGGGGCTGATTTGTTTTTGTCTTCCTATTCCCAGCACCTTGCCTAGGACCTGATAAGAAACAGAAAATAAGTCAGTGCATGTTGAGTTCATTGGCTTGGGTCACATTACTGTGAGAGCAACTTCTTGGACCCTGAATCTCATGTTTCATCTGTGCCAGTCTCCAAGGACTCCTTTCCCCCTGTCCCTCCCAGTCACCAAAGGCAGAATATAGATCAGAAACTAGAGACTGTATTCTCAGACTTCCTTGTTTCCCTAAGACACAGCTTTCGCGCCTGACTCCCCACCCACCACCTCCACACCACCGCTTGGTGGGAGCTAGATTCTTGGACAGGTTTTGAATATGCCTATGTGTGAATCTGTTTGTGTTGTCTGACAGAATGGAAGTTCCTTGAAGATTGATACTGTTTCCTTTGTGTCTGTAGAGCCAGGACAGTGACTGGCATGTAATATAGGTTTAATAAGGAATTCTCAATTGTTTTCTTCCACAAATGTTGATCTTTCTTGTTGACAATTCTCCAACCACTGGGAATCATGCAAATTCACACTGTAAATTTAGGAGTTGGCGACTCTTTACCTGAAGGCTTATACAATGGGATTGAGTCCCTTAGCTGTGTTCCTGCAGGCTGCATTTTGACAAAATGAGGGTGGAGATGCTACCCAAGGTACAAGATGTTAATAAAAACAATAACAATACTAGCTAGTGTTTATGTAATACCTTAAGACTTAGAAAGCCCTTATCTCATTGGAATCACACAGAGATCCCATGAAGTGACAATGAAAAAGAGTCATTTTCTGGAAAGTGAGGCTCAGTGAGTCCAAATAACACTCCATGGAGAGATAGCTGCTGTTAGAGTTGACATTCAAACCCAGATGTCCACTGAATCCAAGGCTTACCTTCTATCCACCATGCCAGCTGGTCTCTCAATTTAATCTCCTAGTCACTGGAACTATGCATTTTGGTCTCCATCTTCCTGTGCCTCTTAAAGAAAGCTACCCAGGTTAGGATACTTCCACGATCCCTGTGGATGTAAGGATTAGTCAGAAAGTTAGCCAAAATGGTCTGCAAACTATCACGTGCTGTCAGAGTTGGAGGAACTGGAGCAGGTTGTGATGTCTCCCAGATGGGCTTTGTGAATGACCCTGGTAAAGTGCTTAGAAGCTGCAGTCAGTTCTTCTTAATTCCCTGGTACTTCCCATCAGGTTTAGTTCTGTCTCCAAGCACCCAAACTCTGAAAAGGTGTCCAAGGCACCCACTTTCCCACCACCACCAACAACAACTGGCAAGGAAGAGGAAGGAAGAGTTTTCACATAACTAGGGCTCCACTTGCCAGGGCTCCATGCCCTGAGGATACCCATTTCCCTGCCAGTGAAAAGATGCTACGGAACATGGGAGAGGTTTCATTCCAGGTTGGAGGCCCTGGGGAGGGGTTTCATTGAGAGATGCCAGGAGAGTGTATTGGACAGGGGTAGAAATTGAAGGTGTGCCAGGATTTGCCAGGATATCACTTGATTGACGTTTGGGGAGGGAGTGGGCAGCCTTGAAGGACACAAAGATCCCTGTGAATTCCACTAATCCCAAAGCACTCTGAGCCTCTTTAAACTGAGGAGCCAACATCTCCACCAGGAGGCCTTTCCTTGATGTTCTGCGGAGGATCACATCAGCCATCTTCTGCTGTGAAGGTGAGTAATCTTGCACCAACTGAACTCTCCTTCGGAACAGGGTCGTGATTTCCATCTACTTCCTCTGAGAAATAGGAGAACTAAAATAGGAAACATGAGGCTATCAGTTTCTCATCTAACAAACAGCTCAAGGCTTAGGGCATGGGTGCGTAAGTCACATAGAAAGCCATCAGGATGGCTGAGTTCATTTGTCATTTTCATTAAAATAATGATTGGTCATCTTCTCTTGCCCATTTTAATTCCTACATGTGGTAGACAATTATTCTCTAAATGAGGAATGCTTTGGGACATCCCCATTCATATTAGGAAAGGAACAGATGAAAACCTCAGCCCAAACCAACTTACACATCTAGGTGGGATTTATTAAAGAACATTATTGGCATTTGCCTGAGGGTTCAGGATGGAGCCAGAGAATGAAGCAATTGTCTGTCTTCACTGGGCTGATTCATGAGAGTGGGGAAGTGAATTCTTCAAACATTATTTTCCATTTTACCCTGTCAATATGTGACTTGTCTACCAGTCCTCCTCACTTTCCTGAGACTCTGGGGCAGTAATTGTTGAGGAAGTAAGGTGTATCTCATCTCCGCATTCTCAGATTGGTTATGTTATATGTTTAAACATTGTAATCAATTGAGGAGGGGGATAGTTCTCAACTTTCTTGAGCCTGGATCCAGATTCAAAAGCTTGCTATAAAATGATTAATATTCATTCAGCAGTTCTTGTCCAGTATTTCCTGTCCTCAGATGTCTTGTAGCTCTGAGATGGACCAGCAGGCAATTACTAATAATATGTCAATATAAATTGCCCAGCAGCAATGTCAGTTCATTTACATTCACTCTCTCAGGCACAAAAATCCTAAATACTAAATATGTCTTTATGGACTTGGTCAGAGGTGGCACAATTAGACCTGAATGGGAAGAAGTAACATTCGTATACCCCTACTATGTGCCATACATTGAGCGAAGCACGTTATCAATATCTCATTTAATCCCCATAACAACCCTAAGAGGTAGGTGCTATTATCTTTATTATACATTTAAGCAAACTGAGGTAGGGTCGCACAGATAGTAAGTGTCTGAGGCTAGAGCCAAGAAGGTCTAAATTCAAATCTGTCCCCAGATCCTGACTAGCAATGTGACTTTGGAGCAGTCACTTCACCTCTATTTGCCTCAGTTCCCCAACTGTAAAATGAGGAAAATATTAATGCCTAATTCTCAGGGTTATTGTGAGTATCAAACAAGATGAGATGATATTTGTGAAGTGCTTCCCACAAAATTTGGCACGTAGTAGGAGCTTAGTAAGTGAATGTACTCTCTCACACACACATGCACAAACAGTCACACACACACAGACACACACACAAAGAAGCATGCATCATTGCTCCACTAGCGTCTCCCTTCTCTACCTACGTGTTTTTATTTGGGAATTATGCCAAAGATGAGAATAGCATCACTGCAAACTAGAGAACCATTTGGGACTTATCCAAAAGCAGACCCCTCCCTGTATGGTTTTCCTTTTTCTGTACTTCAGAAAATGCCTCATAAGGACTTATCATCGAAATCCATTCATGTTGTGCAGAACTAAGCTGTTCATTCGAGGACGGCAAATAGTGTGTATGAAAAAGCGTGTGATATTTCTGCATGACTTTTAAAGGTTTTCTCCCATTATTTTGAAGGAAGTCTTTTGAGTTCAAATCCAGACGCAAAAATAAAATCCTCAAAGCAGTCTAATCGTCTCTTCTACATAGAATCAATCTTTCGGTACTATATGGGACTATTCTATTTAAAAATGAAGTTTATATTAGTGTGATTGCTTGGAGATCTCAGTGAGGTTTTTTGGGAGACTGGTCATGAATGAGAATACTGACTCAAGGTTTAGAGGTGTAAAAAAGAGTCTGAGAAGGGAAATCATTTACCAGTTGGTCACAGTGATAAGAATGACCGTTTAAAGGCTAAAGCCTTCTCTCTGCATGTGTTTACTCAGTGATTGAACAAACATTTATAAAATACCTCTGATGTGCTAGGCACTGGGACCACAGAGCCAAAATATAAACAGTCCTTGTCCTCAAGTCCCTTCCTGTTAGCCCCCTTGATCTGTCCATGGTCCTAATCATTGCAATTTCTCCTCTTGAGCCAAGAGTTTCCCTACCCTCTTCAAGTCAGTTCCATAAGGACCTATAGAGTGTATTGCATATACTAGTCATTGGGGAGACCAAAACCAGATAAAACAGTCCCCACGCTTAAGAAACTCTTGTGTGAAAAACAATGTGAAAACAATGAAATTAAAAAATGATGCAGAAATGAAATAAGGAGTAAGTACCAGGGACAGTGCACTTGGACCTGAGCAGACAAGGTAGAATTGTCATAAGAGGTGACACTGCCCACTTTCCTCCTTGACTTGACACAGTGTTTTGTTCTGGAGGCAACATTATAAAGAAAGAAAAGGGAAGAAAGGGAGGAATACAGGAAAGTAGGAAGGTAGAAACACAGGAGGGTAGGGGGACAGGATGGCAGGAGGGCATGAGGGAAGGAAGGAAGGAGCTCACCCAGCAATACACAAAGAAATTTTGCCAAATTACAGTCTGTATTAACAAAAGAGCAAAAGAGCTAGAAAGTAAAGATGATCAATCTCACTGGGAAATGAAAGACTAAGTCCTCAGCTGGAACAGGATTGGAGTATGGGGAAAATAAATGAAAAGTCTGTGAGACAGCAACTAGAACGAAGGCAATGAAATCAGGCTTCAATATGCTTCAGAGTGGCCACAGAAAAGGTATTTATTCAAGAAAAGCTTCATAGCTCCGCATTCAGAACAGGAGAATACAGACTATGCAGAGCAGGAGACATTGGGAGAAGAGGAAAACTACTCAGACAAGCTGGCTATAGACCAATCAAAGCAAGGTGAAGGAGAAAATAGGGAACAGTGCTCTACATTTCCCATAAGATTGAGAGTAAGAATTTGTGCAATTTTTGCTGCATTGATGTGCGACATGTCTGACACTTCTGTCTTCAGGTTAGAAAAGTATGTGGTCAGATTTGTATCATGCTGCCATTCTCGAAGTGTAGTCTGGAGATCCCTAAGTTTGACCAAGGCCCTTTCAGTGGGATGTTCCCTTCAAGATTACTTTCACAATAACATCAGAGCACTTTAATTTCTTTCCTCCATTTTCCTTATGAATTACTATTAATATTTAGTTTTCAAATGTTGACTTCCTCATTATCTCTCTCTCCCTTCCTCCATACTCACCCTCATTGAGGAGGCAAGTATTTGGATACAGGTGATCCTTGTGTAGTCATGCAAAATATTTTCCTAACAATCGTGTTGGGAAAGCCTAACTATATATCCCTCCATCCTACCCCACTCACCTTTATTCTATTCTTTCCTTTGACCCTGTCCTTCTTCTAGGGTGTTTCTTTCTGACTAACCTTTCCTCCCATTTACCTCCCTTCTATCATCCCCTCCTGTTATCCACATCCACCCTACTGTCCTGTAAAGTAAGATAGATTTTCATACCTAATTGAGTGTGCCAATACCCAATTATTACCTCCCTAAGCTAAATCTGATGAGAGTATGGGACACTCATTCCTTCTCACCTCCCCCTCTTGCCCTCCATTGTACAAGTTGTTTCTTGCATCTTTTTGTGAGATAGTTTGCCCCCATTCTACCTCTCCCTTTCTCCTTCTCCCAGTACATTCCTCTCTTTCCCCTTAATTTTATTTTGTAGATATCATACCTTAAATCTTCAACTCACTCTTTGCCAGGTGTGTGTGTGTGTGTGTGTGTGTGTGTGTGTGTATAGATGGATGAATGAGTGGATGGATTGATGGAAGGACGGATGGATGTATATTCCATCCAGCTACCTTAATACTAAGAAAGTTCTCATGAGTTACAAATATCCTCTTTCCATGTGGGAGTATAAAGATTTCAGTTTCTAATAAGCCCCTTATGATTTCTCTTTTCTGTTTACCTTTCCATGCTTCTCTTGATTCCTGTATTTGAAAGTGAAAGTTTCTCCTTACCTGTGGTCTTTTCATAAAGAATGTTTGAAAATGTTGTATTTCCTCTAAATCAGATTGCATGCCATCTCTGAGAGGGAGGATGGGAGGAAAGGGGAGAAAATTTAAAATTGATGGAAGCAAATGTTGAAAACTAAAAATAAATAAAATAAAAAAAGAAAGTCCTTTATTTCCTTGAATGCCCATTTTCCTCCTTGAAATGTTGTATTCAATTTTGCTAGGTAGGTAATTCTTGATTTTGATCCTGGCTCCTTTGACCTCTGAAATATCATATTCCAAGTCCTTCAATCTCTTTACATAGAAGCTGCTAAATCTTGTATTATCCTAATTGGGTTTCCACAATACTTGAATTGTTTCTTTCTGGCTGCTTGACATATTTTCTCCTTGACATGGGAACTCTGGAACTTGGCTGCAATATGCCTAGGACTTTTCTTTGGGGATATCAGGTTGTGATTAGAAGATTCTCTCAATATCTCTGTTCTCCTCTGATTCTAGGATATCAGCGTAATTTTCCTTGATAACTTCTTGAAAGATGATGTCTAGGTTCTTTTTTTGATCACGTCTTTCAGGAAGTCCAACAATTTTTAAAATGATCTATCCTTAATCTAATTTCCAGTTTGGTAGTTTTTCCAGTGAAGTATTTCACATTGTCTTATGTTTCCTCATTCTTTTGGATTTGCCCCTAATTTCTTGATTTCCCCTAAAGTCATTAGCTTTCATCTGCTCTGTTGTAATTTTGAAGGAATTATTTTCTGCAGTGAACTTTTGGACTTCCTTTTCTATTTGGCAATTTTTGCTTCTTAATCCATTTTCTTGTTTGGTATTTTCGACTTCTTTTCATATTCCCTTTAGTGTATTTTTTAAGGTGTTATTTTCTTCAGCATGTTTTAGGTGTCCTTTAGCAAGCTGTTGATTTGTTTTTCCTGATTTCCTTACATCACTCTAATTTCTTTTCCCTTTTCCCTCTACTTCTCTTATTTGGCTTGAAACATTTTTCCTGAGCTGTTCCATGTCCTGTGGCCAATACACACTTCTCTTGGAGACTTTGGGTCTGGGAGGTTTGACTTTGTTGGCTTCCTCTGGTTGTATGTTTTGATGTTTCTTGTCACCAACATCACATTTCATATTCTGATTTTCCCCCATTATTTGCATAGTTTCCTAGTCATTTCCTTGACTTTTAGGCTCTTTATGAAGTTAGGTCTCTGCTTAGAGTGTGGAAAGGTATGCTGTCCCACACTTCAGGGGTATTGTACAGTTCTTTTCAGAGATATTTCTAGGGACCTGTAAATTTTCAGTTATTCCAAGGTTTGATGAACACCCAAGAAAAGGTGTTCACTCTTCTCCTGGTCTGTGCTTTGATCTGTGAGCAATCCTAAATGTTCTTTTCTGCCCTGGAACTGTGAGGAGGATTCCCTCTCCATTACTGCCACAAGCTACATCAGACCATCCCTCCTCCTTAATCCAGGACCACCACCCAGGACTGCAACTCAGATCTGCTTTGTTGAAAGAGGGAAGTGGACTTCATAATCTCTAAGTTCCTTTATCAATGGAAAGGTATGACTCTGAGAGTCTATGATTTCACCTCCTTTGATTTGAATGGAATAGGACTCTGAACCTTAGCATTTTGAGAGGAAAATTTGTCACAGACATTCAACTAGTTACTGTGTGCAAGGGAAGACAGGCAAGACTCAGATGCTAAAAAGCTCCAAGGACCGAGGCTGGGGCAGGGGAGCAGTATCAGGGAGCCTGGAAACCCATGCTCAGGCCTTGCAATCCTGAAGAGTGACATGAGGGTCTTGGAATGATCTTAAGCCTCTATGGCTTAAGGAGCCAGTGACTTTTCCCAAATCGCACCAGCTACTGAAAAAATTGTTTTCAAGCTAGAGAAGGTACAGCAGAATCACTTTAATTCAACATCAACTCAATCTTACTTTATAGTGCTTACAAACTTCCAAAACACTTGCCACACACACAAGAGCCTTCTAATGGAGGAAGTACCAATGTTAGAGTTTCTTTTTTACAGATTGACTGACTGAGGTTCAGAGAGGTTTGTTGCCAACGTTATAAGTCTCCAGTGAGAGGGTTTTAGAGTAAATTAAAAACTACTTTTCCTGCCTCTGAGAGTAGCAAGTGTCCCTCAACATAAGGGAACAAAGAATGTGTTTCTTTGTTTCACTTCCAGGTATAAATGTCAGAATGTGAATCATGAACTGGGTTATAAATTCTTTCCTCTTCTTTTCTCCAAACTTGAATCCTTTGTAGTGAAATTTGATAAACCACAGAGAACCATGAAAGTCCATGCTATGAATTCGGGAACAGGGGAATCCAATCTCTGTCCTTGCACTGACAATTCCAGTATTGTGGAAATACAATCAAGATAACTCAAGATCTAGCAGCTTCTACATTAAGGGATCGAAGGGCATGGAATAGGATATTCCAGAAGTCAAAGGAACTAGGACTCAAACTAAGAATCACCTACCCAGCAAAACTGAGTATAATACTTCAGGGGAAAATATGGTTTTTCAATGAAACAGAGGTTTTCAAGCATTCTTGATGAAAAGACCAGAGCTGAAAGGAAAATTTGACCTTCAAACACAAGAATGAGAAGAAGCATGAAAAAGTAAATAGCAAAGAGAAGTCATAAGGGCCTTACCAGAAGTGAACTGTTTACATTCCTACATGGGAAGACAATATTTGTAGCTCTTGAAACTTTTCTCACCATCTGGTTACTTGGACGCATTACACACACACACACACACACACACACAAACACAGAGAGAAACAGAGAACACAGGGTGAGTTGAAGAGGAAGTGGTCATATCTAAAGAAAGTAAAGTTAAGGTGTGAGAGAGAAATATATTGGAAGGAGAAACCGAATGGGGCAAATTATCTGTCATAAAAAGGGCAAGAAAAGTCTTTTCAAAGCAGGGGAAAAGTGAGGAGGTGAGAGGGAAAAAATGGAGCTTGCTCTCATCACATTTGACTCAAGGAAGGAATAAAATGTGTACTCAATTTGGTATGAAAACTTATTTTACAATACAACAAAGTAGGAGAGAAGGGGATAAGCAGTGTGGGGGCATGATGGAAGGGAGGGCAAATGGGAGGAGGAAGAAATTAGAAGTAAACAACTTGGGGAGGAACAAGGTCAAAAGAGAGAATAGAAGAAATGGGAGGCAGGATAGGATGGAGGGAAATATAATTAGTGTTAAACAACATAACTACTCTGGAAGAGGGGCAGCTAGAGAATAGAGCACCAGTGCAGGACTTAGGAGGAAGTGAGTTCAAATCTCACCTCAGATATGTGACACTCACTAGCTGTCTGACCTTGGGTAAGTCACTTAACTCCAAATGCCTCATCCTGGGTCATCTCCAGACATCCTGATGAATATCTTGTCCCTGGATTCAGATGGCTCTGGAGGAGAATTGAAGCTGGTGACCTGCACAGCCCTCACTCACTCAAAACAAAGTCAAGTGAAGGTATGCCATCATTTTTCTGATGTCATGGTGTTCTTTGGCAATGAAGGAGGAATACAACCCACACACACACACACACACACACACTTTATGGAGGTCATTTGCCAAACTACACATATATCACCTATATTCAATTGCTTGCCTTCTCAGTGGTGATGCGTGAGGAGGGGGTAAGGAAGAGAAGTAGGAACTCAAACTTTGAGGAAAAATGTTGAGCATTGTTCTTGCACACAACTGGGAAATTAGAAATACAGGTAATGGGGTATAGAAATTTATCATGCCCTACAGGACAAAACAGAAGATAGGTTTTAAGGAAGTTGAGAGATGTTAGAAGGGAAGACAGATTGGTGGTAAGTGTAATCAGAAAGGTTGGTGTTTTGGGGTGGGGAGAGGGGAGAAAATATGGAAGTCAAGTTTCTGTGGAGATGAATGTGGAAAATTTAAATAGAAAACACTGCCATATCAGGGTCCCGTCAAGACCAAAGAAACGCAGATTTTGAAAGCAAAAGAGAAATAATGAGTGACTTTGAAAATGAATGTTGGCATCTAGATGAGCACTAGGCTGGGAATAAGTTGCAAAACACAGTTTTTTTACTAGTAGGAAGAGCTGTAAATCGAGGTATACATGTGTGAGCATGTCTGTGAACATGTGTGCATGTATGTGTGTGTATGTGTCAGAACCCCATGAATATTGGTGGTTTGAGTTCCTTTTCCTCACTTTGGCTTAGCTAGATATGTTTTTGAATGCTCTTGAAATTCTTTACATCTGTAATCAAAGAGAACATGATTCTTGGTTTCCTGTTCTTCAAAGAAGGACGTCTTTGCTTCTCAGGCCAAGCGGAAAGAACTCTGCCCTCAGAATCAGCGAGGCCAGAGATCAAGGTTGTCTTTGCCCGTCTTAGCTGGGGACTTTTGGCCCAAACCTCTGTGGGTCTCAGTTTTTTCACAGTCCTTCCCAACTCTGATATTCAATGATCTGAACCAGTTTGGTGTATAGTTTCCTGCCCAAGGTCTCACAGGTTACAGTAAGTGGTGATACCAACAGGGTGTGTGGATATTAGTGATGACCTTGACATGGTTGTGGAGGTTTGATATTGGTTATGGTCCCCACTAGATGAGGAGGTCCTTGAGAGCAGGGAATGTTTGTGCCTCTCTTCCTATCCCTAGTACAGTGTCTGGGACAAAGTAGGTGCTTAATCCAAGCTGGTTGACTAGTCCACTAACTTACTAAAGACATTCTTAGAACCCTTTACTCTAAGGTCCTGCTCTGACATCCTGTCTTCTCTATTCTAAGGTTACTCCACCCCAGGTTGGACCTATTGGTTTCTACAACTCATCCCAATAGCTGAACTAGTATTAAAGATGTACCCCAAGGTAACAAGAATAAACAAAGAGGAAAAAGATTGCTATATCGCGGCGGGCGGAGCCAAGATGGCGGAGTAGAAGGATGCACGTTTACGAGCTCCAAAACCAAAGCCCATAGAATTAATGTAAAAAGAGACCAACATTACTTCTGGGTCAATAGAAGGTGTGCAGAAACGGAGTGGAAGAGATTTCCGTCCCACGGAGCCCTGGAGACCCGTCCCCACGGTCCGTCGTGCCCCGGAACGTGGACCCCACCCCAACGCTGCTCTGGCCTCGGCCCCAGAGAAGCTGACCTGAGCAGGCTTCAGACACGGAAGCTCCGGCAGCCAGGAAAGTCCCTCCGCCCACAGAAGCTACAGGTCAGTGAGAAAGAAGGCTGGGCTGGACGAGAGAGGGAGCAGGGTGTCTCCGTGACTCAGGCCCCCTCGGGAGGAAGCGGCAGCGGCAGAGAGGGGGGCAGGAAGGGGCGGAGGCAGAGGCGTGGGCAGCAGCTGAGGCGGCAGCGGCCCAGGACTCAGGAATCTCCCAACAGCAGGCAGGATCTTCATTACGGAAGGTTTCTGCATAAAACCTAACAGAGCTGAGCCTGGGAGACAGCCCTGCCCCCACCCCACTCTATTACTGAAGGCCTCTGCATAAAGCCCCCGAGGGAATTGAGCCTTGGAGGCGGGCCCCCACCCTGCCACCACCCGCTCCGTTCCTGAAAAAATCTCTGCATAAAACCCCTGAGGGAACTGAGCCTGGGAGGCGGCCCTGCCTCCACCCCAGAGCCAGAACTAAAGCTTGCTGCCGGAAAGCCCATTTGAATCTCAGAGGCCAAGCACTAGCTGGGCGGATCCAGGCGGGGGTGGAAAAGAATCTCAGAAGTCAAGTAACTGGCTGGGAAAATGCCTAGAAAAGGGAAGAAAAATAAGACTATAGAGAGTTTTTTCCAACAAATGCAAATGATCCCGACCTTCGGATCTGACGAAGATGAGGACGTATTCTTGCCATCAGGGAAAGACGTGGAGGGCGGGGCCTCAGTACCCCAGACACCCCAGGGGGGGTGGCGGGTGGGCTCAGGCCTTGGAAGAGCTCAAAAAGGATTTTGAAAAGCAAGTTAGACAGGTAGAGGAAAAACTGGGAAGAGAAATGAGAGACATGCAAGAAAAGTATGAAAAACGGGTCAATACCTTGGTAAAGGAGACCCAGAAAAATGCTGAGGAAATTAACACCTTGAAAAATAGGCTCACTCAATTGGCAAAAGAGGTTCAAAAAGCCAATGAGGAGAAGAATGCTTTCAAAAGCAGAATTAGCCAAATGGAAAAAGAGGCTCAAAAGCTCACTGAATTTAATAGTTCTCTCAAAATTACAATGGAGCAGATGGAGTCTAATGACTTTCCGAGAAACCAAGAAATCACTAAACAAAACCAAAAGAACGAAAAAATGGAAGAGAATGTGAAATATCTCATGGGAAAAACAACTGACCTGGAAAATAGATCCAGGAGAGACAATTTAAAAATTATGGGTCTACCTGAACCTCATGATCAAAAAAAGAGCCTAGACATCATCTTCCATGAAATTATCAAGGAAAACTGCCCTGACATTCTAGAAACAGAGGGCAAAATAAGTATTGAAAGAATCCATCGATCACCACCTGAAAGAGATCCAAAAAGAGAAACTCCTAGGAACATTGTGGCCAAATTCCACAACTCCCAGTTCAAGGAAAAAATCTTGCAAGCAGCTAGAAAGAAACAATTCCAGTACTGTGGAAATACAATCAGGATAACTCAAGATCTAGCAGCTTCTACATTAAGGGATCGAAGGGCGTGGAATAGGATATTCCAGAAGTCAAAGGAACTAGGACTCAAACCAAGAATCACCTACCCAGCAAAACTGAGTATAATACTTCAGGGGAAAATATGGTCTTTCAATGAAACAGAGGACTTTCAATCATTCTTAATGAAAAGACCAGAGCTGAAAAGAAAATTTGACTTTCAAACACAAGAATGAGAAGAAGCATGAAAAAGGAAACAGCAAAGAGAAGTATTAAGGGACTTACCAGAAGTGAACTGTTTACATTCATACAGGGAAAGACAATATTTCTAACTCTTAAAACTTTTCAGTATCTGGGTAGTTGGTGGGACCACACATACACATGTACACGCATGCACACACATACACACATGCACACACATACAGAGACAGAGAGCACAGTGTGAACTGAATAGGATGGGACCATACCTTAAAAGAAATTAAGGTAAATGGTGAGAGAGAAATGTAGTGGGAGGAAAGAGGCGGTAACTATATGTCATTTAAGAGGCAAGTAGGAGATTTTTTTAGTGGAGGGAAAAAGAGGAGAGCTGAGAAAGAAAAAAAAAAACAAGAAGTTTACCCTCATCACATTTGCCTAAAGGAAGGAGTAAAATGCACACACATTTTGGTATGAAAACCTATCTTACAGTATAAGAAAGGGGGGGAGAAGGAGATATTGCAAGGGGGGGGATGATGGAAGGGAGGGCAAAGGGAGGAGGGAGCAATTTGTAGTCAACACTTGGGGAGGGATAGGGTCAAAAGACAGAAGAGAAACAACGAGGGGCAGGTTAGGAGGGATGGTAATTCAGTTAGTCTTACACAGCACGACTATCAGGGAGGTCATTTGCAAAACTACACAGATATGGCCTATATTGAATTGCCTGCCTTCCCAAAGGGAATGGGTGGGGAGGGAGGGATGGGGAGAATTTGGAGCTCAAAGTTTTAGGAACAACTGTTTAATATTGTTGTTGTAACTAGGAAAGAAGACATACAGTTAATGAGGAATAGAAAGTCATCTAGCCCTACAGGAGAAAAGAGAAGATGGAGACAAGAGAAGGGAGGGATGACAGAAGAGAGGGCAGATTGGAGATAGGGAAAATTAGATTGCTTGGGGTATTGGGGTGGGGGAGGGGATAAAAGGGGAGAAAATTTGGAACCCAAAAATTTGTGAAAATGAATGTAAAAAGTTAAATAAATAAATGAAAAGTTTCTACGAGAAAAATAAATAAATAAATCTAAAAAAAAAAGATTGCTATATCCCAAGATACTTAGAGTATCCCTTTTCATGGTGGCTTGAAGATGGAATCTAAAGGGCTGCTCTCCTACTGGGGAGAAGCTGGACAAACTGTGGTGTATAAGTGTGATGGAATAGTATGTCCTGAGAAATTACTAAATGGCCAGTTTCAGAGGATCCTGGGAAGACCTCAGTAAACATACAGAGAGCAAAGTGAGCAGAACCAGAATAGTTTCTACAGGGAAAACCTTATAGTGAAATCCAATGTCCAGATGTTCAAGCTAGCAGAGGAAAATTGTGAGTCCAGAACACTCAAAAGGAAACCCCTATCTCACTTTGGTCAGAGGCTGAGGAAGTCCCATTGCCAAGAAGGATGTATATTTTTGGGAAGGATCAAGACTGGGGATTTGTTTTGCTACACTGTGCATGTTTATGAGGAGAGAATTTTTTTTCATTTGTTTGGGACTGGAGTGGAGGGGCAGATTGTAAATATAGATGAAAAAAATCAATTTTAAGAACTATTTCTTAAAAAAAGTCCTTCCCAGCCCTTATATTCCACATTCTATCCCCACTCTGGCTTTCACATTTCATAATCTGTATAACTTGACAAAACAAATAATTGCATTAAATCCTTGTGGACTACACCTTCACCACTGAAAGGCCCAACTGTGAGATGTAGACTGAGCTTAGGCTCCATTTCTGCACATGTCTAGTCCTCAGTTAGTTGACCACTTCAGGGGTCCAGCATCTCATACAATGAAGCAGGTCTTCTCAGCAGCCAACAGACAGTGCCAGGCCCTTGGGTGAGCAGTGGCTCTCAATTTCCCTTCTCCAGTACCTGCCTAGGAAACCCCAAACGGATTCCCAGGGAGTTGGGCATGACTGAACAAGAGGAGTGGGGGACCTTGTGCAAGGATGGGATGTGAACAAAGGAGGTCTCCATATTCCACAAAAGTGTTCCATTTTTTTAGCTGGGGAATCGGGGAAGCCTTGCCAGATATAGTGAGATATGACCTGGGCCTTGAAGAAAGAATTCAGTGGTGCAAGGAGTCCAGCTTCTGGGATAAGAACTTATTATTTCTTAAAAACTTCTGGGAAAAAGGGAAACAAATTATGGCAGAAACTAGGCTTCCACCAATATCTTACACTGCATACCAATATAGATACAAAATGGGTACATGATTTAGACACAAAGGCTGATACCATAAGCATATTAAGAGAGCATGGAATAGTTCACCTGTCAAATCTACCAAGAAGGGAAAACTTTATGACCAAACAAGAGACAAAGAAAATTATGAAATGCAAAATGGATCATTTTGGTTACATACAAATAAAGGTTTTTGCACAAACAAAACCAATGCAACCAAGAGGAGAAGAAGGAAATCAGAAAGACTGGACACAATTTTAGAGCCAGGGTTTCTCTTAAAGGCTTCATTTCTCAGATATACAGAGAAGTAAGTCCAATTTCTAAGAATACAATTCATTCCCCAATTAATACATGGTCAAAGCATATGAACAGGCAATTTTCAGATTAAATAATTAAAAGTTATCTATAGTCATATGTCAATGTGCTCTAAATCACAATTGATCAGACAAGCACAAATGAAAACAATTCTGAAGTACCATCTCACCCCCATCAGATTGTCATGGCTTACATGACAGAAAAGGAAAATGATAAATGTTAGAGATGTGGGAAAATTAGACCACTAATGCATTACTGGTGCAATTTTGAACTAATCCCACCATGGTGGAGAACAATTTGGAACTGTGCTCAAAGGCTACCAAACTGTGCATAACTTTTGATCCAGCAATTCCACTACCAGGTCTGTATCATAGAGATCATAAAAAGGGTAAAGGATCCACCTGTACAAGAACATTTAGAGCAGCTCTTTTTGTGGTGGCAAAGAGTTGGAAACTAAGGGGATGCCCATCTCCTGGGCAATGGCTGAATAAGTTATGGTATATAAATGTATGTTCTAAGAAATTATGAGTAGGCAGACTTCAGAAAAACCTAGACTTACATAAACTGATGCCGAGTGAAGTCAGCAGAACCAGAACTCTGTAGACAGAGAAGCTGCAATGTACAATGAACAGTTATGATAGACAAAGCTCTTCTTAGCAACGCAAGGATCTAAGACAATTGCGAGAGACTGAAGATGGAAAATGCTGTCCACGTGCAGAGAGAGAGTTCTGCAATCAGAACTGAGATCAAAGTATGCTATTTTTGAGTGTGTGACTTTGCCTTTTTGTTATCTTTCTTCTTTCACAACATGACTAATGCAGACATGTTTACATCGTTCTGTCTGTATAACCTATATTAGGCTGCTTGACCTCTTGTGGAGGGGAAAGGTGAGGGGAACAGGACGGATAAAAAAGTTTGCAATTGAAAACTTTATTATCAAAAAAGGAATATTTACATGCACTTGAAAAGCTAACCTACTATTTCCAAAAAAAGAAAATTGTAAGTTGTTAATATCTACTTTTAAAAGAATTTAATGGGATCACAGTTGTAGAGCTAGAAGAGGCTTCAGAGGTCATCTGATGCAGCCCCCTCCTTTTACATATGGGTAAACAGAGGCCAAAAAGTGAAATGAATTGTTCAAGGACACAAGTAGCAATATGTCTGGCACTTTACCAATATGAGCTCGTTGGATTCTCACAACCACTTTATGACACATTCTGATTCCCATTTTACAGATGGAAGAGTTGAGGCTCAGCTTAAGTGACTTGCCAGGGTCACACACCCAGTTTCTTCCCCATGGGGGCATTCAAATTCAGCCTTGCGTTCCTCGTTGGCTCTGGTCCAGGCTACCTCTCAAACACCGATGTGGAGGGAGCAGGTATGCTCTGAGGAGGGATGGAGGGTGATTAACTGGGGTAACATCCAAGACCTTTTGAACACTACTTGGAAATAGCTAGTTTCATTGAAATTGTTTCTGAATTAAAAAAAAAATAACCCCCAAAGTAGAAATCAAAGGAGAGGCAAAAGTTGCAGGGGTATGTCTGACCTCTTCCCTTACCTGCCACATCCACGGGCATTTTGGGCTCACATTAGAGGCAATGTAAGCATGGTATTGTGCTGAAAACCCAGCAGTGAGGTCAGAGGATGGGTCCAAGCTCCAGCACCGCTTCTGGTCCTTGCAGTGGTTAGGGGAGTCTGGGACTCATTTTTCTCATCCTTAATTGGTTGTGGTTGTTGCCAAGGATGCAGGTGAAGCCTGCTGTAAGCCACAAAGCACTCCAGCATCACCCTAAAGTACATTCAGTCTTGTTCAATTGTGTAATCCCATTAGTGGTTCTCTTTGCACATATCTTGGAGCAGATTTGCCACTGCCTCCTCCAACTCATTTTACAGATGAGGAAACAGAGGCAAGTGGGGTGAAGTGACTTGCCCAGGGTCACTCAAATACTGAATTTCTGCAGCAAGATGAAGAGAGCCTGGGCTTGAAGTCAAGAATACCCCAGTTCCAATCCTATCTTAGACATGTCCTAGGTGCATAGAGTGCAGGGTGAGTCAATGAGCTGCTGCCTGCCTTGGATTCCCAGATGAACAATGAGGATCACAGCACTGAGTTACCAGGGTTGTGAGGGACTGAATGAAAAGATAGCATTGAATCAACCCAGAAAACTGCCCATCATGCTGCCACTCACCTCTGCCCTGTCCCCCGAAAACCCCAAGAGACCAGGGGCAGCAGCCTCTGAAGGGACAATTGAAGGAGGAGGTAAGGGATTAGGGCTGTAGCCAAGACCAAGGCCTACCCTAGGTCCCCTCTAGTGCCTCACCCTGTTCTACTTCTCCTCCACTTCCCTCTGCAATCTCTCCTTGTGTAGCTGCAGGGCTCACTCCCTGAAAACCAAGAGTCCGTTCTCATCAGTCACCACCAGGGAGGGGGCCAGACTCGGGCTGGTCCTGACTCGAATCCTTCCCTGCAGCCCCTAGGACTGCAGGCTGGGGCAGGAGAGCAGCATCAGGGAGTCTGAAAACCCATTCTCAGACTTTGGGATCGAGGAGAGCGGCATGAGGGTATAAGAATGATTATAATTCTCTATGGCTCAAGGAAGCATTGACTTTTCCCAAGGCGTGCAAGCTACTGAATAAATTAGTTTCAGGCTAGAGAAGGCACAGCAGATTCACTGTAATTCAACATCAAATCAGTCCTATTTTACACTGCTTGCAGATTTCCAAAACACGTTCCACACACACTAGAGCCCTCTAAAGGAGGAAGTACCAGTGTTAGAGTTTCTTTCTTACAGATTGACTGACTGAGGTTCTCAGAGGCTTCTAGCCAATGTTATAAGTTTCCAGTGAATAGCGTTTGAGAGTAGATTCAAAACCACTGTCCCTGCCTCTGAGTACAACATGTGTCCCTCAACCTCAGGGAACAAAGAATGTGTTTCTCTCTTTCACTTCCAGGTACAAATGGCAGATTGTGAATCATGACCTGAGTTACGGATTCTTTCATCCTGTTTACTCCAACCTTCAATCCTTTGTAGTGAAATTGGATAAACCACAGAGAACCATGAAAGTTCACACTATGAACTCAGGGACAGGGGAATCCAGTCTCTGTCCTTGCACTTCACTCTTTTGTTCCTTGGCTCCTTTTCCCTTTGGGTTCAAAATCTATAAAGCGGGTAAGATAATAGAGTCAGTAAGATGTAATGGAAAGATAATTGACTCTCAAGTCGAGAGCATGGGTTCAAATCTCAGACCTGGCGTACAGATCGATTTGACCTTACCAGTCATTGAGGCTCCCTGTATATCCAATTACTTATGTTAGATGTTGAGGGTTGGATTAGACACTCTCTAGGGTCTCTTCCAATTCTTAATTCTATTATCCTCAGAGAATTGTGGAACCTAGAGCAGTTTGTTGTTCCTATGTATCCAACAGAGAATCCTACCTTAGTCAGAATCTTGTGAAATCCTTCTGGGAATCCCATCAGAGAAAAGAAACATCCAGAAAGTCAGTGATGCATGCAGTTGGGGACAAATTAGTGATGTTCTGATACAAAAGTGAAGAGCATTTTTGTGTAACTGGGATTAAGCTTCAATACCTGTTGGATGGTGATTCAGATGACTCTAAGGACATTTTGTAAATATATATCATTGTATGAGATGATAGACCCCTGAAATGATCAACTAACTGAGGACTAGACATGTGCAGCAATGGAGCCTAAGCTCAGTCTACATCTAATAATTGGGTCTTTCAGGGGTGAAAGTATAGTCCACAAGAACATGATGCAAATATTTGTTTTCTCAAGCTATGCAGATTATGAAATGTGAATGTCAGGGTGGTGATAGAATGTGGAATGTGGACTATAAGGGCTGGGAAGGATCTTTTTTAAGAAATAATTCTTAAAATTGATTTTTTTCATGTATATTTATAATCTGCCCCTCCACTCCTCCCCCAAGTCCCAAACAAATGAAAAAAAATTCTCTCCTCATAAACATGCACAGTGTAGCAAAACAAATCCCCAGTCTTGATCCTTCCCCAAAATATACATCCTTCTTGGCACTGGGACTTCATCTGCCTTTGGTCAAAATGAGATGGGGGTTTCCTTTTGAGTTTTCTGGACTCACTATTTTCCTCTGCTACCTTGAACATCTGGACTTTGGTTTTCCCTACATGGTTTTCCCTGTAGAAACTGTTCTGGTTCTCCTCACTTTTCTATCTGTATGTCTATTGAGGTCTTCCCAGGATCCTCTGAAACAGGCAATGTAGTGATTTATTAGGACACAATATTCCATCATACTCATGCATCACAATTTGTCCAGCTGCTCCCCAGTAGGAAAGCAGCCCCTTATATTCCATCTTCAGGGTACCATGGAAAGAGATGCTCTAAGTATCTTGGGATATAGCAATCTTTTTCCTCTTATTTTAATCTCCTGACCTTGGGGTACACCTTTAATGCTAGTCCAGCCATTGTGAGGAATTGTAGAAACGAAAAGGTCTAACCTGGGGTGGAGTAACCTTAGAATAGAGAAGGTAGGATGTCAGAGCAGGACCTTAGAGCAAAGGGTTCTAAGAATGTCTTTAGTAAGTTAGTGGACTGGTCAATAAGCTCTTATGAAGCACCTACTTGAAAATTGCTACAATATCAGGGTAGATTTCCTTGATAATTTCTTCAAAGATGATGTCTCGGTTCTTTTTTTTTGATCACGTCTTTCAGGTCGTCCAATAATTTTAAAATGATCTCTCCTGAATCTAATAGCCAGGTTATTTGTTTTTCCAGTGAAGTATTTCACATTGTCTTCTATTTTCCCATTCCGTTGGATTTGTTCATAATTTCTTCATCTCCCAGAAAGTCATTAGCTTTGATGTGCTCCATTCTAATTGTGAAGGAATTATTTTGCTCAGCAGGCTTTTGGCTTCCTTTTCTATTTGGCAGTTTCTGCTTCTTAATCCATTTTCTTCATTGGCATTTTTGAACTCTTTTCATATTTCATTTAGTCTATTTCTGAAGGTGTTATTTTCTTCAGCATGTTTTAGGTCTCCTTTAGCAAGCTGTTGATTTGCTTTTCATAAATTTCTTGCATCGCTCTCATTTCTTTTCCCTTTTTAATCTACTTTTCTTACTTGACATGAAATATTCTTTGTGAGCTGTTCCATGTCCTGCGGCCAATTCATATTTTCTTGGAGACTTTGGGTGTAGGAGGTCTGACTTTGTTGCCTTCTTCTGGTTGTATGTTTTTATCTTTCTTGTCACTAAAGCCAGATTTCATATTCTCATTCTTCCCCATTATTTACTTTCTTGACTAGCCACTTTCTTGACTTTCATGCTCTTTGTTAAGTTAGGTCTCTGCTTCCAGTGTGAAAGGTGTCCTGTCCCACACTTCAGGGGTATTGTGCAGCTGTTTTCAGAGATATTTCTAGGGATATGTCAATGTTCAGTTCACCCAAGTTTTCATGACCCAAGAAAAAGTGTTCCTCCCTCTCCTCATCTGTGCTTTGATCTGTGAGCAATCCCAAACATTCTTTTCTGCCCTGGAACTGTGGAAAGGATTCCCATTCCATTATTGCCACAAGCTGCACCAGACCAGCGCTTCTCCTTATTCCAGGACCACCACCCAGGACTACAACCCAGATCTTCTTTGTTCAAAAAGGGAAGTGGACTTCATAATCTCTAAGTTCCCTTCTAAATGGAAAGGCATGACTCTGAGAGTCTATGATTTCACCTCTTTTCGTTTGAATGGAGTAGAACTCTGAACCATAGGATTTTGAGAGGAAAATTTGTCACAGACATCAAACTAGTGTGCAAGGGAGGACAGGCAAGTCTCAGATGTTAAAAAGCCCCAAAGAAAGAAGTTGTGGTAGGGGGGCAGAATCAGGGAGTTTAAAAACCCAAGCTCAGGCCTTGGAATTCAGAGAACTGGCATGAGGGTGTTAGAGTGATCATAAATCTCTATGGCTTAGGGATCCAGTGACTTTTCCCAGATCACGCAAGCTACTGAACAAATTGGTTTCAGGTCAGAGAAGGTACAGAAGAATCACTGTAATTCAACATCAAATCAGTCCTATTTTATACTGCTTGCAGATTTCCAAAACACTTTTCACACTCACAAGAGCCCTCTAAAGGAGGAAGTACCAATGTTAGTGTTTCTTTCATAGAGATTGATTGACTGAGGTTCAGAGAGGTTTGTTGCCAATGTTATAAGTCTCCAATGAAGAGTGTTTTAGGGTAAATTCAAAACCCCTTTTCCTGCCTCTGAGTGCAGCAAGTGTCCCTCAACATCATGGAACAAAGAATGTGTTTCTCTCTTTCACTTCCAGATACAAATGGCAGAATGTGAATCAAGAACTGGGTTATAGATTCTTTCATCGTGTTTTCTCCAAACTTGAATCCCTTGTAGTGAAATTGGATAAACCACAGAGAACCATGAAAGTTCACACTATGAACTCAGGGACAGGGGAATCCAGTCTCTGTCCTTGCACTTCACTCTTTTGTTCCTTGGGTCCTTTTTCCTTTTGGGTTTGAGATCTATAAATCAGGTAAGATAGTAGAGGCAGTAAGATGGAATGGAAATATTACTGACTCTCAAGTCAAGAGCATGGGTTCAAATCTCAGCCCTGGCTTACAGATCTGTTTGAAATTAGGAAACGTTGAGACTCCCTGTACATCCAATTACTTATGTTAGATGTTGAGGATTGGATTAGATACTCTCTAGGGTCTCTTCCAATTCTTCATTCTACTATCCTAAGAGAACATGGAACATAGAGTCGTTTGTTGTTCTTATATACCCAACTGAGAATCCTGTCTGAGTCAGGATTTTGTGAAATTCTTCTGGGAATCCCCTTAGAGAAAAAAAAAATCCAGAAAGTCAGTGATGTATGCAGTTGGGGAAAAATCAGTGATGTTCTGATACAAAAGTGAAGAGCATTTTTCTGCAAGTGGGATTAAGTTTCAATACCCATTGGATGGTGATTCAGATGACTCTAAGGACATTTTGTAAATTTCCATGGTTAAATGGCAGAACTCTCCAGTTAGTAGAGGAAAAATTGGGACTTCATTTGGTGTTGTGTAGCCTCTTTTACCTTGAAGTAGCATACAGGGAAATGCTTCAAAACGCCACTGCCAGGACCTTCCTGGCCTCAAACGTCCAAGGCCAAGAGGTTGTCAGAACACATACTTGGATGTAAGCTGAATTCAGCCTGGATTTCATGTCTAGAGGACACACACTCAAATGAGGAAGTCCCATGAAGTAAAGATGGAGAGATTGCAATCTAGCCTGAAGGCTTTGAGGGATTACTTCACTGAGAGATGTCAGGGGTCAGGTTGGAGACAGGTGAAAGGTGGGTGTGTGTGCAAGTCTTTATAGTAACATCACATGACTGACTCCTAGGAAAAGCCTGGGAAGCCTTGAGAGACACATATCCCTGTGGTATCTGGAAGATCCAAAGCACTCCCAGCCTCCTGAAGCCCAGTACCTTAGGACCCCAATTTCTTAAGAAGAGACCTTTCCTTTTGGTTTTGCTGCTAGTTAGCTTGGTGATTTACTACTGTGAAAGTGAGTCACCTTTCCCTGCCTGATCCCTCCTGGGGAGGGTTGCATTCCCCACTCATCTGCCCCTAACAGCAGGGAAACTGTCAGGTCATTCATTTGAGGTCTCAGAGCATTCATGCCCTAGATCATTCTACTTCAAGGAACTCAAAGTATAAGGTATGGAGAATCAATGAGAGGTCCTCTAGTCCATTCCCCTGCCCCTCCAGGCTGACCTAACAATAAAAAGAGCTGCCATATTCTCTCCAGTTTTTTCAGCCTTTGCTCTCTGTGCTGGAGTGTCTTCAGGCAGGAAGTATAACAAGGATGGAGAATGGATCAAAAGCCAGCAAGGAGAGATTATATAACAGCCCAAAGCAGTATCTCTGTCATATTTTCTCTTTCTGCATTTCAGCCATTTTCATAGATATGTTGAGAAAGTTCACCTTGGACCATATTAGTTTTCTGAGAGATCTCATGCTGACCGTAACAGGTAAGAATGAATGTGTAAAACAACTAAGTGAGGAACAATTGAGATTCTTCAATGAGTTTTAGTAATACCTTTTGCTAATCCTCTTATAACCTGTTCATATTAAGCTGCTCTTTTTGAGCCCAGTACCAGATGTAAGCAACAAAAGAGTAGGCATCCTAGATTCTTAGACCAGGCCTTTGATTCCTTAGCTAGACTAGAGAACTAAACCCAGGTCATTTTTTTGGATTTATAATCTGAGCCAGACTCCCTTCAGTGGGTTGGAAAGCTGAGCCTGGCCACTTTGTCTCCGCCAAATTTTAGAGTAGTCCCCTTTCCTGAGGCAAATCCTTGAGCATGGCTCCTTTCCTTAGATGAGGTCCTGAGCTGTCTAACAGAAGTGTAGACCACCTTCTTCACAATGTCAAATTGCGTACAGGGGTTGTGAAGGATTTGTGGTATGTGTGGCATGTGGCATGTGTAAGCATGGGATATTCAATCAATAAACATTTATTAAGCACTTTCTGCTTATCAGGCACTGTGTTAAGCTCTGCAGATACAAAAAGGGCAAAAGACTTAAGTAGTTAAAAGAAAGGAGAAGACTAAAGAATCATCAGGAAAAAAGACATGACTCTTGGGTTGTGGATACAGGGGAGAATAGGAACAAAGCAGAAGAGCAGTCTTAGGAACAACTCAAGATACATTTTGATCCAAGATCATGGCAAGGCAAAGATAATAAGGCAGCAAATATTTATTAAGTGCTGACTGCATAGCAGGCACTGGAAGTACTGGGGTACAAAGGAAAGAAAAGAGCCTTCTATGGAGAATGAATGAATAGCAACATTTATTAAGCTCTTCTTAGGTACAAAGTACTGTACCAAGCAGTCCCTGCTTTCAAGGAATTCCTATTCTAAATAGAGAGAGCAATGTATAGGTTTCAAATGTCAGTCAGATGAAACATTCCCAGCATTCTTAGGGTGCAGGAGGAAAAGATAAGGTAACCAGCAACTTTTAATGTAGTTCCTATTGACAATTCTTGTGTTTCCAGTTTGGAAGCTTTTGGGATTTTGAAACAAGAACTTTGGTGGCAAGAATATTATTTTCTGGGTATTTCCTAAATTTATTGTCTTAGGAGGTAGGGGGTCTAGCACCTGCAGAAGTAGTTACCCTTGCCCTTTGTTTTACAGATGAGGAAACTGAGGCACAGGGATGGGGACATGGTATTCATGAGCCACATTTGTAGTAAAGTGGCCAAAGCAGCTGGATTCAGCACCTCAGTTGTCTAGCTGCAAAGACATCTCTCTAACCAGACCTTAAAGCCCCTCCCTTTCCTTCCCCCACTTGTCCTTCTCTCCCTAACTGCCATGGAATCCTACAATTCAAACAGTCTGCATTACTTCAAAAGGGACAGTTGGTTTGGAAGGTTGCTTGTTGACTCTGGTGGTCAAGAAATGGCCCAAAACTGGGGAGTCAGAGTCCAAGGGGGGAACAAGTCTCACTGGTATGGCTGCAGACCCCTAGGTAAGCTGGAGTTGGGGAGAGATGGAGCATCAGTCTGGCTTGGGGTTCATCTCCCCGAGAGGAGGCAAGACTGGGGCTGTGGATTCTTGGCTGCTTTTTTCTTTTTCTGATCAAAAGTCTCCCATGGAAGGCACTTGGACCAACCCTTTCTCCCAGGGACCTCTCAGTTTGATAAGAGATCTCAAAGGCTGAGAGGACTCTCTGTCCTCCAAATCTCCCTGACTGCCCTGGCTCCTTGCACTGTCATGCGTGTTACACTGTTGTATGTGTCTGTCTCAGAGCTCACCTGGTGGCCCATGAGCTAAGGTCTGGTCAAGGCAATGGTTAGGTTGGCTCTTAAATCTTTGTCCCTTGAGGCCTTGAATATCTGACATTGGCTTAGCTTCAGACACACTGGGGCAGCCAGCACTGCAGAGGCTTGACCTCAATCCTTGGCACCTGTCACAGTGTTTGTGGACCTCCATAGGGGGAGACTCCAGGTCCGATATTGATGCTTTATCCACTGGGGAGCCTGCTACCATATTCCCTCAGCTGGTGACTCAGTGGCTAGAACTCTGGATCTGGTCACTTACTGGCTGTGTGACCTCGGGCTAGTCACTGAACTTCTGTCTGCCTCAATTTTCTCAGCTGTAAAATGGGAGAAGTCATAGCATCTGTTTCCTAGGGTAGTGAGGATCAAGGGAGATAAGTATATGTAAGGCACTTTGCAGAACTGAAAGCACTTTTCAAAACAATTATTCCCATCAATTATAATGGACCTGAGATCCCAAAGCCCCTTTCCCAGCCAGAGATTTGGTTCCCAGTGGAGCTTGGGGTGGGTGTAAGGCCTGGCTCTATCTGTACTTCCCAATTTCTGCCTGGCTGCCCTGTTCCCTTCTGGAATGAAGGACTCACTTTGCTGAGGAGACCTGAAGACCTGCAGTTGAGCAGGTATTGACTTAAGTCAGTAGGGAGGAATCTTGGCTGCCTAGTTTGTCTCCACCCCACTTTGTCCCTTTCTTCTGGTTTCATGGGGCACTTACGTTCTTACGTGGTAGGTTATACAGGAAAGTGGTAAGCAGTCTGGGGCACTAATCGAAACATTCCACCCAAAATGAGTACACTTGACTTTTAACTGTTGATTTGATTCCTTGGAACCATTTAGCCTTTCTGAGACCTCTGGTCTGTTGGAAGAGTTGTAGGAAACCGTATGACCTATGTCAATGTGCAGAATTGTGACTTGAAATGGAAAAAGTTAAATGCATCTGCATGCGCAGATAGGCAGGTATCCAGATTGCTGCTGTAGTGAAGACATTCTTGGCATCTAAGGACACTACCAATGGGTAGTGGGTTCAGGTTAGAGGGATGAGAGTGACCTTAATGACTGGGCCTGGTCCCCTTTCCCTGAGCAACATTGGAGCCTGTTTCAGACAGTTTTCCTCAACAGGTGACCTGGGAATTCTCATTTTTACCTTCATTTCTGCTCTGAAATTTCAGATGGCACCATGGGGACCACCAGAGGCTCTGCAAGCATCTTGGAGGCCCACAACACTGACATGGTGTAGCTACAGGAGATTAAGGAGGAGGCTGTGAGCAGTTTTTCCAAGTAAGCCTGGGGCCAAGGGACACGCATGAGTGCAGCAGCCCAGGACATGGGGTATTGGGCAAAAACTGACTGACCTGAGTGTTTGGTGACAGAAACAATTATTTAAAATGGAGGAACCATGTGGGAAATCTGGCATCTGTTGAAATGCAGAGCCAAATAAATTGAGAAAGCACAAACAAGCAAGGATAAGCATGTGTCCCATTACACTCCTACTCAAAGCTCTGCCATTTTGGGCTGTTTTCCTTCCTTCCCCTCCTCTTTCTTTACTTCTTTTCCTTTCTTTCTCCTTCCATCCTTCTCTCCTTTCTTGCCTCCCTCTATGCCAGGCATTGTATGAAGCCCAGAGAATGAGACACTCTCTTCTCTGTGGACTGGACCTTGTGTTCTAAAAGGATCTGACCAGTCTTCTGGACATGCCCTTCCTGTGTTCCTTCAGTATCTGGCTTCCCCAAGGCTAAACGGGCAAGGCAGAACAATGGAGACAGGCCTGGGTTTGGTGTGAGTGCCTATCTCCAGCCCCCCTCATCTGTGATATCTGCCTAGACCTCTATAAACAGTGGGAACTGGGCCAGAAGGCTTCCAAGGTCCTATCCATTCAAATGGTGGTCCAGTGATGTTGGTAGAGCTCTTAACACTGTGCTTGGTGCTGTTAGAAACATGGAGGGAAGTATGAGATGTTGAGGGATGGGGAGACCCAGGCAAGGAGCAAGGGCTGGGCAAGGGAGAGTTTGGTGCTGGTGTGCCGGCCCTGAAGATGGTCTATGACCCAGATTTGGAGACAGAAGTGACCTTAGAGGTCCTGGAATCCTAGAGTCTCAATTTAACAAATGAAGAAACTGAGGTAAACAGGCAAAATGACTTGTCCATGGTCAACTAACTAGTCAGTGTCTGAGGCTGGATTTAAACTGGGGCTTTCCTGACTCCAGGCCAGTGCACTATCCACAGTGACTTCCTCAAGGTCAGGGAACATATTTTGTACTTTCTTTGTTTGCCAGGCATATGCTTGTAGACTGAGAGACAGAGCCTTGTAGATTGGTGATGCCTATGGCCGTGGTCTCAGGACCCTACTTTCTGTTTCCTGCAGAGGGTCTGGCTATGGGAGCCCCAAGAGCAGTCAGCACAGACACCAGCTATTTCAGAAGAAAGACAACTTAGAGAAGCTGATCCAGATTGTGGCTGAGAACGATTCCTTGCCTTGTGGGACCCAAAGCAAAGCAGCAGTGGTGCCCTCACTGCCTGCATCCCCCACCTTCTTCCCCAAAATGTTGGGGAACCTGCCATCCTCAGGTAAGCTCATAGCCATCATGGAGATTGGTGTCAGTGAGCAGCAGAGCGCTGAGGAGTGCCTGGTAGCGAGCAAGGCTAGGACAGCCAGCCAGAAGCTCTCCTTTATTCATGCTTTGGAGTGTGAGGAGACATCTTTGCCAAAGGATCCAGCATCTGAGACCTCCTCAGTGGGACTCCCTGAAGCACCCAAGATGAAAGATATGAGACCTGCTCAGTCTGTGGCCAAACTCTGGATAGCCCAGCCAGTTTCTCCAGAAGATGCAGCACCTGTGCTGACCGAGTCAGATGGGGCCTCCTCTTCTCTAGGAACACAGCCCCAGCCAGAGACTGAGCTCCTCTTGGACTTGCCAGAAAGTC
Organism: Bettongia penicillata ogilbyi; assembly: GCA_023548195.1. Classification (NCBI taxonomy): domain Eukaryota; kingdom Metazoa; phylum Chordata; class Mammalia; order Diprotodontia; family Potoroidae; genus Bettongia; species Bettongia penicillata. The sequence goes on from JAJHZJ010000590.1 coordinate 4,316,399, forward strand.
CCCGGATCCCAAGGGGCTCCCACTGTGACCTGAGCTCTGAGAGGAGGAGCCTGGTGCACAAGTCCTCACAGGCCCAACCAGAGTCTAGAAGCCAAGCAGACAGCAGCAGTGGTAAGGTCTTGTTGGGGTGATGGGCTGTAGGAAGGAAGGGGAAATTCTGGGGCTGGTGCTTGTCTGCCTGCTGCCTCGTTGTCCAACCTACTCTGACTTTTTGTTTACTGGAGGAGCACCTGCCTCTAGTCCTCCATTTCCTCATTTTTATAGTAAGCGCTGTCAGAACAGATGATCTCTTAGGGGCTATTCCTTTAAAGGCTATCCCAGGAATGTGCAGACCTACTATGTCACCACACAATCACCACTATTGTCCCAGACTCCACAGAAAAATCTTGACTTTTCTCTAAGGCAATTGGGATGTCAGGAAGTGGGGAAACTGTGCTTCACAGAAGAAGTTGTGGAAGAGTGGGATGGCGATGCCAGCCTGAACCTGAAATAGGGCAGTCACATTCCACAAGGGTTGGTAGACTGGTCCAGACGGGCTGCCAAGCTCTGGTGGAGATGTCAGCCCTAGCATCGCATGCAAAGCCTGGGTATAGGCTCTAGCATCTTGCTGCAGCATTGGGGGCAGATGAAGGAAAGGTTCATGGGCCAGGACTGGGGAGGAGGAGGTCACATGGGGGTTGCTGGGGGTTGTTGGGATATTGTTGTTTTAGGGAATTGAGCAGCCCAGTGGTCAGCCCAGGCTGGCCTCTTAATTGAATCTGTGGTTTGGCTTGTACTTCAGATGGTGACTTGGCTCCTCAGTGGGCTGCCCCCACCTGTTCATCTGGGCAGGGGAGAGAAGTGAGGGGGGATCACTTGGCAGCCTGGTGCCCTGGGAGTCAGTGTGACCTCCCAGGTCACTTTTTTGGCCAGTTCTACAACTGGGACTTGGTTCCCTCTGTGCCCTAAAGCTGTAACGGGGTTCTAACAAGATATCGGGGGTGAAATGTTTGGAGTAAGGGTGGGTATCTGTTGTCTTCTTCTCTCCATAGAGAGCACGATGGACCAAAGGTGAGGAAGCACAGGAAACTTCCTCAGAGCATCAGGTAGGATGAACCATGGGTATCTGTGAGCACAAGTGTCAGGGAGAGACCACTCAGGATGGCCCCCAGAGCTGGCCAAGGGACCCAAGGATTCAGTGCTGCTAAAGTGCCACTGTGTGCCTCAGTCAGCAAAACATCCCAGCACTGGGGGAAGGTCTGCCCTCTAGATGCTTGCACTCAGCCTCTTCCAGAAACCCCAGACTACATATACCAAGGCAAGCTAGCCTGTTGGGGACAATCACTTTCCAGATGAGCTTGGGATCCCCGAGGCACTCCAGAGAGTCTTGATCTGGTTTCTACCTAACCCATCCTGACACACAGCTGTCACGTCCAAAATAACTTCTTTCTCAGAATCGGCCTTTAAGAAGAGTCTGGTTAGTGGGGCAGGTGAAAGGAAAGGAGGAGGCCATCCCCTAAGTTCTTTTGATGATGAGACCTCGGCCTTATTGGTGTGACTTTGGGCAGATGACTTTTCTGGGCCTCAGTTTTCTTCTCTGTCAAATGGGTGAATTGGAAGACCTCTCAAGCTTTCTTGATGCTCAGTTGGTGACAAACTGATGGTGGACCCTGAGTAAACCCTCTCTGTGTCCTTGGTAGGTGGCTCCAGGAGGAATTATGGCCTCCAGTGGAGAGGGAGGTGTCCTCTCTCCCTCCCTCCCCAAGTAACCTCATATACCATGTATAGATGACCTACATACACACACACACACACACACACACACACACACACACCACTACCTGTGGACATTGCCAGCAGAACGTGAGCCTCTGGGAGCAGGACTTGTTCCATCTTTACTGCTGGAGCCTCAGAACCTAGAACAAGGCTTTTCTATGGAGGAGGTACTTAGAAAAGTTCTATTTGATTTTATCAAACACTTATGGTTACACAGTAGTGGGTGGGTTATTCTCACCCTGGCTGTTGGCATCTGGTCTTCCTATTAGATTGAGAGTTCCCTGAGGGCAGGTGGGGGCTTGACCTTTGTCCCTCCCCAGGCCTACATAGAACCCTCCAGGAGTGAGCCCCTAGGCCTGTGATTGTTGAAGTGTTCCAGATCTAGCGGGTGGAGGGAGAGGGAAGGCTGAGACCCCACCTGCCAGGGCCTACTTGCCTAGGCTGTGGCAGGGGGCTGGTGTCATCCCTCCCAGGGCCCCCATGGGTGCTGCTTCTGCCCCCACAGGCAGAAGAGGAGCTACAAGCAGGCTGTCAGCGAGCAAGGTGAGAAACGGGACCACATGGATGATGAGACTCTCACTCTTCCTTGCACCAAGATATGCTTCCCCATCTGCCCTGGCAGCAAGGTAAGGTATGTGAGGCACACGCCCCATCCTGGCTGCTGTTATGCTGGCGCCATGCCCATGCCTTCATCCTTGTGTCCCTGGGCAGGTGGTGTGGCCCTTATGAACATTCCTACACACAGTGCAGCAGAAGCAGATGCTCGTGACGCTTGTCCTCAGTCAGCTGCCCCGGTGTCATGAAGTTACTCATCAAGTGCAACATTCCCCAATATCTCGATGCCAAGGGCAGCATCGAGCCAGGGATAGCCACAAGAGAGCCTTCCCTGGGACTTCCACGGGGCAGCTGGGAGTGCAGTTTTGGGTTGGTGACCTTCTCAGGGAGCTGGGCTCCAAATAGTCCAAGCAGTGCCTGTAGGTGAGCCAGAGGTTTGGTTTGAATGTGCAGAAGAGGCACCTTTGACCCTGGCACTCTAGGTCCTGACTAAGAGCTGAGGCTCAATTTAATGTTCCATGTGGGTTGTGTACAGTATAGTTGTAGGAGGTTAGCTTAGTTAACTATTGTGTCAGCCCCATAGTGTGGATGACCATGAGGGGAAACTCAGCCCATTCTGGTTAGCTTGTCAGAGACTTTAGAGGAAATGTCTGGGTCAGAGGTTGGGTGGCTGCCCCCTTGCCCTGGAGCAACCTGGAGGACTGGCCTTCAAGGGCAGGTTGGTCAAAGTCCTCTGACTGTGTGCCAGGCAGGGGTGTCTGAGGCAGTCAGAGGAGTTAATGCTGGGATTTTCTCCTTTTCTCCTTTCACAGGGGAGTCTTATCCTGAGTAATCCACCCACCCTTCATCTTAGTATCATAGCCAGCCATCCCCTCCCTCTCTCCCTACTGGACCACTGCTTCAAGTGATAGAACCACCTGTGTTAAAAACTGACTTTGTGAGTGTGTCAGCAGAGTAACACCCTGGGGAAGGGAGCCTCAGGAGGTCGAGTCGCTGGTTCAGAGTCACCCAGCAAGTCCCTGCAGGGCTTGTCCCTGGTTACTAGCCCAGCACAGATGGCCCAATTTGGGCATGCCCTTTGCACTGTCGACAGCCACGACCCACTGCCTGACCCTCCTTGATCTTGAGACCTCAATCCTGACCTCTTGCCAACAAAGAAAGAAGTGGCCTCTTGGTCTATCTTGCCCCTGATTTTCCCCTGCACCCTGGCGCCATAGTAGCCGATAGTGCTCCCCACATTAGAATGGTAGTGTTGAGCTTTTCAGCCACTGTTAGTGAGAAGAACTAGGTTTTCAAGGTCTCATTACTAATTTCCAACGTCTCTGAGATCCTTGTTAAGGAGGATGGAACTTTCCTTTGAGTTTGGTCTAAGGAGCACATTACAGTTGAAGCTGCTTCCTGCCCGGAGGAACATTCCACAAAACCTTCTAACCAGTTGATTTTAAAGTTGTGGAAATGATTTGCCTTTTGGAATTGAAATTGGGGCAGAGCCATGTGACAGACCTGGAGTGATGAAGGGAAAGGGAACCTGAGTCTTGGGCAGAGAAAGTCCATCACCAACTTCTGGGAATCAGGAAAGGAGCCTGGGGGAGCAGGGCAGCTGTCTTCATAACTTTTGGCTGCTGTCTGCAAAGTCTTGCCTACTTTCCTGTGCCTAGGCAGAGGTACTGCCTCCTAGATCCCCACATGCTAAGGCCAGGAGTTTGTTGTCTGTAACAGGTGTTGGGGGATTTGGGGGAGGTCTCTCACTTACCTAAATCTGGGTTCCTGGGGTAAGATTTCTCCTGACCTTCTTGGATAGTTCGTAAGAAAGGTCAGGGCCATGCCTAAGGTCCAGACCAAGCAGCTGATTCTATCTTGAAATATTAGCATGCTTCCTCTAGGGGGAGCAGCCTTTTTCTTTTGTGTTCTAGAGACCAAAAGGAGCTGAGCAGGTGATTAGTAGTCAAGGAGACCATATTTTCCTCCTCCTGGGAATGGGGAGTTACTTGCTTTGGAGCCTTGGGGCACAGAGTAGAGCTTATGCTCAGGGCTGTGGTGTCCTGGCTCTCCTCTGAGGAGAGCTTTGTCCCACAATGACCCACTGAAATTGGGAGTCATGGCGTCCCAGGGAAGACAGTTCACCCCAAAATCTCTGTTCAGGGAGGGATCAGAGTGTTGTTGCCTTCAAGAGGTTGTGGACTTCCAGGCAGGTCACAGGATCTTCAGTGCTCTGAGCCCTTTCTTTAGCTGGTCCAGAAATGTCGATAGAGAGTGGTGGAGGGAGTTCCCAAGCTGGGAAATCTCATGAGACTTGGCTCCCCTGCAAAGCCCCCAAGTTTGTCAGTTCAATGTGCTTCAAGGAGCTTCTGCTTACAGCATTTCTGGGCCAAATGTTTTCAGAAAGGACTTTTATTTCATCAATTTGAAGGATTTTTGTATATTCGATTTGACGAACATTGGCTGACACCTGAATTTTTGAACAAAGCAAACCCAGTTGTATCAGTCATCCCCAAAATGCTGTGTCCCGCTATCTTCCTGATTGTCATGCTTCCCACTCTCTCACGTCTTAGTCACACTGAATCAGAAAGAGGAGGCCAAACTCCTGAGAAGGCAGAAGGTGCAGGGGGATCAGCACCAGCGCCTGGAGGAGGTGAAGATGTGAGTGACCCTGCTCTGGAGGCGTGGGTGGGCGGTATACTGGAGAGAACTGAGGGGACTCTCCAAGCCCAATCCTCCTTGTACCCCAAGTGGAAATTGTTGGAAGGAGAATTTGAGTCCAAGCAATGGTTTATTTTTATTCTGTATTTTAAAAAACAGGTTTTATTAATGTCTTTGACAGACATTGTCTGCTTTCCCATAGGATTCCTTCTTGTGGAAAGGAGAGCTGGGCTGCCCTGACCTCAAGTGGGCAGCACTGTGCCCTCCACCTCCCTACAGCAAATGAGCTGAGGTCCAGGAACAACAGTGGCTGGGGCGGCTGTTCAATCTGTCGCCCCTTCCATACATTTGTTGGCTCACACTCTTCTGTCCTCATGCCTGGTTTTCTCCTTGGTCTTTTCTAGGTACCCGGGCTTCATATCTTGCTGCATAATAATATTCTTGTTACACCCATAGATCAGTTTGATAGGGCCCTCCCCAGTTGGTGTGTTCCTTCTTTGGTAGAGATACTTCCCCCAAGCTGGTAGGGTTCCAGCTCTGCCCAGGGAGAGTGTGGCTGAGAGCCCTTCTATATCATCAGGTAGCATAGCAAGGCCTGGGAACATAAAGAATGCCAAGCAGCCCAGCTTGCCAGAGAAATTGGCAGATCTTTTCCATGTTTTCATCTCTTTGACATCCTTCTTGCATCCTTTGATGCTTTCTGGACAGTGGGTTCACTTGGACACTCCAGCCACATCCGATATCAGCTTGTTATCCCGCGACTATCTGAGGCAGCCCTGCTCCTAATTAACCTCTATGCTGGTCCTTCGTGGGACTTTATGGATCACTCTGTATTTTTAACTGGTGCCTCTCCACTTGCTGAGGACATCAAGTGACTCTTGGTTTCCATCTACAGAGAAACTTCTGTAGGATAATGATAGTCTGGTAGTGATTCTTCTGTGTACTTGGCACTTTTTTTGTCTTACTAGCATACTTAAGTTAGAATTTCCCCAACTGTCTGCCATCTCCTCTCGTTGCAACTTTTCTGACTGGGCACTAGTCTTGGCCTTCACTGTAACACTGACTCTGATGGCAGAGGCATCTCCAGGCCTGCCGCACACTTCAGTAGATACCCACTTGTTTCTAGTCTTTCTGGGTTTCTTTTGACTCCCATGTTTGAATTTCAGAGTTTCCCCTCAGCTCTGAGCTCTTCGTCAGGGTATTGGAAAGTGCTCTATTGTATTAAATGCCCATTTTGTTCCTTCTGTAACATTATTGTACTCAACTTTTGAGCCAGTCTCTTGACTGATCCTTTGACTCACTGAGGAGACCCTGTAGCATTCTGGGATTTGACAGCAACCACAAATCCTTTTAAAGTTTTGAACCATGATAGGTCCAGAGTTCAAGATGTAGAGTTGTAAGGGAAAGAGAGTGGATGCGGGAAAGACAGGTGATATGGAGTGGCTTCATGTATACTCATTTATCACACTTCATTTGAAATATATGGCTCTGTCTACACGGATGGGGCAGTTTCTGCATCAAGTTCCCTGCTCTGATGAAATTACAGGTCCAGATATGAAATCACACCCTGATGCTTCCCTGTATACTTACCCATCTCTAACATTCATGATTCCATTTGGTTTCAAAGCACTTGACTCAGAGGCCTGTGTGTGGGATGGGGGGAGGCGCTGTTCTGGTGGGAGGCAGTACTGAATCCCAGCTCCTGCATCAGTGTTTGGCAATGTCCTTGGATAAAGTGGAACAGAAAATAGAGTTCAATTCATTGAGTATTTATTAAGTGGATACTACATACAAGACAATGTTTCTCGGTTCTGGGGGTACAATGACAGAAAGAAACCAGGCCCTGCCATCTGGGACCTTATGCTTCCCTGACTTTCATCCTGGTGCTGTTTCTCCTGTCCTGTTGTCATCACTAGGTGAAGAGCAGTTAAGCCCTGGGCAAAGTGGCAGCAGGGGCCCCAGGGAGGGATTTGAGTCAGGGCCAACCCTCTGGCCCCACTCCCTGCTGGTGACTGATGAGGATGGACTCTTGGTTTTCAGGGAGCAAGCCCTGCAGCTAGACAACGAGAGATGCCAGAGGAAGCTGGAGGAGAAGCGGAAGAGGGTGAGACAATGGGCAGGACCTGGGGTGGGCCTCGGTCTTGGCTACAGCCCTACCCCTTACCTCCTCCTCCAATGGTCCCTTCAGAGGCTGCTGCCCCTGGTCTCTTGGGGTTTTCCTGTGACAGGGCAGGGGTGAGCGGCAGCACCTTGATGATTTGGGACTGGCACTCAGGAGAGAGGAGAGGGCTACATGCATGCACAGCTCTGGGAGCAATCCACTTCAGCAGAGGAGACAGTATAGAGAGAAAGGAGAAGGGGGCCCAGGAGGGAGCCTCCATCCAGAAGGCTGAGGAGCAGTCAGTTAGGAAAGAGGAGAAACAGGCCCGGGGTCCACCAACTGCAGAGACAAGACTGTTCCATTTGGCACTGAGGAGATTACTGGGGACAGTTGCGCTTGAAGGGGGTGCTGAGCATCTGACTTTTGAAAGGAGTTCATTGGAGTGAGGGAGGGCAAGGGAAGAGACATGCTGCAGGGTGGGCTCTTAGGAGGCTCCTTCAAGGACAAGAGAGGAAGGGATGGGATTGAGGTGCTGGGAAAGGACTCTAGCTAACAGAGAGCCCGGGGCCTGAAGTCAGGGGGGGAGGGTTCTCAGCTGTGAGGGCTGGCGGCACAGGAGGTGATGAGAAGAGTAGTTTCAGAACAGCCTTGATGGGGGGAGTCATTAGCACTTGGATGGCTCTCCTTGTGAGCCCCCTGCTCTGGTGTGACCCCTGACTCTCCTGCCCCAGGGTTCCATCTCAGGCAGGCTGTCATCCATCAGTACTACCTTCCTCCTGACATTGACCAGCTCTTCGCACCATCCTCAGTCTGGACCTCCAGGACGTATTCAAAGAGAGTAAACCACGTTACTACACTCACACCAGCTCTGCCTTCTGGCATTCCCCACCACTGCCAGAGTCCCGGCACTTGAGGGGCTTGTGGAATGGCCTGAAGACACCTTGAGAAGGGAGAAGGGAAGTGCCTCTTGTCCATCCTATGCAGTCAAAGCCGGGCCTGGGGACAGTAGAGACTGAGACCCCCAGAAGCAGTGGGTGAGCTCTAGGGAGAATGGTGCACACAGCACTCACATGGCTAAGCCAGCAGTCCCTCACCTGGACATAAGTGCTAGTTTGCTAGGTAACTAGTTCGAGGCTGATGTCAAGCTCCAGCGTTATAAGGTTAGGTTAAGAAAAGGTTAGGTTATTTGGTTAGGTTAATAAAGTAACATTTTTGAGGAACTTTTCAGGAAGCTTCCTGGGCTTCTCACCTTGGTCCATCATGTTCTCTATGGAGAGAAGACGACAATGGAGACCCACCCTTACTCAGAGCCTTCCACCTCCGCTATCTTGCTTGATCTTCATCAGAGATTTAGGGCACAGAGGGAACCAAGTCACAGTAGTAGAACTGGCCCAAAGCAGGGACCTGCCCAAGGTCACACTGACTCCCAGAGCACCAGACTGCCAAGTGACGACCCCACTCTCAATTCTCTCCCCTACCCAGGTGAACAGGAGGGGGTAGCCCACTGAGGAGCCAATCACCATCTGAAGTTCAAGAAAACTTCAGATTCAATTAAGTGGCCAACCTGGACTGACCACTGGGCTCCTGAACAACCTGAAACAACAATAGCCAAACACCCCTCTAGAAACCTCCCATGTGACCTCCTCCTCCTCAGTCCTATCCCATGAACCTTTCTTTCATCTGTCCCCAATGCTACAGCAAGAAGCTAGAACCAACACCCACATTTTGCATGTGATACTAGGGCTGCTCCCATTCACCAGAGTCTGGCAGCCAACCCCTGTGGAGTATGCCTGACCTATCCAGGTTCAGTCTGGCATTGTCATCCTCCTCCTCCACAATTTTCTCTTTGAAGCACAATTCCATGGCCTCGTGACAACCCAATTGCCTTAGAGAAAAGTCAAGTTTTTCTGTGTAGTCCGAAACATTACTGGTGATTATCTGCTCACCTAATAGGTCTGCGCCTGCCTGGGACAGCCTCTCAAGGGATGGCCCCCATGAGATCATCTGTTCTGAAAGCCCTTACTCTGGAAATGAGGAAATGGAGGAAAAGAGGGAGGTGTTCCTCCAGGAAACACAAAGTCAGAGCAGGTTGGACAAGGAGGCAGCAGGCAGACGAGCACCAGCCCCAGAGTCTTCCCTTCTTTACTACAGCCCATCACCCCAACAAGGCCTTATCACTGTCACTGTCTGCTTGGCTTCTAGACTCTGGTTCAGCCTGTGAGGACTTAAACACCAGGCTCCTATGCACAGAGCTCAGGTCACAGCAGGAGCCCCTTGGGATCCAGGGGCTTTCTGGCATGCCCAAGAGGAGCTCAGTCTCTGGCTGGGGCTGTGTTCCTAGAGAAGAGGAGGCCCCATCTCACTTGGTCAGCACTTGCATCTTCTGGAGAAACTGGCTGGGCTATCCAGTGTTTGGCCACAGACTGAGCAGGTCTCATATCTTTCACTTTGGGGGCCTCAGAGAGTCCTATGGAGGAGGTTCCAGATGCTGGATCGGGTAGGCTTTCCACCTGCTCCTTTGGCACAGATGTCTCCTCACACTCCAAAGCATGGAAAAAGGAGAGCTTCTGGCTGGTTGTCCTAGCCTTGCTCACCACCAGGCACTCCTCAGCGCTCTGATGCTTGCTGACACCAATCTCCATGACAGGTATGAGCTTACCTGAGGATGGCAGGTTCCCCGACATTTTGGGGAACAAGGTGGGGGATACAGGCAGCGAAGGCACCACTGCTGCTTTGCTTTGGGTCCCACAAGGGATGGAGCCATTCTCAGCCACCCTCTAGACCACCTTCTCCAAGTTATCTTTCTTCTGAAGTACCTGGTGGCTGTGCTGACTGCTCTTGGGGCTCTCATAGCCAGACCCCTTTCAGGAAACAGAAAGTAGGGTCTTGAGACCACGGCTGTAGGCATTGCCAATCTACAAAGCTCTGTCTCTCAGTCTGCAAGCATATGCATGGCAAACAAAAAAGTCCAAAATATGATCCCTGACCTTAAGGAACTCATAGTGGATAGAGCCCTGGCCTGGAGTCAGGAAGGCCCCAGTTCAAATCCAGCCTGAGATAGTGACTAGCTAGGTGACCATGGGCAAGTCATTTTACCTGTTTACCTCAGTTTCTTCATCTGTGAAAATGAGAGTCTTGGACTCCACGGTCCCTTCTGGCTCCAAATCCAGGTCCTACACCCTCTGGAGGACCGGCATTCCAGCTCCAAACTCTCCCCTGCCATGCCCTTGCTGCTTGTCTGGGTCTCCTCTCCCCTGAACATCTCATATTTCCCTCCATGTTTTCCACAGCACCAAGCACAGTGTTAAGACCTCTACCATCATCACTGGACCACCATTTGAATGGATGGGACCCTGGAAGCCTTCTGACTTCCACTCTTTACTGAGGCCTAGGGAAGTAGCACAGACTAGGAGGGCTAGAGATAGATGCTGACACCAAACCCAGGCCTGTCTCCATTGTCTTGCCTTTCCCACTTAGCATTGGAGAAGCCTGATACTGAAGGAACGTAGGAAGGGCAGGTCCAGAAGACTGGTCAGATCCCTTTAGAACACAAGATCCAGCCCACAGAAGAGAGTGTCTCATTCTCTGGGCTCTGTACAATGCCTTGCATAGAGGGAGGCAAGAAGGGAGACAAGGATGGAAGGAGAAAGAAAGGAAAAGAAGAAAAGAAAGAGGAGAGGAGGGAAGGATGGAAAACAGCCCAAAATGGCAGAGCTTTGAGCAGGAGTGTAATGGGACACATATTTGTCCTTGTTTGTGCTTTTTCAGATCCTTTGGCTCTGCCTTATAATAGGGGCCAGATTTCCCATATGGTTCCCCCATTTGAAATAATGGTTTCTGTCACCAATCCCTCAGGTCAGTCAGTTTTTGCCCAATACCCCATGCCCTGGGCTGCTGCACCCATGTGAGTCGCTTGGTTCCAGGCTAACCTGCAAAAGCTGCTCACAGTCTCCTTTATGTCCTATGGCCACACCATGTCGGTGGTGTGGGCCTACAAGATACTTGCAGAGCCTATGGTGGTCACTATGGTGCCATCTGAAATGAGTAGAAGGGAAGGTAAAAATGAGAATTCCCAGGTCACCTGCTGAGGAAAATGGTTTGATGCAGGCTCCAGTGTTGCTCAGGGTAAGGGGACCAGGCCCAGTCTTTAAGGTCACTCCCATCCCTCCATCCTGCCCCCACTACCCATTGGTAGAGCCCTCAGACGCCAAGAATGTCTTCACTACAGCAGCAATCTGGACACCTTCATGTTTCTGGATGCGGATGCAGGGAAGCTGTTCCCTCTGAAGTCTCTGCTCGGCATCCTTTAAGTCGTAGGTGTTTTGACAACTTTTAAAACTCAGCAGGGATCTCAAAAAGGCTAAATGGTTCCAAGGAATCAAATCAACAGTTAAAAGTCAAGTGTACATTCTAGGTAGTATGTTTCAATCAATGCGCCAGACTGGTTAGAACTTCCCCCTGTTATCTACCCCATAAGAACATAAAGTGCCACATGAAGGCTAGCACCAATGGCTTGCTTGTATCTGCCATGCTAAGGCAAGGGCCATGCACAGAGAAAGCATTCCCTTCTTTCCTGTTTGTCATCTGAAAATTGTCAAGCTGTTAGATGCTCCAACAAGTGCCATTTGATCTTTGTGTCTTGCCAGCAAGCTGGGAGGTCAGCACGTAGCAGCATGCTGGGCAGGAAGAAGGCACTTAATAGGAGCCTTGGTGACTGGCTAGTGGGCCACAGGGCCCAGCGAGCGTACATCTTGCCCAGTGTGAGGCAAGGAAGAGAGAACTGACATGGGTCAGACATCCCTGGCTGCTGCCCCTGAAAATGAGCAAGCATCGGGAGGCAGGGCAACCCTGTAACTAAGGTGGAGTACTGGCCCAGCAACAAGCTGGCAATCTTCTCCCTCAGATACTTTGCATCCCAAATGCAGTAAAGAATTGGTTGGGGACTCAGGCAACACTGCCCAGGGAGGGCATGGGGCATCAGAAGTAACTCATGTGCTCATTTCATACTGCTGCCCTGAGGATGCAGAATCCACAGGAACCCACCATCCTCCCTCTGATGGCTTACTGTTCTGCAAAGCAACCTCGGGCCCAGCACACCATGGCTCACCAATGTCAACACGCCCCCTCTTCATATTAATCAATTCCATTCAATTCAGACCATGGGAGCTAAGGGGGATGCAAATCCCCAGCAGATCCATTCCCCACAGGAAGAACTGGTAGCCCAAGGAGGAAACCAGAGGAAAGGGGGAAGGCAAGGCAGCCAAGTAAGCCATGATGACTTACATCAATACAAGCCCCAACTGCAGGTCTTCAGGTCTCCTCAGCAAAGTGAACCCTTCATTCCAGAAGGGAACAAGGCAGCCAGGTAGAAATTGGGAAGTACAGACAGGAGGAGCCATGCTCATATACCCACCCCAAGCTGTATTGGGAACAATATCCCAGGCTGGGAAAGTTTTGGGATCTCTGATCCATTATTATTGATGGGAATAATCATTTTTAAAAGTACTTTGAATTCTGCAAAGTGCCTTACCTGTACTATCTGACAAGACCCTCACCACCCTGGGAAACAGGTGCTGTGACTGTTTGCATTTTACAGATGAGGAACTGAGGCAGACAGATGTTTAGTGACTAGCCCAAGGTCACACAGCCAGTAAGTGACCAGGTCCAGAATTCTAGCCACTGAGCCACCAACTGAGGGAATATGGTAGGTACCAGGCTCCCCAGTGGAGAAAGTACCAATATCGGACCTGGAGTCTCCCCATATGGAGGGCCAGAAACACTGTGACAGGTGCCGAGGAAAGAGATCAGGCTTATGCAGTGCTGGCTGCCCCAGGGCATATGAAGCTGAACGAGTGTCAGATAGTCAAGGCCATCGAGGGACAAAGCTGAAAGGGCCAACCTAAGCATTGCCTTCACAAGTCCTTAGCTCACAGACCACCAGGTGAGCTCTGAGACAGAAACACACAGAAGTGTAATACAGATGACAGTGCAAGGAGCCAGGTCAGTCAGGGAAACTTGGGAGACAGAGAGTCCCCTCAGCCTTTGGGATCTCTTATTAAACCAAGAGGTCCCTGGGACAAAGGGGTTGTCGAAGTGCGTTCTATGGGAGGCTTTTGATCAGAAGAAAAAAACAGCCAAGAATCCACAGCCCCAGCCTTGCCACCCTCCACGAGATGAACCGCAAGGCAGACTGGGGCTTCCACTCTTGCCCACTCCTGTTTACCTAGGGGTCTGCAGCCACAGCAGCGAGATCTGGTCCCACCTTGGACTCCCACTCCCCAGTTTTGGGCCATTTCTTGACCACTACAGCCAACAAGCTACCTTCCAAACCAACTCTCTCTTTTGGAGTAACACAGACTATTGGTGTTGCAGAATTCCATGGTAGTTAAGGAGAGAAGGACCAGTAGGGGAAGGAAGGGGTGGGGCTCTAAGATCTGGTTAGAGAGATGTCTTTGGAGCTAGACAACTGAGGCGTTGAATCCAGCTTCTTTGGACTCTTTACTATAAATGTGGTTCAGGCAAATCATTTCCCCATCCCTATGCCTGAGTTTCCTCATCTGAAAAAGAAAGGGCAAATTCCTGCAGGTGCTAGAGCCCCAACCTCTTCAGACATTAAATTTATGAAATACCCAGATAATAACATTCTTGCCACCAAAGTTCTTGCTTCAATATCCCAAATGATTCCAAATTGGAAACATAAGAATTGTCAGTAAAAAATACATTAAAGGATGCTGGTTACCTTATATTTTCCTCCTGCACCTTAAGAATGCTGGGAATATTTCATCTCACTGACAGTTGGAACCTATACATTGCTCTCTCCATTTCGAATAGGAGTTCCTTGAGAGCAGGGACTACTTGGCATAGTACTTTGCACCTACTAAGAGCGAAATAAATGTCATTCATTCATTCTGCACAGAACACTCTCTTTCCTTTGTACCCTAGGACTTAGAGTGCCTGGTATACGGTCAGCACTTAATAAATGTTGCCTTATTATGTTTGCCGTGCTATGATCTTCGAATAAAGTGTATCTTGAGTTGTTCCTAAGACTATTCTTCTGATTTGTTCCCATTCTCCCCTGTGTCCACAATCCAGTAGTCATGTCTTTTTTCCTTATGATTGTTAAATCTTTTTCTTTCTATTGACTTCTTAAGTCTTTTGCCCTTTTCTAATCTTCAAGCTTAGCCCAGTGCCTGATAAGCAGAAGGTGCTTAATAAATGTTTATTGATTGATTATCCTACGCTTACGCATAGCCTAAAATGCCACAGATCCTTCATTAACCCCTGTCCTTAATTTGACATTTTGAAGAAGGTGGTCTACACATCTATTAGACTTATCACCACTAGGACACCTCCCATGTGAGCATCTGCATGATGGTCACCTATGCTACTGTCTTATCCATTTAATAAATTATATGAATGCTTGAGCCAGTTCTTTTCTAGATTTTCTATCTCCCTCAAAGCACAAGAACGTGCCATGTTCATACCTGTAGTTCTACCAGTGCTCAATGCAAAAAAGAGATTTTTTATGGATTTCAGTCTTATTCTCAAACCGAGGAGCTTGGCTGCTCATTTAATTGGACCCTTGGAGGAAGAAGCCCAGGAAATACAGACATGACTGCCAGAATATTCCCCTGGCTTGACAATGAGGAACCTGAGGTACAGACAGATCAAGTGACTTCTACCCACCACATAGCCCATCATGAAAAGTCATTGTTTTGAGCCTCCAGGCCTTAGAGAACATACTGTAGGCATCATTCAAACAATTGTACCCTTTCACCCACTTGTTAATTTTTGATTCCATTAAGTCCTACCACCTAATCTCAGGCACAGCTAAGTAAGTATGAGGACAGATTCAGGAATAAACTGTATTTGCTTTATTGAGGGGAGACTTTGCAGTGGATGCTCAGAATCACAGGCAATGTTCAGGTTTACATTCTACAGTGAGTGGGTCCATCACTGACAAGATGTGCATTTGGTTCCAGAAAGCTTCTAGGAGGCAACACCTTTTTTAAGTCTTCTTTTTTTTTGAAAAAAGACATAAATGTGAGACTGTGGCTCGGCCCATTCTTTAGGAATTTAGATAGCACAGATTCTTATGTTCCTGTTACTGCCGTCATTCCACAGAAAACAGGGATCCCAGCAACCAGACATTGGGAATTCAACGTTGATTCAGTATTCACTTTTGGAATGGGCATGTTCAGAAAGAGGAGGAAGGAAGGAGAATTTGGCAAAATCCAAGAACAAATCACACATCTTTTCTTTCTTTTTTTTTATATTTTATTTTTGGTGTTCTACAATCGCTACCATAAACTTAGATTATTTTCACCTACCTCCCCCTTTCCTCCCTCCTTAAGCCAGCATAAAATTTTATATAGGATCTGTACATACATTCCTATTTTTACTATAGTCATGCTGTGTAGAGGAATTATAATAAATGGGGGAAACCAAATAACAAACCAAAATGTAATACACACACACACACACACAAAAAATGATCTACTATATTCTGCAATTGAATTCCATAGTTCTTTCTCTGTGTGCGGAATGCATTTTACCTTAGAACATAATTGGGAATTCTTTTAAAGTCCTTGTATTGCTACGAAATTCCAAATCTACTGGAAAAAACACTAGCACACTGCAGTCATTGCTGTGCACAAAGTTCTCCTGGCTCTGCTCCTTTCACTCGGCATCACATCATATAAGGCTTTGCAGGTCTCTCTGAAGTCTTCTTACTAGTGTATTAATATTCCATTATATTCAAATATCATAATTTATTTAGCCATTCCCTAATTGATGGGCATCTCCTTGATTTCCAGTTTTTGGCCATCACAAAGAGTGCTGCTATAAATATTTTTGTACATGTGGGACCCTTTCCCATTTTTATGATTTCTTGGGGATATAGTCCTAGAAGCACCATTGCTGGGTCAAAAGGTATGCATATTTTTGTAGCCATTTGGACATAGTTCCAAATTGCTCTCCAGAATGGTTGGATCATCTCACAGCTCCACCACCAATGTAATGGTGTTCCAACTCTCCCACATCCTCTCCAACATTTATCATCTTCCTGTTCTGTCATGTTTCCCAATCTGATAGGTGTGATGTGGCACCTCAGAGTTCTTTTCATTTCATCTCTGTATTTGAAAGGGATTTACAGCATTTTTTCATAGGATTATAGATATCCTTAATCTCTTCCTCTGAAAATTGCTTGTTCATATCCTTTGACCATTTGTCAGTTTGAGAATGGCTTGTATTTTTGTAAATTTGACTCATTTCTCTATATGTTCTCGAAATGAGGCATTTATGCCCAACATTAGCTGTAAAAATTTTCTCCCAGTTTTCTACATCTGTCTCAATTTTTGTTACATTCGATTTGGATGGGAAAAATTTTTCAATTTAAGGTAATCAAAATAACCCATCTTGCACTTCATAATACTTTCTATCTCTTCTTTACTTAAAAATTCTTCCCTTCTCCTTAAATCTGATAAGTACACTATTCCTTCCTCCCCCAATTTGTCCACAGGATCAACCTTAGTCCCTAGATTGTCTACCCATTTGAATTTTATATGATGTCAGGCATGGGACTATGCCTGATTTGTGCCATAATGTTATCCATTTTTCAAAAACAAATCAACAGTCAAAAACAAATATGTTTTTGATAGAAAACTAGGAAGAGACAAAGCAGAGAAAGAAAATTACACACCAATTTCTCAGCAATTTTTGTCAAACAGTGACTTCTTATCCCAGAAGCTGGGTCCTTGGCTTTATCAAACAGTAAATTGTTGTATTCATTGTATACTCTGTCTTGAGTACCTAGCAGATTTCACTTGTCTATCCTTCTGTTCCTTACTCAGTAAGGAACTTTATAATAGAATTTCAGATCTGGTAGCACTTGGCCACTTTTGCTAGGATTTTTTCCTCATTGATATCCTGGACAATTTGGAGTTCCAGATAAATTTTGATACTATTTTTCCAGCTCTTGAAAACAATTATCCCATAGTTTAATTAGCATGGCACTAAAAAAAGTAAACTACTTTAGGGAAAAATGTCATTTTTATTATATTGATTTGGTCTACCCATGATAAAGTGATGCTTTGCCTCTTACTTAGATCTGACTTTATTTGTGGGAAAAGTATCTTGTGTTCATATTTAACCCCATCTCAGAAAAAGAAATTGAACTAGCTATCAATGATCTCCTTAGGAAAAAATCTCCAGGGCTGGACAGATTTACCAGTGAATTTAATCAAACATTTAAAGAACAGTTAATTCCAACACTATATAGACTATTTGGGAAAATGGAGGAAGAAGGAGTCCTCCCAAATTCTTTTTGTGATACAAATATGTTTTTGATACTTAAACCAGGAAGAGACAAAGCAGAGAAAGAAAATTACACACCAATTTGTCTCATGAATACAGAAGTCAAAATATTAAATAAGATTTTAACAAAAAGAATACAGCAACTTCTCACGAGAATGATACATTATGATCAAGTAGGATTCATACCAGGAATGAAGAGCTAGTTCAACATCAGGAAAACTATTAGCATTACCCATCATATCAACAAGAAAACTAACAGTAACCCCAGGATTATCTCAATAGTTGCAGAAAAAACTTCTGAGAAAATACAACACCCATTCCTACTAAACACATGGGAGAGCCTAGGAATAAAGGGAACATTCCACAAAATAATAAGCAGTTTCTATTTCAAACCTTCAGCAGGGGTTGTGTGCAATAGAGATAAGCTAGATGCATTTCCAATAAGATCAGGGGTGCAACAAGGTTGTCAATTATCACCATTATTATTCAATGAGGTACTAGAAATATAAGCTATAACAATAAGAGAAGAAAAAGCATTTGAAAGCATTAGAATAGGCAAAGAAGAAACTAAGTTATCACTCTTTGCAGTGGATATCAATATATACTTAGAAAATCCCAGAGACTCAAGTGAAAAACTACTTGAAACAATAAACAACTTTCGCAAACTTGCAGGTTACAAAATAAACCCACACAAATCTTTTGCATTTCTATAGAGTAGTCACAAAGTCCAACAGCAAGAGATAGAAAGAGAAATCCCCTTTCAAGCTAGGGTAGACATTATAAACTATCTGGCAGTTTACCTGCCAAAACAAACTCAGGGATTAAAGGACACAAATCTTGAGAAGTCAGGGTAATTTTTTCCAACTCTGGAACCATTTCAGGCTGATTATCAGACTGGGAGAGAAGGGGATCCAGGCTCAGTCCTGGTCCAGGGAAGGAAATACAGCTCAGGATCCCATCTAAGGAAAGGAGCCATGCTCGGGGACCTTACCTCAGGAAAGGGAACTACTCTAAATTTTGTCTGAGACAAAGTGGCCAGGCTCAGCTTTCTAACCCACAGAAGAGAATCTGGCTCAGATTATGAATCCAAGAAAATGAACTGGGTTTGGTTCCCTAGTCTAAGAATCTAGGATGCTTACATTTTTATTCCTTACATCTGGTACTGGGCTCAAAAAAATATGAACAAGTTGTAAGAGGATTAGCAAAAGAAACTACTACAAACTCAGTGATGAATTTCAATTGTTCCTCACTTAGATGTTTCGCAAATACATTCTTATCTATTACAGTCAGTATGAGATCTCTCAGAAAACTAAGGCGGTTCAGGGTGAAATTTCTCCCCATATCCATGGAAATGGCTGAAATACAAAAAGAGAAAATATGACAGTCAGAGATAATGCTTTGGACTCTTATATAATCTCTCCTTGTTGGCTTTTGATCCATTCTCCATCCTTGATATAATTCCTGACTGAAGATACAGAGCACAGAAAGCAAAGGCTGAAGGAACTGGAGAGAATATGGCAGCTCATTTTTTTGTTAGGTTGGCCTGGAGAGGCAGAGGAATGGACTAGAGGACCTCTCAGGGATTCTCCATACCTTACACTTTGAGTTCCTTGAAGTTGTGCATGTTTATGAAGAGACAATCTTTTTTTATTTGTTTGGGACTGTGGGAAGGAGTGGAGGGGCAGATTATAAATATAGATGAAAAAATCAATTTTAAGGATTATTTCTTTTTTGGCATTTATTTTTATTTTTTATTATTATTATTTTTAATATTCTACAATCACTTCCTTAAAATTAAGATTTTATCCCCCCCCACCTTTCCCCCACTACCCCCTCCCTCCCTGCGACAGCATACAATTCTGTATAGGTTCTACATATACTTTCCTATTGAGTACATTTGCTCTATACTTATGGTATGTAGTCGAACCAAAATAAAGGGAAGAAATCATATAACAAATCAAAACATAATACACTATAACCCACACACTTACAAACATGATCTGCTACATTCTGCGAATGACTTCCATATTTCTTTCTCTGAGTGTAGAAGGCATTTTACCTTAGAAAACCACCACTGGGATTTTTTTTTTTAGTAAGTCCTTGCAGTGCTGCAAAGTCCCAAGTCTACCAGAAAAAACTCTCACACATTGTGGTTGTTGCTGTGCACAAAGTTCTCCTGGTTCTGCTCCTTTCACTCAGCATCAGATCATGTAAGTCCTTCCAGGCCTCCCTGAAGTCTTCTTATTCATCATTTCTTATGGCGCAATAGTACTCCACTACATTCATATACCATAATTTATTCAGCCATTCCCCAATTGATGGGCATCCCCTTGATTTCCAGTTTTTGGCAACCACAAAGAGTGCTGCTATACAAATTTTTGTAAATGTGGGACCCTTTCCCATTTTTATGATCTCTTGGGGATACAGTCCTAGTAGCGATATTGCTGGGTCAAAGGGTATGCACATTTTTGTAGCCCTTTGGGGATAGTTCCAAACCGTTCTCCAGAATGGTTGGATGAGCTCACAGCTCCAGCAACAATGTGTTAGTGTTCTGTCATGTTTGCCAATCATATAGGTGTGATGTAGTACCTCAGAGTTGTTTTGATTTGCATCTCTCCAATCAGTAGTGATTTAGAGCACTTTTTCATATGATTATAAATATCTTTAATTTCTTCCCCTGAAAATTACCTGTTCCTATCCTTTGACGATTAGTCAATTGGAGATGTGGTTATACATTTGAGTCAGTTCTCTATATATTCTAGAAATGAGGCCTTTATCCCCGAGCTTAGCTGTAAAAATTATTCCCAATTTACCACATCCCTCCGAATTTTGGTTGCATTGGGTTTGGTTGTGCAAAAGCTTTTCAGTTTAATGTAATCAAAATTATCCATCTTGCATTTCATAATGCTTTCTATCACTTCTTTAGTAAAAAAGTCTTCCCTTGTCCATAAACCTGATAAATACACTATTCCTTGCACCTCCTGTTTATTCATGGTATAAATCTTTATACTTAAATCATGTACCCATTTGGATTTTATTTTTGTGTACCGTGTAAGGCATGGGTCTATGCCTAATTTCCACCACACTGTTAACCAGTTTTCCCAGCAATTTTTGTCGAACAGTGAGTTCTTATCCCAGAAGCTGGGGTCTTTGGGTTTATCAAACAGGAGGTTGCTATATTCCTTGCCTACTGTGTCTTGAGTGCCAAGTCTACTCCATTTGTCTACCCCTCTGTTTCTTAGCCAATACCAAGTGGTTTTGATAATTGCTGCTTTATAATACAATTTGAGATCTGGTAACACTAGGCCACTTTCCCAAGCATTTCTTTTCATTAGACCATTTTATATTCTGGACCTTTTGTTCTTCCAAGTGAATTTTGATTATTTTATCCAGCTCTAGAAAATATTCTGATAGTTTAATTGGTATGGCACTACATAAGTAAATTAATTTAGGTAGAATTGTCATTTTTATTATATTAGCTCGGCCTACCCATGAACAACTGATGTTTTTCCGCTTACTTAAATCTGACTTTATCTGTGCAAAAAGTGTCTTGTAATTGTGTTCATATAATCCCTGCGTTTGTTGCGGCAGGTAAAGTCCTAAATATTTTATAGTGTCTACCCTAGCTTTAAATGGGATTTCTCTATCTTTTGTTGTTGGACTTTGTTGCTAATATATAGGAATGCAAAAGATTTGTGTGGATTTATTTTGTAACCTGTAACTTTGACAAAGTTGTATATTATTTCAAGTAGTTTTTTACCCAAATCTCTGGGATTCTCTAAGTATATCATCATATCATCTGCAAAGAGTGATAACTTAGTTTCTTCTTTGCCTATTCTAATTCCTTCAATTTCCTTATCTTGTCTAATTGCTACAACTAACATTTCTAGTACCATGTTGAATAGCAGTGGTGATAATGGAAATCCTTGTTTCACCCCTGATCTTATTGGAAATGCATCTAGCTTATCCCCATTGCATATAATGCTTGCTGAAGGTTTCAGGTAGATACTGCTTATTATTTTATGGAAAGTTCCCTTTATTCCTATGTTCTCCAGTGTTTTTAATAGAAATGGGTGTTGCATTTTGTCGAAAGCTTTTTCTGCATCTATTGAGATAATCATGCGGTTTTTGTTAGTTTTCTTGTTAATATGTTCAATAATGAGAATAGTTTTTTTAATATTGAACCAGCCCTGCATTCCTGGTATGAATCCTACCTGATCATAATGTATTATTCTCACGATAAGATGCTGTATTAATTTTGTTAAATCATGTTTAAAATTTTTGCATCTATATTCATTAGAGAAATTAGTCTATAATTTTTTTTCTCTGTTTTGTCTCTTCCTGGTTTGGGTATCAAAACCATCTTTGTATCATAGAAAGAATTTGGGAGGGCTCCATCTAACCCAATTTTCAAAAATAGTCTATATAGAATTGGAATTAACTGTTCTTTATTTGACCCTATAGATTTTTTTCCTAGGTAGTCCATTAATGGCTTCTTCAATTTCTTTTTCTGAGATAGGGATGTTTAAGTATTCAACTTCCTCTTCTGTTAATCTGGGAAATTTGTATTTTTTAAAATATTCATCCATCTCATTTAGATTATCAAATTTCTGGGCATAAAGTTTGCTGCATTCTGCATATTTATGAGGAGACAATCTTTTTTTTTATTTGTTTGGGACTGGGGGACGGAGTGGAGGGGCAGATTATAAATATAGATGAAAACTCAATTTTAAGAATTATTTCTTTAAAAAGATGCTTGCCAGCCCTTATATTCCACATTCCACATCCTATCACCACTCTGGCTTTTGCATTTCATAATCTGTATAGCTTGACAAAACAAATATTTGCATCATGTTCTTGTGGACTGCACTTTCACTCCTGAATGACCCAACTGTTAGATGGAGACTGAACTTAGGCTCCATTTCTGCACATGTCTAGTCCTCAGTTAGTTGACCACTTCAAGGGTCCAGCATCTCATAAAATGAAGCAGGTCTTCTCACCAGCCAACAGACAGTGCCAGGCCCTTGGGTGAGCAGTACCTCTCAATTTCCCTTCTCCAGGACCTGCCTAGGAAACCCCAAATGGATTCCCAGAGAGTTGGGCATGACTGAACAAGAGGAGTGGGGGACCTTGTGCAAGGATGGGACGGGAACAAAGGAGGTCTCCATATTCCACAAAAGTGTTCCACTTTTTTAGCTGGGGAATCAGGGAAGCCTTGCCAGATATAGTGAAGAAAGAATTGGGCCTTAAAGAAAGAATTCAATGGCCCAAAGAGTCCAGCTTCTCGGATAAGAACTCACCATTTACTAAAAACTGCTGGGAAAAAGGGAAAAAAATTATGACAGAAACTAGATATTCACCAACATCTTACACTGCATACCAATGTAAGTTCAAAATGGAGGCATGATATAGACATAAAGGCTGATACCATAAGCACATTAAGAGAGCATGGAATAGTTGCCCTCTCAGATCTATGAAGAAGGGAAGACTTTGTGACCAAACAAGAGACAAAGAGAATTATGAAATGCAAAATGGATTATTGCGGGTGCATGCACTTAAAAAGATTTTTGCACAAACAAAACCAATGCAACCAAGAGGAGAAGATGGAAAGCAGAAAGACTGGACACAATTTTTAGAGCCAGTGTTTCTGTTAAAGGCTTCATTTCTCAAATAGACAGAGAAGTAAGTTCAGTCTCTAAGAATACAAGTCATTCCTCAATAACTGGTCAAAGCATATGAACAGGCAATTTTCAGATTAAATAATTAAAAGTTATCTATAGTCATATGGCAAAGTGCTCTAAATCACAATTGATTAGACAAGCACAAATAAAAACAAGTCTGAAGTACCATCTCACACCCATCAGATTTTCATGGCTAACGTGACAGCAAAGGAAAATGATAAATGTTAGAGATGTGTCACTCAACTAGTGCATGTCTGCAGCAAGATGAAGAGAGCCTGGGCTCAAAGTCACGACGACCCCAGTTCCAATCCTGCCTTGGACATGTACCAGGTGTAGAGAGTGCAGGGCGAGTGAATGAGCTGCTGCCTACCTTGGTTTCCCCAGCCGAAAAATGAGGGTCACAGGACTGAGTTACCAGGGTTGTGAGGGATAGAGGGAAAGGACCTTTGAAAGGCGCTTTATCAGCCTTAGACATGTTGTTGCTGTAATTATTAATGGTATCGGCTTAAGTCTTCCTCCCTGATCAGGCATGCATTTCAGAGTTACAATGCTGCAACCCAGAGGGGGCTCCCATTTGAGTCACACTCTTAAAGAGAAGAGAATTTCTGAACATTTCCCACTGAACCCTGACTGCTCACGTGTCCCGATTCTAGGTATCTTCAACTCATCCAGCCCAAACCGGGAGGGTGGCCCCAGAGAACACATTACAGGAATGTCTGGTCTGGGAAGACCAGAGAGCCTGGGATATGAAATGTCCGGGCTGAGGAGGGGGCAGCAGAGAAGGTAAAATGTGAGGACTTGGGGAACTAGAGAGCACAGGATTCAGAAGGTCCCAGCCAGGAAGGGGACAATAACTTGGCCAGGAGGGCCAGGGAAAGGCAGAGCTGGACAGATCCTGGGAACCCAGGCTGTCAGGGCAGAAAGGCATCTCAGAACCTTCTGTTGCTCCTTGACTACTCCTGAGGGTCAGCTGTTTCAGTCCAGTGCCCAACCAAGGTAACTTCTGAACTTGACCACCTCAAACTCATCATTGGCACTGCTCCCAGCCCAGGTCACACTTCAGAGTTTCTTGATCAAGTACCAAGACCTTCCTAAAAGCAACAACTCCACATCACATGCCAAAAAATTTTTCTTTATTAACCTAACCTTATCATCTAACTTATTCTGAACCTAAACTTATAATGTTTGACATGAGCTTCGAACTAGGTACCTAGCAAACTAGCACTTATGTACAGGTGAGGGACTGCTGGCTTAACAATGTGCGCCATTGTCCCTCGAGCTCTCCCGCAGCTTTTGGGAGTCTCAGTCACTGTTGCTCCCAGATCTGGCTTCGACTGCACAGGACAGCCAAGAGGGGCCTCCCTGCTCCCATCTCAAGGCATCTGCAGGCCATACGACAGGTCCCTCAAGAAACGAAACTCTGGCAAGTGATGGGGAATCCCAGAGGGCGGAGCTGGTGCGAGTGTGGTAACGTGGTTTACTCTTTTGGAATATGTCCTCAAGGTCCGGACTGAGGATGGTGCCAAAGAGCTGGTCAGTGTCAGGAGACAGGTAGTACTGATGGATGACAGCCTGTCTGAGCTGGAACCCTGGGGCAGGAGAGTCAGGGGTCACACCAGAGCAGGAGGCTCACAAAGAGATGCTACCCAAGTCCTAATGACTCCCTCCATCAAGGAGACATTCCCTTCTCCTCAACCCCTGTAACACCAGCCCTCACAGCTGAGAACCTTCTTCCCCTGACCTCAGGCCCCAGGCTCTCAGGAACCTCAGGTTCTCTCCAGGCACCTCAATCCCATCCCTTCCTCTCAGGTTCCTGAAAGATACCTCCTAAGAGCCCACCATGCAGCCTGTCTCTTCCTTGCCCTCCATCCATTGACCTCCTTTCCAATGTCAGATGCTCAGCACCCCCTTCAAGTGCAACTGTCCCTCAGTACTCTCCTCAGAGGCAAATGGAACAGTCTGAACTCTGCAGCTCATACACCCCGGGGCCACCTGCCCCTCGCCTGCTTCTCCTCTTTCCTAACTGACATCTCCTCAGCCTTCTGGATCGAGGCTCCCTCCTGGGCCCCCTTCTCCTTTCTCTCTCTACTGTCTCATCTGGTGACGTGGATCACTCCCATACCGATGCATCCATGTAGCCCTCTCCTCTCTCCTGAGTGTCAGGCCTAAATCATCAACTACCAGCTGCCTATTTGAAAAAGGATATCCCAAGGGCACCTCCAGTTCACACTATCTGACATCCAGAATTCTCTCCCTTCGGGGACACCTCCATCTTATTGTGGAGGGCACTGCCCACCTGGCTCACAATCTCAGCGTTACCCCCGACTCCTCACTCATCCTCCTCCCACATGGCCAATGGAGCCAACCAAACCTTATACCATCTAAACTGGATCTGACCCTGTTATTGATCCTGCCTCGCCAAACACTGCAGCTCACATAACCCCGTGACCTCACCTGCACACTGCCCTCCCTGTGAGTCTCCTCCACCCATCCTCCACAAGGCTATGCAAGGACTTTTCTAAAGCCCAGCAGGGCTAATCACATCCTTCCCCTGCTTAGCCTCTACATAAAATAGAAGTTTCCACTGACATTTAAAGGCCACACTTGTACAACTTGCTGCCAGCCTCCATTTCTAGCCTATGAAACATTGCTCCCCTTAGTACACCTCAGTCCAATCTCGTGAGGGGTGTCATTTGTAACTAAGGGAGGTGCTCTAACTGACCAGTGGCCCAAGCAGGAATTAGCTTGCCAGGCTGGAACTCATCATCTGTGGAGTCATCACTATCCAGATCCATCCCCTCATTGTCTGGGTTGAGCTTGGAGCCCCCCTTGGGGCCCTGCTGGGTCATTCCATAGGAGTTGACAACTGGAGGCTGAAGAAGAAAGGAGACCTCTTTATCTCTTCCTGGCCCCTTGGGCTACCAGAGGTGAAAGAACCCTGGAGATGATCCAGTCCAAACCCACCCCCACCCCATCTGACTGATGAAGAGACTGAGGTCCTCAGTGGAAACAGGCCAGGAAGAAGACTCTCATTATGTCTCCACCTCTGTGAGGAGCAGTTTCTTGATGTATCAAATGTTGATAAGTCACCCTCAGCCTCCAGCTGGGTGTCTCAGAGGAAAGGATGTTTACAGAGACAGAAATCCCTATTTGTGTGGAGTAAATCTTGTGCCTGGCAGAGCCCAAAGACTTGTTTTCTGGGAACGTGTGAACTGACACCACAAGGTTTGTGTGGCATCTTCAACTCCTTATAGACCAAGGACCTGATCACTGAGAGCAATGGGGAAGGCAGATGGAGATGGCCTCATCTCAATATGTGTAGATAAATCCTAGATAACACTCCCGAGGGCCAGGAGCTCTTGGACTTGACCCTCTGCTGACTGAAAAAAAGCAAACTTCAGGAAACTGCAGTGTGGTCCCCTGCTGGCAGACACAGGTGAGGCAAGCCTGCAGAGCTTGGCTAAGCTGGGGGCTGGCAGGCAGCCAAGGGCTCCACACACTGAACTCCCCTTGGGGAGTTCTCCCCAGCTTTTCTTTCCCTGCTCCTCCGTGGAGGTCACACAATGTTGAGGAGCTTCAGACTTTGAACTAAGTGGGACCTTGGGGGGCCATTGAGGTCATCCCACTGCCCCACGGTGCAAAAGAGAACTCTGGATCCTAGAAAAGGGAAGAGTTCACACAGGAAATGCTGCATGCTGAAGACTGAACCCCAATGTGCTGTCCTGCTTGGTCATTAGCCCCAGGTGCTCTCAGATACAGCCTTGGGCTACATTACACCATGCTGGCAGTGCCAGCCCACTGAACCTGAGTTACAGTGTTGAGAAGACAGAAATAAATCGGAATTGGTGTCAATGATAAGGTGTGGTTTCAGACAATCCAACTTTTCAAGGGCGAAGAGTGAAGAGGCACCAGCTCATGTGAAAAAGGACCCAGGATGTTCAGGGGACAGGAAGTTCAGGGTAGGTTAGCAGTGACATGGCATCCCAGAAAGACAGGGAGAGGCAGGAGGGCCTCAGAAACAAGGAGGTGACCCAAGTGCTCTAGCCTCTGCCCCCTCCCAGGCTAAGACTATATACTACATCGTGCATTATGGAAAACCAGACAGTCCCCAGAAAAGAGCAATCCAATGCCAAAGGACATGGGACTGCTGAGACAGGAGGAAAGAAGACTTGACTTGTCTCTTCACTTCCATGCACAGTGGGCTCCTGGCAGAGATCACAAAGGGCAGAACCAAGGGTAAGTGGGGGAGGCCCTTCCGGCCACGTCCCGAAGTTCAGAACTCTGCCAAAATGAAACTGGCTGGCTGATCAAATGATGGACTCCTTATCCTTGAGAGATCTTCAAGCAGAGGCCAAAGGACCACTTACCCTGAGCAGTGGAACAAGACGAGGCTTGGGCCTGGCTAGTGGCCTAAAAGCCTCCTAGGAGCCTGCCTTTCTACGTTTCTGGGCAGGGAGATGCAGAAGGGGCCTCACCTGCAGGTCCGTGGTCACATCCAACCATCTGTCAGCGGTCCCAGCAGAGGCTGCCGCCACCCAGGCCTTCTTGGCCTTCTTCTCCTGCTCCTTCTGCAGCTTCTTTGATTCCTGCTCTTGGTGCTGACATTGCTCCTGGGGACACAACAGCGTTGTGTCAGCCCAGTAAACTGAACAAGGTGCTGCCACTCACCCCTGCCCTGTCCCAGGAAAACCCCAAGAGACCAGGGGCAGCAGCCTCTGAAGGGGCCGTTGGAGGAGGAGGTAAGGGGTAGGGCTGTCGCCAAGACCAAGGCCTCCACCAGGTTCTCCCCAGTGCCTTACCCTCTTCTGCTTCTCCTCTAGTTCCCTCAGTAATCTCTCCTTGTGTAGCTGCAGGGCTCCCTCCCTGAAAATGAAGAGTCCATCCCCATCAGTCACCAGCAGGGAGTGGGGCCAGCGGGTTGGCCCTGACTCCAATCCTTCCCTGCAGCCCCTCCTGCCACTTTGCCCAGGGCTTAAGTACTCTTCACCTACTGATGACTATGGGACAGGAGAAACAGGATCTCGATGAAAGTCAGTGAAGCTTAGGGTCCCAGATGGCAGGGCCTGCTTTGTTTCTCTCCTTGTACCCCCAAACCTGAGACACAGTGTCTTGTACATAGTAGACACTCAGTAAACACTCAATGAACTGAACTCTATTTTCTGTTCCGCTTTATTCAAGGACATTCCCAAACGCTGATGCAGGATCTGGGAATCAGTACTGCCTCCAAGCACAGCAGCACCCCCATAGGCCTCTGAGTCAAGTGCTTTGGAAGCAAATGGAATGATGAGTGTAAGAGATGTAACTATACATGTGAGTGTCAGGATGTGATGTCATATCTGGACCAGTAATGTCATCACAGCAGGGAACCTGATGCAGAAACTGCCCCATCCGTGGAGACAAAGCCATACCTTTCAAATGAAATGTGTTAAATGAGTGTACATAGAGCCCATCTACATCACCTGTCTTTCCCGCATCCACCCTCTTTCCCGTACAGCTCCCCACCTTGAAGTCTCAACCTGTCATGGTCCAAAATGCTAAAAGGATTAGTAGCTGCCGTCAAATCCCAGAATGCTACAGGGCTTCCTCAGTGAGCCAAAGGATCAGTCAAGAGACTGGCTCAAAAACTGAGTATAATAATCCTGCAGAGGGAACAAATGGGCCTTTAATAGAATAGAGCTCTTTCCATACCCCGAAGAAAAGTTCAGAGCTGAGGAGACCTTGAGATTCAAAGACTGGGAGTCAAGAGAATCTGAGAAAGGCAAGGAACAAGTGGTTATCTACTGACGTGTGTGACACCCCTGGGATGCCTCTGCCATCAGAGTCACTGTTACTGAAAAGGCCAAGACTAGGGCCCACTCAGAAAAGCTGGAATGAGAGGAGATGGCACACAGGTGAGGCAATTCTCACCTACGTACGTTAGTAACTCAGAAAAAGTGCAAAGGACACAGATGACTCAGTACCAGACCATCATAATCTTACAGAAGTTTCACTGTAAAGGGAACCCAAGAGTCCAGTCAACACTTGATGCCCTCAGGAAGTGGACAGGCACAAGCTCAAAATACAGAGTGATACAAAAAATCCCACGAAGGACCAGGACAGAGGTTAATGAAGAGCAGGGCGGTCTCAGACGACCATGGGAAAACAAGCTGATATCCGATGTACTGGAGTGTCCAAATCAGTGCACTGTCCTGAAAGCATCAAAGGCTGCAACTAGGACAGCAGAGATGAAAACACAGAAAAGGTCTACCAGTGTCTCTGGCAAGCTGGGTTGCTTGTCATTCTTTATGTTCCCAGGCCCTGCTATACTACCTGAGGATATAGAAGGGCTCTCAGCCACACTGAGAGGCCACAGCTCCCTGGGCAGAGCTGGAACCCCTCCAGCTTGGGGGAAGTATCTCTACCAAAGAAGGAACGCCCCAGCTGGGGAGGGACCGATCAAACTGATCTATGGGTGTAACAGGAGACTATTGTGCAGCAAGAAATGAAGCCCTGGTCCCGAGAAGAGCCCAAGGAGAAGACCAGGCACAAAGACCGAAGAGCGTGAGCCAAGGAACGTACGTACGGGGCGGACTGAACAGCTGCCCCAGCCACTCTTCTGCCTGGATCTCAGCCCATTTACTGTAGGGAGGTGGAGGGCACAATGTTGCCCACCTGAGGTCAGGGCAGCCCAGCTCTCCTTTACACAAGAAGGAATTCTATGGGAGAGCATACAATGCAATGTCTGCTAAAGATGTTAATAAAACCTACTTTTACAATACAGAAATAAAAATTAACCGTTGATTGGACTCAAATCCTGCTTCCAAGGATTTCAACCTTTGTCTCAACTTGGCTAAACCTCAGTTTTCTCATCTGCATAATGGGGGTGATACCTGCAAATGCACACCTCTCAAAATTGTCGTGATATTTGACAGAAGTGAAAGAGATTGTCCCACACAGCTGGACAGTCACCACAAGGAAGGAAAAAGACCTTGTCTTAACAGCAGCTCTGGGCTAAGTGCGAGGGATCAAAGCAATTGCTCATGTTCTAAGAACTGATGAGAGATGGCCCATCCAAGGGAAGAAGAAGAGACAGGCCCAGAATGGCAAAGGACAAAGAAAAAAATCAGGGTGTGTCTGGGGAATCATGCTCCATGGTCCCAAGCTCCCCGATGTGAAAAGGCATCCTCTCCATAGCCCTGCCTGCCAGCGATACCAACACAATCTCAGGCTCCCCGCAAGGAGCCCGGAACTACAAGGAGGGCCCAGCGTGACCCTTTAGGACTCCCGACGGTGCCCATTTACCACCCACACTTTTTAGGAAAAGAAACTGAGTCTTGGAGAGGGCAAGGGACATTCTCAATGTCACGCTGAAAGCAGCAAACAATGGAGCCAGGATGTGGCCTGGCGTATTCCCCACTCACCTCCCTGCCCAAGAGGCCTTCTCACACACGTGGGGTATCTGCAGGGAGCTCGCTCACACTCACAGCCTCTCTGTGTCACACACATATGCAATCTCTCACACACTCAGTCTCACGCAGGGTCTCGCACACAGTCACACACACAATCTCAGTCAGAGAAACAGTCACACACACATGCGCACACACACGCAGACACAGTCACACAGACACACGGAGACGCACACACACTCGTGCCCACACACACAGGCACACACACAGTCACACACACTCATACACACACACTCACACACACATGCGCACACACACGCAGACACAGTCACACAGACACACGGAGACGCACACACACTCGTGCCCACACACACAGGCACACACACATGCTCACAAACTGTCACACGCGCACACACAAGCACAAATTCATGCATACACACGCAGTCACACACACTCATACACACATACACTCATACACACATGCACACACACACTCACACACATGCACACACACAGTCACACACACACACTCATACACACACTCATACACACACACTCACACACACATGCACACACACACGCAGACACAGTCACACAGACACACGGAGACGCACACACACTCGTGCCCACACACACAGGCACACACACATGCTCACAAACTGTCACACACGCGCACACACAAGCACAAATTCATGCATACACACGCAGTCACACACACTCATACACACATACACTCATACACACATGCACACACACAGTCACACACATGCACACACACACGCAGACACAGTCACACAGACACACGGAGACGCACACACACTCGTGCCCACACACACAGGCACACACACATGCTCACAAACTGTCACACGCGCGCACACACAAGCACAAATTCATGCATGCACACACAGTCACATACACCTGCACACTCATACACACACTCATACGCACACGCACACACACCCGCACACTCGTACACACACACTCATACACACATGCACACACACAGTCACACACATGCACACACGCAGTCACACACATGCACACACACTCATACACACATGCACACTTGTACACACACTCATACACACACTCATACACACACTCATACACACACGCACACACACAGTCACACACATGCACACACACACGCAGACACAGTCACACAGACACACGGAGACGCACACACACTCGTGCCCACACACACAGGCACACACACTCATACACACATACACTCATACACACATGCACACACACACTCATACACACATGCACACACACAGTCACACACACACACACTCATACACACACTCATACACACATGCACACACACACTCATACACACATGCACACACACAGTCACACACATGAACAGACGCACATATTCATTCACACACACACACACACACAATCATGAGCTCAGAGGCAGGGAAGACACAGATGCTCAGGGGGCAGACAGGCCCTCACCACTCAGCCTGCAGCCTCTCCTCCTCCCTTTTCCTCTGCATCCCCCTCTCCAGCGCCAGCTGCCTCTCCCGCTGCCTCCGCTGCACCGCATTCCTTAGGACCTCTGCCACCTTCGTCTGGCGCTCCTGCTCATGCTCCTCCTCCTCCTCCTTCTGCAGGTGGAAAGGAGAGGGACCCCCGTCAGGGAAGCGGGGAGGGCCGGGCCAGGTGGGCCCCCGAGCTCAGACCACTCACTGAGCAGCCCGCTCTGCTCCACCTCAGTATCCCCCCTGCTCTCAACAGTCTTTAAGACCCCCTCAGCTCTAAAATCAATGGTTGTACAAGAACCATCCATGCTGACTCCAGAATGGGCCCATGCTCCTTACTGACGGCAGAATGAATATTCTGGGCTTTGCATCACCCTCCTCCTCCCACAAAAAGTCACCCAACAGTGAGGGGCATCACGCATCCCAGATGGAACAGTGGAGAACTGTCCCCAGTCTTTCTGTTTTAGGTCCCTCTCTGTTGCGGGGCTGGGCCCTCACACAAGGAATATTGATGAAGATCACAACATTTCAATTATGTTTGGCTTGGGTTGTCTCATCGGGTCCTTACCAACACTTCTGGGAGGCAAATATGACACTTTATAACACTCATAACAAATATAACATAACAGAACCTATATGAGGCTTTGTAACACAGATTATAACACCTCTAGGAGGCAGGCAACAGCTAAAGGAGCTGCCCAAGGCTGCACAGCTGAATCTGAACTAAGGTCCTGTTGACTCGAGGCTCAGCACAGCTGACTGGCCACAAGTAAGTGAGGGCCAAGGACCAGGGGTGGCCAGCTCCACTTCCCCCTCCATGGTTGCCCACCTGCACTCACCTGTTGGAGTCTCTTCTTTCTCCAAGTCTCTTCCACCTGCTTCAGCCTCATCTCAGCCTCCTCCAGCTTCTTGGCAGCTTTCTTTCTGGCCTTCTCAGCCAGCAGCTTCTGCCTCGCCTGGGAGACAATGAGCCAGCAGGTCAGGGGTGAAGACCCAGCCCTGTCCCACCCAGCATCTTGCCAGGAGCCCAGGCTCTGGAGCTGCTTCTGACCTCCAGCTTCTGCTCAGTGCGTTTCTTCTTCTCTAACTCCAGCTTGCGGGCCTGCAGGGCCTTCCACAGGCGCTCTTCCCGTTTCCTGGGGCCACAAGGAGGAATGAACCCATTCTTGGACTTTCAAAGCCCCCTGAGTCCTCCCCAGTATACTGCCTGCCCACACCTCCAGAAGGCAGTCACTCACATCTTCATCTCCTCCAGGCGTTGGCGCTGGTCTTCCTCTACCTTCTGCTTTCTTAGGAGCTCAGCCTCCTCCTTGTGTTTCAGGTTTTCCATCCGCTGCAGTTCCTTCTCCTGAGGACAGGAGGGGAACCCCAGCGGTGAGGCAGATGGGGAGACCACCAGGCACCAGCACAGGTCAGAATCCCCAGACTCTCTTCTGCCCACCTGCTTCCCTGGGAGGCCCACCTTCCCCCCATTCCACCTGCACACAGCATGAGAGGAACTGTGTCACGGACAGGATCTGAACCAGGCTCTCAAGGCAGCTGCCTCTTCTCTCCACATGCTCTAACAATCGTTATTGACATCAATGGGTCAAAGGAAGGGAAGCTGGGGGCAATGGGGGTGGCTGCTCTCCTGCCAGCATGGCCTCCCAGAGCTTGCTCAGCCACTACCTATCCAGGTGGCTGTACACCACTGCTTCCCCTCTCTGAGATCCAAAATTCACCATCTGTCAAATGGGCTCATTGTCCTTCCCTTCCAAGGAGGCACTATACAAAGCAAGGCTGGGAGACTGTCCTGCATCCTCTTGATAGTCACCATCAGGGAGCCACTGATCCAAAGGGGCAAGGGGCTGATCCAAGACCACACAGACAACACACAGCAAGCTGGGTTTCACACCCATGAGAAGCTGTGAGGCGCAGCCAAATGATCGATACCATTGTACCACAGGATAACTGAGCCCACCAGCTCGAGGAGAGTGCAGCCCCCACAGGAACATTTCACACAACCCTTGGCCACTGTCCAGAAAGAAATCATGGACCCAGTGTCCTGGGAGAGACCCCCCCAGGGCCTTTCTGGCCTGGAAGCTCTGGGCACTCCAACAGAGGAAAGACTGAGTCAGGCTTCAGAAATCTCTCCCATGGGGGCTCAAGAAAATGGAGAACAGAGGAGGACAGAGACTAGCTCTGCTCTGCCCAGCCTGAGAATGCACACCCAGAAGGCCTCAAAATCTGGAGGAAACCAACGGGAGAGCAGAATAGAGCCTTCAACTCAACATAATACACCGGGTTTTGAGGCACACTGCAGGCAAGCATCATACTGACAACCATAGACACCGTCACTTCCTTGTGAAGGAGGGAGTTACCGGCTTCTCTGATGTGTTCCAGTAAAGCTAGACAAATGACTCCATCAGCATGCTGTGGAGGGCACACCTCCCTCTCACAGAACTAGGGTTTACAGAACATCCGAAGTTCACCACACAGACGCTACCCAAGGGATCAGTTCCCTCTGACTTCCAGGTCCCTCCTCGCACTGCCCTTTCTGTCCTCAACCAGCGGCAAAATCTCCCCATTCAGGCAGCTGGCTCACCTGGGGCTAAGACAGGGGAGAGTGGGAAGCATGAAAATGGGGAGGATAGTGAAGACAGCATTTTAGGGATGACTGATACAATGGGTTTGCTGTGTTCAAAAATTCAGGTGTCAGCTAATGTTCATCATATCGAATATACAAAATCCCTTCAAACTGATGAAACCAAAGTCCTTTCTGAAAATATTCGGCCCAGAAATGCTGTAAGCAGCAGCTCCTTGAAGCACATTGAAGTGATAACCTTGGGGGCTTTGGGGGGGACCCAAGTCTCATGAGAATTCCCAGCTTGGCACCTCCCTCCACCACTCTCTGTCAACATTTCTGGACCAGTTAAAGAAAGGGCTCAGAGCACTGAAGATCCTGTGACCTGCCTGGAAGTCCATAACCTCTTGAAGGTAACAACACTCTGATCCCTCCATGAACAGAGACCTTGGGGAGAACTGCCTTCCCTGGGACGCCATGACTCCCAAGTTCAGTGGGTCATTGTGGGACAATGCTCTCCTCAGGGGAGAGCCAGGACCCCACAGCCCTGGCCAGAAGTGCTACCCTAGGCCCCAAGCCTCCAAGGCAAGGAAATCCCCATTCCCAGAAGGAGGAAAATATGGTCTCCTTGACTACTAATCACCTGCTGGGCTCTTGCTGGGCTCTAGAACATAAATGGAAAAGGTTGCTCCCCTTGGAGGAAGCATGCTAATAGTCCAAGATAAAATCAGCTGCTTGACCTGGACCTTGGGCATGGCCCTGCACTCTTACGAAGTAGCCAAGAAGGCCAGGAGGAATCTCACCCCAGGAACCCAGATTTAGGTAAATGGAGGAACTCTCCCAAACCCCCCACCCCAGACCCCTACAGACAACAAACTCCTGGCCTTAGGATGTGGGGATCCTGGAGGCAGTACCCCTGGCTGGGCACAGGGAAGCAGGGGAGACTGTGCAGACCCCAGCACAAAATTATAGAGACAGCTACCCTGCTCCCCAGGCTCCTTTCCTGATTCCCAGACGCTGATCATGGTGATGGGCCTTTCTCTGCCCAAGACTCAGGTTCCCTTCACCTTCATCACTCCAGGTCTGTATCATGGCTCTGCCCCAACTTCAATTCCAAAAGGCAAGTCATTCCCACAACCTTAAAATCAACTCTCCAGAAAGTTTTGTGGTGTGCTCCTTAGACCAAACTCAAAGGAAATGTCCATGCTCATTAACAAGGATCTCAGAGACTCTGGGAATTAGGAATGAAATTTTGAAAACATAATTTTTCTCACTAACAGTGGATGAAAAGGTCAATACTAGCATTCTAAAGTGGGGAGCACTGTCGGACACCATCGAGCCAGAGTACAGGGGAAAACGGGGGCAAGTTAGACCAGGGAGCCATTTGTTTCTTTGCTGGAAAGAGCCCAGGACTGAGGCCTCAAGATCAAGGAGGGCGAGGCAGGGAGTCTTCGCTGACAACAGTGCCAATGAATGCCCTGTTGGGCCATCTGTGCTGGGCCAGCAACTTGGGGCAAACTCTTCAAGGACTTGCTGGGTGACCCTGAACCTGCACCTCGACCTCCTGAGGCTCCCTTCCCCAGGGAGTTACTCTGCTGACATGCTCACAAAGTTAGTGTTGAAAACAAGTGATTGTAGCACTTTAGGCCGTAGTGGTCCAATAGGGAGGTTGGGGATGGGTGGCTATGGTACTAAGATGAAGGGTGGGTGGATTACTCAGGACAAAACTCCCCTGTGAAAGGAGAAAAGCAGGAAGTAGTAGACCACTAGCTAGTCCTGGCCCCAGTACTGACCTTGGCATCCAGATGGTGGGGAGCATTGCACTTGATGAATGACTTCCCAATACTGGAGCAGCGGGCTGAGGTCAGCGTCACCAGAATCTGCTTCTTCTGCACTGTGTGTAAGAATGCTCATATGGGCTGCACTACCTGCCCAGGGACACAAGGATGAAGGAATGGGCATGGTGCCAGCATAGCAGCAGCCAGGACGGGGGGTGTGCCTCACCTGTCTTACCTTGCAGCCAGAGCAGATGGGGAAGGGTGTTTTGGTGCAAGGAGGAGTGAGAGTCTCATCATCCATGTGGTCCCATTTCTCACCCGGCTCACTGACAGCCTGCTTGTAGCTCCTCTTCTGCCTGTTGGCACAGAAGCAGCACCCATGGGGGTCCTGGAAGGGATGACAGCAGCCCCCTGACACAGCACTGGAAGCCAGGCCCTGACACATGAGGTCTCAGCCATCCCTATCCCTCCACATCCAAGACCTGGCACACTTCAACAATCACAGGCCTAGGGGCTCACTCCTGAAGGGCTCTATCTAGGCCTGGGGAGGGAGAAAGTAAAA
Source organism: Bettongia penicillata ogilbyi (assembly GCA_023548195.1). Classification (NCBI taxonomy): domain Eukaryota; kingdom Metazoa; phylum Chordata; class Mammalia; order Diprotodontia; family Potoroidae; genus Bettongia; species Bettongia penicillata. The sequence continues at coordinate 4,353,223 of JAJHZJ010000590.1, forward strand.
GTCCCCACCTGCCCCCAGGGAACTCATAAACTTACAGGAACACTAGATGCCAACAGCCAGGGTGAGAATAACACACCCACTACGATGGAATCATATGTGTCTGATTAAATTAAATAGCACTTTCCTAAGCATCTCCTCCGTAAAAAAAAAACCCTTATTCTAGGTTCTGAGGCTCCAACAGTAAAGATGGAACAAGTCCTCCTCTCAGAGGCTCACATTCTGCTGGGAATGTTCACAGGTAGTGGTGTGTGTGTGTGTGTGTGTGTGTGTGTAGGTCACCAATACATGGTACACAAGGTTATTTGGGGAGGGAGGGAGAGAAGACACCTCCCTCTCCACTGGAGGCCAAAATTCCTCCTGGAGCCACCCACCAAGGCCACAAGGAGCATTTACTCAGGGTCCACCATTAGTTTGTCACCAAATGAGCATCAAGAAAGCTTGAGAGGCCTTCCAATTCACCCATTTGACAGAGAAGGAAACTGAGACCCAGAAAAGTCATCTGTCCAAAGTCACACCAGGGAGTCTGACGTCTTATCGTCTAGAAAACCTAGGGAATGGCCTCCTCCTTTCCTTTCACCTGCCCCACTAACCAGACTCTTCTTAAAGGCCGATTCTGAGAAGGAAGTTATTTTGTATGCCTTAGCTGTGTGTCAGAATGGGCTGTGGAAGGACCAGATTAAGGTTCTCTGGAATCCCTCAGGGATCCCAAGCTCATCTGGATGGTGGCTTTCCCCCAAGGGCCTAGCTAGCCTTGGAAGTGTGGTCTGGGGATGCTGAGACAGGCTGAGTCTAAGAGTCTAGAGGGCAGACCTCCCTCCAGTGCCAGGATGTTTTGCTGACTGAGGCACACAGTGGCACTTTAGCAGCACAGAATTCTTGGGTCCCTTGGCCAGCTCCGGGGGCCATCCTGAGTGGTCTCCCCCTGCCACTTGTGCTCACAGATACCCACGGCTCATCCTACCTGATACTCTGAGAAAGCTTCCTGGGCACCTCACCTTGGTTCATCATCTCTCTATGGAGAGAAGAAGACAATGGAGACCCAAACTTACTCTGAATCTTTCATCCCAGATATCTTGTTAGAACACTGTTACAGATTTGGGGCACACAGGGAACCAAGTCACAGTAGTAGAACTGGCCCAAAGAGGATGTGTCCTAGACTTGCTCATCACCAGACACTTCTTCGCACTCTGCTGCCCACTGACGCCAATCTCCACAATGGGTACGACCTTACCTGAGGATGGCAAGTTCCCCAACATTTTGGGAAACACCATGGGTGATGCAGGCAGAGAGGGGACCGCTGCTGCTTGACTTTGTGTCCCACAAGGGATGGAGCCATTCTCAGTCACCACCGGGGCCAGCTTCTCCGTGTTGTCTTTGTTCTCAAGTAGCTGGTGGCTCTGGTGACTGCTCTTGGGCGACCTACTGCCAGACCCCCTGCAGGAAACAGAAAGTAGGGTCTTGAGAACACAGCTGTAGGCATCACCAGTCTAGAAGGTTCTATCTCTCAGTCTATAAGCATATGCCTGGCAAACAAAGAAAGTCCAAAATATGCTCCCTGCCCTTAAGGAACTCACAGTGGATAGAGCACTGGCCTGGAGTCAGGAAGGCCCCAGTTCAAATTCAGCCTCAGACACTAACCAGCTAGGTGGCCATGGGCAAGTCATTTTACCTGTTTACCTCAGTTGCTTCATCTGCAAAAATGAGAGTCTTGGACTCCAGGACCTCCAAGGCCCCTTCTGGCTCCAAATCTGGGTCCTACACCCTGTGCAGGGCCTACATACCAGCACCAAACTCTCGCTTGCCCTGCCCTTGCTGCTTGCCTGGGTCTCCTCTCCCCTCAACATCTCATATTTCCCTCCATGTTTTCCACAGCACCAAGCACAGTGCTAAGAGTTCTACCATCATCACTGGACCACCATTTGAATGGATGGGACTTTGGAAGCCTTCTGGCCCAGCTTCCACTCTTTACTGAGGCCTAGGAAGGTAGCACAGACTAGGAGAGCTGCAGATAGATGCTGACACCAAACACAGGCCTGTGTCCATTGTCCTGCCTTGCCCACTTAGCCTTGGGGAGGCCAGATACTGATGGAGCGTAGGAAGGGAAGGTCCACAAGACTGGCCAGATCCCTTTAGAACACAAGATGCAGTCCAGACTGTCTCATTCTGTCATATAATGTCATATAATGCCTGGCACAGAGGGAGGCAAGAGGGGAGAGAAGGATGGAAGGAGAAAGAAAGGAAAAGAAGGAAAGAAAGAGGAGGAGAAGGAAGGAAGGAAAACAGCCCAAAATGGCAGAGCTTTCAGCAGGAGTGTAAAGGGACACATGCTTGTCCTTGTTTGTGCTTTTTCAGATCCTTTGGCTCTGCCTTATAATAGGGGCCAGATTTCCCATATAGTTCCCCCATTTGAAATAATTGTCTCTGTCACCAAACCCTCAGGTCAGTCAGTGTTTGCCCAATATCCCATACCCTGGGCTGCTGCACCCATGTGGGTCCCTTGGCCCCAGGCTAACCTGGAAAAACTGCTCACAGCCTCCTCCTTTACGTCGTGCAGCCCCACAATGCTGGTGGTGTGGGCTTCTGAGATCCCTGCAGAGCGTATGGTGGTCCCTATGTTGCCATCGGCAATATCAGAGCAGAAAGAAAGGTAAAAATGAGAATTCCCAGGTCACCCGCTGAGGAAAACGGTCTGATGCAGGCTCCAGTGTTGCTCAGGGGAAGGGACCAGGCCCAGTCTTTAAAGTCACTCCCATCCCTACACCCTGCACCACTACCCATTGGTAGCGCCTTCAGATGCCAAGAATGTCTTCACTACAGCAGCAATCTGGATACCTTCATGTTTCCCGTTGTGGATGCAGGGAAGCTGTTCTCTTTGAAGTCTGCGCTCCGCATCCTTTAAGTCATGGATGTTTCGACGACTTTTAAAATGCTGTAGAGATCTCAGAAAGGCTAAATGGTTCCAAGGAATCAAATCAACACTTAAAAGTCAAGTGTATCCATTCTGGGTAGTATGTTTCAATCAATGCCCCAGACTGGCTACCACTTCCCCGTGCTATCTGCCACATAAAAACTTAAGTGCGCCATGAAGGCTGGCACCAGCTTGGCTTGTTTGCATCTGCCATGCTAAGCCCAGGGCCAGGCACAGAGAAAGCATTTCCATCCTTCCTATTTTTCATCTGAAAATTGTTAAGTTGAGAGAAGATCCAACAAGTGCCATTTTTGATGTTTGTGTTTGTCAGCAAGCTGGGAGGTCAACACCTAGTAGCATGCTGGGCAGGAAGAAGGTGCTTAATAGGAGCCTTGTTGACTGGCTGGCGGGACACAGGGACCAGTGAGTGTACATCTGGAGTCCCAGTGTGAGACAAGGAAGAGAGAATTGACTTGGAGCGAGAGACCCAGAAGCCAATCTTCTCTCATACATGGGTCAGACAACACTGGCTGCTGCCCCTTAAACTGAGGCAGGAATGAGAGGCAGGGGCAACCCTGTAACTAAGGTGGAGTGCAGGCCCAGCAACAAGCTGGCATTCTTCTCCCTCTGATGCTTTACACCCCAAATACAGTAAGGAATTGGTTGGGGACTCAGGCAACCCTGCCCAGGGAGGGCATGGGGCATTAGAAGAAACTCGCACGCTCATTTCCTACTGCTGTCCTGAGGATGAAGAAGCTGCAGGAACCCTGCATCCTCCCTCTGATGGCTTACTATTCTGCAAAGCACCCAGCGCACTGCTGCTCACCAATGTCAGCATGGCCCCTCTTCATGTTCAGCAATTCCCTTCAGTTCAACACCCTGGGAGTTAGAGGGGATGCAAATCCCCAGCAGATCCGTTCCCCACACAAAGAACCCATAGCCCAAGGAAGAAACCAGAGAAAAGGGACAAAGTAGGATGAAGGCAGACAAGGCAAACAAGAATCATCCCTGATGACTCACGTCAATACACGCCCCAACTGCAGGTCTTCAGGTCTCCTCAGCAAAGTGAGCCCTTCATTTCAGAAGGGAACAGGGCGGTCATGCAGCAACTGGGACATACAGATAGGAAGAGCCAGGCCTGTACACCCACACCAAGCTCCACTGGGAACAAAATCCCTACCTAGGAAATGGGCTTTGGGATCTCAGGTCCATTACTATTGATGGGAGTCATCCTTTTCAAAGGTGCTTTCAGTTCTGCAAAGTGCCTTACCGATACTGTCTACCTTGATCCTCACCACCATGGGAATCAGGTGCTATGACTGTTCCCAATAGACGATTGAGGAAATTGAGGCACATAGAAGTTCAGTGACTAACCCAGGGTCACACAGCCAGTAAATGCCCAGGTCCAGAATTCTAGGCACTGAGCCAGCACCTGAGGGAATATGGTACCAGGCTCTCCAGAGGAGAAAGCACCAACATGGGACCCAGAGTCTCCCTCTACAGAGGGCCACGAACGCTGTGACAGGTGACGAGGAAAGAGGTCAGGCCTTTGCAGTTCTGGATGCCCCAGTGTATGTGAAGCTGAGCCAGTGTCAGGTATTCAAGGCCCTCAAGGCATAAAGATGAAAGAGTCAACCTAACCATTGCCTTGACCAGACCTTAGCTCATGGTCCACCAGGTGAGCTCTGAGACAGACACACACAGCAGGGTAACAAGCATGACAGTGCAAGGAGGTGGTTCCTGGGACAAAGGCTTTGATCAGAAGAAGAAAAAAGCAGCCAAGAAGCTGCAGCCCCAGCCTTGCCTCCCCCCACAAGAAGAACCCCAAGCTAGACAGAGGTTTCCCCTCATCCCCACTCCTGCTCACCTAGGGGTCTGCAGTCACACCAGCGAGACCTCTTTCCCCCTTGGACACCTGCGCCGTGGTTTTGCTCCATTTTTTGACCACTAGATTCAAAAAACAACCTTGAAAAACAACTACCCCTTTTGGAGTTCCACAGACTGTTGGGGTTGCAGAATTCCATGACAGTTAGGGACAGAAGGACCAGTTGGGGAGGGAATGGGTGGGGCCCTGATGCCTAGAGGGATGTCTTTGGAGCTAGACAACTGAGGTGCTGAATCCGGCTTCTTTGGCCATTTAACTACAAATGTGGCTCAGGAAAATCATATCCCCACCCCTGTGCCTCAGTTTCCTCATCTGTAAAACAAAAGGCAAGGATAACTACCCGTGCAGGTGCTAGAGCCCCAACCTTTTTAGACAATAAATTAATGAAATACACCCAAAATAACTTTCTTGCCACCAAAGTTCTTGCTTCAACATGCCACATGCTTCCAAATTGGAAACATAAGAATTGTCAGTAGGAATGATATTAAGGGATGCTGGCTGGTTACCTTATGTTTTCCTCCTCCACCCTAAGAATGCTGGGAATGTTTCATCTGACTGACAGCTGAAACCTATACATTGCTCTCTCCATTTGGAATAGCAGTTCCTTGAGAACAGGGACTACATGGCACAGTACTTTGTACCTAGTAAGAGTCTAATAAATGCTGTTATTCGTTCATCCATCCATTCTTTCTCCTTACAAGGACACTCTCTTCTTTCCTTTGTACCTCAGTACATACAGTGCATGATATACAATGAGCACTTAATAAATACTTGTTGTATTATTATCCTTGCCTTGCCATGATCTTAGAACAAAATGTATCTTGAGTTTTTCCTACGACTGCCCTTCTGCTTTGTTCCCATTCTCCCCTGTATCCACCATCCAATAGTCATGTCTTTTTTCCTTATGTTTCTTTGGTCTTCTCCTTTCTTTTGACTACTTAAGTCTCTTGCCCTTTTTGTATCCTCAAGCTTAGCACAGTGCCTGATAAGCAGAAGGTGCTTAATAAATGTTTATGGATTGATTATCCCATGCTTAGCCTCAGATGTCACAGTTCCTTCATGACACCCTACTCTCAATTTGACATTTTGAAGAAGGTGCTCTACACTTCTATTAGACTTATCACCTCTAACTCACCTGTCATGTGAACATTTGTATGATGGTCACCTATGCTATTGTCTTATGCATTTAATAAAATCTTATGTATGTGATTGCTGGGGTCAGTCCTTTTCTAGATTTTCTATCTCCCTCAAGGCACAAAACCATGCCCTGCTCATACCTGTGGTTCGACCAATGCTCACTGAAAAAAAATGGATCTTTTATGATTTTCAGTCTCATCTTCAAACCTAGGAATTTAACTGGTCATTCAGTTGGACCCTTGGAGGAAGAAGCCCAGGAAATATAGATATGACTGCCAGAATATTTCCCTGGTTTGACAATGAGAAACCTGAGGTAGAGACAGCTTAAGTGACTTCTACTCACCACATAGTGTATCATGAAAGGTCATTGTTTGGTGCCTCCAGGCCTCAGGAAACAATCAAGTGGCATGCTATAAACGCCATTCAAAATTGTACCTTTCACCCACTTGGTCCTTTCTGATTCCATTATGTCCCACCACCTAATCTCGGACACAGCTAAGGAAGTATGAGCACAGATTCAGGAAGGAACGGCATTTGCTTTATTGAGGGGAAGATTTGCAATGGATGCTCAGGATCAGAGTCAACACTGAGGTTTACATTCTACAAGAAGTGGGCTCTGGGTTGACAAGATGTCCATTTTGTTCCAGAACACTTCAAGGAGGCAACATCTTTTCTAATAATCTTGCATTTTTCCTAAAAAGAGACAGAAATATGTGACTGTGGCTCACTCCTTTCTTTCAAAATTTAGTTAGCACAGATTCTAACATCCGTGTTACTCCAGCCGTTCCACAGAAAACAGGGATCCCAGCTGCCAGAGATTAGCGTTTCCCTGTTAATTCAGTATTCAGTGTTAGTATGAGCACATTCACGGAGAGCAATTTAATTTTTTTTCGTGTTCTACAATCAGTACCATATAATTTGTATTTACAATTTAATTAGGATCTACACATGCATTCCTATTAAATACATTTTCACTATAGTCATGCTGCCTAGAAGAACTGTAATGAATGGGAGAAACCATAAAAGAAACCAAAACGAAATACATGAACATAAATAATGATGTGGTATATTCTGCAGTTGAATTCTATAGTTCTTTCTCCGGATGTGGAAGGCATTTTGCCTTAAAAGATCATTGGGATTCTTTTTTAAATCCTTCCATTGTTAAGAAGTTCAAAGTCTACTGGAAAAAACTCTCGCACACTGTGGTCATTGCTGTGCACAGTTTTCCTGGTTATGCTCCTTTGACTGAGCATCAGATCGCATAAGGCTTTCCAGGTCTCTCTGATGTCTTCCTGGTCATCATTTCTTTAGTACAGTAGTATTCCTTTAAAATCATATACCATAATTTATTCAGCTACTCCTCAATTGATGGGCGTCTCCTTGATTTCCAGTTTTTGGCCACCACAAAGAGTGCTGGTACAAATATTTTTGTACATGTTAAACACTTTCCCATTTTTATGATCTCTTGGAGATATTGTCCTAGAAGCGCCATGGCTGGATCAAAAGGCATGCACATTTTTGTAACCCTTTGGACTTAGTTCCAAATTGCTCTCTACAAAGGGTGGATCACCTCACAGCTCCACCACCAATGTATTGGTGTTCCAACTCTCCCACATCCTCTCCAACATTTATCATCTTCCTGTTCTGTCATGTTTCCCAATCCTAGAGGTGTGATGTTGTACCTCAGAGTTGTTTTTATTTGAATCTCTCTACTCAAAAGTGATTTAGAGCATTTCTTCATATTATTATACATATCCTTAATTTCTTCCTCAGAAAATTGCTTTTTCACATCCTTTGACCATTTATCAATTGGGGAATGACTTCTATTTTTGCCAGTTTGACTCAGTTCTCTATATATTCTCAAGGTGAGGCATTTATTCCTGACATTAGCTCTAAAAATTCTTTTCCAATTTTCTACATCCATCTGAGTTTTGGTAGCATTTGGTTGGTTGTGGGAAGACTCTCCAGTTTAGGTAATCAAAATTAGCCATCTTGCACTTCATGATACCTTCTATCTGTTCTTTAGATAAAAATGCTTCCCTTCTCCTTAAATCTGATAACTACACTATTCCTTGCTCCCCCAATTTGTCCATAGGATCAATGTTTATACCTATATTGTGTACCCATTTGGAGTTTATTGTTCTGTATGTTGTCAGGCATGGGTCTATGCCTAATTTCTGCCATACGGTTATCCAGTTTTCCCAGCAATTTTTGGCAAACAGTGACTTCTTCTCCCAGAAGCTGCGTCCTTGGGTTTATCAAACAATAAATTGTTATATTCATTGTCTACTCTGTCCTGAGTACCTAGCAGATTTCACTTGTCTACCTTTCTGTTTCTTACTCAGTATGAAGAGATTTTGACAATTGCCACTTTATAATACAATTTGAGATCTGGTAGAACTAGGCCATATTCCCTAGGATTGCTTTCATTGATATTCTGGAATTTTTGTTCTTCCAGATGGATTTTGAAACTCTTTTTACAGCGCTAGAACAAAATTATCCCAGATGTTAACTGGTATGGCACCAAATATGCAAACTAATGTAGGGAAAATACTCATTTTTGTTATATTGGTTCAGCCTACCCACAAGAAAGTGATGTTTTCCTCTTACTTAGATCTGACTTTATTTGTGGGAAAAGAGTCTTGCAATTGTGTTCATGTACTTAACCCCATCTCAGAAATACAAAATGAACTAGACATGAATGTGTCTAGTCTCCAGGGCTGGACGGATTGACAAGTTCTATCAAACTTTTAAAGAACAGTTAATTCCAATGGTTTATAGACTATTTGGGAAATTGGAGGAAGAAGGAGTCCTCCCAAATTCTTTTTTTTCAGTACACATATGGTTTTGATACCTAAACCAGGAAGATAAAAAACAGAGAAAGACAATTATGCTCCAATTTCTCTCATGAATATAGATACGAAAATTTTAAATAACATTTTATAAAAAAGAATGCAGTAATTTATCATGTGAATGATACATTATGATCAAGTAGTATTCATACCAGGAATGCAGGGCTGGTTCAATATTAGGAAAACTATTGTAATTACTGATCATATTAACAAGAAAACTAACAGAAACCACAGGATTATCTCAAGAAATGCAGAAAAAGCTTTTGACAAAATACAACATCCATTCTTACCAAAAACATTGCAAAGCATAGGAATAAAGGGAACTTTCCATAAAATAATAAGTATTATCTACATAAAATCTTCAGCAAGCATTGTGGGCAATGGAGCTAAGCTAGATGCATTTCCAATAGGATAAGGGGTAAAACCAGGTTCTCAGTTCTCACCATTATTATTCAATATGACATTAAAAATATTACCTATAGCAATACCAGAAGAAAAGGAGAATAATAGGCAGAGGAAAAACTAAGTTATCACTCTTTGCAGATGATATAATGATATATGTAGAAAATCCCAGTTCAAGCAAAAAACTTCTTTACATAATAAACAACTTTGGCAAAGTTGCAGGTTACAAAATAAACCCACACAAATCTTCTGCATTTCTATAGAGTAGTCACAAAGCCCAACAGCAAGAGAAAGAAAAAGAAATCCCCTTTCAAGCTAGGGTAGATATTTTAGCAGTTTGCCTGCCATAACCAACTCAGATGCTAAAGGACACAAATCTTTAGAAGGCAGGATAATTTTTTCCAACTCTGGAGTCATATTACTCTGATTGTCAGACTGGGAGAGAAGGGGATCCAGGCTCAGTCATGGTCCAGGGAAGGAAATACAGCTCAGGATCTCATCTAAGAAAGGAGCCATGCTCAGGGATCTTACCTCAGGAAAGGGAACTACTCTAAACTTTGGCTGAGACTAAGTGGCCAGGCTCAACTTTCTAACCCACAGAAGAGAATCTGGCTCAGATTATGAATCCAAGAAAACGAACAGGGTTTGGTTCTCTAGTCTACCTAAGGAATAAAAGGACTAGTCTGAGAATCTAGGATGTCTACTCTTTTGTTCCTTACATCTGATACTGGGCTCACAAATAGAAGCTAAATGTGAACAAGTTATAAGAGGATTAGCCAAAAATATTACTACAATCTCACTGACAAATTTCAAATATTCCTTGTTTAGCTGTTTTACACATTCATTCTGAACTATTATGGTCAGCATGAGATCTCTCAGAAAACTGATGCAACCCAAGGTAAACTTTCTCCCCATATCCATGGAAATGGCTGAAATATACAAATATACAAAATAGAGAAAATATGACAGTTAGAGAATCTCTCCTTGTTGGTTTTTTACCCACTCCCCATCCTTGATATAATTCCTGACTGAAGACACTTCAGCATAGAGAGTAAAGGCTGAAGAACCTGGAGAGAATATGGCAGCTCTTTTTTTGTTAGGTTGGACTGGAGAGGAAGGGGAATGGACTATAAGACCTCTCATGGATTCTCCATACCTTATATTTTGAGTTCCTTGAAGTAGAGCGTTCTAGAGAATGAATACTCTGAGACCTAAAATGAATGACCCGACAGTTTCTCTGCTGTCAGGGACAGATGAGTTGGCAATGAAACCCTCCCCAGGAGGGATCAGGCAGGGCAGGGTGACTCACCTTCACAGTAGTAAATCACCAAGCTAACTAGCAGCAAAACCAAAAGGAAAGGTCTCAGTGTAAGAAAATGTGGTTCTAAGGTACTGGGCTTCAGGAGGCTGGAAGTGCTTTGGAACTTCCAGAGACCACAGGGATATTTGTGCCCTGCAAGGCTTCCCAGTCCTCCCTAGGAGTGTGCCATGTGATGTTACGATAAAGCCTTGCACACACACCCACCTTTCACCTGTCTCCAACTCGGCCCTTGACATCTATCAGTGAAGTAATCCCTGAGACTCTCAGTTTCCTCAAAGCCTTCAGGCTAGATTGGAACCTCTCCATCTTTACTTTATGGGACTTCCTCATTTGAGTGTGTCTCCTCCAGACATGAAATCTAAGCTGAAGTCAGCTTACATCCAAGTGACTTCTTATGGTAGGAGTTCTGCCAACATCTCAGCCTTGGACGTTTGAAGCCAGATAGGTCCTGGCAATGGGGATTTGAGCCATTTGCCCGTATGCTACTTGAAGGTAGAAGAGGCTGCACAACACCAAATGAAGTCTCAGTTTCCCCTCTACTATCTGGAGAGTTCTGCCATTTAGTCATGTACATTTACAAAATGCCCTTAGAGTCATCTGAATCACCATCCAACAGGTATTGAAGCTTAATCCCAGTTACACAAAAATGCTCTTCACTTTTATATCGGAACACCTTTTTGTCCCCAACTGCATACATCAATGACTTCCTGGGTGTTTCTTTTCTCTAATAGGATGCTCAGAAGGATTTCACAAGATGTTGATTCAGGAAGGGTTCTTTATTGGGTCCATAGGAATAACAAACAAATCGAGGTTCCAAAATTCTCTTAGGATAGTAGATTTAAGAACTGGAAGAGATCCTAGAGAGTATCTAATCCACTCCTCAACCTCTAACATAAACAATTGGAAGCACAGTGAGCCTCACCAACTGGTAAGGTCAAACAGATCTGTAAGGCAGGACTGAGATTTGAACCCATGCTCCTGACTTGAGAGACAGTAATCTTTCCATTCCATCTTGCTGCCTCCTTTATCTTACCTACTTTGTATATTTTGAACCCAAAAGAAAAAAGGAGTCAAGGGACAAAAGAGTGAAGTGCAAGGACAGAGATTGGATTCCCCTGTTCCCGAGTTCATAGCATGAACTTTCATGGTTCTCTGTGGTTTATCAAATTTCACTACAAAGGATTCAAGTTTGGAGAAAAGAAGAGGAAAGAATTTATAACCGAGTTCATGATTCACATTCTGACATTTATACCTGGAAGTGAAACAAAGAAACACACTCTTTCTTCCCTTATGTTGAGGGACATTTGCTGCTCTCAGAGGCAGGAAAAGTAGTTTTTAATTTACTCTAAAACCCTCTCACTGGAGACTTATAACGTTGGCAACTAACCTCTCTGAACCTCAGTCAGTCAATCTGTAAAAAAGAAACTCTAACATTGGTACTTCCTCCATTAGAGGGCTCTTGTGTGTGTGGCAAGTGTTTTGGAAGTCTGTAAGCACTATAAAATAAGATTGAGTTGATGTTGAATTAAAGTGATTCTGCTGTACCTTCTCTAGCCTGAAAACAATTTTTTCAGTAGCTGGCGTGATTTGGGAAAAGTCACTGGCTCCTTAAGCCATAGAGGCTTATGATCATTCCAAGACCCTCATGTCACTCTTCAGGATTACAAGGCCTGAGCATGGGTTTTCAGGCTCCCTGATACTTCTCCCCTGCCCCAGCCTCGGTCCTTGGAGCTTTTTAGCATCTGAGTCTTGCCTGTCTTCCCTTGCACACAGTAACTAGTTGAATGTCTGGGACAAATTTTCCTCTCAAAATGCTAAGGTTCAGAGTCCTATTCCATTCAAATCAAAGGAGGTGAAATCATAGACTCTCAGAGTCATACCTTTCCATTGAGAAGGGAACTTAGAGATTATGAAGTCCACTTCCCTCTTTCAACAAAGCAGATCTGAGTTGCAGTCCTGGGTGGTGGTCCTAGATTAAGGAGGAGGGATGATCTGATGTAGCTTGTGGCAGTAATGGAGAGGGAATCCTCCTCACATTTCCAGGGCAGAAAAGAACATTTAGGATTGCTCACAGATCAAAGCACAGACCAGGAGAGGAAGGAACACCTTTTCTTGGGTCACCAAACCTTGGAACAACTGAAAATTTACAGGTCCCAAGAAATATCTCTGAAAACAACTGCATAATACCCCTGAAGTGTGAGACAACACACCTTTCCACACTCTAAGCAGAGACCTAACTTTATAAAGAGCCTAAGAGTCAAGGAAATGACTAGGAAACTATGCAAATAATGGGGGAAAATCAGAATATGAAATCTGACGTTGGTGACAAGAAACTTCAAAACATACAACCAGAGGAAGCCAACAAAATCAAACCTCCTAGACCCAAAGTCTCCAAGAGAAGTGTGCATTGGCCACAGGACACGAAACAGCTCAGGAAGAATATTTCAAGTCAAGTAAGAGAAGTATGGGCTGATTCATGAGAAGTGGGGAGGTGAAGTCTTCAAACATTATTTTCCCTTTTCAATATTTGACTTGTCTACCAGTCCTCCTCACTTTGGGGAGGCTCCAGGGCAGCAATTGTTGAGGAAGTGAGGTGATATCTGATCTCAACACTCTCCTATCAGTCATGTGAGATGTTTAAACATTGTAACCCATTGGCGGGGGGAGCAGTTCTCGACTTTCCTGAGCCAGGATCCAGATTCAAAAACTTGCTATAAAATGATTACGATTCATTCAGGACTTTTTGTCCAGTCTTTCCTATAGTTGGGTGTCTTGTAGCTCTAATATGGAGCAGCGGGCAATTACTAATATGTGTCAATATAAATTGCCTAGCAGCAACGTCAGTTCATTTACATTCACTCTCTCAGGCACAAAAATCCTAACTAGTAAATATATCCTTATGGACATGGTCAGAGGTGCCACAATTAGACCTGAAAGAGAAAAACTAATATTCGTATAGGCCCTGCTATGTGCCATACAATGAGCTAAGCATGTTATAAATATCTCGTTTACTCCTCATAACAACCCTAGGAGGTAGATGCTATTGTCTCTACTCTACATTTAAGGAAACTGAGGTAGAGTTGCACGGGCAGTAAGTGTCTGAGGCTAGAGTCAAGAAGGCCGGAATTCAAATCTGACCTCAGGTCCTGACTAGCAATGTGACCTTGGACCAGTCTATTTGCCTCAATTCCTCACCTGTAAAATGGGGATAATAATAATGCCTAATTCTCAGGGTTATTTTCAATATCAAACAAGATGAGATGATATTTGAAGTGCTTAGCACAGAATCTGGCGCATGGTAGAAGGTTACTAAGTGCACTTACTCAAACACAAACACACACTCAGAGAAGCATGCATCATTGCTCTACTATCCTCTCCCTTCTCTACCTAGGTGTTTTATTTGGGAATTGTACCAAAGATGAGGACAGAGTCATTGCTATCTAAACAACCATTTGGGACTCATCCAAAAGCATACCCTCCCTGTATGGTATTTCTTTTTCTGTATTTCAGATAATGCCTCATAAGGGCTTATCATCCAAATCCATTCATGTTGTGCAGAAGTAAGCTGTTAATTCGAGGACTATATATAATGTGTATGAAAAAGTGTGTGATATTTCTGCATGAGTTTTAAGTTTTTTCCCATTATTTTTAAGGAAGTCTTTTGAGTTCAATAGCAAATGAAAAATCCAAAACACTCTAATTGTCTCCTATACATAGAATCAACATACATAGAATCAGTATTCTATGGGACTATTCTATTTAAAAATGAAGTTTATATTCATGGGACTGCTTGGAGATCTCAGTGAGGTATTTTGGGAGACTGTGGTCAGGAATAAGAGTACCTACTCAAGGTTCAGAGGTGGAAAAAAGAGTCTAAGAAATCATTTATCCACTAGTCACAGAGTTAATAACGACCGTGTAAAGGCATTCATTTATAAAATGCCTCTGATGTGCTAGGCACTGGGACCACAGAGTCAAAATGCAAACAGTCCTTGTCCTCAAGTACCTTACTGTTAGCCCTCTGAATCTGTCCATGGTCCTGATCATTGCTACTTCTCCTCTGGAGCCAAGAGTTTGCCTACCCTCTTCAAGTCAGTTCCATAAGTCCCTATAGAGTTTATTCCATGTACTAGTCATAGGGGATACAAAAACAAGATAAAGCAGGAAGAAAGGGAGGAAGGAAGGAAAGCAGGAAGGCAGAAAGGCAGGAGGGTAGGGGGGCAGGAGGGTAGGAGGGCATGAGGGAAGGAGGGAGGCAGGGAAGGAAGGAAGGAGCAAACAAAGAAACACACAAAGAAGTTTTGTTAAATTACAGTCAGTAGGAACAAAAAGGTAAAACAGCTAGAAAATAAAGATGATCAATATCACTGGGAAATGAAACACTACATCCTCAGCAGAAAGAGGATTGAAGTTTAGGGAAAATGAATGAAGAGTCCCTGAGACAGCAACTAGAAGGAAAGCACCGAAATCAGCCTTCTATATTCTTCAGAGTGGCCACAGAAAAGGTGTTTTTTCAAGGAAAGCTTCATAGCTCAGCATTCAGAACAGGAGAATATAGACTACGCAGAGGTGGAGAAGTTGGGAGAAGAGGTAAACTACTCAGACAAGCTGGCTATAGACCATCCAAAGCAGGGTGAAGTAGAAATTATGGAACAGGTATGTACATTTCTGATAAAATTGAGAATAAGAATTTGTGCAATTTTTGCTGCATTGATGTACTGCATGTCTGACACTTCTGTCTTCAGATTTCAAAATTATATGGTCAGATTTGTATCATGCTACAATTCTCAAAGTACAGTCTGGAGACCCCCAACGGTGCCCAAGGCCCTTTGAGTGGGTTGTTCTCTTCAATATTACTTTCATAATAACAGGCAGAGCCCTTTAATTTCTTTCCTCCATTTTCCTTATTATTATTAACATTTATTTTTCAAATTTTGACTTCCGCATTCTCTCTCTCACCCTTCCTTCACACTCAACCTCATTGAGGAGGCAAGCAGTTTGATACAGGTGATCCTTGTGTAGTCATGCAAAGTATTTCCTTAACAATCATGTTGGGAAATGCTAACTATATATCCCTCCATGCTACCCCATTCACATTTGTTCTATCCTTTCCTTTGACCCTGTCCCTCCTCTAAAGTGTTCCCTCTGATTAACCTTTCTTCCCATTTGCCCTCCCTTCTATCATCCACTCCTGTTATCTACTTCCACCCTACTATCCTGCGAAGTAAGATAGATTTTCATACACAACTGAGTGTGCCAATACCCAATTATTACCTCCCTAAGCTAAATCTGATGAGAGTAAGGGACACTCATTTCTTCTCACCTCCCCCTCTTGCCCTCCATTGTAAGAGTTGTTTCTTGCCTCTTTTTGTGAGATAGATTACCCCATGCTACCTCTCCATTTCTCCTTCTCCCAGTACATTCCTCTCTCACCCCTTAATTTTACTTTGTAGATATCATACCTTCATATTCAACACACTCTTTGTCAGGTGTGTTTGTGTGTGAGTGTGTGTGTGTGTTTGTGTGTATGTATGTATGTATGGATGGATGGATGGATGTATATTCCATCCAACTACCCCAATATTAAGAAAGTTCTCATGAATTACAAATATCGTCCTTCCATGTGGGAGTGTAAACATTTCAGTTTCTAATAAGCCCCTTATGATTTTTCATTCCTGCTTACCTTTTCATGCTTCTCTTGATTTTTGTTTTTCAAAGTCAAAGTTTCTCCTCACCTCTGGTCTTTTCATCAGGAATGTCTGAAAGTGTTCTATTTAGCCTAAATTGTGTTGCATGCCATATCGGGAAGGGAACAGTTGAGGGAGGGGGAGAGAATTTAAAATTGATGGAAGTGAAGGTTGAAAACTAAAAATAAATAAAATAAAAAAGAAAGTCCTCTATTTCATCGAATGCCCATTTTCCCCCTGAAGTTTATTTCAGTTTTGCTGGGTAGGTAATTCTTGATTTTAATCCTAGCTTCTTTGACTTCTGGAATATCATATTTCAAGTCCTTCAATCTCTTTACATAGAAGCTGCTAAATCTTGTGTTATCCTAATTGTGTTTCCACAGTACTTGAAATATTTATTTCTGACTGCTTACAATATTTTCTCCTTGACATGGGAACTCTGGAATTTGGCTGCAATATTCCTAGGACTTTTCCTTTGGGGATCTCAGGATGAAATAAGAAGATTCTTTCAATATCTCTGTTCTCCTCTGGATCTAGAATATCAAGGTAGTTTTCCTTGATAATTCCTTCAAAGATGATGTCTAGGTTCTTTTTCTGATCATGTTTTTCATGTAGCCCAAAAATCTTAAAATGATCTCTCCAGAATCTAATTTCCAGGTTATTTGTTTTTCCAGTGAAGTATTTCACATTGTCTTCTATTTTCCCATCCCTTTGAATTTGTTCAGAATTTCTTGATCTCTCATAAAGTCAATAGCTTTGATCTGCTCTATTCTAATTTTGAAGGAATTATTTTTTTCAGTGGACTTTTTGACTTCCTTTTCTATTTGGCAATTTCGGCTTCTTAATCCATTTTCTACGTTGGTATTTTCGAATTCTTTTCATATTCCATTTAGTCTATTTCTGAAGGTGTTATTTTCTTCAGCATATTTTAGGTCTTCTTTATCAGGTTGTTGATTTGCTTTTCATAATTTTTTTTGCATCATTCTCATTTCAGTTCCCTTTTCCATCTATTTCCCTTACTTGACTTGAACTATTCTTTGTGAACTGCTTCATGTCCTCTGGTCCATTCATCCTTTTCTTGGAGATTTTGGGTGTAGGAGGTTTGACTTTATTGCCTTCTTCTGGTTGTATGTTTTGATCTTTCTTGTAACCAAAGTCAGAATTCATATTCTGATTCTTCCCCATTATTCACTTATTTTCCCAGCCACTTCCTTGACTTTTAGGCTCTGTGTTTAGTTAGGTCTCTGCTTCCAGTGTGAAGAGTGTCCTGTCCCATACTTCAGGGGTCTTGTGCAGCTGTTTTCAGAGATATTTCTAGGGACCTGTAAATTTTCAGTTCATCCAAGTTTTGATGATGCAAGAAAAGGTGTTCATTCCTCTCCTCGTCTGTACTTTGATCTGTGAGTAATCCCAAACATTCTTTTCGGCCCTGGAAATATGAGAAGGATTCTCTCTCCATTATTGCCACAAGCCTCACCAGACCAACGCTCCTCCTTACTCCAGGACCACCACCCAGGACTGCAACCCAGATCTTCTTTGGTAAAAGAGGGAAGTGGATTTCATAATCTCTAAGTTCCCTTCTAAATGGAAAGGCATGACTCTGATACTCTATAAATTCACCTCCTTTGGTTTGAATGGAGTAGAACCCGGAACCTTAGGATTTTGAGAGGAAAATTTGTCACAGGCACCAAACTAGTCACCATGTGCAAGGGAGGACAGGCAAGACTCAGATGCTAAAAAGCTCCAAGGACAGAGGCTGTGGCAGGGGGGCAAAATCAGGGAGTCTGAAAACCCATGCTCAGGCCTTGGAATCCAGGAGAGTGGCATGAGGGTGTTAGAGTGATCATAAATCTCTATGGCTTAAGGAACCATTAACTTTTCCCTAGCTGTGCAATCTACTGAACAAATTGGTTTCAATTAGAGAAGGTACAGTGGAATCAGTGTAATTCAACATCAGATCAATCCTATTTTATACTGCTTTCAGATTTCCAAAATAGTTTCCACACTCACAAGAGGGTTCTAAAGGAGGAAGTAACATTAGTGTTTCTTTCTTACACATTGACTGACTGAGGTTCAGAGAGACCTTTTGCCAATGTTATAAGTCTCCAGTGAAGAGTGTTTTAGAGCAGATTCAAAACCACTTTGTCTGCCTCTGAGTGCAGCACGTGTCCCTCAACATCAGGGAACAAAGAATGTAGTTCTCTCTTTCACTTCCAGGTACAAATGGCAGAATGTGAATCATGAACTGGGTTATAGATACTTTCATTCTGTTTTCTCCAAACTTGAATCCTTTGTAGTGAAATTTGATAAACCACAGAGAACCATGAAAGTTCACACTATGAACTCAGGGACACGGGAATCCAGTCTCTGTCCTTGCACTTCACTCTTTTGTTCCTTGGCTCATTTTTCCTTTTGGGTTCGAAATCTATAAGGCAGGTAAGATAGTAGAGGCAGTAAGATGGAATGGAAAGATTACTGGCTCTCAAGTCAAGAGCATGGGTTCAAATCTCAGCCCTTGCTTACAGATCTGTTTGACGTTACCGAACATTGAGGCTCTCTGTACATCCAATTACTTATGTTAGATGTTGAGGGTTGGATTAGATACTCTCTAGGGTCTCTTCCAATGCTTCAATCTACTATCCTAAGAGAATGTGGAACCTAGAACTGTTTATTTTTCTTATATACCCAACAGAGAATCCTACCTGAGTCAGGATCTTGTGAAGTCCTTCTGGGAATCCCATTAGAGAAAAAAACATCCAGAAAGTCAGTGATGTGTGCAGTTGTGGAAAAATTAGTGATGTTCTGATACAAAAGTGAAGAGCAATATTCTGTAAGTGGCATTAAGTTTCAATACCCATTCGATGGTGATTCAGATGACTCTAAGGACATTTTGTCAATGTACATGGTTAAATGGCAGAACTCTCCAATTAGCAGAGGGGAAACTGGGACTTCGTTTGGTGTTGTGTGGCCTTTTCTACCTTGAAGTAGCATACGGGCAAATACCAATGCCAGGACCTGCCTGACCTCAATCATCCAAGACAGAGACATTTGCAGAGCTCCTACCATAAGAAGTCACTTGGATGTAAGCTGACTTCAGCCTCGATTTCATGTCTGGAGGAGACACACTCAAATGAGGAAGTCCCATGAAGTAAAGATGGAAAGGTACCAATCTAGCCTGAAGTGTTTGAGGAAACTGAGTCTCAGGGATTACTTCGCTAAGAGATGTCAGGGGTCAGGTTGGAGACAGGTGGTGGGTGTGTATGCAAGGCTTTATTGTAACATCACATTACTGACTCCTAGGAGAGGCCTGGGAAGCCTTGCAGGGCACAAATATCCCTGTGGTCTCTGGACGATCCAGAGCATGCCCAGCCTCCTGAACCCAGTACCTTAGGACCCCAATTTCTTACGCTGAGACCTTTACTTGTTGTTTTGCTGCTAGTTAGCTTGGTGATTTAGTACTGTGAAAGTGCATAACCTTCCCCTGCCTGATCCTTCCTGGGGAGGATTGCATTCCCCACTCATTGCCCCTGACAGCAGGGAAACTGTCAGGTCATTCATTTGAGAGCATTCATTCTCTAGATCACTCTACTTCAAGGACCTCAAAGTACAAGGTATGGAGAATCCATAAGAGGTCCTATGGTCCACTCTCCTACCTCTCCAGGCTGGCCTAACAATAAAATGAGCTGCCATATTCTCTCCAGTTTCTTCAGCCTTTGCTCTCTGTGCTGGAGTGTCTTCAGTCAGGTGTTGTGTCAGGGATGGGGAATGAATCAAAAGCCAAGAAGGACAGATTATTTAACAGCCCAAAGCAGTATCTCCAACTGTCATATTTTCTCTTTGTGTATTTCAGCCATTCCTATAGATAGGTTGAGAAAGTTCACCTTGGACCATATTAGTTTTCTGAGGGAGTTTATGCTGACCATAATAGATAAGAATGAATGTGTAAAACAACTAAGTGAGGAACAATTGAAATTCGTCAATGAGTTTTACTAGTATCTTTTGCTAATCCTCTTATAACTTGTTCATATTTAGCTGCTATTTTTGAGCCCAGTACCAGATGTAAGCAACAAAAGTGTAGACATCCTAGATTCTTAGACCAGGCCTTTTATTCCTTATCTAGACTAGAGAACCAAACCCAGTTCATTTTTTTGGATTTATAATCTGAGCCACACTCTCTTCTGTGGGTTAGAAAGCTGAGCCTGGCCACTTTGTCTCAGCCACATTTTAGAGTAGTTCCCTTTCCTGAGGCAAGATCCCTGAGCATGGCTCCTTTCCTTAGATGAGGTCCTGAGCTGTTTTGCCTTCCCTGGACCAGGACTGAGCCTGGATACCCTTCTCTCCCAGTCCAATTATCAGCCTAATATGATTCCTGAGTTGGAAAAAATTACGCTAACTTCTCAAGATTTGTGTCCACCAGTCCCTGAGTTTGTTTTGGCAGGTAGTTTATTGTTTATAGTTTATAGTGTCTACTCTAGCTTGAAAGGGGATTTCTCTTTCTATCTCTTGCTGTTAGGCTGTTACTACTCTCCAGAAATGCAGAAGATTGGTGTGGGTTTATTTTGCAACCTGAAACTTTGCCAAAGTTGTTTATTATGTCAAGAAGTATATTGTTTGAATCTCTGGGATTTTCTACCTATATCATCATATCCTCCGCAAAGAGTGATAACTTAGTTTATCCTCTGCCTATTTTTTTTCTCTTTTTTTCTGTTCTTGCTATAGGTAATATTTCCAGTGTCATGTTGAATAATAATGGTGATAACTGACAACTTTGTTTCACCCCTTATCTAATTGCAAATGCATCTAGTTTATCTCAGTTGCTGACAATGCTTGCTGAAGATTTTACGTAGATAATACTTTTATGGAAAGTTCCCTTTATTCCTATGCTCTCCAGTGTTCCTGATAGGAATGGGTGTTGTATTGTGTCAAAAGCTTTTTCTGCATCTATTGAGATAATGCTGTGGTTTCTGTTAGTTTTCTTGTTGACATGATCAATAACAATGACAATTTTCCTAATATTGTACCAGCCCTGTATTCCTGGTATGAACCCTACTTGATCATAATGTATCATTTTCATGAGAAGTTGCTGTATTCTTTTTGCTAAAATCCTATTTACAATTTTCACATCTATATTCATGAGAGAAATTGGTCTATAATTTTCTTTCTCTTTTGTCTCTTCCTGGATTAGATAGGAAAAACATATTTGTATCACAAAAAGAACCTAGGAGGACTCCTTCCTCCATTTTCCCAAATAATCTATAGTAATAGCATTGAAATGGAATGGAATGGAATTACTAATGGAATTAGTAATGGAATTAACTGTTCTTTAAATGTTCGATAGAATTCACCGGTAAATCCATCCAGGCCTGGAGATTTTTTCCTAGAGGCATCATTGATGGATACTTCAATTTCTTTTTTTGAAATGGGGTTAAGTATATGAACACAACTGTAAGACGTTTTTCCCACAGATAAAGTCAGAACTAAGTAAGAGGCACAGCATCACTTTCTCGTGGGTAGGCTGAACCAATATAATAAAAAAGACTATTTTCCCTAAATTGGTTTACGTATTTAATGGCATACCAATTAAACTATGGGACAATTATATTCTAGGCTTGAAAAAATAGTATCAAAATTTATCTTGAAGAGCAAAAATTCCAGAATATCAATGAAAAGAAATCCTAGGGAAAATGGCCTACTTGTACCAGATTTCAAATTGTATTATAAAGTGGCAATTGTCAAAATCACTTGGTACTGAGTAAGAAACAGAAAGGTAGACAAGTGAAATCTGCTAGGTACTCAGGACAGAGTAGACAATGAATATAACAATTTACTGTTGGATAAACCCAAGGACCCAGCTTCTGGGATAAGAAGTCACTGTTTGACAAAAATTGCTGGGATAACTGGATAACAGTATGGCAGAAATTAGGCGTGGACCCATGCCTGACATCATACAGATCAATAAATTCCAAATGGGTACACAATCTAGGTGTAAATATTGATCCTATGGACAAATTGGGGGAGCAAGTAATAGTGTAGTTATCAGATTTAAGGAGAAGGGAATCACTTTTAGCTCAGGAAGAGATAGAAGGTATTATGAAGTGCAAAATGGGTAATTTTGACTACCTAAAACTGAGAAGTTTTTCCACAAACAAACCCAATGCCACCAAAATTCAGAGGGATGTAGAAAACTGGGAAAGAATTTTTACAGCTAATGTCAGAAATAAATGCCTCACTTCAAGAATGTATAGAGAATTGAGTCAAATTTGCAAAAATACAAGTCATTCCACAATTGATAAATGGTCAAAGGATGTGAAAAGGCAATTTTCAGAGGAAGAAATTAAGGATATGTATAATCATATGAAGAAATGCTCTAGATCACTTTTGAATAGAGAGATGCAAATGAAAACAACTCTGAGGTACAACATCACACCTATGAGATTGGAAAATATGACAGAACAGGAAGAAGATGAATGTTGGAGAGGATTTGGGAGAGTTGGAACACGAATGCATTGCTGGTGGAGCTGTGAGCTGATCCAACCATTCTAGAGAGCAATTTGGAACTATGTCCAAAGGGCTGCAAAAATGTGCATACCTTTTGAGCCAGCAGTGGCACTTCTAGGAATATATCCCCAAGAGATCATAAAAATGGGAAAGTGTTTCACATGTAGAAAAATATTTATAACAGCACTCTTTGTGGTGGCCAAATACTGGAAATCAAGGAGGTGCCCATCAGTTGGGGAATGTCTGAGGAAATTATGGTACATTAATGTAAAGGAATTCTACTGTGCTATATACGAAATGATGACCAGGAAGACGTCAGAGAGACCTGGAAAGCCTTATGTGATCTGGTGCTGAGGGAAAGGATCAGAACCAGGAGAACTTTGTGCAAAGCAATGACCACAGTGTGTGACAGTTTTTTCTAGTAGACTGGAACTTCGTAGCAATGGAAGGACTTAAAAAAGATTCCCAATGATCTTCTAAAGCAAAATGCCTTACACATCCAGAGAAAGAACTATGGAATTCAATTGCAGAATACAGCACATCATTTTTTTTTGTTCGTGTATTTCATTTTGGTTTGTTATATGGTTTCTCCCATTCATTATAATTCTTCTAGACATCATGACTATAGTGCAAATGTGTTTAATAGGAATGTAAGTGTAGATCCTAAATAAAATTGTTTGCTACCTCAGGGAGAGATTAGAGATATAGGGTGGAGGTAGGCAAAAAAAATCTAAGTTACACGGTAGTGATTGTGGAACACCAAAAAATAAAAATAAAATTAATATATAAAAGAAAAAAAATGTGTCATTTGCTCTTGGATTTTGCCAAATTCTCCCTCTTTCCTGCTCTCCCTGAACATGCACATACCAACACTGAATGCTGAATCGACAGGGAATCCTTAATCTCTGGCAACTGGGATCCCTGTTTTCTGTGGAATGGCTGCAGTAACAGGGATATAAGAATTTGTGCTAACTGAATTCTCAAAGAAAGGACTGAGCTACAGTCACATAGCTCAGTCTCTTTCAAGGAAAAACGCAAGATTATTAGAAAAGTTGTTGCCTCCTAGAAGCTTTCTGGAAGCAAATGGACATCTTGTCAACCAAGGACCCACTCACTGTAGAATGTAAATCTCAACATTCCCTGTGATCCTGAGGATCCACTGCAAAGCTTTCCCTCAATAAAGCAAATGCCGTTCATTCCTGAATCTGTCCTCATACTTGATTAACTATGTCTGAAATTAGGTGGTGGAATTTAATTGAATCAAAAACACCAAGTGGGTGAAAGGGTACAATTGTTTGAATGATGCTTACAGCATGTGCTCTAAGGCCTGGAGGTTCCAAACAATGACCTTTCATGATGGGCTATGTGGTGGGTAGAAGTCCCTTAAGCTGTCTGTACCTCAGGTTTCTCATTGTCAAAGCAGGGGAATGTTCTGGCAGTTGTATCTGTATTTGCTGGACTTCTTCCTCAAACAGTCCAATTGAATGACCAGCCAACCTCCGAGGTTTGAGGATAAGACTGAAATCCATAAAAGATCAATTTTTTTAATGAGCACTGAATGAACTACAGGTATGTGCAGGGCACGGTCTTGTGCTTTGAGGGAGATAGAAAATCTAGAAAAGAACTGGCTCCAGTATTAATACGAATAACAATTTATAAAATGCGTAAGACAATAGCAAGGGTGATTACAAATGCTCACATGACAGATGTGTTAGAGGTACTAAGTCTAATAGAAGTGTAGACCACCTTCTTCAAAATGTCAAATTGAGTATGGGGGTCGTGAAGCTATGTGTAAGCATGGGATTATCAATCAATAAACATTTATTAAGCACCTTCTGCTTATCAGGCACTGTGTTGAGCTCTGCAGATACAAAAAGGGCAAAAGACTTAAGTAGTCAAAAGAAAGGGAAGAATCATCAGGAAAAAAGACATGACTCTTGGATTGTGGATACAGGGGAGAATGGCAACAAAGCAGAAGAGTAGTCTTAGGAACAACTCAAGATACATTTTGTTCCAAGATCATGGCAAGGCAAAGATAATAAGGCAGCAAGTATTTATTAAGTGCTGACTGTATACCAGGCACTGGAAGTACTGGGGTACAGAGGAAGGAAAAGAGGGTGGCCTTCTATGGAGAATGAATGAATGGAAAACAACATTTATTAGGCTCTTACTAAGTACAAAGTACTGTACCAAGCAATCCCTGCTTTCAAGGAATTCCTGCTCTAACTGGAGAGAGCAATGTATAGGTTTCAACTGTCGGTCAGATGAAACATTCCCAGCATTCTTAGGGTGCAGGAGGAAAACATAAGGTAACCAGCATCTTTTAATGTAGTTCCTATTGACAATTCTTGTGTTTCCAGTAAGGACGCTTTGGGATTGTGAACCAAGAACTTTGGTGGCAAGAATGTTATTTTCTGGGTATTTCATAGATTTAATGTCTGAGGAGGTAGGGGCTGTAGCACCTGCAGGACTAGTTACCCTTGCCCTTCGTTTTGCAGATGAGGAAACTGAGGCACAAGGATGGGGACATGATTTGCCTGAGCCACATTTATAGTAAAGTGGCCAAAGCAGCTGGATTCAAGGCCTCAGTTATCTAGCTCCAAAGACATCTCTCTAACCAGACCTTAGAGCCCCACCCATTCCTTCCCCCACTGTTCCTTCTCTCCCTAACTGCCACGGAATCCTGCAAATCCAACAGTCTGCATTACTCCAAAAGGGACAGTTGGTTTGAAAGGTTGCTTGTTGACTCTGGTGGTCAAGAAATGGCCCAAAACTGGGGAGTGGGAGTCCAAGGGGTGACCAGGTCTCGCTGGTGTTGCTGCAGACCCCTAGGTAAGCAGGAGTGGGGGAGAGAGGGAGCATCAGTCTGGCTTGGGGTTCATCTCCCCGGGGGGCGGCAAGGCTGGGGCTGTGGATTCGTGGCTGCTATTATCTTGTTCTGATCAAAAGCCTCCCATAGAAGGTACCTGGACAACCCCTTTGTCCCAGGGACCTTTCATTTTGATAAGAGATACCAAAGGTTGAAAGAACTCTCTGTCCCCGAAATCTCCCTGACTGCCCTGGCTCCTTGCACTGTCATGCGTGTTACACTGTTGTATGTGTCTGTCTCAGAGCTCACCTGGTGTACCATGAGCTAAGGTTGGGTCAAGGCTAAGGTTGGCTCTTAAATCTTTGTCCCTTGAGGTCCTTGAATATCTGACATTGGCTCAGCTTCAGAAACACTGTGGCAGCCAGCAATGCAAAGGCTTGACCTCAATCCTTGGCACCTGTCACAGTGTTTGTGGACCTCCATAGGGGAAGACTCTGAGTCCGATATTGGTGCTTTATCCACTGGGGAGCCTGCTAAAATATTCCCTCAGCTGGTGGCTCAGTGGCTAGAACTCTGGACCTGGTCATTTACTGGCTGTGTGACCTCGGGCTAGTCACTGAACTTCTGTCTCCCTCAGTTTCCTCATCTGTGAAATGGGAAAGTCATAGCACCTGTTTACTAGGGTGGTGAGGATCAAGGGAGATAAGTATATGTAAGGCACTTTGCAGAACTGAAAGCACTTTTCAAAACAATTATTCCCCTCAATTATAATGGACCTGAGATCCCAAAGCCCCTTTCCCAGCCAGAGATTTGGTTCCCAGTGGAGCTTGGGGTGGGTGTAAGGCCTGGCTCTGTCTGTACTTCCCAATTTCTGCCTGGCTGCCCTGTTCCCTTCTGGAATGAAGGACTCACTTTGCTGAGGAGACCTGAAGACCTGCAGTTGAGCTGGCATTGACTTAAGTCAGTAGGGAGGAATGTTGGCTGCCTAGTTTGTCTCCACCCAACTTTGTCCCTTTCTTCTGGTTTCATGGGGCACTTATGTTCTTACGTGGTAGATAATACAGGGAAGTGGTAAGCAGTCTGGGGCACTGATTGAAACATACTACCCAGAATGAGTAAACTTGACTTTTCACTGTTGATTTGATTCCTTGGAATCATTTAGCCTTTCTGAGAGCTGAAGGAAACCGTATGACCTACGCCAGTGTGCAGAATTGTGACTTGAAATGGAAAAAGTGAAATGCATCCGCATGCGCAAATAGAAAGGTATCCAGATTGCTGCTGTAGTGAAGACATTCTTGGCATCTAAGGACACTACCAATGGGTCTTGGGTTCAGGGTGGAGGGATGGGAGTGACCTTAAAGACTGGGCCTGGTCCCCTTTCCCTGAGCAACATTGGAGCCTGCTTCAGACAGTTTTCCTCAACAGGTGACCTGGGAATTCTCATTTTTACCTTCTCTTCTGCTCTGAAATTTCAGATGGCAGCATGGGGACCACCAGAGGCTCTGCAAGCATCTTGGAGGCCCACAACACTGACATGGTGTAGCTACAGGAGATTAAGGAGGAGACTGTGAGCAGTTTTTCCAAGTAAGCCTGGGGCCAAGGGACACGCATGAGTGCAGCAGCCCAGGACATGGGGTATTGGGCAAAAACTGACTGACCTGAGTGTTTGGTGACAGAAACAATTATTTAAAATGGGGGAACCATGTGGGAAATCTGGCATCTGTTGAAATGCAGAGCCAAATAAATTGAGAAAGCACAAACAAGCAAGGATAAGCATGTGTCCCATTACACTCCTACTCAAAGCTCTGCCATTTTGGGCTGTTTTCCTTCCTTCCCCTCCTCTTTCTTTACTTCTTTTCCTTTCTTTCTCCTTCCATCCTTCTCTCCTTTCTTGCCTCCCTCTACGCCAGGCATTGTATGAAGCCCAGAGAATGAGACACTCTTTTCTGTGGACTGGACCTTGTGTTCTAAAAGGATCTGACCAGTCTTCTGGACATGCCCTTCCTGTGTTCCTTCAGTATCTGGCTTCCCCAAGGCTAAACAGGCAAGGCAGGACAATGGAGACAGGCCTGGGTTTGGTGTGAGTGCCTATCTCCAGCCCCCCCTCATCTGTGATATCTCCCTAGACCTCTGTAAACAGTGGGAGCTGGGCCAGAAGCCTTCCAAGGTTCCATCCATTCAAATGGTGGTCCAGTGATGATGGTAGAGGTCTTAACACTGTTCTTGGTGCTGTTAGGAACATGGAGGGAAGTATGAGATGTTGAGGGGAGAGGAGACCCAGGCAAGCAACAAGGGCAGGGCAGGAGAGACTTTGGTGCTGGCTTGCAGGCCCTCCAGAGGGTGTAAGACCTGGATTTGGAGCCAGAAGAGACCTTGGAGTTCCTGGAGTCCAAGACTCTCATTTCTACAAATGAAGAAACTGAAATAAACAAGTAAAATGACTTGCCCATGGTCACCTAGCTAGTCAGTGTCTGGGGCTGGATTTGAACTGGGACCTTCCTGACTCCAGGCCAGTACTCTATCCACTGTGAGTTCCTTAAGGTCAGGGAACATATTTTGTACTTTCTTTGTTTGCCAGGCATATGCTTGTAGACTGAGAGATAGAGACTCGTAGACTGGCAATGCCTATGGCCGTGGTCTCAAGACCCTACTTTCTGTTTCCTGCAGGTGGTCTGCCTATGGGAGCCCCAAGAGCAGTCAGCACAGCCACCAGCTACTTCAGAAGAAAGACAACTTGGTGAAGCTGGTCCAGATTGTAGCTGAGACAACTCCTTCCCTTGTGGGACCCAAAGCCAAGCAGCAGCGGTCCCCTTGATGACTGCATCCCCCACCTTCTTCCCCAAAATGTTGGGGAACCTGCCATCCTCAGGTAAGCTCATACCCGTCATAGAGATTGGCGTCAGCAAGCAGCAGAGCGCTGAGGAGTGCCTGGTAGCGAGCAAGGCTAGGACAGCCAGCCAGAAGCTCTCCTTTATTCACGCTTTGGAGTGTGAGGAGACATCTGTGCCAAAGGAGCAGGTGGAAAGCCTACCCGATCCAGCATCTGAGACCTCCTCAGTGGGACTCCCTGAAGCACCCAAGATGAAAGATATGAGACCTGCTCAGTCTGTGGCCAAACTCTGGATAGCCCAGCCAGTTTCTCCAGAAGATGCAGCACCTGTGCTGACCGAGTCAGATGGGGCCTCCTCTTCTCTAGGAACACAGCCCCAGCCAGAGACTGAGCTCCTCTTGGACTTGCCAGAAAGTCCCCGGATCCCAAGGGGCTCCCGCTGTGACCTGAGCTCTGAGAGGAGGAGCCTGGTGCACAAGTCCTCACAGGCCCAACCAGAGTCTAGAAGCCAAGCAGACAGCAGCAGTGGTAAGGTCTTGTTGGGGTGATGGGCTGTAGGAAGGAAGGGGAAATTCTGGGGCTGGTGCTTGTCTGCCTGCTGCCTCGTTGTCCAACCTACTCTGACTTTTTGTTTACTGGAGGAGCACCTGCCTCTAGTCCTCCATTTCCTCATTTTTATAGTAAGCGCTGTCAGAACAGATGATCTCTTAGGGGCTATTCCTTTAAAGGCTGTCCCAGGAATGTGCAGACCTACTATGTCACCACACAATCACCACTATTGTCCCAGACTCCACAGAAAAATCTTGACTTTTCTCTAAGGCAATTGGGATGTCAGGAAGTGGGGAAACTGTGCTTCACAGAAGAAGTTGTGGAAGAGTGGGATGGCAATGCCAGCCTGAACCTGAAATAGGGCAGTCACATTTCACAAGGTTGGCAGACTGGTCCACACAGGCTGCCAGGCTCTGGTGGACAGGTCAGTCCCAGCAATGGATGCAAAGTATGGGTGTGGGCTCTAGCATCTTGCTGCAGCATTGGGAGCAGATGAAGGAAAGGTTTATGGGCCAGGACTGAGGAGGAAGAGATCACGTGGGGGTTGGTGGAGGTTGTTGGGATATTGTTGTTTTAGGGAATTCAGCAGCCCAGTGGTCAGCCCAGGCTGGCCTCTTAATTGAATCTGTGGTTTGGCTTGTACTTCAGATGGTGACTTGGCTCCTCAGTGGGCTGCCCCCACCTGTTCATCTGGGCAGGGGAAAGAAGTGAGGGGGGATCACTTGGCAGCCTGGTGCCCTGGGAGTCAGTGTGACCTCTCAGGTCACTTTTTTGGCCAGTTCTACAACTGGGACTTGGTTCCCTCTGTGCCCTAAAGCTGTAACGGGGTTCTAACAAGATATCGGGGGTGAAATGTTTGGAGTAAGGGTGGGTATCTGTTGTCTTCTTCTCTCCATAGAGAGCATGATGGACCAAGGTGAGGAAGCACAGGAAACTTCCTCAGAGCATCAGGTAGGATGAGCCGTGGGTATCTGTGAGCACAAGTGTCAGGGAGAGACCACTCAGGATGGCCCCCAGAGCTGGCCAAGGGACCCAAGGATTCAGTGCTGCTAAAGTGCCACTGTGTGCCTCAGTCAGCAAAACATCCCAGCACTGGGGGAAGGTCTGTCCTCTAGATGCTTGCACTCAGCCTCTCTCAGAACCCCCAGACTACATATACCAAAGCAAGTTAGCCTGTTGGGGACAATCACTTTCCAAATGAGCTTGGGATCCCCGAGGCACTCCAGAGAGTCTTGATCTGGTTTCTACCTAACCCATCCTGACACACAGCAGTCACGTCCAAAATAACTTCCTTCTCAGAATCGGCCTTTAAGAAGAGTCTGGTTAGTGGGGCAGGTGAAAGGAAAGGAGGAGGCCATCCCCTAAGTTCTTTTGATGATGAGACCTCGGCCTTATTGGTGTGACTGTGAGCAGATGACTTTTCTGGGCCTCAGTTTCCTTCTCTGTCAAATAGGTGGATTGGAAGGCCTCTCAAACTTTCTTGATGCTCAGTTGGTGACAAACTGATGGTGGACTCTGAGAAAACCCTCCCTGTGGCCTTGGTAGATGCCTCCAGGAGGAATTTTGGCCTCCAGTGGAGAGGGAGGTGTCCTCTCTCCCTCCCTCCCCAAATAACCTCCTGTACCGTGTATAGGTGACCTACATACACACACACACACACACACACACACACACACACACACACACACACCACTACCTGTGGACATGCCCAGCAGAACTTGAGCCTCTGGGAGCAGGACTTGTTCCATCTTTACTGCTGGAGCCTCAGAACCTAGAACAAGGCTTTTTTATGGAGGAGGTACTTAGAAAAGTTCTATTTGATTTAATCAAACACTTACGGTTACACAGTAGTGGCTGGGCTATTCTCACCCTGGCTGTTGGCATCTGGTCTTCCTATTAGGGTGTGAGTTCCCTGAGGGCCAGTGGGGACTGGACCTTTGTCCCTCCCCAGGTCTACATAGAGCCCTCCTGGAATTAGCCCCCAGGTCTGTGATTTTTGAAGTGTGCCAGGTCCAGGACATGGAGGGAGGTGGAAGGCTGAAACCCCACCTGTCAGGGCCTACCCGCCTAGGCTGTGGCAGGGGCCTTCTGTCATCCCTCCCAGGCCCCCCATGGGTGCTGCTTCTGCCCCCACAGGCAGAAGAGGAGCTACAAGCAGGCTGTCAGTGAGCAAGGTGAGAAACGGGACCACATGGATGATGAGGCTCAAACGCCTCGTTGCACCAAGACACCCTTCCCTGTCTGCCCTGGCAACAAGGTAAGGCAGGTGAGGAACACCCCCTGTTCTGCCTGCTGCTATGCTGGCGCCATCCCCATGCCTTCATCCTTGTTTCCCTGGGCAGGTGGTGCGGCCCCTACCAACATTCCTACACACAGTGCAGAATAATCACATGCTCATGAAGGTGTCCTCAGCCAGCCACTTCAGTGTCATGAAGTCATTCATCAAGTGCAACACTCCCCACTATCTCAATGCCAAGGGCAGCATCGGGCTAGGGATAGCCACAAGAGAGGCTTCTCTGCTTATCCCTTCCCTGGGACTTCCAAAGGGCATCTGGGAGTGCAGTTTTGGGTTGGTGACCTTCTCAGGGAGCTGGGCTCCAAATAGTCCAAGCAGTACCTGTAGGTAAGCAAGGGGTTTGGTTTGAATGTACAGAAGAGGCACCTTTGACCCTGGCACTCTAGGTCCTGACCAAGAGCTGAGGCTCAATTTAATGTTCCATGTTGGTTGTGTACAGTATGGTTGTAGGAGGTTAGCTTAGTTAAATATTGTGTCAGCCCTGTAGTGTAGATGACTATGAGGGGAAACTCAGCCCATTCTTGTTAGCTTGTCAGAGACTTTAGAGGAAATGGCTAGGTCAGAGGTTGGGCGGGTAGGCAGCCCCCCAGCCCTGGAGCAACCTGGAGGACTGGCCTTCAAGGGCAGGTTGGTCAAAGTCCTCTGGCTGTGTGCCAGGCAGGGGTTTCTGAGGCAGCCAGAGGAGTTAATGCTGGGATTTTCTCATTTTCACCTTTCACAGGGGCATCTTATCCTGAGTAATCCGCCCACCCTTCATCTTAGTACCATAGCCACACATCCCCACCCTCCCTAATTTTCTCGGTACCAGGGCTTCATTTCTTGCTGCATAATAATATTCTTGTTACACCCATAGATCAGTTTGATCGGCCCCTCCCCAATTCGTGTATTCCTTCTTTGGTAGAGATACTTCCCCCAAGATGGTAGGATTCCAGCTCTGCCCAGGGAGCTGTGGCCTCTCAGTGTGGCTAAGAGCCCTTCTATATCCTCAGGTAGCATAGCAGAGACTGGGAACTTAAAAGAATGAAAAGCAACCCAGCTTGTCAGAGAAATCGGCAGACGTTTTCCATGTTTTCATCTCTTTGACATCCTACTTGCATCCTTTGATGCTTTCAGGACAGTGGGCTAGGACACTCCAGTCACATCCGATATCAGTTTGTTTTCCCGCGACCATCTGAGGCAGCCCTGCTCCTAATTAATCTCTGTCCTTGTCCTTCGTGGGACTTTATGGATCACTCTGTATTTTTAACTGGTGCCTCTCCACTTGCTTAGGACATCAAGTGTTCACTGGACTCTTGGTTTCCATTTACAGTGAAACTTCTGAAGGAAAATGATGGTCTGTAGCAATTCTTCTGTGTATTTGGCAATTTTTTTTTACTTACTAGCATACTTAAGTGAGAATTGCCCCATCTGTCTGCCATCTCCTCTGGTTCCAACTTTTCTGACTGGGCACTAGTCTTGGCCTTCACTGTAACAGTGACTCTGATGGCACAGGCATCTCCAGGCCTGTCGCACACTTCAGTAGATACCCACTTGTTTCTAGTCTTTCTGGGTTTCTTTTGACTCCCATGGTTGAATTTCAAAGTTTCTCCTCACCTCTGAGCTCTTCATGAGGGTATTGGAAAGTGGTCTACAAATGCCCATTTTGTTCCTTCTGTAAGATTACTGTACTCAGTTTTTGAGCCAGTCTCTTGAGTGATCGTTTGACTCACTGAGGAGGCCCTGCAGCATTCTGGGGTTTGATGGCAGCCACAAATCCTTTTAAAGTTTTGGACTATGACATGTCCAGAGGTTCAAGATGGGGAATTATAAGGGAAAGGGGGTAGATGTGGGAAAGACAGGTGATATAGACTGGCTTCATCTATGCTCATTTAACATACTTCATTTGAAATATATGGTTCTGTCTACATGGATGGGGCAGTTTCTGCATCAAGTTCCCCACTCTGATGAAATTAGAGGTCCAGATATGAAATCACACCCTGATGCCTCCATATATAGTTACCCATCTCTTACATTTGTCATTCCATTTGGTTTCAAAGCACTTGACTCAGAGGCCTGTGTGCAGGATGGGGGGAGGCGCTGTTCTGGTGGAAGGCAGTACTGAATCCCAGCTCCTGCATCAGTGTTTGAGAATGTCCTTGGATAAAGTGGAACAGAAAATAGAGTTCAATTCCTTGAGTATTAAGTGGATACTATGTACAAGACAATGTTTCTCGGTTCTGGGGGTACAAAGTCAGAAAGAAACCAGGTCCGGCCATCTGGGACCTTACACTTCCCTGACTTTCATCCTGGTGCTGTTTCTCCTGTCCCGTTGTCATCACTAGGTGAAGAGCAGTTAAGCCCTGGGCAAAGTGGCAGCAGGGGCCGCAGGGAGGGATTCGAGTCAGGGCCAACCCTTTGGGCCCCCTGCCTGCTGATGACTGATGAAGACGGATTCTTCCTTTTCAGGGAGCGAGCCCTGCAGCTAGACAACGAGAGATGCCAGAGGGAGCTGGAGGAGAAGCGGAAGAGGGTGAGACAATGGGCAGGACCTGGGGTGGGCCTCGGTCTTGGCTACAGCCCTACCCCTTACCCTCTCCTCCAATGGTTCCTTCAAAGGCTGCTGCCCCTGGTCTCTTGGGGTTTTCCTGTGACAGGGCAGGGGTGAGGGGCAGCACCTTGATGATTTGGGACTGGCACTCAGGAGAGAGGAGAGGGCTACATGCATGCACAGCTCTGGGAGCAATCCACTTCAGCAGAGGAGACAGTATAGAGAGAAAGGAGAAGGGGGCCCAGGAGGGAGCCTCCATCCAGAAGGCTGAGGAGCAGTCAGTTAGGAAAGAGGAGAAACAGGCCCGGGGTCCACCAACTGCAGAGACAAGACTGTTCCATTTGGCACTGAGGAGATTACTGGGGACAGTTGCGCTGAAGGGGGTGCTGAGCATCTGACTTTTGAAAGGAGTTCATTGGAGGGAGGGAGGGCAAGGGAAGAGACATGCTGCAGGGTGGGCTCTTAGGAGGCTCCTTCAAGGACAAGAGAGGAAGGGATGGGATTGAGGTTCTGGGAGAGGATTCTAGCTGACAAAGAGCCTGGGGCCTGAGGTCAGGGGAGGAAGGTTCTCAGCTGTGAGGGCTGGCGGCACAGGAGGTGATGAGAAGAGTAGTTTCAGAACAGCCTTGATGGGGGGAGTCATTAGCACTTGGATGGCATCTCCTTGTGAGCCCCCTTCTCTGGTGTGACCCCTGACTCTCCTGCCCCAGGGTTCCATCTCAGGCAGGCTGTCATCCATCAGTACTACCTTCCTCCTGACATTGACCAGTTCTTGGCACCATCCTCAGTCTGGACCTCCAGGACGTATTCAAAGAGAGTAAACCACGTTACTACACTCACACCAGCTCTGCCTTCTGGCATTCCCCACCACTGCCAGAGTCCCGGCACTTGAGGGGCCTGTGGAATGGCCTGAAGACACCTTGAGAAGGGAGAAGGGAAGTGCCTCTTGTCCATCCTATGCAGTCAAAGCCGGGACTGGGGGCAGTAGAGACTGAGACCTCCAGAAGCTTTGGGTGAGCTCAAGGAAGAATGGTGCACACAACACCCACTTGGCTGAGCCAGCAGTCCCTCACCTGGATGTAATTGCCACTTTGCTAGGAAGCTAGTTCAAGCCTGATGTCAAGCTCCAGCGTTATAAGGTTAGGTTAAGAAAAGGTTAGGTTAATACAGTAACATTTTTGAGGAAGCTTCCCGGGCTCCTCAACTTGGTCCATCATGCTCTCTATGGAGAGAAGATGGCAATGGAGACCCACCCTTACTCAGAGCCTTCCACCTCCGCTATCTTGCTTGATCTTCGTCAGAGATTTAGGGCACAGAGGAAACCAAGTCACAGCAGTAGAATTGGCCGAAAGAGGGAACCTGCCCAAGGTCACACTGACTCCCAGAGCACCAGACTGCCAAGTGACAACCCCCCCTCAATTCTCTCCCCTGCCCAGGTGAACAGGAGAGGGTAGCCCACTGAGGAGCCAATCACCACTTGAAGTTCAAGCAAAACCTCAGATTCAATTAAGTGGCCAGCCTGGACTGACCACTGGGCTGCTGAATTCCCTGAAACAACAATGGCCCAACACCCCCTAGAAACTCCCATGTGACCACCTCCTCCTCAGTCCTATCCCATGAATCTTTCCTTTATTTGCCCCCATTGCTACAGCAAGATCCTAGAACCCACAGCGACATTTTGCATGTGATGCTAGGGGCTGCTCCCATTCACCAGAGCCTGGCAGCCAGTTTTGACCAGTCTGCCAACTCCTGTGCAGTATGCCTGACCTATCCAGGTTCAGTCTGGCATCGCTATCCTCATCCTCCACACGTCCCCAACTGCCTTAGAGAAAAGTCAAATTTTTCTGTGGAGTCTGAAACATTACTGTTGATTATCTGCTTACCTAAGAGATCTGTGCCAGCCTGGGACAGCCTCTCAAGGAATGGCCCCCATGAGATCATCTGTTCTGACAGCTCTTTCACTAGAAATGAGAAAACGGAAGAATAGAGAGGAGGC
Organism: Bettongia penicillata ogilbyi; assembly: GCA_023548195.1. Taxonomy (NCBI): domain Eukaryota; kingdom Metazoa; phylum Chordata; class Mammalia; order Diprotodontia; family Potoroidae; genus Bettongia; species Bettongia penicillata. The sequence goes on from JAJHZJ010000590.1 coordinate 4,388,920, forward strand.
AAGGAGGCAGCAGGCAGAAAAGCACCAGCCCCAGAGTTTCCCTTTCCTTCCTACAGCCCATCACCCCAACAAGGCCTTAACACTGTCGCTGTCTGCTTGACTTCTAGACTCTGGTTCAGCCTGTGAGGACTTAAACACCAGGATCCTATGCAGAGAGCTCAGGTTACAGTGGGAGTCCATTTGGGTCTGGGGGCTTTCTGGCAAGTCCAAGAGGAGCTCAGTCTCTGGCTGGGGCTGTGTTCCTAGGGAAGAGGAGGCCCCATCTGACTTGGTCAGCACAGGTGCTGCATCTTCTGGAGAAACTGGCTGGGCTATCCAGAGTTTGGCCACAGACTGAGCAGGCCTCCCATCTTTCACCTTGAGGGCCTCAGGGAGTCCCATTGAGGAGGTCTCAGATGCTGGATCGGGTAGGCTTTCCACCTGCTCCTTTGGCACAGATGTCTCCTCACACTCCAAAGCATGGACAAAGGAGAGCTTCTGGCTGGCTGTCCTAGCCTTGCTCACCACCAGGCACTCCTCAGCACTCTGATGCTCGCTGACACCAATCTCTATGATGGGTATGAGTTTACCTGAGGATGGCAGGTTCCCTGACATTTTGGGGAACAAGGTGGGGTATGCAGTCAGCAAGGGGACCACTGCTTGGCTTTGGGTACCACAAGGGAAGGAGTCATTTTCAGCCACAATCTGGACCAGCTTCTCCAAGTTGTCTTTCTTCTGAAGTAGCTGGTGACTGTGCTGACTGCTCTTGGGGCTCCGATAGCCAGACGCCTTTCAGGAAACAAAGTAAGGTCTTGAGACCCTGGCCATAGGCATGACCAATCTACAAGGCTCTGTCTCTCAGTCTACAAGCATATGCCTGGCAAGCAAAAAAGTCCAAACTATGTTCCCTAACCTTAAGGAGTTCACAGTGTATAGAGCACTGGCCTGGAGTCAGGAACGCCCCAGGTCAAATCCAGCCTCAGACACTGACCAGCTAGGTGACAATGGGCAAGTCTTTTTACCTGTTTACCTCAGTTTCTTCATCTGTAAAAATGAGAGTCTTGGACTCCAGGACTTCTAAGGTCCCTTCTGGCTCCAAATCTGGGTCATAGACCCTCTTCAGAGCCTGCACACCAGCACCAAACTCTCCTCTGCCTTTCCGTTGCTGCTTGCTTGGGGCTCCTCTCCCCTCAACATCTCATACTTACCTCCATGTTTCTAACAGCACGAAGCACTGTGCTAAGAGTTCTACCATCATCACTGCACCACCATTTGAATGGGTGGGACCTTCAAAGCCTTCTGGCCCAGCTCCCATTGTTTACGGACGCCCAGGGAGGTAGCACAGACAAGGAGCGCTGGAGATAGATGCTGACACTAATCCCAGGCCTGTCTCCATTGTCCTGCCTTGCCCACTTAGCACTGGGGAAGCCAGATACTGAAGGAACGTAGGAAGGGCAGGTCCACAAGTCTGCTCAGATCCCTTTAGAACACACAAGATCCAGTCCACTAAAGAGAGTGTCTCATTCTCTGGGCTCTGTACAATGCCTGGCATACAGGGAGGCAAGAAGGGAGAGAAGGATGGAAGGAGAAAGACAGGAAAAGAAGAAAAGAAAGAGGAGGGGAAGGAAGGAAGGAAAACAGCCCAAAATGGCAGAGCTTTGAGCAGGAGTGTAATGGGACATATGTTTGTCCTTGTTTGTTTGTGCTTTCTCAGTTCCTTTGGCTCTGCCTTGCAACAAGGGCCAGATTTCCCATATGGTTCCCCCATTTTAAATAATGGTTTCTGTCACCAATCCCTTAGGTCAGTGAGTTTTTGCCCAATACCCCATGCCCTGGGCTGCTGCACTCATGTGTGTCCCTTGCCCCAGACTTACCTGGAAAAAGTGCTCACAGCCTCCACCTCCTTTATGTCCTGCATACACCATGTCAGTGTTGTGGGCCTCCAAGATGCTCAAAGAGCCTATGGTGGGCTCCATGGTGCCATCTGCAATTTCAGAGCAGAAGGGAAGATAAAAACGCAAATTCCTAGGTCACCTGCTGAGGAAAACGGTCATCAGGAGGCTCCAGGGTTCCTCAGGCCCAGTCTTTAAGGTCACTCCCATCCCTCCACCCTGAACTCATTACCCATTGGCATCCTCAGATGCCAAGAATATCTTCACTACAGTAGCAATCTGGATACTTTCTTATTTCCGGATGTGGATGCATGGAAACTGATCCCTCTCAAGTCTCCACTCTGTATCGTTCACGTCGCAGTTGTTTCAACGATGTTTAAAAATCAGGGATCTCAGAAAGGCTAAATGGTTCCAAGGAATCAAATCAACAGTTAAAAGTGTACTCATTCTGGATAGGATATTTCAAACAATGCCCCAGACTGGTTACCTTTTCCCTGTGTTATCTACCACATAAGAGCATAAATGTCCCATGCAGGCTGGCACCAGCTTGACTTGCTTGTATCTGCCATGCTAAGCCTAGGGCCAGGAACAGAGAAAGCATTCCCTCCCTTCCTATTTGTCACATGAAAATTGTCAAGCTGTTAGAAGTTCCAACAAGTGTCATTTGATCTTTGTGTCTTGGCAGCACCTAGTAGCATGCTGGGCAGGAAGAAGGTGATTAATAGGAACCTTTGTGACTGGCTGGTGGGCCACAGGGACCAGGGAGTGTATATTTGGGGTCCCAGTGCAAGGAAGAGAGAACTGACATGAGTCAGACATCACTGGCTGCTGCCCCTTAAACTGAGCAAGCATCAGGAAGCAGGGGCAACCCTGTGACTAAGGTGGAGTGTTGGCCCAGAAACAAGCTTTACCCCCCAAATGCAGTAAAGAATTGGTTGGGGATCCAGACAACCCTGCCCAGGGAGGGCATGGGGCATCAGAAGGAGCTCACATGCTCATTTCATACTGCTGCCCTGAGGGTGCAGAATCCACAGGAACCCACCATCCTCCCTCTGATGGCTTACTGTTCTGCAAAGCAACCTCTTGCCCAGAGCACCACTGCTCACCAATGTCAACACACCCCCTCTTCTTGTTCATAAATTCCACTCAATTCAAAGCCATGGGAGCTAAAGGGGATGCAAATCCCCAGCAGATCCATTCCCCACAGGAAGAACCTGTAGCCCAAGGAGGAAACCAGAGGAAAGGGACAAAGGGACAAAGGAGGATGAAGGAAGGCAAGGCAGCCAAGACTCCTCCCTGATGACTCACATCAATACAAGCCCCAAATGCAGGTCTTCAGGTCTCCTCAGCAAAGTGAGCCCTTCATTCCAGAAAGGAACAAAGCAGCCAGGCAGAAATTGAGAAGTACAGACAGGAACAGACAGGCCTGTACACCGACCCCAAGCTCTACTGGGAACAAAATCCCTGGCTGGGAAAGTGGCTTGGGGATCTCAGATCCATTATTATTGATGGGAATAATCACTTTTAAAAGTACTTTGAATATTGCAAAGTGCCTTGCCTATACTATCTGACAAGATCCTCACCACCCTGGGAAACAGGTGCTGTGACTGTTCCCATTTCACAGATGAGGAAACTGAGGCAGACAGAAGTTCAGTGACTAGCCCAAGGTCATACAGCCAGTAAGTGACCAGGGCCAGAGTTCTAGCCACTGAGCCACCAGCTGAGGAAATATGGTACCAGGCTCCCCAGTGGAGAAAGTACCAATATCGGATCTGGAGTCTCCCCCTATGGAGGGCCACAAACACTGTGACAGGTGCCGAGGATTGAGGTCATGCTTATGCAGTGCTGGCTGCTCCAGGGCATCTGAAGCTGAGCCAGTGTCAGATATTCAAGGCCCTCAAGGGACAAACCTGAAAGAGCCAACCTAACCATTGCCTTTACAAGTCCTTAGCTCATTGTCCACCAGGTGAGCTCTGAAACTGTTACACACAGAAGTGTAATACAGATGACAGTGCAAGGAGCCAGGCCAGTCAGGGAGACTTAGAGGACAGAGAGTCCTGTCAGCCTTTGGGATCTCTTATTAAACTGGGAGGTCCCTGGGACAAAGGGGTGGTCAAAGTGCCTTCCATGGGAGGCTTTTGATCAGAAGAAGAAAAAAGCAGCCAAAAGTCCGCAGCCACACTCTTGACTCCCCCCGGGGAGATGAACCCCAAGCCAAACTGGGGCTTTCCCTCCTGCCCACACCTGCTTACCTAGGGGTCTACAGCCACAGCAGCGAGACCTGGTCATACCTTGGACTCCTATGCCCCAGTTTTGGACCATTTCTTGAACACTATAGCCAACAAGCAACCTTCCAAACCAACTCTTTTGGAGTAACACAGACTACTGGAGTTGCAGAATTCCATGGCAGTTAGGGAAAGTAGGACCAGTGGGGGAAGGAATGAGGGGGCCTCTAAGGTCTGGTTAGAGAGATGTCTTTGGAGCTAGACAACTGAGGCGTTGAAACCAGCTGCTTTGGCCACTTTACTATAAATGTGGCTCAGGCAAATCATTTCCCCATCCCTATGCCTGAGTTTCCTCATCTGTAAAAGAAAGGGCAAAGATATCTATTCCTTCAGGTTCTAGAGCCCCAACATCTTCAGACATTAAATTTATGAAATATCCGGAGAATAACATTCTTTCCACCAAAGTTCATGCTTCAATATCCCAAATGATTCCAAATTGGAAACATAAGACTTGTCAGCAAAAAATACATTAAAGGATGCTGGTTACCTTATGTTTCCTCCTGTACCCTAAGAATACTGAGATATTTCATCTCACTGACAGTCCAAAACTATACATCGCTCTCTCCATTTAGGAGTTCCTTAAGAGCAGGGACTACTTGGCACAGTTCTTTATATCTAGTAAGAGCTGAACAAATGCTTTCATTCATTCATTCTTCACAGGACACTCTCTTTCCTTTGTACCCCAGGACTTACAGTGCCTGGAACACAGTCAGCACTTAATAAATGTTGCCTTATGTTTCCCTTGCTATGATCTTGGAATAAAATGTATCTTGAGTTGTTCCTAAGACTATTCTTCTGATTGTTCCCATTCTCCCCTGTGTCCACAATCCAATAGTCATGTCTTTTTTCCTTATGATTCCTCAGTCTTTTCCTTTCTATTGACTTCTTAAGTCTTTTCCCCTTTTCTTATCCTCAAGCTTAGCACAGTGCCTGATAAGCAGCAGGTGCTTAATAAAAGTTTATTGATTGATTACCTCATGCTTACACATAGCCTCACATGCCACAGATCCTTCATGAACCCCTGTACTTAATTTGACATTTTGAAGAAGGTGGTCTACACTATTAGACTTATCACCAATAACACACCTGCCATGTGAGCATCTGCATGATGGTCACCTATGCTATTGTCTTTTCCATTTAATAAATTATTTATATGAATGCTTGAGCTAGTTCTTTTCTAGATTTTCTATCTCCCTCAAAGCACAAGAACGTGCCATGTTCATATCTGTAGTTCTACCAGTGCTCAATGCAAAAAAGAGATTTTTTATGGATTTCAGTCTTATTCTCAAACCGAGGAGCTTGGCTATTCATTTAATTGGACCCTTGGAGGAAGAAGCCCAGGAAATACAGACATGACTGCCAGAATATTCCCCTGACTTGACAATGAGGAACCTGAGGTACAGACAGATCAAGTGACTTCTACACACCACATAGCCCATCATGAAAGGTCATTGTTTGGAGCCTCCAGGCCTTAGAGCACATGCTGTAAGCATCATTCAAACAATTGTACCCTTTCACCCACTTGGTCCTTTTTGATTCCATTAACTCCTACCACCTAATCTCAGGCACAACTAAGTAAGTATAAGGACAGATTCAGGAATGAACTGTATTTGCTTTATTGAGGGGAGACTTTGCAGTGGATGCTCAGGATCACAGGCAATGTTCAGGTTTACATTCTACAGTGAGTGGGCCCTTCACTGACAAGATGTGCATTTGGTTCCAGAAAGCGTCTAGGAGGCAACACCTTTTTTAAGAGTCTTCCTTTTTTTTTGAAAAAAGACATAAATGTGAGACTGTGGCTCGGCCCATTCTTTAGGAATTTAGATAGCACAGATTCTTATGTTCCTGTTACTGCCGTCATTCCACAGAAAACAGGGATCCCAGCAACCAGACATGGGAATTCAATGTTGATTCAGTATTCACTTTTGGAATGAGCATGTTCAGAAAGAGGAGGAAGGAAGGAGAATTTGGCAAAATCCAAGAACAAATCACACATCTTTTCTTTTTTTTTATATTTTATTTTTGGTGTTCTACAATCGCTACCATAAACTTAGATTATTTTCACCTACCTCCCCCTTTCCTCCCTCCTTAAGCCAGCATAAAATTTTATATAGGATCTGTACATACATTCCTATTTTTACTATAGTCATGCTGTGTAGAGAAATTAAAATGAATAGGAGAAACAAAATAACAAACCAAAATGTAATACACACACATAAAAAATGTTCTACTACATTCTGCAATTGAATTCCATAGTTCTTTTTCTGTGTGCGGAAGGCATTTTGCCCTTGAAAATAATTGGGAATTCTTTTAAAGTCCTTGTATTGCTACGAAATTCCAAAACACTAGCACACTGCGGTCATTGCTGTGCACAAAGTTATCCTGGCTCTGCTCCTTTCACTCGGCATCACATCATATAAGGCTTTGCAGGTCTCTCTGAAGTCTTCTTACTAGCGTATTAGTATTCCATTATATTCAAATATCATAATTTATTTAGCCATTCCCTAATTGATGGGCATCTCCTTGATTTCCACTTTTTGGCCATCACAAAGAGTGCTGATATAAATATTTTTGTACATGTGGGTCCCTTTCCCATTTTTATGATTTCTTGGGGATATAGTCCTAGAAGCACCATTGCTGGGTCAAAAGGTATGCATATTTTTGTAGCCATTTGGACATAGTTCCAAATTGCTCTCCAGAATGGTTGGATCATCTCACAGCTCCACCACCAATGTAATGGTGTTCCAACTCTCCCACATCCTCTCCAACATTTATCATCTTCCTGTTCTGTCATGTTTCCCAATCTGATAGGTGTGATGTGGCACCTCAGAGTTCTTTTCATTTCATCTCTGTATTTGAAAGGGATTTACAGCATTTTTTCATATGATTATAGATATCCCTAATCTCTTCCTCTGAAAATTGCTTGTTCATATCCTTTGACCATTTGTCAATTCGAGAATGGCTTGTATTTTTGTAAATTGGACTCATTTCTCTATATGTTCTCGAAATGAGGCATTTATGCCCAACATTAGCTGTAAAAATTTTCTCCCAGTTTTCTACATCTGTCTCAATTTTTGTTGCATTCAATTTGGATGGGAAAAATTTTTCAGTTTAAGGTAATCAAAATTACCCATCTTGCATTTCATAATACTTTCTATCTCTTCTTTACTTAAAAATTCTTTCCTTCTCCTTAAATCTGATAAATACATTATTCCTTCCTCCCCCAATTTGTCCATAGGATCAACCTTAGTCCCTAGATGGTCTACTCATTTGAATTTTATTCTTCTGTATGATGTCAGGCATGGGACTATGCCTGATTTGTGCCATACTGTTATCCGTTTTTCAAAAACAAATCAACAATCAAAAACAAATATGTTTTTGATACCAAAACCAGGAAGAGACAAAGCAGAGAAAGAAAATTACACACCAATTTCTCAGCAATTTTTGTCAAACAGTGACTTCTTACCCCAGAAGCTGGGTCCTTAGCTTTATCAAACAGTAAATTGTTGTATTCATTGTCTACTCTGTCTTGAGGACCTAGCAGATTTCCCTTTTCTACCCTTCTGTTACTTACTCAGTAAGGAACTTTATAATAGAATTTCAGATCTGGTAGCACTTGGCCACTTTTGCTAGGATTTTTTCCTCATTGATATTCTGGACAATTTGGACTTCCAGATAAATTTTGATACTATTTTTCCAGCTCTTCAAAATAATTATCCCATAGTTTAATTAGTATGGCACTCAAAAAGTAATCTACTTTAGGGAAAACTGTCATTTTTATTATATTGGTTTGGCCTACCCATGAGAAAGTGATGCTTTGCCTCTTACTTAGATCTGACTTTACTTGTGGGAAAAGTGTCTTGCAGTTGTGTTCATGAGCTTAACCCCATCTCAGAAAAAGAAATTGAAGTAGCTGTCAATGCTCTCCCTAGGAAAAAATCTCCAGGGCTGGACAGATTTACCAGTGAATTTAATCAAACATTTAAAGAACAGTTAATTCCAACACTATATAGCCTATTTGGGAAAATGGAGGAAGAAGGAGTCCTCCCAAATTCTTTTTGTGATACAAATATGTTTTTGATACTTAAACCAGGAAGAGATAAAGCAGGGAAAGAAAATTACACACCAATTTGTCTCATGAATACAGAAGCGAAAATTTTAAATAAGATTTTAACAAAAAGAATACAACAACTTCTCACGAGAATGATACATTATGATCAAGTAGGATTCATACCAGGAATGAAGAGCTGGTTCAATATCAGGAAAACTATTAGCATTACCCATCATATCAACAAGAAAACTAACAGTAACCCCAGGATTATCTCAATAGTTGCAGAAAAAACTTCTGAGAAAATACAACACCCATTCCTACTAAACACATGGGAGAGCCTAGGAATGAAGGGAACATTCCACAAAATAATAAGCAGTTTCTATTTCAAACCTTCAGCAGGGGTTGTGTGCAATGGAGATAAGCTAGATGCATTTCCAATAAGATCAGGGGTGCAACAAGGTTGTCAATTATCACCATTATTATTCAATGAGGTACTAGAAATATAAGCTATAACAATAAGAGAAGAAAAAGCATTTGAAAGAATTAGAATAGGCAAAGAAGAAACTAAGTTATCACTCTTTGCAGTGGATATCAATATACACTTAGAAAATCCCAGAGACTCAAGTGAAAAACTACTTGAAACAATAAACAACTTCCGCAAACTTGCAGGTTACAAAATAAACCCACACAAATCTTCTGCATTTCTATAGAGTAGTCACAAAGCCCAACAGCAAGAGATAGAAAGAGAAATCCCCTTTCAAGCTAGGGTAGACATTATAAACTATCTGGCAGTTTACCTGCCAAAACAAACTCAGGGATTAAAGGACACAAATCTTGAGAAGTCAGGATAATTTTTTTCCAACTCTGGAATCATTTCAGGCTGATTATCAGACTGGGAGAGAAGGGGATCCAGGCTCAGTTCTGGTCCAGGGAAGGAAATACAGCTCAGGATCCCATCTAAGGAAAGGAGCCATGCTCAGGGACCTTACCTCAGGAAAGGGAACTACTCTAAATTTTGCCTGAGACAAAGTGGCCAGGCTCAGCTTTCTAACCCACAGAAGAGAATCTGGCTCAGATTATGAATCCAAGAAAATGAACTGGGTTTGGTTCCCTAGTCTAAGAATCGAGGATGCTTACATTCTTATTCCTTACATCTGGTACTGGGCTCAAAAAAAAGGAGCTAAATATGAACAAGTTGTAAGAGGATAGCAAAAGAAACTACTACAAACTCAGTGATGAATTTCAATTGTTCCTCACTTAGATGTTTCGCAAATACATTCTTATCTATTACAGTCAGTATGAGATCTCTCAGAAAACTAAGGCGGTCCAGGGTGAAATTTCTCCCCATATCCATGGAAATGGCTGAAATACAGAAAGAGAAAATAAGATAGTTAGAGATAATGCTTTGGACTCTTATACAATCTCTCCTTGTTGGCTTTTGATCCATTCTCCATCCTTGATATAATTCCTGACTGAAGATAGAGAGCACAGAGAGCAAAGGCTGAAGAAACTGGAGAGAATATGGCAGCTCATTTTTTTGTTAGGTTGGCCTGGAGAGGCAGAGGAATGGACTAGAGGACCACTCATGGATTCTCCATACCTTATGCTTTGAGTTCCTTGAAGTAGACTGATCTAGAGCATGAATACCCTCAGACCTAAAATGAATGAGTTACTGAACCTCTCTGAACCTCAGTTTGGTGAAATAGGCATAAGTGAGAATGGCATGTTTCCAGACTGCCACTGATGTAACTCACCTGGTAGAGGAAGCTGGGGAGAATCGTAATGATGTGTCATAAAAGTGTCCTTGAGAGACTTGTGATCAAGAGTAGTCATTCCATTCATGATTTCATTCTGCAAAGTACATGGTAGATGATGGTGTCCTTAGCAAGCTGGGGTTCCTTCAGAAGGTACTGCCAAACCACAGCCTTGACCGTTCTCCTTGGCAGTTCTTCTTTGGTCCATCTCTGTCTCTCTCTCCTTCTGTCTCTCTCTGTCTCAGTATTTCTCCCTTCTCTCTTTTGTTTGTAGCTATTAAGAGATGATTTCATAAGGGGGTGGCCTTGGACCTTCTCTCTCTTTAAGGTTGACATGTGGGTCTATGAATATGGTCTTCATTCTTTGTTTGCCTTGGTGTGTGTTTGTTTTGTCTTTGAGGTGAAAGAGATTGCTTTGAGGCACCAGTCCTGTGGGTTTGAAAGGCCAAAGATTTGAGCCTCTGGAAATCTGTGAGGAGGCAAGCCCAATGTCAAAGTCCTAAAAAGGAGTGAATGGGACCCATCTCGGAAGTAGCTGAGAGACACACTCATGTGGTATCCAACTCATTCACCCACCTTCACTCATTTGACAAATGAGGAAGCCTAAAAAGGTTCTGTCCCTTGCCTACGTCCTGAGATTAGCAAGGCCAATATATGAACCCAGCTCTACTCACTCCCAAGCAAGTATTCTTTTCCACTATGATATCCCGCCTCTCTGCCCCTACCTGTACCTCTGCAGTTCAGGTCTGTGTTCTAACTTCCAGCCTTCCTTTGGTGCTCAAAATTCATTTCCCAGAATCTCAGGAATCTCCAGATGGTGAGGACGAGGTTCTGGTTCAGGTCATCACTCTCACTTCCACCAAAGAAACTGGACACTGGATTAATCTTCAGGCCCCAGCCCTCTTCCCTTGTTTCCCTAGTTGGAGCCCAATGGCAGGGAATCTCCATATTTTGTCCTTTTGGGGGCCTTTCCCTAGAATGAGATCCCATTTGATGGTGGAGTTCTTACATCACCTCCATGTCACTTTCTGAACCTTGAATGGAGCCAGAACTTTGGACATTTTAGTGGTTTCGGAGTGACCCTCTCCTTCTCGGGGTCTTTAGGCTGGATTGTAAATTCTCTGAGTTCAAGGCATCTGCTCAATGGGGAATACATCCTCAGGGTATGAACACCTGGTTCAAGTCAGCTGGGATCTCAGGTCTCCCTCTCATAAAATGGTGCTGTGAGTCTGGGATTATCTTATAACCAAACTCCCTTCCCACCCAGGGACAAGATGGGACTGAGGAGAGTCATCTTGATCATCTGTGAAATATTCATCCTAAATGAGAGGTACAGAGCAGAGTAGATAGAGGATCAGCCCTGTACAAAAAGACCTGCACTCAATTTCCCCTTCTTCCCCGAGCAAAAAGTAGCCCAGTAAGTTGAGACAAGGTCACAACCTGCATTGGTAGAGGGACTTCCTCACCTGGGGGTTTGTAGTACTAATAAAATGCCAGATCCAGTCCCTATTCCTATTCATGAGCCATGATGAATCTTTGATGTGTCTTCTGCATTCTTTGTAGGGTGTATCATTACTCTAAACATTGTTTCAAGAGCCATGGGGAACCCCTTATTCCCATTGGTGAAGACCTAGATACTGGCTCTATTTGATCTCCCTTCTGAAACTTCACAAGAGAAACTCCTGAGTGAGATAAATGAGCCAAAGAGATGCTGTTTTAGAGAACTAGTCCTCAAGATTGTTGTGGATCCATGGAAGCCCAGAGGAGAAATTTAGGTAAAGATTTCCAGAAAAAATGGAGGAGAAAGAGAGTTGGTGGTAGGGGGAGCTAGCGTCACTCCACACAGGTTGTCAGGCTGAGGTTGAATGTGACCAGGTTGCGGGCAATAGTCTAGTTTGGTAGAAAGGTAGAGCATGTAAAGGGGAATGATGTGAAATATGACTAGAAAAGTAGATCAGCATGGATTTGGAGAGGGTCTTACATTCACTGGAGACAAAAAGCAGCCAGTGAAGACTTTTAGGTCCGAAGGGTGTTTTGGTCAGACTTGTGCCTTGGCAAGATCGTTTTCTTTATTCAAAGAAACAGAGAGGTTTGTTTGCCTCTGAGCCAAGCCTTCACATTTAAGAGATTCCCAGGTTTTTTTTGCTGAGGTGGGATCAGCTTCTTGGCACACGGTTTGCACTCAGGGGATAGTGGTTCGTGTGTGGGTGCCTCCCACTGATGCAGACGAGGTGCTGGGCTGTAGGAAAGGGGTACAAAATACAAGTGATGTGATTGACTCTGCTGCATTAGGGGGAAATCTGCAGGAAGCTGTTTGGAGGGAAGGGCTCACCAGCAAGGAGTTAAACAGGCTGTGACCTTGTGATTTCTCTACATGAACTTGGATATGGCCCAGATTTGTGCAGTTCAACTTTAGGACTGCTGTCACTATCTAAGCAAGCTTTGTGGAACACACACAGAAACTTAACAGTTCAAATATTATGCACTTCAACTAAGTCTTTGTGTAAAAATCCAAAAGTGTCCTAATTACAAATGATTCTAATCCATTTGCTGCAGATTTCCAAGCCTCCAAAACAAATGAGGTGACTTCATCTTCTTTCCCCAGGGGTCTGGGGTTATTTCCTTAGGTCTAATGCCTAGCAGAGAGTCAGAGCTTGATCAGTTTTTCTGTCTGTCTATCCATCTATCCATCCATCCATCTCTATCAACTCTCTGTGCATCTATATATCTCTGTCATCTATGCATCCATTGACCTATTTCTCCATCTCTAACATCTCTTATCTATCTAGACAACTCTCTAGCTATTCAAATATCTATCCATCCATCTCTATCTATCTTTAATCATCTGACACTAGTCAGCATTCTCCTCCTCGTGTTTCTTTTCTTATATGAGAGAACTTTTTCCATATTGCATTTTAAACATTTATTGATATAGATTGTTTTGACATCACTGACATTTCCCAAGGTATACCTTTCCCTTTCTTTTCCGTTCTCAGAGAGCCATCCCTTATGAAAAAAAAAGAATAAAAACCAGAATTCATATGAGAAGTCTGACATCGGCAATGTTCACTCCCATAGTCTCCTTCCTTTGTAAAGGACTGGGGCAGGTGCCTTCTCTTATCACTTCATTGGGGCCAAAGTCAGTCAGAGTAGGGATCTGAAGACAGGGACCTGGAGCAACATGGAGCCAGTGGGTCTGCACTGCTCATTACGGTTTAAATCTGAGCTAGAGTATACTGATGTAACAAGTCCAACAAAACCACTCAGACACAAGGAGAGCTGGTGGGCTGGAGTTCTGATCCTTGGCTCTTCCCTATTCCTCTGATTTTGTGCTGACCCAATCTCAGGGATGTACAAATCTGCAATTCCTTCCTTTATTTATTTCTGAAAAGTCCATCTTATAAATTTTATGAATGAGTATTGTCAAGGGAGCAGGTGTCCCAGGTACGGGGTTGGGGATGGAGAGCAGAGTACATGCCAGAAAGTTATTGAGTCCAACAGCAGCTACCAAGCATCAGGAACTCAAGAAACTCCAGGTGATGGGAGGGAGGAATGCTGTAAGTATGTGTGCTCAGTTCCCTCCAGTGGGCACTGGAGATACTGGAAGCTGAAAGGAGCATTATTTCATAATGTCAGAGCAGTTACCACCCCCAGGACAGAGAATACTGCAACTAGAAGGGTCATATGGACTATTTTACAGATGAACAATCTGAGTCATATAGAAACAGAGCTAGGAAACAATAAAGCCTACACTTCAACCCTGGCTTTCCTTGCTCTATGGTTAGTGACACTGTATTCTAGGGCCAGATCCATGACTTCTATGCTTAGAGGGACTAGGAACCAGAAAGGATTAGTGCCTTATTTGGGTATGACAGACTTAGTGCCATCAGACCCCTAGAGGTATAAACTCAGCAATGCACCCATTTATTGATCATGAGGAATGGGAGAGATGTCCTATATGAATGGAGGAAAATCAATGAATAAATAAATATTGAAAGAATCCACTGATCATCTCATGAAAGAGATCCATAAGGAGAAACTCCTAGGAACATTGTAGCCTAAATTCAGAGTTTGCAGGTCAAGCAGAAAATATTTCAGGCAAGAAGAAACAATTCAAGTGCTGTGGAAATATAATCAGCATAACACAAGAGCTAGCATTTTCTATATTAAGGGAGTGAAGGGCATGGAAAGGATATTCCAGAAGTCAAAGGAACTAGGATTAAATCCAAGAATCATCTACCCTGCAAAACTGAGTATAATACCTTAGGGATAAAATGGGCTTTCAGTGAAATAGAGGACTTTCAATTATTCTTCTGAAAAGAAAATTTGACTTTCAAATACAAGAATCAAGAGAAGCTTGAAAAGGTAAACAGGAAAGAGAAATCTTAAGGGACTTACTCAAGTTGAACTTTTTACATTCCTACATGGAAAGATAATATTTGTAACTCTTGAATCTTTTCTCAGCATCTGGGTACTTGGATGGATTACATACACACACACACACACGCACACACACTCATGCACGCACACAGAGAGACAGAGAACACAGGGTGAGTTTAAGAGGAAGAGGTGATATCTAAACAAAGTAAAATTAAGGGGTGAGAGAAAAATATCTTGGAAGGAGAAAGGGAGAAGTGGCATGGGGCAAATTGTCTCTCAATAAAGGGGCAAGACAACCTTTTCAAAGGAGAGAAAATGTGAGGAGGTGACAGGGAAAAAGTGAACCTTGTTCTCATTACATTTGGCTAAACGAAGGAATAAAATGCACACTCAATTTGGTATGAAAACCTATGTTACAGTACAACAAAGTAGGGGAGAAGGGATTAAGAGGGTGGGGGATGGTGGAAAGGAGGGCAAATGGGAGGAGGGAGTAATTAGAAGTAAACATTTGGGGAGGAACAAGGTCAAAAGAGAGAATAGAAGAAATGGGAGGCAGGATAGGATGGAGGGAAATGTAGTGTTACACAACATGACTATTATGGAAGAGGTGCAGCTAGTGAATAGAGCATCAGTGCAGGACTCAGGAGGAAGTGAGTTCAAATCTCACCTCAGACATGTGACACTCAGTAGCTGTGTGACCTTGGGTGGGTCACTTAACCCCAATTGACTCATGCTGGGTCATCTCAAGGCATCCTGATGAATATCTGGTCCCTGGATTCAGATGACTCTGGAAGAGAATTGTGGCTGGTGACCTGCACAGCCCTCCCTCCAGGCCAAGTGGAAAGAACTCTGGCCTCAGAATCAGTGAGGCCAGAAATCAAGATTGGCCTTGCCCGTCTTAGCTGGGGGATTGTGGTCCAAACCTCTGTGGGTCTCAGGTTCTTCACAGTCCTTCCCAACTCCAACATTCTAGGTACTGGGGAAACTGAGAACCACTTTGGTGTGTTATATCCAGTCAAGGTCACACAGGTTACAGTAAGTGGTGACCCCAACAGGGTGTGTGGATATTAGTGACAACCTTGAAATGGTTCAGGAGGGTTGACATTGGTCATGGTCTGAATAGGGGAGAAGCTCCATGAGAGCAGGGAGTGTTTTTGCCTCTCTTCCTATCCCCAGTACAGTGCCTGGTACTAAGTAGGTGCTTAATCAAAGCTTGTTGACTAGTCCACTATCTTAGTAAAGATATTCCTAAAACCCTTTGGTCTAAGGTCCTGCTCTGACATTCTGTCTTCTCTATTCTAAGGTTAATCCACCCCAGGTTTGACCTTTGGATTTCTACAATTCTTCCCAACAGCTAGACTAGTGTTAAAGATGTACCCCAAGGGCAGGAGATTAAAGAAAGAGGAAAAAGATTGCTATATCCCAAGATACTTAGAGCATCTCTTTTGCTGGCTTGAAGATGGAATCTAAGGGGCTGCTTTCCTACTGGGGAGTGGCTGGACAACTTGTGGTGTACGAGTGTGATGGAATAGTGTGTCCTGAGAAATGACTGAATGGCCAGTTTCAGAGGATCCTGGGAAGACCTCAGTAAACATACAGAAAGCATAGTGAGCAGAACCACAATAGTTTCTATAGGGAAAACATTGTAGGGAAAACCAATGTCCAGATGTCCAAGCTAGCAGAGGAAAATTGTGAGTCCAGAAGTCTCAAAAGGAAACCCCAATCTCACTTTGACCAGAGGCTGACGAAGTCCCAGTGCCAAGAAGGATGTATATTTTTGGGAAGGATCAAGACTGGGGATTTGTTTTGCTGCATTGTGCATATTTATGAAGAGACAATCTTTTTTTATTTGTTCGGGACTGTGGGAAGGAGTGGAGGGGCAGATTATAAATATAGATGAAAAAATCAATTTTAAGGATTATTTCTTTTTTGGCATTTAATTATTTTTATTTTTTATTATTATTATTTTTAATATTCTACAATCACTTCCTTAAAATTAAGATTTTATCCCCCCCCCACCTTTCCCCCACTACCCCCTCCCTCCCTGCGACAGCATACAATTCTGTATAGGTTTTACATATACTTTCCTATTGAGTACATTTGCTCTAGTCACGCTATGTGGTCGAACTAAAATAAATGGAAGAAATCATATAACAAATCAAAACATAATACACTATAACCCTCACACATAAAAACATGGTCTGCTACATTCTGCGAATGACTTCCATATTTCTTTCTCTGAGTGTAGAAGGCATTTTGCCTTAGAAAACCACGACTGGGATTTTTTTTTTTAGTCAGTTCTTGAGTTATTACGAAGTTCTACCAGAAAAAAACTCTCCCACACTGTGGTTGTTGCTGTGCACAAAGGTCTCCTGGTTCTGCTCCTTTTGCTCAGCATCAGATCATATAAGTCCTTCCAAGGCTCCCTGAAGTCTTGTTCATCATTTCTTATGGCACAATAGTACTCCACTACATTCATATACCATAATTTATTCAGCCATTCCCCAATTGATGGGCATCCCCTTGATTTCCAGTTTTTGGCAACCACAAAGAGCGCTGCTATACAAATTTTTGTAAATGTGGGACACTTTCCCATTTTTATGATCTCTTGGGGATACAGTCCTAGTAGCGATATTGCTGGGTCAAAGGGTATGCACATTTTTGTACCCTTTGGGCATAGTTCCAATCCGTTCTCCAGAATGGTTGGATGAGCTCACAGATCCAGCAACAATGAGTTAGTGTTCCAACTCTCGCACACCCTCTCCAGCATTTATCATTTTCTTGTTCTGTCATGTTTGCCAATCGTATAGGTGTGATGTGGTACCTCAGAGTTGTTTTCATTTGCATCTCTCTAATCAGTAGTGATTTAGAGCACTTTTTCACATGATTATAGATATCTTTAATTTCTTCCCCTGAAAATTGCCTGTTCATATCCTTTGACGATTTATCAATTGGGGAATGACTTGTATGGCCATACATTTGAGTCAGTTCTCTATATATTCTAGAAATGAGGCCTTTATCCCCGAGCTTAGCTGTAAAAATTTTTTCCCAATTTACTACATCCCTCCGAATTTTGGTAACATTGGGTATGGTTGTGCAAAAGCTTTTCAGTTTACTGTAATCAAAATTATCCATCTTGCATTTCATAATGTTTTCTATCACTTCTTTAGTAAAAAAAAGTCTTCCCTTCTCCATAAACCTGATAAATACACTATTCCTTGCACCTCCTGTTTATTCATGGTATAAATCTTTATACTTAAATCATGTACCCATTTGGACTTCATTCTTGTGTACCGTGTAAGGCATGGGTCTATGCCTAATTTCCACCACACTGTTAACCAGTTTTTCCAGCAATTTTTGTTGAACAGTGAGGCTCACTCAATTGGCAAAAGAGGTTCAAAAAGCCAATGAGGAGAAGAATGCTTTCAAAAGCAGAATTAGCCAAATGGAAAAAGAGGTTCAAAAGCTCACTGAATTTAATAGTTCTCTCAAAATTAGAAGGGAACAGATGGAGTCTAATGACTTTCCGAGAAACCAAGAAATCACCAAACAATACCAAAAGAATGAAAAAATGGAAGAGAATGTGAAATATCTCATGGGAAAAACAACTGACCTGGAAAATAGATCCAGGAGAGACAATTTAAAAATTATGGGGCTACCTGAAAGTCATGATCAAAAAAAGAGCCTAGATATCATCTTCCATGAAATTATCAAGGAAAACTGCCCTGACATTCTAGAACCAGAGGGCAAAATAAGTATTGAAAGAATCCATCAATCACCACCTGAAAGAGATCCAAAAAGAGAAACTCCTAGGAACATTGTGGCCAAATTCCAGAGTTTCCAGGTCAAGGAGAAAATCTTGTAAGCAGCTAGAAAGAAACAATTCCAGTACTGTGGAAATAAAATCAGGATAACTCAAGATCTAGCAGCTTCTACGTTAAGGGATCGAAGGGCATGGAATAGGACATTCCAGAAGTCAAAGGAACTAGGACTCAAACCAAGAATCACCTACCCAGCTAAACTGAGTATAATACTTCAGGGGAAAATATGGTCTTTCAATGAAACAGAGGACTTTCAATCATTCTTGATGAAAAGACCAGAGCTGAAAAGAAAATTTGACTTTCAAACACAAGAATGAGAAGAAGCATGAAAAAGGAAACAGCAAAGAGAAGTCTTAAGGGACTTACCAGAAGTGAACTGTTTACATTCCTACATGGAAAGACAATATTTGTAACTCTTAAAACTTTTCAGTATCTGGGTAGTTGGTGGGACCACACACACACATGTACACGCATGCACACACACACATACACACATGCACACACACACAGAGACAGAGAGCACAGAGTGAATTGAATAGGATGGGACCATATCTTAAAAGAAATTAAGGTAAATGGTGAGAGAGAAATGTAGTGGGAGGAAAGAAGGTGAAATGGAATGGGGTAATTATATGTCATTTAAGAGGCAAGTAGGAGACTTTTTAGTGGAGGGAAAAAGAGGAGAGCTGAGAAAAAAAAACAATTAGTTTACCCTCATCACATTTGACTAAAGGATGGAATAAAATGCACACTCATTTTGGTATGAAAACCTATCTTACAGTATAGGAAAGTGGGGGAGAAGGAGATAAGCAAGGGGGGGGATGATGGAAGGGAGGGCAAAGGGAGGAGGGAGCAATTTGAAGTCAACACTTGGGGAGGGACAGGATCAAAAGACAGAAGAGAAACAATGAGGGGCAGGGTAGGATGGAGGGTAATTCAGTTAGTCTTACACAACACGACTATCAGGGAAGTCATTTGCAAAATTACACAGATATGGCCTATATTGAATTGCCTGCCTTCCCAAAGGGAATGGGTGGGGAGGGAGGGATGGGGAGAATTTGGAACTTAAAGTTTTAGGAACAACTGTTTAGGATTGCTGTTGCTACTAGGAAAGAAGACATACAGTTAATGAGGAATACAAAGTCATCTGGCCCTACAGGAGAAAAGAGAAGATGGAGACAAGAGAAGGGAGGGAGGACAGAAGAGAGGGCAGATTGGAGATAGGGAAAATTAGATACTTGGGGTATTGGGGTGGGGGAGGGGAGAAAAGGGGAGAAAAATTGGAACCCAAAATTTTGTGAAAATGAATGTAAAAAGTTAAATAAATAAACAAACAAACAAATAAATAAATAAATAAATGGGATTTGGGAGGACTCCTTCTTCCCCAATTTTCAAAAATAGTCTATATAGTATTGGAATTAACTGTTCTTTATTTGACCCTGGAGATTTTTTCCTAGGCAGTTCATCAATGGCTTGCTCAATTTCTTTTTCTGAGATGGGGTGGTTTAAGTATTCAACTTCCTCTTCTGTTAATCTGGGCAATTTCTATTTCTTAAAATATTCATTCATCTCGTTTAGATTATCAAATTTCTGGGCATAAAGTTTGCTGCATTCTGCATGTTTATGAGGAGACAATCTTTTTTTTATTTGTTTGGACTGGAGGAAGAAGTGGAGGGGCAGATTATAAATATAGATGAAAAAATCAATTTTAAGAATTATTTCTTAAAAAAGATCCTTCACAGCCCTTATATTCCACATTCCACATTCTATCACCACTCTGGCTTTCACATTTCATAATCTGTATAGCTTGAGAAAACAAATATTTGCATCATGTTCTTGTGGACTGCACTTTCTCTCCTGAGTGACCCAACTGTTCGATGGAGACTGAACTTAGGCTCCATTTCTGCACATGTCTAGTCCTCAGTTAGTTGACCACTTCAGGGGTCCAGCATCTCATAAAATGAAGCAGGCCTTCTCACCAGCCAACAGACAGTGCCAGGCCCTTGGGTGAGCAGTACCTCTCAATTTCCCTTCTCCAGGACCTGCCTAGGAAACCCCAAATGGATTCCCAGAGAGTTAGGCATGACTGAACAAGAGGAGTGGGGGACCTTGTGCAAGGATGGGACGGGAACAAAGGAGGTCTCCATATTCCACAAAAGTGTTCCACTTTTTTAGCTGGGGAATGAGGGAAGCCTTGCCAGATGTAGTGAAGAAAGAATTGGGCCTTAAAGAAAGAATTCAATGGCCCAAGGCGTCCAGCTTCTGGGATAAGAAGTCATTATTTACTAAAAACTTCCGGGGAAAAAAGGGAAAAAAATTATGGCAGAAACTAGGTATCCACCAATATCTTACACTGCACACCAATGTAAGTTCAAAATGGGGACATGATTTAGACATAAAAGCTGATACCATAAGCACATTAAGAGAGCATGGAATAGTTCACCTCTCAGATCTACGAAGAAGGGAAGACTTTGTGACCAAACAAGAGACAAAGAGAATTATGAAATGCAAATGGATCATTTTGTTTACATGCAATCAAAAGATTTTTGCACAAACAAAACCAATGCAACCAAGAGGAGAAGAGGGAAAGCAGAAAGACTGGACACAATTTTGAGAGCCAGTGTTTCTGTTAAAGGCTTCATTTCTCAAGTAGACAGAGAAGTAAGTCCAATTTCTAAGAATGCAAGTCATTCCGCAACTAATAAATGGTCAAAGCATATGAACAGGCAATTTTCAGATTAAATAATTAAAAGCTATCTATAGTCATGTGTCAAAGTGCTCTAAATCACAAGTGATTAGACAAGCACAAATAAAAACAAGTCTGAAGTACCATCTCACACCCATCAGATTTTCATGGCTAACATGACAGCAAAGGAAAATGATAAATGTTAGAGATGTGTCACTCAACTAGTGCATGTCTGCAGCAAGATGAAGAGAGCCTGGGCTCAAAGTCACGAAGACCCCAGTTCCAATCCTGCCTTAGACATGTACCAGGTGCAGAGAGTGCAGGGCGAGTGAATGAGCTGCTGCCTACCTTGATTTCCCCAGCCGAAAAATGAGGGTCACAGGACTGAGTTACCAGGGTTGTGAGGGATAGAGGGAAAGGACCTTTGAAAGGCGCTTTATCAGCCTTAGACATGTTGTTGCTGTAATTATTAATGGTATCGGGCCTTAATCTTCCTCCCTGAGCAGGCATGCATTTTAGAGTTACAATGCCGCAACCCAGAGATGGGCTCCCATTTGAGCCACACTCTTAAAGAATAGAGAATTTCTGAACATTTCCCACTGAACCCTGACTGCTCACGTGTCCCAGTTCTAGGTCTCTTCAACTCATCCAGCCCAAACCGGGAGGGTAGCCCCAGAGAACACAGTACAGGAATGTCTGGTCTGGGGAGACCAGAGAGCACGGGACATGAAATGTCTGGGCTGCAGAGCAGGGCAGCAGAGGAGGTAAAATATCAGGACTGGGGAAACCTGAGAGCACAGGATGCATAAGGTCCCAGCCAGGAATTGGTCAATGGCTGGGCCAGGAGGGCCAGGGAAAGGCAGAGCTGGACAGATCCTGGGAACCCACACTGTCAGGGTAGAAAGGCATCTCAGAACTTTCTATTGCTCCTTGACTACTCCTGAGGGTCAGTGGTTTCAGCCCAGTGCCCAGCCGAGGTACCTTCTGAACTACGCCACTGGCACTGCTCCCAGCCCGAGTCACGCTTCAGAGTTTCTTGATCAAGTACTAAGACCTTCCTAAAAGCAACAACTCCACATCACATGCCAGAAAATTTTTCTTTATTAACCTAACCTTATCATCTAACCTATTCTGAACCTAAACTTATAATGTCTGACATGAGCTTCGAACCAGCTACCTAGCAAACTAGCACTTATGCACAGGTGAGGGACTGCTGGCTTGACCATGTGGGCCATTTTCCCTTGAGCCCACAGCTTTTGGGAGTCTCAGTGACTGCTGCCCCCAGGTCCAGCTTCACCTGCACAGGATGGCTAAGAGGGGCCTCCCTGCTCCCATCTCAAAGCATCTGCAGGCCATACAACAGGTCTCTCAAGCACTGGGACTCTGGCAAGTGGTGGGGAATCACAGAGGGCAGAACTGGTGCCAGTGTGGTAATGTGGTTTACTCTTTTGGAATATGTCCTCAAGGTCTGGACTGAGGATGGTGCCAAAGAGCTGGTCAGTGTCAGGAGGCAGGTAGTACTGATGGATGACAGCCTGTCTGAGCTGGAACCCTGGGGCAGGAGAGTCAGGGGTCACAACAGAGTAGAGGGCTCACAAGGAGATGGTTCCCAAGTCCTAATGACTCCCCCCATCAAGGCTGTTCCAGACATTCCCTTATCCTCAACCCCTGTAACACCAGCCCTCACAGCTGAGAACCTTCCTCCCTTGACCTCAGGCCACAGGCTCTCAGGAAGCTCAGGTTCTCTCCAGGCACCTCAGTCCCATCCCTTCCTCTCTTGTTCCTGAAGGAACCTCCTGAGAGCCCTCCCTGCAGCATGTCTCTTCCTTGCCCTCCCTCCCTCCACTGAACTCTTTTCACATGTCATGTGCTCAGCACCCCCTTCAAGTACAACTCTCCCCAATAACCTCCTCAGTGCCAAATGGAACAGTCTTATCTCTGCAGCCAATGCACCAGGGGCCACGTGCCCCTTGCCTGCTTCTCCTCTTTCCTAACTGACTTCTCCTCAGCCTTCTGGATTGAGGCTCTCTCCTGGGCCCCCTTCTCCTTTCTCTCTGTACTGTCTCCTCTGGTGAGGTGGATCACTCCCATACCGATGCATCCATGTAGCCCTCTCCTGTCTCCTGAGTGTCACCCCCAAATCTTCAACTGCCAGCTGCCTATTTCAAAAATGATGTCCCACGGGCACCTCCAATTCACAATATCTGACATCCAGAATTCTCTCCCCTCACGGACACCTCCGTCTTATCATGGAGAGCTCTGCCCACCTGGCTCACAATCTCAGCGTTACCTTCGATTCCTCACTCATTCTCCTCCCACATGGCCCATCCCGAGCCAACCAAACCTTACACTCTCTAAACTGGATATGACTCTGTTATTAATCCTGCCTCACTCACCACTGCAGTTCACACAGCCCCCGGTGACTTCACCTGCACACTGCCCTCCCTGTGGGTCTCCCCCACCCATCCTCCACAAGACTACACAGAGATTTTTCTAAAGCCCAGCAAGACTGACCACATCCCTCCCCTGCTTAGCCTCTAGATCAAATAGAAGTTTCCACTGACATGTAAAGGCCAAGCTTTACAACTTGCTCCCACCCTACCTTTCTAGACTTGTTAAGCACTGTTTCCCTTAGTACACCTCTGTTCAACTTAATGAGGGTGGTCATTTGTAATTAAGGGGGGAGGTCTACACTTACCAGTGGCCCAAGCAGGAATGGGCTTCCCATGTTGGAACTCATCATCTGTGGAGTCATCACTATTCAGATCCATCCCATAACTGTCTGGGTTGATCTTGGGGCCCCCCTTAGGGTCCTGGGGGGTCATTTCATAAGAGTTGCCAACTGGAGACTGAAGAAGAAAGGAGACCTCTATAATCTCTTCCTGGCACCTTGGGCTACCAGAGTTGAAAGAACCTTGGAGATGATCCAGTCCAAACCTTCCCCCTCCCCAGCTGATTGATGAAGAGACTGAGGTCCTGAGTGGCCACAGGCCGGGAAGAAGACTCTCATTATGTCTCCACCTCTCTGAGGCTCAGTTTCTCGATCTGTAAAATGTGGAAAATTCACACTCGGCATCTAGCTGGGAGTCTCAGAGGAAAGGATTTTTACAGAGACAGAAATCCCTGTTTGTGAAGAGTAAGTCTTATGCCTGGCAGAGTCCAAAGATTTGTTTTCTGGGAATGTGTGAACTGACACCACAGGGTTTGTGGGGCATCTTCAACTCCTTATAGACCAAGGACCTGATCACTGAGAGCAATGGGGAAGGCAGATGGAGATGGCCTCATCTTGATTTGTGTAGCTAAACCCTAGATATCACTGCTGAGGGCCAGGAGCTCTTGGACTTGACCCTCTGCTGACTGAAAAAAGCCAAACATCAGGAAACTGCAGTGTGGTCCCCTGCTGGCAGACACAGGTGAGGAAAGCCTGCAGAGCTTGGTTAAGCTGGGGGCTGGCAGGCAGCCAAGGGCTCCACACACTGAGCTCCCCTTGGAGAGTTCTCCCAAGGCTTTCTTTCCCTGCTCCTCCTTGGAGGTCACAGAATGTTAAGGAGGTTCAGAGTTTGACCTGAGCGGGACTTTGGGGGATCATTAAGACCATCCCACTGCCCCACTTTGCAGAAGAGAACTCTGGGGCCCAGAAAAGCTAAGAGTGCACAGAACAAATGCTGCATGCTGAAGGTTGAACCCCAGCGTGGTATCCTATTTGGTCATTAGCCCCAAATGGTCTGAGATACAGCCTTGTGCTACATCACACAATGGTGAACTTGCCAGCCCATTGAACCCCAGTAACGGTGTTGAGAAGATGAATTCATGTCAATGTTAAGATCCAGTTTTTCAAGGGGGAAGTGTGGAGAGACAGCAGCTCATGTGAAAAGGACCCAGGACGTTCAGGGGACAGGAATTTCAGGGTAGGCCAGCAGTGACACGGCATCCCATAAAGACAGGGAGAAGCAGGTGGACAGGACTTTCAAACACAAGGAGGTGGCCCTGGTGCCTCTGCCCCCTACCAGGCTCAGGCTACACCCCATCGTTCAATGTTGATAAACCAGACAGTCCCCAGATAAGGGCAATCCAATGCCAAAGAATGTGGGATTGCTGAGCCTTGAGGAGAGAAGACTTGATTTTTCTCCTCATGTCCACATATGGTTGGTACCTGGCTGAGAACACAGAGGATAGATCAGGAGCAATGTGAGGAGGCCACCCTGGGCATGTCCTGACATTCAGAGCTGTCCAAAAATGCAATAGACTGGCTGATCAAGTGATGAGCTCCCTATCCTTCAGAGATCTTTAAGCAGAGGCCAAAGGACCACTTGCCCCGAGCAATGGATGAAGACCGAGTACGGGCCTGGCTAGTGGCCTAAGACCTTCCTGGGAGCCCACCTTTCTATGGCTCTGGGCAGGGAGATGAGGACAGTGCCTCACCTGCATGTCCAGGGTCACATCCAACCATCTGTCAGCGGCCCCAGCAGAGGCTGCCGCCACCTTGGCCTCCTTGGCCTTCTTCTCCTGCTCCTTCTGCAGCTTCTTTGGCTCCTGCTCTTGGTGCTGACATTGCTCCTGGGGTCAACACAGGATTGTGTCAGCCCAGGAAACTGCACAAGTCGCTGCCACTCACCCCTGCCCTGTCCCAGGAAAACCTGAAGACACCAGAGGCAGCAGCCCCTGAAGGGACCATTGGAGGAGAGGGTAAGGGGCCGGGCTGTAGCCAAGACCAATGCCCACCCCAGGTCCCACCTACTTCTTCTACTTCTCCTCCAGTTCCCTCTGAAATCTCTCCAACGGGAGCAGAGAATGGAGCCTTCTAACTCAACCCAATGTACATAATTTGAGGTCCACCGCAGGAAAGCGTCATGCTAACAACCATAGACACCGTCACTTCCCTGTGAAGGAGGGAGTTCCCGGCTTCTCTGATGTGTTCCAGTAAGGCTAGACAGATGACCCCGTCAGCATGCTGTGGAGGGCACACCTCCCTCTCACAGAACTAGGGTTTACAGAACGTCTGAAGCTCACCACACAGACGCTACCCAAGAGATCGGTCCCCACTGACTTTGAGGTCCCTCCTCGCGCTGCCCTTTCTGCCCTCAACCAGAGGCAAAATCTCCCCATTCAGGCAGCTGGCTCACCTGGGGCTAACAAGTGGGAGAGTGGGAAGCATGAAAATGGGGAGGATAGCGGGACACAGCATTTTAGGGATGACTGATACAACTGGGTTTGCTGTGTTCAAAAATTCAGGTGTCAGCCAATGTTCCTCAAATCGAATATACAAATCCCTTCAAAATGATGAAACCAAAGTCCTTTCTGAAAACATTCGGCCCAGAAATGCTGTAAGCAGCAGCTCCTTGAAGCACATTGAACTGATAAACTTGGGGACTTTGCGGGGGAGACAAGTCTCATGAGAATTCCCAGCGTGGCACCTCCCTCCACCACTCTCTATCGACATTTCTGGATCAGCTAAAGAAAGGGCTCAGAGCACTGAAGATCCCGTGGCCTGCCTGGGAGTCCACAATCTCTTGAAAGCAACACTCTGCCCCCTCCCTAAAGAGAGACTTTAGGGAGAACGGCCTTCGCGGGGATGCCAAGGCCATCTGACTCTCAAGTTCAGTGGGTCATTGTGGAACAAAGCTCTCCTCAGAGGAGAGCCAGGACACCACAACCCTTATCAGAAATGCTACCCCATCCCTCAAGGCTCCAAAACAGGAAACCCCCTATTCCCAGAAGGATGAAAATATGGTTTCATTGACTCCTAATCACCTGCTGGGCTCTTTCTGGTCTCTAGAACATAAAAGGAAAAGGCTGCTCCCCCTGGAGGAAGCATGTGAATATTCCAAGATAAAATCAGCTGCTTGACCTGGACACAGGGCAAGGCCCTGAACTTTATTATGAAGTAGCCAAGAAGGCCGGGAGGAATCTCACCTCAGGAACCCATATTTAGGTAAGTGGGAGAACTCTCCCAAACCCCCACCCCAGACTCCCTACAGACAACAAACTCCTGGCTTTAGGATGTGGGGATCCTGGAGGCAGTATCCCTGGGTGGGCACAGGGAAGTAAGAGAGACTGTGCAGACCTCAGCACAAAATTACAGAGACAGCTGCCCGGCTCCCCCACACTCCTTTCCAGATTCCCAGAGGCTGATGATGGTGATGGGCCTTTCTCTGCACAAGACACATGTTCCCTTTGCCTTCATCACTCCAGGCCTTTCTCATGGCTCTGCCCCCACTTCAATTCCAAAAGGCAAGTAAGTCATTTCCACAACTTTAAAATCAACTGGGCAGAAAGTTTTCTGGAATGCTCCTTGGGGCAGGGACCAGCCCCCACAGTGGTATGTTCCTTGGACCAAACTCAAATGAAAGGTACAACCTCCTTAACAAGGATCTCAGGGACTCTGGGAATTAGGAATGAGACTTTGAAAACAGTTTTTCTCACTAACAGGAGCTGAAAAGGTCAACACTACCATTCTAAAGTGGGGAGCACTGTCAGCTACCATAGAGCCAGGGTACAAGGGAAAATCAGGAGCAAGGTAAACCAGAGGGCCATTTGTTTCTTTGTTGGCAAGAGACCAGAATTGAGGCCTCAAGACCAAGGAGGGTCAGGCAGTGGGTCGTGGATGCCAACAGTGCAAAGGGCATGCCCGGGATGGTTCATTTGTTCTGGACCAGCAAGCCGGCACAAGCACTGCAGGGCTTGTAGTGACTCTGCAGCAGCAACTCGACCTCCTGGGGCTCCCTTCCCCAGGGAGTTACTCTGCTGACATGCTCACAAAGTTAGTGTTGAAAACAAGTGATTGTAGTACTTAAGGCAGTAGTGGTCCAATAGGGAAGGTGGGGATGGGTGGCTATGGTACTAAGATGAAGGGTGGGTGGATTACTCAGGACAAAACTCCCCTGTGGAAGGAGAAAAGGAGAAAATCCTGGAATTAACTCCTCTGGCTGCCTCAGACACCCCTGCCTGGCACACAACCAGAGGCCTTGGACTACCGTGCCCTTGAAGGCCAGAACTCCAGGCTGGTCCAGAGCAGGGGGGCTGCTTGCCTGCCCTACCTCTGACCCAGACCTTTCCTCTAAAGCCTTGGACAAGCTAAACAGAGCAGCCTGAGTTTCCCCTGATGGTCATCCACACTATGGGGCTGACACACCATTGAAGTAAGCTAATCTCCTAAGAACACTCTGTATGAAACCCACATGGAAAATTAAATTGAGCCTCAGCTCTTAGCTGGGACCTAGAGTGCCAGGGTCAAAGCTTCCTCTTCTCTACAGTCAAACCAAATCCCTGGGTAACCTATAGGCACTGCTAGGACTATTTGGACCCCAGTTCTCTGAGAAGGTCACCAACCCAAAACTGTACTCCCAGCTGTCCCATGGAACTCCCAGACACAGGCCAAGCAGAGAAGGCTCATTCGTGGCTACCCCTGGCCCTGGCGCTGCCTTTGTCATGGAGATAGTGGGGAGTGTTGCGCTTAATGAATGACTTCATGACTCTGGACCAGCTGGCTGAGGTCAAGGTCATGAGCATCTGGTTCTTCTGCACTATATATAGGAATGTTTGTAGGGGCCACACCACCTGCCCAGGGAGAGAAGGATAAAGGTATGGGTACGGTGCCAGCATAGCATCAGGCAGGATGGGGGGTGTGTCTCACCTGCCTTACCTTGCTGCCAGGGCAGATGGGGAAGGGTATCTTGGTGCAAGGAGGAGTGAGAGCCTCATCATCCATGTGGTCCCATTTCTCACCCGGCTCACTGACAGCCTGCTTGTAGCTCCTCTTCTGTCTGTGGGGGCAGAAGCAGCAACCATGGGAGGGATAACAGCAGCCCCCTGCCACAGCCCAGGCATCCAGGCCCTGACAGGTGGGGTCTCAGCCTTCCCCCTCCCTCCACCTCCTAGACCTGGCACACTTCAACAATCACAGGCCTAGGGGCTCATTCCTGAAGGGCTCTATCTAGGCCTAGGGAGGGACAAAGGTCAAGTCCACCTGCCCTCAGGGAACTCACAATCTTACAGGAACACCAGATGCCAACAGCCAGGGTGAGAATAACATACTCTCTGCTATGGAATCATTATGTGTCTGATTAAATCAAATAGAACTTTTCTAAGCACCTCCTCCATAAAAAAAAGCCTTGTTCTAGGTTCTGAGGCTCCAGCAGTAAAGATGGAACAAGTCCTGCTCTCAGAGGCTCACATCCTGCTGGGAATTTCCACAGGTAGGTGTGTATGGGGGGGGGGGGCTGGGAATGTCCATAGGTAGGGGTATGTGTTTGTGTGTGTGTATGTAGGTCACCTACACATGGTACATGAATTTACTTGGGGAGGGAGGGAGAGAGGACACCTCCCTCTCCACTGGAGGCCACAATTTCTCCTGGAGCCACCCACCAAGGCCACAGGGAGCATTTATTCAGGGTCCACCATCACTTTGCCATGTACCGAGCATCAAGAAAGCTTGAGAGACCTTCCAATTCACCCACTTGACAGAGAAGGAAACTGAGGCCAAGAAAAGTCATCTGCCCAAAGTTACACCAATAAGTCTGAGGTCTTATCATCCAGAGAACTTAGGAAACAGCCTCCTCCTGTCTTTTCACTTGCCCCACTAACCAGATTCTTCTTAAAGGCCAGTTCTGGGAATGAAGTTATTTTGGACATGACAGCTGTGTGTCAGGATGGGTTGGGCAGGGACCAGATAAAGGCTCTGTGAAGTGCCTCGGGGATCCCAAGCTCATCTGGAAGGTGACTTTCCCCCAAAGGCCTAGCTTGCCTTGGTATATGTAGTTTGGGGATTCTGAGAGAGGCTGAGTCTAAGCGTCCAGAGGGCAGACCTTCCCCCAGTGCTGGGATGTTTTGCTGACTGAGGCACACAGTGGCACTTTAGAAGCACTGGATCCTTGGGTCCCTTGGCCAACTCTGGGGGACATCCTGAGTGGTCTCTCCCTGCCAACTGTGCTCACAGATAGCCACGGCTCATCCTACCTGATACTCTGAGAAAGCTTCCTGGACTCCTCACCTTGGTCCATCGTGCTCTCTATGGAGAGAAGAAGACAATGGAGACCCACCCTTACTCTGAACCTTTCATCCCAGATACCTTGTTTGGTCCTCATCACAGATTTAGGGCACAGAGGGAAGCAAGTCGCAGTCGTAGAACTGGCCCAAAAAGGGGACCTGCCCAAGGTCACACTGATTCCCAGGGCACCAGGCTGCCAATTGATCCTTCCTCAATTCTCTCCCCCTGAGCAGGAGAGGGTAGCCCACTGAGGAGCCAAGTCACCATCTGAAGTACAAGCCAAACCACAGATTCAATTAAGTGGCCAACCTGGTATGACTACTGGGTTTTTGAATTTTCTGAAACAACAATGCCCCAGCATCCCCCAGGAATCCCCTACGTGACCTCCTCCTCCTTAGTCCTGGCCCATGAACCTTTCCTTCATCTGCCCCAATGCTACATCAAGAAGCTAGAGCCTACATCTACACTTTGCATGCCATGCTAGAGCTGCCTTTGTCCCCCAGAGCCTGGCAACTAGTCTGGACCAGTCTGCCAGCCCTTGTGGAATGTAACTGCCCTATTCAGGTTCAGGCTGGCATTGCCATCCTCTCCTCCACAACTTCTTCTCTGAAGCACCCTCCTGACATCCCAATTGCCTTAGAGAAAAGCCAAGCTTTTTCTGTGGGGTCTGAGACATTACTGGTGTTTGTCTGCTGACCTAATAGGTCTGCACCTGCCTGGGATATCCCCTAAAGGGATGGCCCTTATGAGATCATCTATTCTGACAGCCCTTACTCTAGAAATGAGGAAATGGAGGAATAGAGGGAAGTGCTCCTCCAGCAAACACAAAGTCAGAGTAGGTTGGACAAGGAGGCAGCAGGCAGACAAGCACCAGCCCCAAAGTTTCCCCTTCCTTCCTACAGCCTATCACCCCAACAAGGCCTTACCACTGCTGCTGTCTGCTTTGCTTCTAGACTCTCGTTGGGCCTGTGAGGACTTGTGCACCAGGCTCCTCCTCTCAGAGCTCAGGTCACAGCGGGAGCCCCTTGGGATCCGGGGACTTTCTGGCAAGTCCAAGAGGAGCTCAGTCTCTGGCTGGGGCTGTGTTCCTAGAGAAGAGGAGGCCCCATCTGACTTGGTCAGCACAAGTGCTGCATCTTTTGGAGAAACTGGCTGGGCTATCCAGAGTTTGGCCACAGACTGAGCAGGCCTCCTATCTTCCACCTTGGGGGCCTCAGGGAGTCCTATGGAGGAGGTCCCAGATGCTGGATCAAAGAGACCCCCACTCCTGCTTACCTAGGGGTCTGCAGCCACACCAGCGAGATCTGGTCACCCCTTGGACTCCTAATCCCCAGTTTTGGGCCTTTTAGTGACCACTAGAGCCAACAAGCAAACTTCCAAAGCAACTGTCCCTTTTGGAGTTCTGCAGAATTCCATGGCAGTTAGGGAGAGAAGGACCAGTGGGGGAGGGAATGGGTGGGGCCCTGAGGTCTAGAGGGATGTCTTTGGAGCTAGACAACTGAGGCGTTGAATCCGGCTCCTTTGGCCATTTTACTACAAATGTGGCTCAGGCAAATCATGGCCCCATCCCTGTGCCTCAGTTTCCTCATCTGTAAAACAAAGGGCAAGGGTAACTACTCCTGCAGGTGCTAGAGCCCCTACCTCCTCAAACATTAAATTTATGAAATACCCAGAAAATAACATTCTTGCCACCAAAGTTCTTTCTTCAATATCCCAAATGCTTCCAAATTGGAAACATAAGAATTGTCAGTAGGAACTACATTAAAGGATGCTGGCTGCCTTATGTTTTCCTCCTGCACCCTAAGAATGCTGGGAATGTTTCATCTCAATGACATTTGAAACCTATACATTGCTCTCTCCACTTAGAACAGCAGTTCCTTGAGAGCAGGGACTACATGGCACAGTACTTTGTACCTAGTAAGAGCTTAATAAATGCTGTTATTAATTCATTCATTCACTCTTCATAGAAGGATGCTCTCTTTTCCTTCCTTTGTACCCCAGTACTTACAGTGCCTGGTATACAGTCAGCACTTAATAAATACTTGTTGTCTTACTACCTTTGCCTTGCCATGATCGTGGAACAAAATGTATCTTGAGTTGCTCCTAAGACTTCTGCTTTATTCCCATTCTCCCCTGTATCCACAATGCAATAGTCACGTCTTTTTTCCTTATGATTCTTCAGTCTTTTCCGTTCCATTGACTTCTGAAGTCTTTTGCCCTTTTCGTGTCCTCAGAGCTTAGCACAGTGCCTGATAAGCAGAAGGTGCTTAATAAATGTTTATGGATTGATCATCCCATGCTTACACATAACCTCACATGCCACAGATCCTTCATGACCCCTTGTACTCAATTTGACATTTTGAAGAAGGTGGTCTACACTTCCATTAGACTTAGCACCTCTAACACACCTGTTGTGTGAGCACTTGTATGATAGTCACCTATGCTATTGTCTTATGCATTTAATAAATTGTTATTTCTGTGAATGCTGGAACCAGTTCTTTAGTAGATTTTCCCATTTCCTTCAAAGCACAAGACCATGCCATGCCATGCACATACCTGTTCTTGGACGAATGCTCACTGAAAAAAAAAATGTATCTTTTATGGATTTCAGTCTCATCCCCAAACCTAGGAGTTTGGCTGGTCATTCAATTGGACCCTTGGAGGAAGAAGCCCAGGAAATATAGATATGACTGCCAGAATATTCCCCTGGTTTGACAATGAGAAACCTGAAGTTCAGGCAGCTGAAGTGACTCCCTGCCCACTACATAGCCCATCATGAAAGGTTATTGTTTGGAGCCTCCAGGCCTTAGAGAACAATCAAGTGGCATGCAATAAATGTCATTCAAACAACTGTACCCTTTCACCCACTTGGTCCTTTTTGATTCCATTAAGTCCCACCACCTAATCTCAGACACAGCTAAGGAAGTATGAGGACAGATTCAGGAATGAACTGCATTTGCAACACCTTTTTTAATGATCTTCCATTTTTCCTAAAAAGAGGCAGAACTATGTGACTGTGGCTCAGCCCTTTCTTTGAGAATTTAGTTAGCACAAATTCTTACATCCCTGTTACTCCAGCCATTCCATAGAAAACAGGGATCCCAGAAGCCAGAGATTAGGGATTCCATGTTTATTCAGCATTCAGTGTTGGTATGAGCATGTTCAGGGAGAGGAGGAAGGAAGGAGAATTTGGCAAAATCCAAGAACAAATGACACATCTTTTTTTTTCTTTTTTATATTAATTTTATTTATTTTTAGTGTTGTACAATCACTACCATATAACTTGGATTTTTTTTGCCTACCTCCACCCAACCTCTCTCATCCCTCCCTGAGGCAGCATACAATTTTATATAGGATCTACACATAATTCCTACTAAATACATTTTCACTATAGTCGTGTTGTATAGAAGAATTATAATGAATGAGAGAAATCATATAACAAAACGTTATACGCACACAAAAAATGGTCTGCGGTATTTACCAATTGAATTCCACAGTTCTTCCTCTGGATATGGAAGGCATTTTGACTTAGAAGATCATTGGGAAATTTTTTTTAAGTCCTTGCATTGCTGCAAAGTTCCAAGTCTACCAGAAAAAACTCTCGCACACTGTGGTCGTTGCTAGGCACAAAGTTCTCCTTGCTCTGCTCCTTTCACTCAGCATCAGATCATATAAGTCTTTCCAGGCCTCTCTGAAGTCTTCCTGTTCATCATTTATTTCTTATAGTACAATAGTACTCCATTACATTCAGATACCATAATTTATTCAGCCATTCCCCAATTGATGGGCATTTCCTTGATTTCCAGTTTTTGGCCACCACAAAGAGAGCTAAATATTTTTATACATGTGGGACCCTTTCCCATTTTTATGATCTCTTGGGAATATAGTCCTAGAAGAGCCATGGCTGGGTCAAAAGTTATACACATTTTTGTAGTCCTTTGGGCATAGTTCCAAATTGCATTAATTCCTCTTGAGGCCTCAGACTTCCCCATCAGGAACACAGCCAGAGGCTTTTGACCACCCTGACCTTGAAGGCCAGTCCTCCGGGCTGCTCCAGGGCAGGGGTGCTGCCTGCCTAACCTCTGATCCAGCCATTTTCTCTAAAGCCTCTGACAAGCTAAGCAGAGTAGGCTGAGTTTGCCTTGATGATCATCCACACTATGGGGCCTTCTGCATCCTGTGCTCTCCGGTCTCCCCAGTCCTGACTTTCCACCTCTTGTGCTCCCCCGCTCCCCAGCCCAGACATTCCATGTCTCGTGCTCTCTGGTCTTCCCAGTCCAGACATTCCTGTACTGTGTTCTCTGGTCCAACCCTCCCGGTTTGGGCTGGATGAGTTGAAGAGGCTTAGAATCGGGGGAGGTCAGCAGCCAGGGTTCAATGGGAAATGTTCGGAAATTCTCTTCTCATCTCGTTAAGAGTGTGGCTCAAATGGGAGCCCATCTCTGGTTACAGCATCTTAACTCTGAAATGCACACCTGCTCAAGGAGGATAATTAAGGTCAATATCATTAATAGTTATAACAATAACATGTCTCTCTAAGGTTGATAAAGCACCTTGCAAAGGTCGTTTCATTCTATCCCTCGCAACCCTGATAACTGACTACTGTGATCCTCCTGTGGTAACTGTGATCCTCATTTTTCTGCTGGGGAAACCAAGCTCATTGACTCGCCCTGCACTACATGCACCTAGTACATGTCTAAAGCAGGATTGGAAATGGGGTCTTCTTGACTTCAAGCCCGGGCTCTCTTCATCTTGCTACAGACATTCACTAGTTGAGTGACCCTGGGCAAGTCACTTCACCCCACTTGCCTCTGTTTCCTCATCTGTAAAATGAGCTGGAGGAGGCAGTGACAAAGCTGCTCCAATATATCTGCCAAGAAAACTGCAAATGGGGTTACAGAATTAGACAAGAGTGAACGTACTTTAGGGTGATAATGGAGTACTTTGTGGCTTACAGCAGGCTTCACCTGCATCCTTGACAACAAGTACAACCACTTTAGGATGAGAAAAATGAGGCCCAGACTCCTCTCACCGCTTCAAGAATCAGACGCGGTGCTGGAGCTTGGACCCATCCTCTGACCTCACTGCTGGGTTTTCAGCACAATAGCATGTTCACATCGCTTCTCATGTGAGCACAAAATTTCCATGAATGTGACAGGTAAGGGAAGAGGCCAGACATACCCTTGCAACTTTTCTCTCATCTTTTATTTCTCCTTTGGGGGCTATTTTTTTAGATTCAGAATCAATTTTAGCTATTTCCAAGTAGTGTTCAAAAGCTCTTGGTGTTTCCCCAGCTAATTACCCTCCATCCCTCCCCAGAGCATACCTGCTCCCTCCACATCAGTGCTTGAGAGGCAGGCTGGACCTGAGCAGGTGGAGAACACAAGGCTGACTTTGAAGGCCCCCATGGGTACTAAACTGGGTGTGTGACCCTGGCAAGTCACTTAAACTGAGTCTCAACTGTTTCATCTGTAAAATGGGCATCAGAATGTGTTATAAAGTGGTTGTGAGAATCCACTGAGCTCATGTCAGTAAAGTGCCAGGCATATTGCTGGTTGTGTCCTTGAACAATTCATTTCACTTCTTGGCCTCTGTTTCCCCATATGTAAGAGGAGGGGGCTGCATCTGATGACCTTTGAAGCCCCTTCTAACTCCGCAACTGTAATCCCATTAAATTCTTTTAAAAGTAGTTATTAATGACTTAAAATTTTCCTTTTTTTGGAAATAGTAGTTTACCTTTTTCAATTGTAATATATTCCTTTTTTGATAACAAGGTTTTGGATTACAAATTTTTTTTATCCGTCCCGTTCCCCTCCCCTCCCCCTTCCATAAGAGGCCAAGTAGTCTCCCATAAGTTATACAAATACAACGATGTAAACATGTCTGCATTAGTCATGTTGTGAAAGAAGAAACATAAGAAAATGGCAAAGCCACACACGCACAAAAGAGCATGCTTCGATCTCAGTTCTGACCTCTAGTTCTCTCTCTGCATGTGGACAGCATTTTCCATCTTGAGTCTCTTCCAATAGTCTTAGATCCTTGCATTACTGAGAATAGCTATGTCTATCATAATTGTTCATTGTACATTGCAGCTGTTCTGTGTACAGAGTTCTGGTTCTTCTGACTTCACTCGGCATCAGTTCACGTAAGTCCAGGTTTCTCTGAAGTCTGCCTGCTCATCATTTCTTAGAGCATAATAGTATTCCATTTCGTTCATGTACCACAATTTGTTCAGCCATTCCTCAAGAGAGGGGCATCCCCTCAGTCTCCAATTCTTGTCCACCACAAAAAGAACTACCGTAAATATTTTTGTACATGTGGGTCCTGTATGCTTTTTTTATGATCTCTGTGATACAGACGTAGTAATGGTATTGCTGGGTCAAAATGTATGCAGTTTGGTAGCCTTTGAGCATAGTTCCAAATTGTTCTCCACAATGGTGGGATTACTTCACAATTCCACCGATAATGCATTAGTGTTCTAATTTTCTCACATCTGTAACACTTATCGTTTTCTCTTCTGTCATGTTAGCCATGACAATCTGATGGGTGTGAGATGGGTACCTCAGATTTTTTTAATTTCCATTTCTCTAATCAATAGTGATTTAGAGCACTTTGACATATGACTATAGATAACTTTTAATTATTTAATCTGAAAATTGCCTGTTCATATGCTTTGACCATTTATTAATTGAGGAATGACTTGTATTCTTAGAAATTGGACTCACTTCTTTGTATATTTGAGAAATGAAGCCTTTAACAGAAATACTGGCTGTAAAAATTGCATCTAGTCTTTCTGCTTTCCTTCTCCTCTTGGTTGCATTGGTTTTGTTTCTGCTAAAACCTTTTAATTTCATGTAATCAAAATTATCCATTTTGCATTTCATAATTCTCTCTATCTCTTGTTTGGGTCCAAAGTCTTCCCTTCTCCACAGATCTGACAGGTGAACTCTTCCATGCTCTCTTAATTTGCTTAAGGTATCACCCTTTATGTCCAAATCATGTACTCATTTTAAACTTATTTCAGTATACAGTGTAAGATAATGGTCTATGCCTAGTTTTTGCCATAATTTTTTTTCCATTTTTCCCAGCAATTTTGAGGAAATGGTGCATCCTTATCCCAGAAACTGGAGTCTTTGCACCACTGAATTCTTTCTTCAAGGTCCAGGTCTTATCTCACTACATCGTGAAGTCTTCTCTGAAAAAGTGGAACACTTTCGTGGAGTATGGAGGTCTCATTTGCTCCCATCCTGTCCATGCACAACATCTCCCACTCAGCATCCAGAAAAAGTGACAAGCAGGTTTCCTTTTGAGTTTCTGGACTCACAGTTTACCCCTCCTAGCCTGGACATCTCGATGTTGGCCTTCTCTACAATGTTGTCACTGTATGGACTATTCTAGTTGTGCTCACTTTGCTCTCTGTATGTTTATTGAGGTCTTGCCAGGATCCTGTGAAACTGGCCATTTAGTCATTTCTCAGGACACAATATTCCATCACAGTCATACACCACAATTTTTCCAGCCACTCCCCAGTAGGAGAGCAGCCCCTAAGACTCCATCTTAAGGTCACCATGAAAAGAGATGCTTTAAGTGTCTTGGGATATAGCAATCTTTTTCCTCTTTCATTAATCTCTTGACCTTGGTGTACAGGATCAGTACTAGCACAGCTAGGGAGAAGAACTGTAGAAACCAAAAAGTCAAACCTGGCGCTGAGGACCCTTAGAATAGAGAAGATAGGATTTCAGAGCAGGACCTTAGAGCAAAGGGTTCTAAGAATATCCTTAGTAGGTTACTGGACCAGTAAACAAGCTTTATTAAGCACCTACTTTAGTGCCAGGCACTGTGCTGGGGATAGGAAGAGAGGCAAAAGACATTCCCTATTCTCAAGGAGCTCCCCGTCTAGTGGGGACCATGACCAATGTCAACCCTCTACAACCATGTCAAGGTCATCACTAATATCCACACACCCCTTTGGGGTCACCACTTACTGCAACCTGTGTGACCTTCGGCAGGATACGACTCACCAAACTTGTTCAGAACATCGAATGTCAGAGTTGGGAAGGACTGTGAAGAAACTGACACCCACAGAGGTTTGGGCCAAAAGCCCCCAGCTAAGATGGGCAAAGCCAACCTTGATTTCTGACCTTGGTGATTCTGAGGCCAGAGTTCTTTCCATTGGGCTAAGAAGCAGAAACAGCCTTCCCCCAAGAACCAGGAACCAAAGATCATATTCTGTTTGATTATACATATAGGGGATTTCAAGAGAATTCAAATACAAATCCAACTAAGCCAAAGTGAGGAAAAGCCACTCAAAATCACTAAGTTTTATGGAGTTCTGACACACACACACGCACACACACATGCACACACATGCATGCCCATACATATACATACACATACATGCACGAATGTATACCTAGATTTAAGCCTCTTCCTATTATTAAAAAACTGTGTTTTGCAACTTATTCCTAACCTATTGCTCATTTAGGAGCCAACAATTATTTTCAAAGTCACTCATTATTTCTCTTTTGCTTGGAAAATCTGTGTTTCTTTGGGATTGAGGGGACCCTGATTTGACAGTATTTTTAATCTTTTTTTCCTTCTAAAATGCTTGCCTCTCTAGAAATATCATGGATGCCAGGAGTGTCGCATTTAATCAGCACCTACTACGAACCAAGTGTTGTGCTAAACTCTGGTGTCAACAGTGTGGCAGACAAAGGCCCAGGATGGAGTGAAAGGAGAAATAGGTCTGGGTCAAGATGTCCCAGATTTAACCAGCTGCATAACCTTCAGCAAGTCACCCGTTTTCCTGGGGTCTTAGTTTTTCTTCCTACAAAATTCTGGGGTTAGAGGGGAAGATATCAAAGTTTCTGTTGTGTGATTTGGTGACTGCTTTGGAGCAATCCTTGAGAGACCAGTACCAGGAGGCATGAAGACCTGACTTCAAATGTTGCCTCAAGTAATCAGGAGCTATATGACCTTAAGACCACTGATGTGTCAGAACCTCACCTACCTCATCTGTAAAACAGAAATAATAAAACTTCTACCTTGAAGCCTACCTCTCATGAGGATCAGTTAGGTAAAGTGCTTTGCAAACCTTTAGTGCCATGTAAATCTTAGCTGTAATGATACTGATAATCCATCATCACGCAACAATTACTGGAAAACCACTGAGAACCCTGGATCTTTTTCAGTAAACCTGTTGTTTAATGAAATGCTAGCATTTATATTCTACTTTAAAATTTGTGCTGAAAACTTTACAATATTATCTCATCCTTTCCTCATAACAATTCACAGGATATGGGTTGTTCTTATTCCTGTTTGACAGATGAGAAAGGTGACTTTTGATCCACAAAAATTAAATCAGGTATATCTCGTGCAAACTGTTCCAAAGACCACGACGCTAGTTCTTAGACATTCTTTATTCAAGGATTCCAAGGCAACTTTTTGATTATCTCTTCTACAATAGTCCCAGGAAACCAAAGTTAATTTCACTGACCTAGAATTTAAAGATACACATCTGCTTCCCTTTTTTTAAAACATGGTTCAGGGGCCAGAGCCAAGATGGCGGAATAGGAAGACACATATATGCAGCGTCTCCTCACACAGCCCATAAAATACCTATAGAAAGGGACTCTCAACAAATTTTGGAGCAGCATAAGCGGAGAACAACAGAGTGGAGGATATTTCCAGCCCAGGGTGACCTGACAGGCCCACGGGAAACATCAGTTGTACCTGATGCGGAGCAGAGTATGGAGCGTGGAGTCCAGCCCAGACTTGGCCACGGGCACAATGTGACGTCACTCTGGGAGAAGGACACCTGGGGGCAGAATCTCCAGTCACAGTAGCAGTGGGTCCTCAGATTCCTCAACCCACAGGTGCCAAAAGTCAGTGTGATGGGGTTTTTTCAGCTCACTGGGAAGGGACAAAGGCTTTCCCATAGCTCAGACCTCAGGCAGTGGCCCACAGAGGCCACATCAGGTGGGCAGCAGCAGTTCTCACCATGGACCATACAGCAGTCCACGACCATTGTTGGATCGTAAAAACCTCTAGGGGCACTGAGGAGCTGAGTCTTACTTCAGCCCTGGGTGGAGGCCCTGGCCAAGCTGGTCTTCGTCTCACACTGAATGGCGGCCCTGCCCATCCAGCTTATCTGAAAATCAACCCTCAGCACTGACTTGGAGGAACTGGAGGCCAGGTGGCTGTGGAGAGGTAACTGCTAAGATTCTGGACACTAAAATCTCTCCTTGCTTCCAGATCAGTGTACACACTCATTGTGCCACCTTGGAGGAACTGAGATATTTCAGATTCCCAGAGTATACCCTACTCTTGACAAAGGACCCAAAAGTCAAGTAACTGGTTGGGAAAATGCCCAAAAAAAGTGAAAAAATAAGACTATAGAAGGGTACTTTCTTGGTGAACAGATATCTCCTCCCATCCTTTTGGGATTATTAAAAAAATAAAATTTACTGTTGAATGGAATGTACCAGGAGTAAGAGAAAGGGAGAGGAAGAATGTAGCAAATGACCTCACATAAAAGAGGGGAGAAAGAATCTCTACAATGGAGGGGAAGAGGGAGGAGAGGAAAGGAAATAATTGAGCCTTACTCTCATGGAATTTGGCTTAAGGAGGGAATGACACATACTCAATTGGATATGGAAATCTATTTTACCCTGCAAGAAGGCAAGGGGGAAGGGGATAGGAGAGGGAAGATAATAGAAGTTACAGCAAATTGAGGAAAGGGATAATTAGAAGCAAACACTATTGTAGGAGAATAGGTCAAGGGAGAGAATGGAATAAATGAAGGGCAGGATAGGACAAAGGGAAATGTGCTTAGTCATGTACAACATAAATATTATGGAAGTGCTTTGCATTGTTACACATATATGGCCTATATTGAGTTGCTTGTTTTCTCAACGAGTGTGGATGGGGAGGAAGAGAATATGGAACTCAAACCTTTAAGAATGAATGTTAAAAATTGTTTTAGTGGGCACCTGCAAATTAAGCTATACAGGCAATGGAGTATAGAAATCTATTTTGCCCTACAAGAAAATAGAGGGGAAGGGGGATAGAAGAAGGCTGGGTAATAGAAGGGAGGACAGACTAGAGGAAGGGGAGGATGGGGTGCATGCTGTCCTGGGGTGGGGGTGAGGAGAGATGAGGAGAAAATTTTGAATTCAAATTCTTGGGGAAGTGAAAGTTAAGAACTAAAAAATAAATACATTATATATATATAAAAAAAATAAAATAAAACATGGTGCAACATTGGCTTTCCTCCATTCATATAGGACATTTCTTATGATCAATAAAAGTGTGCCTAGCTGAGTTTATGCCTATATGGATCTGTTGGCACTAAGTCTGTCATACCCAAATAAGGCATTAATGCTTCTTGGTTCCTGGTGCCTATAAGGATGGAAGTCATGAATCTGGCCCTAGAACACAGTGTCACTAGATTTAGAACAAGGAAAGTCAGGGTTCAAGTGCTGGCTTTCTCAATTGCTAGCTCTATTTCTCTATGACTCAGTTTTCAAATCTGCAAAAGAGTAGCTTGGTCTACATGACCCTTGTAGTTGCAGCATTCTCTATCCTGGGCATCCCTAAACTGCTCTGACATGGTGGAATAATGCTCCTTCCAGCTTTCAGTATCACAAGTGACCACTAGAGGGAACTCAGCACACATATTTACAGCATTCCTCCCTCCAACTGCCTGGAGTTTCCTGAGTTCCTGGTGCTTGGCAGCTGCTACTGCACTCAATATATTTCTGGCATGTGGCAGCTAGGTGGTACATTGGATAGAGCAGCGGTGCAGGAGTCAAGAGGACCTGAGCTCAAATCTCACCTCAGACACTTGACACTAGCTGTGTCCCTGGGCAAGTCACGTAACCCCAATTGCCTCATCCTGGGCCATTTCTAGGCATCCAGATGAATATCTGGTCACTGGATTCAGATGGCTCTGGAGAAGAAGTGAAATTGGTGACCTGCACAGCCCTCCCTTACTCAAAACAAAGTCAACTGCAAGTCATGTCATTATTTCTCTGATGGAATGGTCTTGTTTGGCAATGAAGGACAAACACACATACACATATCTGACATGTACTCTGCTCTCCAGCCTCTACCCCATACCTGGGATATCTGCTCTCTTTGACAAACCTTATCCACAAAACTTATAAGATTGAGTTTTCAGAAATAAATAGAGGAAGTAATTGCAGATTTGTACATCGCTGAAATTGGGTTACCAAGCAATCAGAGGAAAGGAGAAGAGCTGACACTCAGAATTCTGGCCCACTGGCTCTCCTTGTGTCTGGGTTGGATTGCTGGAGCTGCTTGATCAGTCTACTCTTGCTCAGATTTAAACTTCAATGACCAATTCAGTCCCACTGGCTCCGTGCTGG
This sequence comes from Bettongia penicillata ogilbyi, assembly GCA_023548195.1. Lineage (NCBI taxonomy): Eukaryota > Metazoa > Chordata > Mammalia > Diprotodontia > Potoroidae > Bettongia > Bettongia penicillata. The sequence continues at coordinate 4,431,140 of JAJHZJ010000590.1, forward strand.
ATCAAATCCCTGCCTTCAGATTCCTGTTCTGACCAACTTTGGCTCCAATGAAGTGATAGGAGAAGATATTTTTTCATCAAGAAAGTAACCTTCAATAGTCTTATTTTTTTCTCTTTTTTGGGCATTTTCCCAACCAGCTACTTGACTTTTGGGTCCTTTGTCAAGAGTATGGTATACTCCTGGGATCTGTAACATCTCAGTTCCTCCAAGGAGGCACAGTCAAGCCTGTACACTGGTCTGGCAGCATCCAGAAGCTTTTGTGCCCAGAATCTGTGAGTAATAGAGTTTCTTCTCCACAGCCACCTGGCCTCCAGTTTGACCATCAGGGAAAGACATAAAAGTCAAGGCATCTGCATCACAAACATCCAAAATAAATATTTAATCATGTCAGGCCATGGAAGAGCTCAAAAAGGATTTTGAAAATCAAGTAAGAGAGGTGGAGGAAAAAATAGGAAGAGAAGTAAGAGAGAAGCAAGAAAATCGTAAAAAGCAAGTCAACAGCTTGCTAAATGATACCTAAAAAACGCTGAAGAAAATAAAACCTTTAAAAATAGGCTAACTTGGGGAGGAGCCAAGATGGCGGAGTAGAAAGACACACGTATGCTAGCTCCAAATCCACAGCCCAGAAATTTTCTCTAAAAAGAACTCCCCACAAATACTGGAGCACTGCAGGCTGCGCAGAAACACAGTAGAAGAGATTTCCATTCCAGAGAGCCCTGGAAAGCCATCCCCAGGGGTCTGTCACGCTCCAGACACAGAGCCCAGCGTTGTGCTGCCCTGGCCGCATGGCCCCAGAGAAGTAGATCCGAGCAGGCTTCAGAGACGGAATCTCCGATGGCCGTGAAGGTCCCTCCACCCACAGGCACTACAGGTCAGTGAGAGAGACTTCTGGGCTGGCCGAGAGGGGAGTGGGGTGTCTCCAAAACTCAGGCCCCCTCGGGAGGCAGCGGCAGAGGGAGTGGCAGAGGCAGCAGCAGAGGCAGTGGTGGTGGCTCCGGACTCCCAGAAGAGCAAGCAGGAGCTCAGGGCCATTACCAAAGGTCTCTGCATAAACTGCCTGAGGGAAGTGAGCCTGGGAGACGGCCCTGCCCCCACCCGCTCCATTACTGAAGGTCTCTACATAAATCCCCTGAGGGAATTGAGCCTGGGAGGCAGCCCTGCCCCCACCGAAGCACTAGAACTTAAGCTCACATTGAATAGCAGCCGCACCTGCCACAGAAAGCCCATTTGAAACTCAGACCCCAAGCACTAGCTGGGTGGATCTAGGCGGGGGTGGACGGGAATCTCAGAAGTCAAGTAACGGGCTGGGAAAATGCCTAGAAAAGGGAAGAAAAATAAGACCATAGAAAGCTACTTTCTTGGGGGACAGATGTTCCTGCCTTTCATTTCTAATGAGGAGGAACAATTTTTACCATCAGGGAAAGACGTGGAGGTCAGGGCCACTGTATCCCAGACATCTGAGGTGGATGTCCAGTGGGCTCAGGCCATGGAAGAGCTCAAAAAGGATTTTGAAAAGCAAGTTAGACAGGTGGAGGAAAAACTGGGAAGAGAAATGAGAGAGATGCAAGAAAAGCATGAAAAACGGGTCAATTCCTCGCTAAAGGAGACCCAAAAAAATGCTGAAGAAAATAACACCTTGAAAAATAGGCTCACTCAACTGGCAAAAGAGGTTCAAAAAGTCAATGAGGAGAAGAATGCTTTCAAAAGCAGAATTAGCCAAATGGAAAAAGAGGTTCAAAAGCTCACTGAAGAAAATAGTTCTCTCAAAATTAGAATGGAACAGATGGAGGCCAATGACTTTCTGAGAAACCAAGAAATCACCAAACAAAACCAAAAGAATGAAAAAATGGAAGAGAATGTGAAATATCTCATGGGAAAAAAAACTGACCTGGAAAATAGATCCAGGAGAGACAATTTAAAAATTATGGGACTCCCTGAAAGCCATGATCAAAAAAAGAGCCTAGACACCATCTTTCATGAAATTGTCAAGGAAAACTGCCCTGAGATTCTAGAACCAGAGGGCAAAGAAAGTATTGAAGGAATCCATCGATCACCACCTGAAAGAGATCCAAAAAGAGAAACTCCTAGGAACATTGTGGCCAAATTCCAGAGTTCCCAGGTCAAGGAGAAAGTATTGCAAGCAGCTAGAAAGAAACAATTCAAGTATTGTGAAATTACAATCAGGATAACACAAGATCTAGCAGCTTCTACATTAAGGGATCGAAGGGTGTGGAATAGGATATTCCAGAAGTCAAAGGAACTAGGACTGAAACCAAGAATCACCTACCCAGCAAAACTGAGTATAATACTTCAAGGGAAAATATGGTCTTTCAATGAAACACAGGACTTTCAAGCATTCTTGATGAAAAGACCAGAGCTGAAAAGAAAATTTGACTTTCAAACACAAGAATGAGAAGAAGCATGAAAAAATAAACAGCAAAGGGAAGTCATAAGGGACTTACCAAAGGTGAACTGTTTACATTCCTACATGGAAAGACAATATTTGCAACTCTTAAAACTTTTCAGTATCTGGGTAGTTGGTGGGACCACACACACACATACACACACACATGCATGCATACACACACAAACACACAAATGTACACGCGTGCACACATGCACACATACACACATGCACACACATACAGAGACAGAGAACACAGAGTGAATTGAATAGGATGGGACCATATCTTAAAGGAAATTAAGGTAAATTGTGAGAGAGAAATGTAGTGGGAGGAGAGAGGGTGAAATGGAATGGGGTAAATTATATCTCATTCAAGAGGCAAGCCGGAGACTTTTTAGTGGAGGGAAAAAGAGGAGAGCAGAGAAAAAAACATGAAGTTTACTCTCATCACATTCGACTAAAGGAAGGAATAAAATGCACACTCATTTTGGTATGAAAACTTATCTTACAATACAGGAAAGTGGGGGAGAAGGAGATAAGCAGGGTGGGGGGATGATGGAAGGGAGGGCCATGGGAGGAGGGAACAATTTGAAGTCAATACTCGGGGAGGGACAGGATCAAAAGACAGAAGAGAAACAATGGGGGGCAGGATAGGATGGAGGGAAATACAATTAGTCTTACACAACAGGACTACTATTGAAGTCAGTTGGAAAACTACACAGATATGGCTTATATTGAATTGCCTGCCTTCCCAAAGGGAATGGGTGGAGAGGGAGGGATAGGGAGAATTTGGAACTCAAAGTTTTAGGAACAACTGTCGAGTATTGTTGTTGCCACTAGGAAATAAGAAATAGTCAATGGGGAATAGAAAGTCATCTGGCCCTACAGGACAAAAGAGAAGATGGGGACAAGAGAAGTGAGGGATGACAGAAGAGAGGGCATATTGGTGATAGGGAAAATTAGAATGCTCGGTGTATTGGGGTGGGGGAGGGGACAAATGGGGAGAAAATTTGGAACCCAAAATTTTGTGAAAATAAATGTAAAAAGTTAAATAAATAAATTTAATAAAAAAATAAGAATAAAAATAGGCTAACTTAATTGGCAAAAGAAGTTCAAAAAGCCAATGAGGAGAAGAATGCTTTAAAAAGCAGAATTAGCCAAATGGAAAAGGAGGTCTAAAAGCTCACTGAAGAAAATAGTTCTTTAAAAATTACAATGGAACAGATGGAGGCTAAGGAATTTATGAGAAACCAAGAAATCACAAAACAAAACCAAAAAAAATCAAAACATGGAAGATAATGTGAAATATCTCATTGGAAAAACAACTGACCTAGAAAATAGATCCAACATTTTGTAGTAATGTAGAAAATAGCGAAACAATTGAAAACTTATGGGACTACTTGAAAGCTATGACCAAAAAAAAAAGGAGTCTAGACATCATCTTTCATGAAATTATCAAGGAAAACTGTCCTGATATTCCAGAATCTGGGAGAAAAATAAATATTGAAGAATCCACTGATCACCACCTGAAAGAGATCCAAAAAAGAGAAACTCCTGGGAACATAGTAGCAAAATTCCAGAGTTCTCAGGTGAAGGAGAAAATATTGCAAGCAACTAGAAAGAAATAATTTGAGTATTGTGGAAATACAATCAGGTTAACACAAAATGTAGTATCTTCTACATTAAGGCATCGAAGGGCTTGGAATATGATAATGCAGAAGTCAAAGGAACCAGGATTAAAACGAAGAATCATCCAACCAGCAAAACTGAGCACAATACTTCAGGGGGGAAAAGTGGTCTTTCAATGAAATAGAGGACTTTCAAGCATTCTTTTTTTTTCCTCTTATTTTTTTAAAATTTATTTATTTAACTTTTAACATTCATCTTCACAAAATTTTGGGGTTTCAAATTTTCTCCCCATTTCTCCCCTTCCACCACCCCAAAATGCCAAGCACTCTAATTGCCCCTATCACCAATCTGCCCTTCCTTCTAACAATCCTCCCTTCCCTTGTCCCCTTCTTCTCTTTTGTCCTGTAGGGCAAGATAACTTTCTGTATCCCATTAACTTTATTTCTTATATCCTAGTACCAAGAACAATACTTGAGAGTTGTTCCTAAAACTTTGAGTCCCAACTTCTCCCCATCCCACCCTCCCCACCCATTCCTTTTGGGAAGGCAGGCAATTCAATATAGGCTAGATCTGTGTAGTTTTGCAAATTATTTCCATAATAGTCGTGTTGTGTAAGACTAACTAAATTCCCTCTATTCTATCCTGCCCCCCATTGCTTCTATTCTCTTTTTTGATCCTGTCCCTCCTCAAGAGTGTGGACTTCCAATTGCTGCCTCCTCCCACTGCCCTCCCTTCCATCATCCACCCCACCCTGCTTATCCCCTTCTCTCCCACTTTCCTGTATTGTAAGATAGGTTTTCATACCAAAATGAGTGTTCATTTTATTCCTTCCTATCTGAATGTGATAAGAGTAAGCTTCATATTTTCCCTCTCACCTCCCCTCTTTTGCCCTCCACTGAAAAGTCTTTTGCTTGCTTTTTTATGAGAGATAATTTGCTCCATTCCACTACTTCCTTTCTCCTCCCAATATAGTTCTCTCTCACCACTTAATTTCATTTTTTAAGATATGATCCCAGCCTATTCAATTCACTCTGTGCTCTCTGTCTGTGTGTGTGTATGTGTGTGTAATCCCACCAATTACCCAGATACTGAAAAGTTTTAAGAGTTACAAATATTGTATTTCCCTATAGGAATGTAAACAGTTCACCTTTGGTAAGGCCCTTATGATTTCTCTTTACTGTTTACTTTTTCATGCTTCTCTTCATTCTTGTGTTTGAAGGTCAGATTTTCTTTTCAGCTCTGGTCTTTTCATCAAGAATGCTTGAAAGTCCTCTATTTCATTGAAAGACCACTTTTTCCCCTGAAGTATTATACTCAGTTTAGCTGGGTAGGTGATTCTTGGTTTGAGTCCTAGTTCCTTTGACTTCTGTATTATCATATTCCAAGCCCTTTGATCTCTTAATGTTGAAGATGCTAGATCTTGTGTTATCCTGATTGTATTTCCACAATACTCAAATTATTTCTTTCTAGTTGCTTGCAATATTTTCTCCTTCACCTGAGAACTCTGGAATTTTGCTACTATGTTCCCAGGAGTTTCTCTTTTTTGGATCTCTTTCAGGTGGTGATCAGTGGATTCTTCAATATTTATCTTTCTTCCAGGTTCTGGAATATCAGGACAGTTTTCCTTGATAATTTCATGAAAGATAATGTCTAGACTCTTTTTTTTTTTTGGTCATAGCTTTCAAGCAGTCCCATAACTTTTCAATTGTTTCTCCTGGATCTATTTTCGAGGTCAGTTGTTTTTCCAATGAGATATTTCACATTATCTTCTATGTTTTGATTCTTCTGGTTTTGTTTTGTGATTTCTTGGTTTGTCGTAAAGTCCTTAGCCTCCATCTGTTCCATTGTAATTTTTAAAGAACTATTTTCTTCAGTGAGCTTTTAGACCTCCTTTTCCATTTGGCTAATTCTGCTTTTTAAAGCATTCTTCTCCTCATTGACTTTTTGAACCTCTTTTGCCAATTGAGTTAACCTATTTTTCAAGGTGTTATTTTCTTCAGCATTTTTTGGGTCTCCTTTAGCAAGGTGTTGACCTGCTTTTCATGCTTTTCTTGCATCTCTCTCATTTCTCTTCCCGATTTTTCCTCCACCTCTCTTACTTGATTTTCAAAATCCTTTTTGAGCTCTTCCATGAGCTCATTGAATATTTATTTTGGATGTTTGGGATACAGAAGCCTTGGATTCTATGTCTTTCCTTGATGGTAAGCATTGTTCTTCCTCATACAAAAGAATGGGAGAAGATATCTGTTCACCAGGAAAGTAACCTTCGATGGTCTTGTTTTTTTTTCCCTATTTTGGGCATTTTCTCATCCAGTTACTTGACTTTTGGGTCCTTTGTCAAGAGTAGGGTATACTCTGGGAATCTGAGATCTCAGTTCCTCCAATGTGGCACAATCAAGGGTATACTGGTCTGGATGCAGAGAGGGATTTTTATGTCCAGAATTTTAGCAGTTACCTCTCCACAACCACCTGGCCTCCAGTTCCTCCAAGTCAGTGCTGGGGGCTGATTTTCAGATAAGCTGGATGGGAAGGGCCGCCATTCAGTGTGAGACAAAGACCAGTTTGGCCAGGGCCTCCACCCAGGGTTGAGGTAAGACTCAGCTCTTCAGTGCCCCCAGGAGTTTTCAAGCTCCAACAGTGGCGTGGCCTGTACAGGCTGCTCTGCAGCCTCTGTGGGCCACTACCTGAGGCCTGAGCTATGGGAAGGCCCTTCTCCCTTCCTGGCCAGCTGATAAAACCCCATCACTGACCTTTGGTGCCTGTGGGCCTAGGAATCTGACAACCTGCTGCTGTGACTGGAGTTTCCACCCCAAGGTGTCCTCCTCCCAGAGTCTCATCATGTCACACCCTGTGACCAAGGCTGGGCTGGGTTCCATGCTCGGCTCTGTGCCTGGTGCAACTGACATTTCTGTGGGCCTTTCAGGTCACCATGGACTGGAAATCTCCTCCACTCTGTTGTTCTCCACTTCTACTGCTCCACAATTTGTTGACAAATTTTTAAAAATACAGGTATTTTATGGGCTGTGGGGGGAGACCCTGGGTAAGTGTGTCTTTCTAGTCTGCCATCTTGGCTTCCCCCCCTTTCAAGCATTCTTGATGAAAATACCAGAACTGAAAAGAAAATTTGACTTTCAAACACAAGAATCAAGAGAAGCATGAAAAGGTAAATAGGAAAGAGAAATCATGAGGGATTTACTAAAGTTGAACTGTTTATATTCCTACAGGGAATATAATATTTGTAACTCTTGAAATTTTGTTCAGTGTCTGGGTAGATGGTGGGATTACACACACACACACACACACAGAAGCACAAACACACATGGAGAGAAAGAGAGTGCAGAGGGTGAGTTGAAGAGGATGGGATCATTTCTAAAAAATGAAATTAAGGGGTAAGAGAGGAATATATTGGGAGGAGAAAGGGAGAAATGGAATGGAGCAAATTATCTCTCACAAAAGAGGCAAGAAAAAGACTTTTCAATGGAGGGGAAAAGGGGGAAGGTGAGAGGGAAAACATGAAGCTTACTCTCATTACATTGGACTCAAGGAAGGAATAAAATGTACACTCATTTTGGTGTGAAAACCTATCTTACAATACAGGGAAGTGGAGAAGAAAGGGATAAGAAGGGGGGGGGGATGGTGGAAGGGAGGGCAATAGAAGGAGGGAGCAATTATAAGTCAACACTCTTGGATAGGGACAAGATCAAAAGAGAGAATAGAACAAATGGGGGGCAGGATAGGATGGGGGAAACATAATTAATCCTATACAACATGACTATTATGGAAGTCATTTGCAAAACTACACATATATAGCCTATATTAAATTGTTTGCCTTCCCAGTGGGGATGGTGGGGAGGGAGGAAGGAAGAAAAGTTGGAACTCAAAGTTTTAGGAAAAACTGTTGAGTATTATTCTTGCATACAACTGGGAAATAAGAAATACAGTTAATGGGGTATAGAAATTTATCTTGCCCTACAGGACAAAAGAGAAGATGGGGATAAGGGAAGGGAGGGATGTTAGAAAGGAGAGCAGATTGGTGATAGAGGTAATTAGAATTCTTGGCATTTTGGGTTGGAAGGATGGGAGAGATGGGAAGAAAATTTGGAACTCAAAATTTTGTGGAAATAAATGTCAAAAACTTAAATAAATTTTTTAAAAAAAAAGAAAAACAAAGAAATATTAGGATAACTTCAAATAAACTAAAAATTAAATGCCAAAAAAAAGGAAGCTCATTCAAGTCAGGGAACACAAGTGCAAATGAGTGGAGATTTCTGGTGGGTTTGGTTAGGGAGAGGTAGCTCCTTTCTGAGTTCATGTGGTAGAGAGTAACTGCCAAAATTTCTCAACACCAATGTGGAAATTATAAAGGTTTTATTATTATGCTTGGACATAGGTTCGTATCTCAGATAAAAATAAATAAATCAAAATGAATATTATGTTTCAAACAGGACCTCTTAGAGATGAAATTGTACCAGAGTGACAGAGAGATAATTCTTTTACATTTTGCAATCTTATACATTCTTCTTAGGCCATAAAACTTAATAAAAATACAGATTCATAAAAAAAAATCTCTTTGAGAACTAGATGCCCCTGAGATGAATCTGGACTCCACTTGATTCTATAATGCAGAAAACTGCAGATGGAGGGAGAAGCCCTCCATCTACCCTTGGCCATATCTGTATGTGCCATTTCCCATGGGAGAGTCCCTAAGAGGGAAGTGAACACCAATAGACTCCAAAATCTGGTTCTAAATGACAAGTTCTTTTTTTCTCCTTTGAATCTTCTGTATCTAGCACAGAACCTCTCCCTTAACAAATGTTTGCTTTAAAAATTAAAATTAAATTAAATAACAACTACATTGAAAATAAAATGAAAATTAAATTAACAAAATTTAAAAATCAATTAAATATTTAATTTAATTAAGTGTTTAATAAAGGCTGAATTATGGGAAGCAGTGACAATAAGACACACATCACCTACTCCTCTCCCTTGTCAGGGGCCAGCCATGTGCACCAGCCGGATGGAGAGATGTCAGTTATCACAGGAATGGAGGCATTAAAAAAAGAAATGATCATCTCAGAATAACCACTGCCTAGTTGGACCTTTCCCTGGGCACTCTCATGGAACATAGGGACAGTTTGACCTAATGAGGAGTTGCATTCTGTTTGTAAGGAAATGGAAGATGGAGTCAGCTGGTTTAGGTTGGAGGCTTGGAAATCTTCAGTAAATGGATTAGAATCATTTGTAATTAGGACACTCCTGGATTTGTAAACAAAGAATTTCTATAAGTGCATGACATTTGAACTGTTAAGTCTCTGTGTGTGCTCAACGAAGCCTGCTTATCTACTGACAGCTGTCATAAACTTTAACTGCACAAGTCTGAGCTATATCCAAGTTCCTGGAGAGAAATCACAAGGTCACAGTCTGTTTATCTCCTTGTTGGTGAGTCCTTCCCTACAAACAGCTTCCTGCAGGTTTCCCCCTAATGCAGTGAAGTCAATCCCATCAGTTGCTATTTTCTTCCCCTTTCCTACACCCCAGCACCTCGTCTGCATCAGGAGGAGGCACCCACACACGAACCACTAACCCCTGGGTTCAAACCATGTGCCAAGTAGCTGAACCCACCTCAGCAAAGAAGCCTGGGAATCTCTTAAATGTTAAGACTTGGCTGAGAGGCAAACAAACATCCCTGTCTCTTTGACTTAACAAAAAGATCTTCCCAAGGCACAGGTCTCACCAAAACACTCTCCTGTCCAAAAAATCTTCAGTGGCTGCTTTTTGTCTCCAGTGAATGTAAGACCCTCCATAAATCCATTCTGATCTACTTTTCTAGCCATATTTCACATCATTCCCCTTTACATGCTCTACATTTCTACCAAACTAGACTATTGCCTGCAACCTGGTCACATTCAGCATGTATGTAGTGACACTAGCTCTCCCTACCACCAACTCTCTTTCTCCTCCATTTTTTCTGCAAATTTTTATCTAAATTTCTCCTCTGGCCTTCCATGGATCCACAACAATCTTGAGGATCAGTTCTCTAAAACAGCATCTCTTTGGCTCATTTACCTCACTCAGGAATTCCTCTTGTGAAATTTCAGAATAGAGATCAAATATAGCCGTATCTAGGTCTTCACAAATGGCAATAAAGGGGTCCCCATGGCACTTGAAACAATGTTCAGAGTAATGATACACCCTACAAAAAATGTAGAAAACACATCAAAGATTGATCATGGCCCATGAATAGGAACAGGGACTGGATTTGGAATTTTATTACTACTGCAAACCCCAAGGTGAGGAAGTCCCTCTACCAATGCAGGTTGTGACCTTGTCTCAACTTATTGAGCTACCTTTTGCCCTAAGACTTTAAACTGCTTATCTAGGATCATACAGTCAGCTTGGGGCAGAAGGGAAACTTCAGTTCAGGTCTTTTTTCGATATGGCTTACCCTCTATCTACTCTGCACTGTACTTCTCATTTATAATAAATAGTCCACAAATGATCAAAATAACTCTCCTCCCTCTTCTGTGAGTCCCTTCTTACACCTGGTTGGGAGGGGGGCTTAGGTTATAAAGTATCCCAGACTCACAGCACCATTTTATGGGAGGGAGAACTGAGGTTCCAGCTGACTTGAACCAGGTATTCATGCCCTGAGGATGTATACCACAGTGAGTACATGCCATGGACACAGAGAAGTTACAGTCCAGGCTAAAGGCTCCAAGGAGAGAGTCACTCAGGAGCCTCTAAAATGTCCAAAGCTCTGGCTCTGTTGGGTGGACAAGCAGGGGCATGGAGGCAATGTAAAAAATATACCATCACATGGGGACTCATTCTATGGAAAAGACTCAAAAAGGGCAAAGATATGGAGCTTCCTTGCCTTTAGGCTCCAACTAGGGAATTAAGGGGAGAGGGCTGGGGCCTGAGGATTTATCCACTGTCCTGTTTCTTTGGTGGAAGGGGAACAATGGCCTCAGGTCTAGAAACTCAGAACCTTGGCCTCACACTCTGGGGATTACTGAGATGGGGATTACTGAGATTCTGGGTAAAGAATTCTGAGCAGGGAGGAGCCAAGATGGCAGAGTAGAAAGACTCACATATGCTAGCTCTGAATCCACAGCCCATAAATTTCTGGTACAAAGAACTCCCCACAAATTCTGGATCAATGCAAGCCATGCAGAAACACAGTGGAAGAGATTTCCATTGCAGAGAGCCCTGGAAAGCCGTCTCCTGGCTACTGCCCTGGCCGCACGGCCCGAGAGGAGCAGATCCAAGCAGGCTTCAGGGATGGAACCTCTGGCGGCCACGAAGGTCCCTCCACCCACAGGCGCTACAGGTCAGTGAGAGAGACTTCTGGGCTGGCCAAGAGGGGAGCGAGAGGGTGTGTCTCCATGGCTTAGGCCCCCTCAGGAGGCAGGGGCAGAGGCAGCGGCAGAGGCAGTGGCAGCTGAGGACTCCCAGAGCAGACAGGAGCTCAGGGCCATTACCAAAAGTCTCTGCAAAAAACCCCCCCGGCGCCCGAGGGAACCGAGCCTGGGAGGTGGCCCTGCCCCCCACCTGAGCACCAGAACTTAAGCTCACATTGAATAGCAGCCACCCCCGCCACTGAAAGCCCTGAGGCTGGGGAGCAGCATTTGAATCTCAGACTCCAAGCACTAGCTGGGTGGATCTAGGCAGGGGTGGACAGGAATCTCAGAAGTCAAGTAACTGGCTGGGAAAATGCCTAGAAAAGGGAAGAAAAATAAGACCATAGAAGGCTACTTTCTTGGGGAACAGATGTTTCCCCCATTCCTTTCTGATGAGGAGGAACAACGCTTACCATCAGGGAAAGACATAGAAGGCAATGCCTCTGTACCCCAAACACCCAAAATAGAGATCCAATGGGCTCAGGCCATGGAAGAGCTCAAAAAGGATTTTGAAAATCAAGTTAGACAGGTGGAGGAAAAACTGGGAAGAGAAATGAGAGAGATGCAAGAAAAGCATGAAAAACGGGTCAATTCCTCGCTAAAGGAGACCCAAAAAAATGCTGAAGAAAATAACACCTTGAAAAATAGGCTCACTCAACTGGCAAAAGAGGTTCAAAAAGCCAATGAGGAGAAGAATGCTTTCAAAAGCAGAATTAGCCAAATGGAAAAAGAGGTTCAAAAGCTCACTGAATTTAATAGTTCTCTCAAAATTAGAATGGAACAGATGGAGGCCAATGACTTTCTGAGAAACCAAGAAATCACCAAACAAAACCAAAAGAATGAAAAAATGGAAGAGAATGTGAAATATCTCATGGGAAAAAAAACTGACCTCAAAAATAGATCCAGGAGAGACAATTTAAAAATTATGGGACTCCCTGAAAGTCATGATCAAAAAAAGAGCCTAGACACCATCTTTCATGAAATTGTCAAGGAAAACTCCCCTGAGATTCTAGAACCAGAGGGCAAAATCAGTATTGAAGGAATCCATTGATCACCACCTGAAAGAGATCCAAAAAGAGAAACTTCTAGGAACATTGTGGCCAAATTCCAGAGTTCCCAGGTCAAGGAGAAAATCTTGCAAGCAGCTAGAAAGAAACAATTCCAGTATTGTGGAAATATAATCAGGATAACTCAAGATCTAGCAGCTTCTACATTAAGGGATCGAAGGGCGTGGAATAGGATATTCCAGAAGTCAAAGGAACTAGGACTGAAACCAAGAATCACCTACCCAGCAAAACTGAGTATAATACTTCAGGGGAAAATATGGCCTTTCAATGAAACAGAGGACTTTCAAGCATTCTTGATGAAAAGACCAGAGCTGAAAAGAAAATTTGACTTTCAAACACAAGAATGAGAAGAAGCATGAAAAAGTAAACAGCAAAGGGAAGTCATAAGGGACTTACCAAAGGTGGACTGTTTACATTCCTACATGGAAAGACAATATTTGTAACTCTTAAAACGTTGCAGTATCTGGGTAGTTGGTGGGACCACACACAGATGTACACACACACGTGCGCACACACACACAGAAGAATGCATCATTGCTCCACTAGCCTCTCCCTTCTCTACCTATGTGTTTTTATTTGGGAATTATGCCAAAGATGAAAACAGAGTCATTGCTAACTAGAGGACAATTTGGGACTTATCCAAAAGCATACCCTCCCTGTATGGTATTTCTTTTTCTGTATTTCAGATAATGCCTCATAAGGGCTTATCATCCAAACCCATTCATGCTGTGCAGAAGTAAGTTTTTCATTCAAGGACTAAAAATAGTGTTTATGACAAAGTGTGCGATATTTCTGCATGAGTTTTAAAGATTTTTCCCCATTGCTTTTCAGGTAGTCTTTTGAATTCAACTCCAGATGCAAAAATAAAATCCTAAAAACAGTCTAATTGTCATATATACATAGAATCAACCTTTCAGTACTCTGTGGGACTACTCTATTTAAAAATGAAGTTTATATTTCTGGGATTGCTTGGAGATCTCAGTGAGGTATTTGGGGAGACTGCGGTCAGGATTGAGAGTACTGACTCAAGGTTCAGAGATGGAAAAAAGAGTCTGAGAAGGGAAATCGTTTACCTATTGGTCAGAGTTAATAATGACCGTGTAAGGGTTAAAGCCTCCTCTCTAGATGTATTTACTCACTGATTCAATAAACATTTGTAAAATACCCCTGATGTACTAGGCACTGGGACCACAGAGTCAAAATGCAAACAATCCTTGTCCTCAAGTACCTTACTGTTAGCCCCTTTGATTTGTCCATGACCCTGATCATTGCTACTTCTCCGGAGCCAAGAGTTTTCCTACCCTATTCATGTCAGTTCCAAAAGTACCTATAGAGTTTATTCCATGTACTAGTCATTGGGGATACAAAAACAAGATAAAGCAGTCCCCACCCTTGAGAAACTGTTGTTCTCTTGGTGTAAAAACAATTAAATTTAAAAAATTATGTAGAAATTACATAAAGAGTAAGTACCTAGGACAGGGCACTTGGACCAGAGTAGGCAAGATAGAATTCTCATAGGAGGTGATGCTACTCACTTTCCTCCTTGACTTGACACAAGGTTGTGTTCCAGAACCAAGGTTAAAAAGAAAGAAAAAGGAAAAAAGGAAGGAAGGAAGGAAGGAAGGAAGGAAGGAAGGAAGGAAGGAAGGAAGGAAGGAAGGAAGGAAGGAAGGAAGGAAGGAAGGAAGGAAGGAAGGAAGGAAGGAAGGAAGGAGCAAACAAAGAAATACACAAAGAAGTTTTGCTAAATTACAGTCAGTAGGAACAAAAGGGCAAAACAGCTAGAAAATAAAGATGATCAATCTCACTGGGAAATGAAACACTAAGTCCTCAGCAGGAAGAGGATTGGAGTTTAGGGAAAATGAATGAAAAGCCTCTGAGACAGCAACTAGAAGGAAAGCGATGAAATCAGGCTTCAATATGCTTCAGCGTGGCCACAGAAAAGGTGTTTATTTAAAGAAAATTTCATAGCTCAGCATTCAGAACAGGAGAATATAGACTATGCAGAGCAGGAGAAGGTGGTAGAAGAGGTAAACTATTGAGACAAGCTGGCTGTATACCATTCAAAGCAAGCAGAAGGAGAAAATATGGAACAGGGATATACATTCCCCCTAAGATTGAGAATAAGAATCTGTGCAGTTTTTGCTGCATTGATTTACTACAAGTCTGACACTTCTGCCTTTAGGTTAGAAAATTATATGGTAAGATTTGTATCATGCTGCAATTCTCAAAGTGTGGTCTGGAGACCCCCAAGGGTGCCCAAGGCCCTTTCAGTGGATTGTTGGGTTCAAGATTACTTTCATAATAATACCAGGGCACTTTAATTTCTTTCCCCCATTTTCCTTATTAATTATCATTAATATTTATTTTTCAAATTTTGACTTCCATATTCTCTCCCTCTCCCTTCCTCCATACTCATTTTCACTGAGGAGGCAAGCAATTTGATTTATGTGTAGTCATGCAAAATACTTCCATAACGATCATGTTGGGAAAGGCTGACTGTATTTCCCTCCATCCTACCCCACTCACATTTATTCTGTTCTTTCCTTTGACCCTGTCACTCCTCTAAAGTGTTACCTTCTGATTAACACTTCCTCCCATTTCCCTCCCTTCTATCATCCCCTTCTGTATCCACATCCACCCTACTGTCCTGTAAAGTAAGATAGATTTTCATACCTAATTGAGTGTGCCAATACCCAATTGTTACCTCCCTAAGCTAAATCTGATGAGAGTAAGGGACACTCATTCCTTCTCTCCTCCCCCCGCTTGCCCTCCATTGTAAGAGTTGTTTCTTGCCTCTTTTTGGGAGATAGTTTACCTCATTCTACCTCTCCCTGTCTTCTTCTCCCAGTACATTCTTCTCTCACCTCTTAATTTTATTTTGTAGATATCATACCTTCATATTCAACTCTTTGTCGGGTGTGTGTGTGTGTGTGTGTGTGTGTGTGTGTGTGTGTGTGTGTGTGTATGGATGGATGGACGGAAGTATATTCCATCCAACTGCCCTAATACTAAGAAGGGTCTCCTGAGTTACAAATATCGTCTTTCCATATGGGAGTGTAAACAGTTCAACTTTTAATAAGCCCTTATGATTTCTCCTTCATGCTTACCTTTTCATGCTTCTCTTGATTCTTGTATTTGAAAGTGAAAGTTTCTCTTCCCCTCTGGTCTTTTCATCAAGAGTGCTTGAAAGTTCTCTATTTTGCCTAAATCGGATAGCATGCCATCTTTGGGAGGTAAGAGGGGAGGGAGGGGGAGAAAATTAAAAATTAATGGAAGTGAATGTTGAAAACTAAAAATAAATAAAATAAAAGAAGAAAGTCCTCTATTTCATTGAATGCTCCTTTTTCCCCTGAAGTATTATACTCTGTTTTCCTGGGTAGGAAATTCTTGATTTTAATCCTAGCTCCTTTGACCTTTGAATATCATTATTCCAAGCCCTCCAATCCCTTGATGTAGAAGTTGCTAAATCTTGTGTTATCCTAATTGTGTTTCCACAAAACAATTACTTGAATTGTTTCTTTCTGGCTGCTTGCAATATATTCTCCTTGACATGGGAACTCTGGAATTTGGCTGCAATATTCCTAGGCCTTTTCTTTTGGGGACCTCAGGATGTGATTAGTAGATTCTTTCAATATCTATATTTCCCTCTGGTTTTAGAATATCAGGGTAGTTTTCCTTGATAATTTCTTCAAAGATGATGTCTAGGTTCTTTTTTTGATCACATCTTTCAGTAGTCCAATAATTTTAAAATTATTTCTCCTGAATCTAATTTCCAGGTCAGTTATTTTTCCAGTGACATATTCCACATTGTCTTCTATTTTTTCATTCTTTTGGTTTTGTTTTATATTTTTTTTATCTCTAATAAAATCATTACCTTCCATCTGCTCCATTCTAATTCTTAAGGAATTATTTTCTTCAGTGAGTTTTTGGACATCCTTTTCCATTTGACCATTTCTACTTTTTAAGACACTTTCCTCGTTGAAATTTTGGAGCTCTTTGGATGTTTCAGTTAGCCTATTTTTAAGGTGCTATTTTCTTAGCATTTTTTGGGTCTCCTTTAGCAAGCTGTTGACTCATTTTTCATCATTTTCTTGTGATCACTCTCATTTCTTTTCCCATTTTCCTCTACTTCTCTTACTTGATTTCAAAAATTCCTTTTGAGTTCTTCCATGGCCTGTGGCTAATTCATACTTTTCTTGAAGGCTTTGGATATAGGAACTTTGACTTTGTTGCCTTCTTCTGGTTGTATGTTTTGATTTTTCTTGTCACCAAAGTCAGATTACATAGTCTGATTTTTTTCTCCATTATTTGCTCATTTTCCCAGCAACTTCCTTTACTTTTTGGCTTTTTGTTAAGGTAGGTCTCTGCTTCCAATATGCACTGTCTCACTGTCTCACACTTCAGGGGTTTTGTGCAACTGTTTTCAGAGATATTTCTAGTGATCTATAAATTTTCACTTCTTCCAAGGTTTGATGATCAAAGGAAAGGTGTTTATTCCTCTTCTGGTCTGTGCTTTGGTCTGTGAGGAACCACAAACACTCTTTTCTGCCCTGGAACTGTGAGAAGGAGTCCCTCTCCATTGTTGCCACAAGTACCCCCGGACCAGCCCTCCTTCTTTCTCCAGGACCACCACCCAGGGCTGCAACCCAGATCTTCTTTGGTAAAACAAGGGAATTGGACTTCATAATCTCTAGGTTTTCTTCTAAATGGAAAGGTATGACCTGAGAGTCTATGATTTCATCTCCATTGGTTTGAATGGAGTAGAACTCTGACCCTTAGGATTTTTGGAGTAGAATTTTTCATAGACATCAAACTAGTCACTGTGTGCAAGGGAGGACAGGCAAGACCCAAATGCTAATAAGCTCCAAGGACAGAGGCTGGGGCAGGAAAGCAGGATCAGTGAGTCTGAAAACCCATGTTCAAGACTTGGAGTCCAGAAGAGTAACCTGAGAGTGTGAGAATGATCATAAATCTCTATGGCTTGAAGTGTCAGTTTCTTTTCCCAGGTGGTGCAAGCTACTGAACAAATTCATTTCAGGCTAGAGAATGTACAGCAGAATCAAAGTAAATCCACATCAAATCAATCATATTTTATGGTGCTTGAAGATTTCCAAAACACTTTCCACACTCACAAAAGCCCTCTAAAGGAGAAAGTACCAATGTTATTGTTTTTTTCTTACAGGTTGATTAACTGAGGTTCCAAGAGGTCTGTTGCAGTGAAGAGTGTTTTGGAGTAAATTCAAAACCACTTTTCCTGCCTCTGAGTCCAGCACATGTCCCTCAATACCAGGGAACAAAGAATGTGTTTCTGTCTTTCACTTTCAGGCACAAATAGAAGAATGTGGATCATGAACTAGGTTACAGATTCTTTTGCCATGTTTCTCCAAACTTGAATCTTTGTAGTGAAATTTGATAAACCACTGGGAACATAAAAGTTCACACTATGAACTCAGGGATTGTGGGATCCATTCTGTGTCCTTGCACTTCTTCTGCAAGAACTTGGGTTCCTTTTCCTTTTGGGTTCCAAATCTATAAAGCAGGTTAGATAGTAGAGGGAGTGAGATGTAATGGAAAGAATACTGGCTCTCAAGTCAAGGGCATGGGTTCAAATCTCAGCTCTGGCTTACATATCTATTTGACCTTACCAATCATTGAGGCTCCCTGTGCTTCCAATTACTTATGTTAGATGTTGAAGATTGGATTAGATACTCTCCAGGGTCTCTTCCAATTCTTAAATCTGTTATCCTAAGAGAATTGTGGAACCTAGAAACGTTTGTTGTTCCTATGTACCCAACAAAGAATGTTACCTGAGTCATGATCCTCCTGGGAATCTCATTAGAGAAAAGAAACATCCAGAAAGCCACCAATGTATGCACTTGGGGACAAATTAATGGTGTTCTGACACAAAGGTGAAGTGCATTTTTCTGGAAATGGGATTAAGCTTCAACACTTGTTGGACAGTGATTCAGACATCTCTAAGGACGTACATTATGTAAATGTACATGGTTAAATGGCAGAACTCTCCAGTTAGTATAGAATAAAGGGGGACTTCCTTTGGTGTTATGCAGCCTCTTCTACCTTGAAGTAGGATATGGACAAATCTCTCAAACCTCCATTGCCAGGAACTACTTGGCCTCAAACCTCCAAGCCAGAAACATTTGCAGAGCTCATAGCATAAGAAGTGAGTTGGCTTTCAGCTGTCTTCAGCCTGCATTTCATGTCCGCAGCAGACACACTCAAATGCGGAAGTCTCATGAAGTAAAGATGGAGAGGCTCCAATCTAGCCTGAAGGTGTGAGGAAACTGAGAGTCTCAGGGATTACTTCACTGGGAGATGTCAGGGATTGGGTTTGAGACAGGTGAAAGGGGAGGGAGGGTGTGTGCAAGGCTTCATCATAACATCACATGACTCACTCTTAGGGAAGGACTGGGCACACTGGCAGGGCACAAATATCCCTGTGGTCTCTGGTAGTCCCAAAGCACTCCCAGCCTCCTGAAGCCCAGCACCTTAGAACCTCACGTTCTTAACATGAGACCTTTACTTGCTGTTCTGCTGTTAGCTGGCTTGATGATTTACTACTGTGAAGGTGAGTCACCTTGCCCTGCCTGATCCCTCCTGGGGAGGGTTGCATTCCCCACTCATCTGCCTCTGACAGCAGGAAAACTATCGGGTCATTCATTTTAGGTCTCAAGGTGTTCATGCTCTAGATTACTCTACTTCAAGGAACTCAGTGTATAAGGTATGGAGAATCCAGGAGAGATCATGTAGTCCACTCCCCTGCCTCTCCAGGCCGACCTAACCAAAAAAATGAGCTGCCATATTCTCTTCAGTTTCTTCAGCCTTTGCTCTCTGTGCTGGAGTGTTCTCAGTTAGGAATTTTATCAAGGATGGGGAATGGATCAAAAGCCAACAAGGAGAGATTATATAACAACCCAAAGCTAACTGTCATATTTTCTCTTTCTCTTTTTCTCATATTTCAGCTATTTCCATGGATGTGTTTAGAAAGTTCGCCTTGGACCGCATTAATTTTCTGAGAGATCTCATGCTGACTATAATAGATAAGAAAGAATGTGTAAAACAACTAAGTGAAGAACAATTCAGATTCATCAATGAGTTTGTGGTAATATCTTTTGCTAATCCTCTTATAACTTGTTCATATTTAGGTGCTATTTTTGAGCCCAGTACCAGATGTAACGAATTAAAGTCTAGACCTCCTACATTCTTAGACTAGTCCTTTTATTCCTTAGCTAGACTAGAGAACCAAACTCGGTTCATTTTCTTGGATTCATAATCTGAGCCAGACTCTTCTGTGGGTTAGAAAGCTGAGCCTGGCCACTTTGTCTCAGTCAGAGTTAAGAGTAGTTCCCTTTCCTGAGGTAAGATCCCCGAGCATGGCTCCTCTCCTTAGACGAGATCCTGAGCTGTATTTCCTTCCCTGGACCAGGACTGAGCCTGGGTCCCCTTCTCTCCCAATCTGACAAGCAGCCCAGTATGATTCCGTAGTTGGAAAAGAATTATCATGACTTCTAAAGATTTGTGTCATTTGTTCTTGGGTTTTGCCAAATTCTCCTTCCTTCCTCCTCTCCCTGAACATACTCATACCAAATCTTAATCAAAGCTCAAATCAAAACTGAATCCCCAATCTCCGGCTGCTGGGATCCCTGTTTTCTGTGGAATGGCTTGGGTAAGAGGGATATAAGAATTTAACTACATTCCCAAAGAAAGCATTGAGCTTCAGTCACGTATTTCTCTCTTCTTTAGGAAAAATGGAAGAGTACTAAAAACAGTGTTGCCTCCTAGAAGCTTTCTGGAACCAAATGGACATCTTGTCAACCAAGGGCCCACTCACTGTAGAATGTAAACCTAAATGTTGCCTGTGATCCTGAGGATCCACTACAAAGCTTCCCCTCAATAAAGCAAATGCATTTCATTCCTGAATCTGTCCTCACTTTTAGTTAGCTATGTCTGAGATTAGGTGGTGTGAGTTAATGTGATCAAGAAATGACCTAGTGGGTGAAAGGGTACCATTGTGTGAATGACTTTTATAGCATGCCACTTGATTATTCTCTAATTCCTGAAGGCTCCAAGCAATGACCTTTCATGATAGGCTATGTAGTGGGTAGAAGTCACTTAACTTGTCTGTACCTCAGGTTCCTCATTGTCAAACTAGGGAAATATTCTGGCAGTCATATCTGTATTTCCTGGCCTTTCTCCTGAAAGGGTCCAACTAAATGATCTACCAAACTCTTAGGTTTGAGGATAAGACTGAAATCCACAAAAGATCCATTTTTTTCAATGAGCATTGGTGGAGCTACAGCTATATGCAGGACACCTTGTGCTTTGAGGGAAATAGAAAATCTAGAAAAGAACTGGCTCCAACATTCATATAAATAACAATTTATTAAATGCACAAGACCGTAGCATAGGTGACTATCATACAAATGCTCACACAACAGGTGTGTTAGAGGTGATGTCTAACAGAAGTGTAGACCACCTTCTTCAAAACGTCAAATTAAGTACAGGGGGTCATGAAGGATTTGCGGCATGTGAGGCTATGTGTAAGCATGGGATAATCAATCCATAAACATTTATTAAGCACCTTCTGCTTATCAGGCACTGTGCTAAGCTCTGAGGATACAAAAAGAGCAAAAGACTTAAGAAGTCAATAGAACGAAAAAGACTAAAGAATCATCAGGAAAAAAGACATGACTATTGGACCGTGGAGACAGGGGAGAATGAGAACAAAGTAAAAGGAAAGTTATTAATCTTAGGAAAAACTCAAGATACTTCTTGTTGCAAGATCATGGCAAGGTAAAGAAAATAGGGCAACAAGTATTTATTAAGTGCTGACTGTATACCAGGCACTGTAAGTACTGGGGATACAAAGGAAAGAAAAGAGAGTGTCCTTCTATGGAGAACGAATGAATAAAAAACATTTATTAAGCTCTTACTATGTGCAAAGTACCGTGCCAAGTAGTCCCTCCTCTCAAGGAGCTCCCATTCTAAATGGAGAGAGCCATATAAAGATTTCAATTGTCAGTCAGATGAAAAGTTCCCAGCATTCTTAGGGTGCAGGAGGAAAATATAAGGTAACCAGCATCCTTTAATGTAATTTCTACTGACAATTCTTATGTTTCTAATTTGGAAGCATTTGGGATATTGAACCAAGAACTTTGGTGGCAAGAATGTTATTTTCTGGGAATTTCATAAATTTAGTCTCAGTAGGTAGGGGCTCTAGCACCTGTGGAAGCAGTTACTAGGTCAAATCTCTGATTTTGCTTTCCAGGAAGATGGTTGTGTATGCTGGGTTGGAAGTTGGGCTGATAGTCCCAGAGGGTATTGCCATTTCCAGAACTCTTGGACTTACCTGTACAAAGATGCACCATAGGCACTTTATAAGTGTTTATTGGCTGACTCACCTGAAGTTGGTCAGTAGTTGGTGTTAGTGGCATTAAGGAAAGTGAATCTCTTCTCCACAGTGATTGTTTCTCTCCATGATGGTCTGGAAGTAAAGTTAGTGCTCCTGGGACCACTGCTATTCCCAAAGTTCTAGGACTCAGCATCTTGTGTTATCTCAGTTGGAGACTAAGAGAAAGTGGTGATCAGGTGGTGGGGGGTTAACTTGCCTGACATATGCTACTTCCCATCTCTCCCTTAGGTAGCTTGCTGTGCCAGCTAGACTACTTTTCCCATGACACCCATAGGGTATTCTGCTGAGGCATTTTAGGAAGTACAGCAGAAAAACTGAGGAAAAGTCATGCTGGATGTCCTCCATTTTCTAAGTATGAGACTTTTATCTCTTGTAAGAGGAAGACTAGGCTAGGACACTTGAGAAAAGAGGAAACTGGTCAGGAGTCACCGGAAAATAAGATTAGGAGTTATAATGGTAGAAAACAACAGTCATCAAATATCGGTGCAGGTCTGTATAAAGAGAGTCATTAAGAATATTGACCAAAGGACCTGGAAGGTCATTCATGGCAGCCATCAGGATGGCAAGAGGATAATATGGGTTTCAGTGAGAAAGGGTCGCTGAGAGAATGAGATAGATGTCTTGTGAGTCATGGAAGCAGGAAAAGCATCTGACTCATCTTGAAATATTCATTTGGGAGAAAGAAGACAGCTCCAATAAACTGGGGAAAAGCCAGAAGATGGTGAGTAGAAAGGTAAAAAGTTCTGAAAATTATTCCATATCAGGACCAGGCAAAGGAACTGAGAAATTTTTGCCTGGAGAAAAGAGGGAAGGAAGGAAAGAAGGAAGGAAGGAAGGAAGGAAGGAAGGAAGGAAGGAAGGAAGGAAGGAAGGAAGGAAGGAAGGAAGGGAGGGAGGGAGGGAGGGAGGGAGGAAGGAAGGAAGGAAGGGAGGAAGGAAGGGGAGGGAGGGAAGGAGGAAGGAAGGAAGGAAGGAAGGAAGGAAGGAAGGAAGGAAGGAAGGAAAGAAGGAAGGAAGGAAGGAAGGAAGGAAGGAAGGAAGGAAGGAAGGAAGGAAGGAAGGAAGGAAGGAAGGAAGGAAGGAAGGGAGGGAGGGAGGAAGGGAGGGAGGGAGGGAGGGAGGGAGGGAGGAAGGAAGGAAGGAAAGAAGGAAGGAAGGAAGGAAGGAAGGAAGGAAGGAAGGAAGGAAGGAAGGAAGGAAGGAAGGAAGGAAGGAAGGAAGGAAGGAAGGAAGGAAGGAAGGAAAGAAAGGAATATGGGAAAGAGGGAAGGAGGGACAATAGAAATAAGCATTTCTTAAGTACCCACTCTGTGACAGGAACCATGTTAAGCACTTTAGAAATACAATCTCATTTTTATAGTTAAGGAAACTGAGCAGCAGACAACAGTTAAGTGACTTACCATGGGCCACTCAGCTATTAAGTGAGGTTGATTTTAGATTCAGGTGTCCCTGAGTGCAGGGACAGAGCAGCTGCCTCTGAGACTTCATGAATCAGGATCCAAGATGCTCTCATGTGGAAGAAGGATTAGGCATGCTCTATTTGGCACCAGAGACCAGAAGGAAAAGCAGTTGGTCAAAGCTGCCAAGAGACAAATCTAGACTTTGGAATCAGAAAGCAGGGCAAGACCTCAGCAGTCATTCAGTCACAACCACAAAAAGTAGTTATCACTGTAACCTACCTGACAAGGGGTCATCTAATCTCTGAAGACCTCCAAGGTGGGAGAACTCACCACCTCTCATGTCCTGTCAGACAGCTCTAACTGGGAGGGAGTTTTTCCAGCCATGCCCCACTGGGGCCAGACAAAAGAGGACTAATCCCCTCTTTCCACAACAGCCCTTCAAACATGTGAACATAGCTATCATGGCCCTCCTCAATCATTTCTTCTCCAGGATAAACAACGCACTTCCTTTAGCCCACCATCATAGGGCATGGACTCGACTCTGCAATTCTTACTATTTTCTTCCATACACTTTTCAGCTTATCAAAGTCCTTTTGTACCAATAATTAAACACAACACTCTGGACAAGGGATGTCAAGGTCAGAGGACAGCACCTCTCTCAATGAAGCCCAAAATTTCATTAGTTTGGTTTTTTTTTACTGCTCCATCACACTACTAACTCCTATTGAACTTGCAGTCCATTAAGAGTAAATTAATTTTAAACAAATTAAAAGTAAAAATGACTTCCTCTAGGCCTGCAGTATTTAGGGGGCAGATAGATATAATTCTAATCTGTCATTCTTTCTTTGAGGAGTGCAGAAGCTCCAAACTTCTCCTATCCTGGCAGGAATCAAAGCTTTCCTCAGAGAGGAATGGAGGAGACACGCAAAATATCTATTCATACCTCCTTGTGAGCCACATTTAGTCAACCTATGTGAATATACAGATAACAATCTCCATCCGGGATAAATTTCAGGTAATCTCAGAGGGAAGGCACTAACTCTAAGAGATAAATAGTGGATTTGAAGATAATAGATTCTTTGTGCATTTTATTTTTCAATTAACAAAGATCAATTTTCCCTTCCCACCTTCCATTCCCATTTTGGAAAAAAGAGAAAAAGAAAAAAATCCTTAAACAAAAGGATTTTCCACATTGGCCACATCCTCAAACTACATCTCAATCTGCACTCTGAGTCCACCATCTCTCTGTCAGGAAATGGACAGTTTGCTTCACCATGGGTCCTCAGGAATTACATTTGGTCATTATTCTGATCAGAGATCCTAAGCCTTTTAAAGCTATTTGTCTTAACCATGTTACTGTTGCAAAAAAAAAAAAAATGTTCTCCTGGCTCTGCTCACTTCACTCAGCATCAGTTCTTATATATCTTCCCAGGTTTCTCTGAAACTATCCTTTTCATCATTTCTTACAACACATAGTATTCCATTGCTTTTTATATGCCATAATTTGTTCAGCCATATCCCAACTGATGGGCACCGCCTTACTTTCCTACTTACTTACTTTTTGTTACCATGAAAAGAAGTGCTATAAAATTTTATACATGTGGGTCATTTCCCTCTCTTTGACTTCTTTGACCTATAGCATTAGCAGCGGTATTTTGGGGTCAAAAGTTATGCACACATTTAGTAAGTTTTTGCTCATAGTTCCAACCTGCTTCCCAGAATGGCTGGATCATTTCATAACTCCAACAACTGCATTAATGTGGCTTTTCCCCATAGCCACTAGAGCCATAGATTTGGAGCTGGAAGGGATTTTAGTGGTCAAGTCCGACACCCTCACTTTACAAAGGAAGAAACTGAGAGAGCTTAAGTGAG
This sequence comes from Bettongia penicillata ogilbyi, assembly GCA_023548195.1. Taxonomy (NCBI): domain Eukaryota; kingdom Metazoa; phylum Chordata; class Mammalia; order Diprotodontia; family Potoroidae; genus Bettongia; species Bettongia penicillata. Next base: position 4,456,345 of record JAJHZJ010000590.1, read on the forward strand.
TTCCCCAGAACTGCACATGGTGTCTGAAGTAGATTTCTCTAAGTTCAGAACTCTACTCACTAGATCTCTCTCTCTCTCTCTCTCTCTCTCTCTCTCTCTCTCTCTCTCTCTCTCTCTCTCTCTCTCTCTCTCTTTCTCTCTCTCTCTCTCTCTCTCTCTCTCTCTCTCGCTTTCTTTCTTCTTCTTCTTCTTTTTCTTCTTCTTCTTCTTCTTCTTCTTCTTCATGTCTTTCTCACAGCTGGTCAACTATGTGCTGTTAAAATTACGCACCACAGAGGATAAAGCAAGAGGCAAGACTTCAGTCTTGAGGACACAATCTAAAGAGGAAAAGTCACATATCTTTTGGTCAGAAATGACCAGCATTGAAGGGATCCTTCTATTTGGTGCCATTTCTGGCATCTGCTACAGAAGAGTTACCAACACGGGAGAAAAGGGGGCACTCAAGACAAACCTGTACAATCCCCTAAGCATACAAGAGAAAGCCCTGTGTGTGAATCATATTGTCACTGGAGGAGGTGAAAAAGAAAGTGTCACCTCCCTAAAAATAACTGTGTAAGGTCATCATTTCCAAAGGTACCCTCATTGATTTCAGGATAGTCATAAATGAGAAGTGTGAGTTTTAGCCTATGAGGAAATAGCTCCAGGTCTCCAGGGAGAAAACAGAGAGAGTAGGTTTTGGTAGAAGGCAGAAAGCAGTTGTTTGTCTTGGAGGGTCTTGTAAGAATTTCAGTAAATAGATAACAATCATGTGTCATCTAAACGCTCTTAGTTTGTACATAGCATTGGTGCTTAAAGAGGTTTCCGTAAAGGCTTTACAATTCCCCTATTGATTCTGCCTCTGGCTAAGAACTAAAGCTTATTTGTAAAAATGGAACAGAAATAAACATCAGGCTCTAAGCCTGGCCTCTTTCCTAGGGAGTGGAGGGAAAACAATGAAGCCAGGCTCCACTTCCTTCCTTCCTGGCAGGGTTCTGCCCATTGATCCCAAGGTCGCGACTGTTAGAACAAACACATTCACAACAAGGGCCATTACCCTCCCCAGCCCCCAAAATCTGGACATGACCAGGAGGTCTGTGGATCTGCAAGTGCTGAGTACCTTCAAGCCATGGTCCCAAGAGTCAATTCCATCTCAACTAAACCGATTGCATTGAGTCAAAGCAACTGAGCAGTCTCCTCAAACTCACTGTTGTAGGATTTGATGAGTTAGTTGAAGGAAGCTAAAGTGTTTCTATTTAGAAAGTATCTCCTCACTTTACTGACTTGAACAAAGAAATCCTGGTAACCAGGTTTGACAATGTCACTCTCCTGCCCAAAACCTTTAAAAGGCTCCTTTTGCCTCAGTGTTAAAATACAAAATGCCTTAGACTGGCCTTGAGTGCCTGGAAGATCAACAGAAAATAACTCTGGAAGAAGATCCTCTCTGGAACCAACTTTCATTCCTCTAACACCATGCCCACCTACCACCTCCACACCTTTTTCACTCCCTTCTGTATGTTGTCTTCCCCCATCAGAGCATAAATTCCTTGATGACAGGGACTGTCTTTTTCCTTATATTTGTATTTTAGTCCTTGGCACACAGTAAGTACTTAATATTGCTTGCTGCATTATCTTGTCCTCAACAATCTAACCGTAATCAACCTCCCGCCACATTTCACTCAATTTTTTTACTCTATAGTCAAGATGACCTGAATGCCAAACTATCCCACTCCTCATATTCTCTTCTCCCCCTCCTCCTAAGGATTCATAAAAACTATCCCTTTGCTTGGAATCTACCCCCTCCACTTCACTGCCGAACTCAAGGACCACTCCCTCTATGAAGACTTCTGTGATCAACAAGTGCCCCTGATGAAAGGATTGCTCCTTTCTCAAATTCCTAGATCACTTTGACTAAGTTTTCACTCCATTTCTCCTCCAGGTGCTTTTTTTTTGTGGGGGAGGAACAGAATTTGTGACTTGATTAGAATAGGGAACTCCTAGTGATGAAACTTCACTATGACTCCAGATAGATATTGACTCTGCAATTCATAGTCAGAGTGGACCAGAGAGCTGAGAGGTTGATTGACTTGCCTAGGGTCATGCATCTGGCACGTGTCCCCAGGCAGGATTAGAACTCAGTACTTCTTAATTCTGAAGTTGGCTATCTTTTCTGCTTTGCCCTTATCATGGTCCAGTTTCACATAGCTTGTTCTGCTGGTCCATAAAGCATCATCATGTAGAGAAATTCCAATATTTCAACAAACTGTTCTTGAGAAGTGGATATTCAAAGAGAAATAAATTCTTAGGTGATAAAATATTGAAAGCTACAGAAGATGAAGCCTAGAAATACATCAAGATTCTTCTTGAGATCTTGTGTGCACAAGTCCATGGTATGTAACTGCTGGACACCCCCTGGTGGAGAAGACCAGTCCCGAGATTTCTGATCATCAGGATAGCCCTGGGTTACTAAAATTGATTAAGGATGATCAAGGCTTATGTGAGAAAATATAAGAATTTCATTGAATGGTCTATACGTATTTTGATTAATTTTGCATTTCACCTTGCCTGATTTCTTAGTTGCTGAACAGTGGAGAATGAGACATGTTAGACAATGTATTGTTTGTTTTGGGAGAGAGTTCTATGGGGAGAAAAGAGAAGACATACTGGGAAGTTACAGCAATATAAAACAAGAGTTTCAATAAAGTATCTGGTCCATTTTGGTCATTAAAGGCACTATTAAGAGCTGTACCATGTACCAGGCACTGTGCTGAGCATTACAGATGCAAAGAAGGGCAAATGCAGGGTTCATGCCCTCAAGGAGCCCATGTTCTGATGGGGGAGATAACATATGAGTAACTAGGTACAAACATTGAGAGAGAGAGAGAATGAGGAAGATAAGGAGGATGAAGGAGAGAAGGAGGAAGAGGAGAAGAAGAAATGAAAAAGAAAAGAAAAAGGAGAGAGGGAAAAGGAGGAGGAGGAAAAGGAGAAGAAAAAGGAAAAACAAGGAGAAGGAGGGGGAGGAGCAGCAGGAAGAGGAGGAGGAGAAAGAAATGAAGAAGGAAAGAAAGAAGAGAAGAAGAAGAGATGAAGGAGGAGGAGGAGGAGAAGACTTTCTGAGAAGGAAAAGAATTAGCAGTTGGGCAGGGTGAGAAATAGTTCCTGCAGAAGGTGGAATTTGAGCTCAGCCTTGAAGGGAGACAGAGAAACTAAGAGCTGGAGGTGAGAGGCAGATCCCACTGTTGGGCATCCCCTCAATTTTGAATTCTTTGCCACCACAAAAAGAGCTGCTATAAATATTTTTGTACAAATAGGTGCTTTCTCCTTTTTATTCATCTCTTTGGGATACAGACTGAGTAGTGATATTATTGGATCAAAGGGTATGCACAGTTTTATAGCCCTTTGGCCATAGTTCCAAATTATTCTCCAGAATGGTTGGATCAGCTCACAACTCCACCAACAGTGCATTAGTGTTATAGGGCATGTATCTCAAGGAGGTCAAGGACAGAAAAGTTTCATGTATAAGCAAATATTCCTAAAAGTACTATTTATAATAGCCAAAAAAACTGGAAGCAAAGTGAATGCCCACCAATTAGAGCATGGACAAATGGAAGTGTATGAACATGAAGCAATATTATCATACCATGAGAAATGACAAATATAAGGAGTTCAAAAAAACATGAGAAAAACTTGTCAGGAGTGATACAAAAAAAGCAACAATGATTTATTAAGCACCCACCTGGCACTGACTGGGCTAGGAATGTGGTTGTTGGTCCTTTGTTTTTGAAGAGAACCAATGACTTTACAGAGTGATGTGTTCACTTGCACATGAATTAGAATGCATTGGTAGGTCACACGACAGTGCCAGGAGGGGTTGGGGAGCACAGTGGTGTGACAAGTAGTAAGGCCTGAACGACCTTAGGATGAGGTGGCTGGACCAGTAATGGAAGACTACAGAGTTTTTATACACAGTGCAGAAACGTCAGTGTTTCAAGGGAAAATTGCTTTCTTTCTAGAAATGTTTCTTTTTTTATCAACTGACTGTCAAAATGCTCATTGGAAGTTTGGGGATAGAGGAAGGCAGAGAAAGCCAAGACCGATGAGCCATGTCATCACTGTCAAAAGAATGACTGACTCCTCAGAGATGAATGGTTGGGACCTGCTCTTAAGGGGAAACTAGCAAGTTAGCTCGCAGGTGCTGGGGGTCTCAAGGAGGAGCAATAGCAGCTCTTTGAGATCCACTCAATCTTAAGGGAGTCTTCGATATCAAACAATATCATTATCACTTTGTCAGAGGTCTAAGCAGATTCTTCTGATCTGAGTCATTTCTGTGTCTCCCCAAGGTTGTGGAACCATGAGAAGTTAGCATGTGGGTCTCTGTTCCCCCTTGCAATGAATCTTCAAAGCTCTGACTCTATCTGGTAAAGCCCTGCCAACCTAAGGTATATAATTCAATAATATTCAGACCACTGTAGCAGCCTCCTGATTTGTCTCCCCAGCTCGTGTCTCCCTGTTCCAGTATCCTCCATTCAGCTGCCAAAGCAATCTTCCTAAGCATAGCTCTTACCAAGTTACCCTTTTATTTAGCAAGTTCTGGTGCCTTCCTATTGTCTCCAGGATCTAATTAATATAAACTCCACTGGCTTTTAAAACCCTTCAGACCTTTCTGATCTTATATTTGACTCATCTCCCCGTATTCTATGACCTAGGGATAAGAGTCTTTTTGCATCCCTCACATGTAACTCCCGGTTCTATGCATCTTCACTGGCTGTCTTCTGTGCCTGGAACGTTCTTACTTCTCACCTCCATCTGCCCACTACCATGACTTTCTTCACATCTCAGCCAAAATATCACCTTCTGGAAGAAGATTTTCTGGGTCTTTGTGCATAGTTGTTTGCACATTATCTTTGCCATTGGATTGTGAGATCTCTGAGAGCAACGACTGGATATTTGTTTTTATTTTTTGTATCCCCAACACATAACTTATCAGTCAGTAGCTGAAAACCATTTATTAAGCACCTACTATGTGCCAGGAACTGGACTAAGCAGTGGGAATACAAAAAGAGGCAAAAGACAATCTCTGTCCTCAAGGAGCTCACAATCTGAAGGGGTGTGGGAGTTGGAAACAACAAGTAAGAAAAGGCAGAGATGGAAAGAGAGAACGTTCAAGCCATGGGGAAGAGTCAGAGAAGATTCTCAGCATGGAGACTTGGAACATCTTGTTTGTGAAAAGCCGGGACACCAGTGTCACTAGATCAAAGAGTCGATGTTGGGAAGTAAGGTGTAAGAAGACTGGGAAGGCATTGGAGGGCGTTTCTGAAGGGCTTTGTATTTCATCCCAGAGGTGATGGGGAGAAACTGGAGTGTTTTGGAATAGGATTTGGACATGGAGCACAGTTTATGGAACATAATTCATAAACATCACAGAGCTGCATCTCTAACATGGAACTACCCAAAATTCATCCCAACAGCATGGATAGATTAAGGGTTCCAGATTTAACATCTTGGGGAGGGCACAGAGTAAGGATGGACAATACAGTCATATTAAGTGTTGTCAGAGATCTCAGAGGTAGAAACTGAAACCCCAATTCTCCTGCCTTTTCCCTCATACCACCAACTGAAATATAAGCTTGCATGCTATGGGACTCAAACACTACACCCCAAGTTTGATGAAGAGACTACTGATGAGAACAAAGAGGTGACCTTGATGCAAAAAGAGATGACTTAGATGCACTTTGGCAACAATAAGGAATCAGGACAAACAAATGTGTGTGCACAGAGAGAACAAGAAGCAGAGGTCAACAGCAAGGAGAGCATTAAAGTTAGGAAAAGCAAATAAGGAGACATTCCACAGAGGATACTTTGCATTGAGGATAACTATGGGAGAAGCGAGGAAATTAGGATTACAGATGTCAGATGATAGTCATGAAAGGGATTTCATTGGTTTTTGAGCTTGCTGTAAGGTCAAGATGAGCCAAACAGTCTTTGTTGACTACCGAGGGATTGGCATACTCCATGGTTCCTTACTTACAAGCCATTTCTCTAAATAGTTCCCTTAATAACATTTCTTCTTTGGAAATCTATGTAATCCTTCTCTATCTCGGTCTTCCCATCTCTGTTGCTGTCATCTACATGCCTCCAGGTCCCTCTCCCAAATTTCTTCTTATGTTTTTGCCTTCCAGGGTTCTTGTGAGGATCAAACAAGATAGCATTTGTAAAGTACTTTGTAAACTTGAAAGTGGCAAATAAACCCTAAATTATATATCTTTCCACCACAATTCCCACCAAAATACTCTGGGACTTCAATATTTATTTTGATGGCCCATTTAACATCCTGAAAATACTGTTTCTCATTCTTCTCCCATCTGATGCTATCTTTTTTATCCCATTTTATCCAAACACTGACATAATCACAGGACTCTGGGTATTTTTAATGGATATTCCCCATGCCTAGAATACTCTTCCTTCTCACATCCACTGCTAGACTTCCCAGACTTCCTTCAAGTCCCAGCTAAAACCCCACATTGTGGATAAGAAGTTTTTCCTGATGTCCCACCTTAATTCTAGTGTTTTCCTTCTGTTATCTCCAATTTATCCTGACTCTATGTTGTTTACACATGTTGTCTCCCCCATTAGACTGGGAACTCCCAAGAGCAGGGACTGTGTTTTGTCTTTATTTGTAGCCAGTGCCTGGCACACAGCCGGTGCTTAATCAGTGGACTGACCTTACCCCTCACTGTGTCACAAAACAGTGCCATCTCCATTCTGAAATTCACAACTCTACTCTCTGATGACACCCTTTTCTCACAGAAGCGTGGAATCACAATATCACTGGATCATTGAGTTGGAAAAGACCTCAGGGACATCATACCCAAAAAGGAATGGTAACATACCCAACAGGTCATCCCACCATTGCTTGAAACTTCTCACTGAAAGGAACCCACTACCCCACAAAGTTGCTCTCTCCACTTTAGGATATCTCTGATTATCAGGAGGATTCTCCTTAACATCAAGGTAAGTTTGCCTCTAACAACTTGTCGCAGTTGCTCCTGGTTCCGCTCTCCAGGTCCAACCAAAAATGTAAAGTCTCTTACCGTGATAGTGCTTTAAATGCTTGAAGACAGATATCATGAGTCTTTTCTCTTCAGGATAAACATCCCCAGGTCTTTCAACTGATCCTTATGTCACATGGATTCAGGGAACTTCCCCATCCCAGTTGCCCTCTGAACAATCTTCCATCTTACCAATGACTTTTCTCAGTGGAGGTGTCCAGAACCAAGTACAATATTAGGTGCAAAAGTAAATAAAGCATTAAACTTGGAGTCAAGAAATCCTGAGTTCAAACCATGCTTCAAACATTTACAAGTTCTATGATATTGGGCAAGTCACTTAACCTCTCCCAGCCCCAGTGTCATCATCTGTAAAATGAAGATAACAATAGCAGACACCTCATAGGGTTGTTGTGAGAATCAAATAAGATAACATATGTGAAGTACTGTGCAAATCTTAAAGTGCTAAGTTAAGACTAGCTATTATCGCCATCATCATCATCATCATCATCATCATCATCATCATTAAATGTAACATGACAGATTATCACCTACTGCCAAAATTCAGTGGAATGGTTTCCACACTTCTTAATTTAGGCCAAGATTTTGTCATCTTTTTTGACCATCATTCCACGTTAATGATTCATGTTGTGCTTCCAAGCCATTAAAACTCTCAAATCTTTTTCTCATCTTATTTTTTAATATTTTACTTTCCCCCTATTGCATGCAAAAATAATATTTAACATTCTTTATTTTAAAATTTTGAGTTCCACATTCTCTCCCTTCCTCCCTTTCCCTCCTCCCTTCATTGAGAAGACAAGTAGTTTGATATAGGTTATACATATGCAGTCATGCAAAGCATACTTTCCTATTAGTCATATTGTGAAAGAAAATAGATTTTTAAAAAACCAAGAAAAATAAGAAAGTTAAAAAAAGGATGCTTCAATCTACAATCAGATTCCATTAGTTCTTTCTCTGGAGGTGGAGAACATTTTTCATCATAAGTTTTTTGGAATTATCTTGGATCATCATATTGCCTAAAGTAGCTGTCATTCACAGTTGATGGCTGTATAATATTGTTGTTACTGTATACAATGTTCTCCTGGTTCTGCTCATTTCACTTTGAATCAGTTCATATATACTCTTTCCAGGTTTTTTGAAAGCATTCCTCTCATCACCTTTTGCAGCACAATAGTATTCACAATCATATACCACAACTTGTGAAACCATTCCCCAACTGATAGGAATACCCTCAATTTCCAATTTTTTGTCACCACAAAAGCGGTGTTATCAATATTTTTGTATGTATAGGTCATTTTCCTTTTTGTAAAACTCCCAAATCTTTTTCAAACTTCTAACTATATCTCCTCCATCTTGTGCTTATGACATTGACATCATGACATTATGCTTTTTACATTTGTGACAGTATGCTTTTTAAAATGAATAAGATTTCATATTCATCCCAACTGAATTTCATCTTATTAAGTTCAACCTCATGATATTTTGGATTCTGATGTTCTCTTCTAGTGCATCGGCAATCTCTCCCAGTTTTGTGTAACTGGAAAATTTGAATAAGCATGTCATCCATGCCCTTTTCTAGATAATTTATAAAAATATTCAACAGCACAAGCCAAGAATAGAGTCCTGGGGCACTCATAGGTGATATTGGACTATGATCTATTTTTTTAAATCTGAATCTTAATTATTTTACCATCTAGTTCATATCATTCAATCTTTTTCTCAAATATAGAATAAGATTCTTCACCAAATCCTTTGCTCAAATCTTGGTATTCTATATCAACAGTATTTCCACAATCTACCAGTAGAATGAATCTATAAAAAATGAAGATAGGGTTAGGGTGATTGAATATCTTCTTGATAAAATCATGCTGGCTTTTTGGAATCACTGCTTCCTTGTCTATGGATACCCCAATCATCTCTTTAAAAATGGAACAGTCTTTACTCTTCTCCAGTCCAGTGGCAAAGTCAATCGATGAACCAACAAACCTTTAAGTGCCTGATATATGGGACCAGGCACTGTGCTAGGGACCAAGGCCACAAAGGCAAAAAGGAAACAGATCCTCAAAGATCTTACATTCTATCAAGGGTGACAACATGGATATAAATAAGGATATATAAAACAAATAAAAGATAAACCAAGGGGAGGGCACTAAAAACTAGAGAGGGCCAACAGAAGAATGGTGTTGAGGAGGGTTTTGAAAGAGACAAGGTATTCTGAAAGGTGGACTCAAAACAAGAGTGCCCTCCAGGCATGAGGGGCAGCCAGTGAAAAATTGTCATGATAATGCAAAAATGTGTCTTGTGTGACTTCATACTTACAGTCTTGCAGGAGAGAGAGAGACAGAGAGAGAGAGAGAGAGAGAGACTTTGGAGCTGGAAATAAAACAAAATAGATAATTTTTATTGATAATTGATTAAACTACAAATTTAATGATTTATTATATAAACCAATAAATTAATTCTATGAAATTAATATAAATTTAATAATTATATAATTAAATGTGTTGATTTATTAATTGATAATAAAATAATTTTTTAATGAAAAAGAAAGTTGCATAGATGGACTGATGTGTGTAAGATAAAAGAAAAGAATACAGTTTGGCTGGACTGAAGGGTAAGGAAATGGAAGTAAAATATAAGACTGTAAGGGAAGGTTGCGACCAAGTTGGGAAAGGCTTTAAAAGCTAAACAAAGGAGCATATTTGTGTATTGTACCCATCTTCTGAAAGCTTCCAGACAGAGTGTTCTTTCAATGTCTACCTGAGGATGTAGTTCCTCTGGACTGCTTGACTTGACCTCAGCAAAGGCAGCCGAGGTGTTCTCTTACTATCTCCTTACTGATTTCCCTCCCAGATCAACACACTGTCCAGACTTTTCTGCCTCCTCAGCAGCAGTCTTGCTTCCTTCCAGGAGCCTCAGCCCTTGATATGCTCTTCTGCGTCCCTAGCCCACCAGCCTTTCATGAGCTAAGCTCACTTCACTCCCAGCTCCATTCACTCTCCAGACTTCTCTATTCCGCCATCATAGCCTTGCTTCTACAAAGATGACCTGTCTCCTTTCCTCTCCTTCTCCTCTTTATATATTGTCTTCTCTTATTAAAAATAAAGCTTCCTGAGGGCAGTGGCTGTCTATTTACTTGTATTTGCATCCTCAGTGCCTTGCACAGTGCCTAGCATACAGTGAGTGCTTAATAAATGCTCTCTTCACTCATAGTATCAATTGCCAGATAGCCATTTTCTTTCCATCTCCTTCCTCCATCACAACAACCTGTTCCTTGATACACCCTTCTCTTCTCAGGGTTACTTCAGAACAAAATCAAACCAACCTCTTATTTGTGCAAGCATTGAGAACAAAAAGGTGACCTTGGTGTGACTGGTAAAACAAGGAAGAGGGCTCACTTTGCCAACGGTCAGGAAAGAGGGACAACGAATCATGGGAAGAAAGCACAAAGCTGGAAGAGGATTAAGGTTTAGAAAAAACAAATAGGGAGACACTGGAGGAGGGAATGCTTGGAATCACAGTATGCCTAGGAGGGGGGTAAAGTTAGTAGGATTTACCAGATTTGAAAGCTTAGCTAGGCACAAGAGTTTGCTACAAGGACAGCTGCTAAGAAGGGTCATTACATCACAGGACAGTGGCACCAGAACAGTAACATGATGATCTTGTTTCCCTCTACCCTTCTTGGAAACCACTCAGAGCACTGCACCCGGTTCTTGGAACCTCAACTCTAAAGGAATCTTTAGTATCTGGAGCCTGTCCAAAGGAGGGGGCACAACTGTGAAGGGAAGCCAATCTATGTTCTATGAAGGGACCAGGAATGTTTACTGCAGAGAAATGAGAGTGTTCAGGAGGGGACAGCATTCAGATTCCTCCTCCAAAACTCTTCATTTAAGGAAAACAGTAGGCTGGATAAAATCCAGGTGACCTTATTCCACTAAGAGGTTTTCTAAAAACTCATTTTCTTCCAATGTCCTGAGCCTAGGAGGGAAGCTATCTCAGCAATCTTGGGACTTAATGGAAATTTTATAATGAATCATATAGACGAGTCTTGGGTACTTCTTTATGGCCCATTTTGTTCACACCCAGGAATAAAGAAGGCCTAATTTGAATCATCTGAGGCATGAAAGAGCATGGACAAGGGAGGAGCCTTAACTAAAAGCAAAGGATGCCCATCGGTTGTCAGTCAAAAGGAACTGGGGCAGAGTAGAACCATCTTGGTCACTGAAGGAGATTGCTGAGATTTTCAAGACTAAAGCAAAAGAAAAAGGAAAATGATAAATGAGGTGGAGGGAAAATAAGCCTATCCCACATCTTCCATTCTCCCAAGTTCACAACTTTCAAATGATCTTGTCCTCCTCACTTACCCTCATCCCACAGATCCAACGAGTCACTATGTCTCCATCTCTTCTTTTAAAAGTCATTCATCCAACACCTCTTCACTGTATTGTTAATTCAGATCCCCACCACCTTGTGCCTAGATGACTTTTTCCAATTTTTTTATTTTTAGTTTTCAACATTCACTTCCGTAAGTTCTAAATTTTCTCCCCCTCCCTCCTGAAGATGGCATGCAGTCTGATATGGGCTCTACACATACATTCTTATCAAACACATTTTCACATTAGTCATGTTGCATAGAAGAATTATAACAAAGTGAAGAAGCCATGAGAAAGAAAAAAAAACAAAATAAAACAACGAATAAAATAGTCTGCTTGTCTCTGCATTCTATCTCTATAGTTTTTTCTCTGGATGTAGATGGCATTTTCCATCCTGAGTCCTTTGGAAGTGTTTTAGGTCCTTGCATTGCTGAGAAGGGCTAAGTCATCTTGTGCCTAGATTATTGCAATAACCTCCCCACAAAAGCTATTCCAGACCTTCTTTTCTCTCTTCGAATCTCTGACAATGCCACCTTCTCCAGCCTCCCAGCTAAGAAGTTAATCTCAATCTTTATTAAGAAAATGGAGGCTATTTGCTGTGAGCTTCCTGCTATCCCATTTCCTTCCTCTCAGAATCCCATGGGATCCCCTATTCTGGGGCTAGCTAGGTAGCACAGTAGGTAGAGTGCTGGACCTGGAGTCAGGAGTTCAAATCTGACCTCAGACACTAACGGGCTGTGTGACCCTGGGAGAATCATTTAACCTTGTTTATTCATCTGTAAAATGAGCTGACAAATGAAATTTCAGATCACCCAGTATCTTTGCCAAGAAATTTCTAAATCAGGTCACAAGAGTCAGAAATGACTGAGCAATAATACTGCCCATTCTCTTCTCCTTTGCTCCAATTTCTGACAATGAGGAAGTCAATCCTTCTACACATGCCTTTGATCCCATCCCCCCCATCTTCTCCATCAGATTGTCCCCTCAACCATCCTCTTTTTTTCTAATTTTTCAGTCTCTCTTCATCTATGGGTTCCTTTCTTACTGCCTCCAAACATTCCCATGTCAGTCAGTCAACAGGTATTTATTAATTATCCACTTTGTGCCAGGCATTGTGCTAAGTGTTGGAGTTACAAAGAAAGGTAAAAAACAGTCCTGGCCTCAAGCAGCTCCTAGTCTAATGAGAGAAACAATATGAAAATAACCATGTACAAACAAGTTACATACAAGATAAACTGGAAATAATCTCAGAGGGAAGGCACCAAGATTTAGGAGAACTGGGAAAAACTTCTTCTACAAGGTGAGACTTTAGGTGAAACTTCAAGGAAGCCATGGAAGCCAGGAGGCAAAAACTAGGAGAGAAAGGTGCAAACCTGGGGTTTGGCCAGTGAAAATGCTTGGAGGCTGGAAATGGAGTGTCCTTTGCCAAGGACGTCAGTGCACCTGGATCACAAGAATATTGAGGGGAGTAAGGTGTAAGAAAGCTGGAGAGGTGGGAAGGAGTGAGGTTATGAAGAGCTTTAAGAGCTTTTGCTTCAAAAGCAAAACAGAGCATTTTATATCAGATCCTGAAGATGATGGAGAGACACAGGAGCTTATTGACCAGAGAAGTGACTTGGTCAGACCTCCCTGTGGAGAAGAGCAAATGGACTGGAGTGGGGACTGCCCTTTTCCCACCAAATATAATAATCAATCCGCAAACATTGATTTAGTGCTTACTATGTATCAGGCATCATGCTAGGCACTAGAGGTAAAAAGACAAAAATTAAAGTCCTTACCCTTAAGGAGCTTAGCTCTTAACAAAGGAAACAAATTGTAAGTAAATAAATAAAAGAAAAATTGAAAGTATCTCCCCAAATCTTAAAAAACATCCTTCACTAGACCCTCCCAAAATAATCCCTTCATGCTGCCATCTTCTGTCTCTCTTCCTTTTCTCACCCAAACTCTTAAAAAAGCTATTATCACTTCCTCTCCTTTCACTCGCTTCTCAGCCCTTTGTGCATCTGCCTCCTGATCTCATCACTCAGCCCAAAGCAATTCTCTGCAAGTCACCATTACTCTCTCCCTTGCTAAATCTGATGGCCTTTCCTTGTTCTTCATCCTTCTTGACATCTCCCCTCTCCTCCCCTCTTCTTTCCTTCCCATCCTTTCCCCTCTTTTCTTCTCCTTTTCTCTTCTCTTGGTTTATGTGAGACTACTCTCTCTTGAGTCTCCTCCTGTTTGACTGACTAGTTCTCTTCAATCTCCTTGGATAGCTCTAGTTGTTTCCCCAGGCTCCGTCCTGGTCTCTGTTCTCTTCCCCTTCCATACTGTCTCATTTGGTGGCCTCATCAACTCTAGATGTTTTAATTATTGCCTCTGTGCAGATATTCCAAGATTTATAATACCAAGCCTTAGTCTCTCCCCTGAGCTTCAGTTCCACTCTCCCATTGCATCTGAGGCCATCTCCAGTTGTCCTGGAGCCCCTCATATCATGCCAATAATAAGTCGCCAAGCCATGCCATTTCTACCTGTATGCTATTTCTCACTGCTGTCTGATTCGCCTTGACTTTTGTAGTAGTCAAGTCCTAATGGGTCTCTCCACCTCCAGCTGTTCCCCAGCTCCAATCTGATGCCAAAAAGATTTTGCCCGAGTGCATGGATGGCTAACCATGTCATTCCTCTCCTCAATAAATTCACTACTCTTTCCTCTGGGGTAAGATACAAACTTTGCCATTTGTTGTTTGCTCTGCCCCCACCATATCTTTCTGGTCTCATTATGCATTTTTTTATTCTATAGTTTACAAACACCTTCCTGCTGTTTCTCACAAATAACACTCCATCTCCTAACTCCACTTCTTTGTAACAGCCATACTCCATGGCTGGAATGCACTCCTTCTTTATCTAATCTCTTACTTCCTCCAGGACTCAGCTTACTCATTGCCTTAACCATCGCTGAGCACAGTACCTGGCACATAGTAGGTGCTCATTAAATGTTTACTGATAAACTGATACCTGAAGCCTTTCTTGATTTTCCAAATCAGTGCCCCCAACCCTAAACTACCTTTTATGTAAGGGATAACTGTGTGTCTCAGCACCTGGAGTCAGGAAGACCTGAGTTCCAATCTGACCTCAGGCACTCCCTAGTTGCATGATCCTAGATGAGTCACTTAACTTCTGGTTGCTTTAATCCACTGGAGAAAGAAATGGCAAACCACTCCAGAATCTTTGGCAGGAAAGCTCACGAACAGTACTGGGATGCAGTGGCCCACAGTGTGACCATGAGTCAGATGCAGCTGAACAAAAATGTCATCTGTGTAGACCCATGCATATCTATGTTGTCATTTGTCACAGAATCTATTCCTTTTGTATAGGGATTATTTTATTTTCATCTCTATCTCGAGCATTTGGGACAGTGACTGACACATAGTAGGTGTTTACTAAATGCTGTAGATTTGATTTCAAACCCTTCCTGAGACTCACACCCATGTTCACATGGTCACATTGACAGCTACACAGGGAAGTCTGATTCAGTGAAAACTCCAAGTTTTAGTTGTCTTTAAAGAAGTGTATCCCTTTTCTCCTGGGGAGAAGAACCTCTAGGAAGTAGATAATGTTCAGTTCTAATTAGGACGCTCCCTGTCTACCTTCAGCATTTGTTCTCAATGAGGCTTTTCTAAGTTCTCATTTTCACCTGTTGACTCTGCCTCTGGGGCTCATTGAGGTTTACTTACAGAGTTAAGAAATATGTAAACTTCAATCTCATGAACCTGGGCTGCTTCAAAATTAGTGGAGGGAAATAATAAAGTTGAATTCATTTCACTTCCGTATTAGCTGATTTCTGCCAGCTTTTCCCCAAGTGGCTCCTTCCCCAGTTATGGCAGACAAAATTCTTCTGGCCTCGTTGGTACCTGAAAAAAATCTTCATATGGACGATAGGTCTTCAAGCCCGTGCTAACAAGCTCTAATTTCAAACCATACTGCAAAGAGTTAGATCCATTTAAAATAAGTGGACAGTCCCAGAAAGCTTATCTTCATGTAGTATGACAGTGAGAAAAAAAAATTCGATGTTTTCGCTCATATTTGGCACTAACCTGAAGAAAATAGTTTTCCTTAAGCACAGGTCTGACCACATTATTCCTTCCTTAAGAGAGGTTGATGGCTCCCCATTATCTATAGGTTAAAATGCAAATTCTCTTTTAAAAAATGTTAGTCTCATTTTATTGATACTTTTTTCACACCCTTTTCTAAAGAAAAAGCATTTCGACCAAGATAACTAATACATCAGTGATGTCTAGCAGTGTATGTAGATTCCACACCTTGGCCAAGTGGAGAGGAGGGCATATTTTCTCAACTCTTCTCGGAAGTTAGTATAATTACATAGTATTCATCTTCATTTTTAAAATTCAAACTCTCAAGTAGAGAGCATTTAAAGCTCTCCACCAACTGGCCACAAGGGATCTTTACAGGCAGATCCTATCCTCTTCTTTCTCATCCACTCTACATTCCAAAGTAAACGACTTGATCATTCTACATGCTCACACCAACTAACCTTAAAACCTAGAATGTACTTCCTTATCATCTTGCTCTAGTCAAGTCCTTCAAGGACCAATTAAGGTGCTGCCTCCTCTGTGAAGCCTTTCCTGATATCCCCAGCTGGCCCCTTAACTTTTTTCTGCCTCAGCTTCCTCACCTGTAGAATGGTGTAATAATAGTACCTAACTCACAAGGTTATCAAAAAGAGAAAATGAGTTAATATATGAAAAGTGCTTGGCAAATCTTAAAGTGTTCGATAAGTGCTAACAATGAGGACCACGATGTCTTCTTGCTGAGAATTTCCAAAAACACTTTGTTCAGATCTCTCCTCATCATCACATGCTACCTCAGATAGCCTTATCCCTCAATGTCTGAAAGGACAGGAAATGGGCTGTGCCTTCTACAGAGTATATGCTTAATCATGTGTGATTGGGACCAACTGAAGAAACTCTGAGTATTTGTCCCCAAGGAGTCACCCAATCTCTGAACATGGGGTTGTCTCTGAGAGGGAAGGACAGGCATCCTATGGAACACCAAGATGTGGAAATCATGTTTGCCCTCACAAAGTGCACAATCAGAGAAGGATAAAAGCACTGAGGAGCCTGGAAAAGGAGCAACAACTCACATTTTGAGCCAGCTTTGAGTTTTTGCAAAGTTCTTTCCACCTCAAGAGCCCTCAAAAGCAGGTAATTAAATGCTTGTTGTCTCCACTGGACAGAGGAGGAAGCTGAGGATGAAGGAGGTTAACTACTTTTCTGCTATCATTCTCTTATTGATTCTTGGAACCTAGAACTGAGCCCAGGTCCTGATACTCCTAGCTCAAAGTGCTGGGCCTATAAAGTCACTCCCTAGCCCCACAACCGATGAAAATAGAAGCCCCTCTTCATAGATTTGAGAGGACATTTCTGATTTCCAATATGCTGTCCTTCTGTTTCCATGTGGCATTGAATTCAGATAAATCCCAATATCGTTGAACAGGCCAGGTCAAGGAGCCAATAATATTCAATAATATTGAATGAATGAATCACAGAATTTAAAAGCTGGAAAGACCTCTAGTGGCCAAATAGTCCAATCCATACACATCAAAGAAATCCCTACTCCAACATCCATTTTAAGTGCCAGTCTTCTAGTCTTTGCTTAAAGGCAGTGAATGACGCACCAGGCCTAGTGCCAGGAAAACTCATCTACCTCAGTTCAAATCTAGCCTGAGACATCTACTAGCTGTGTAATCCTGGGCAAGTCACTCTACCCTGTTTGCTTCAGTTTCCTCATCTGTAAAATGAACTACAGGAGAAAATGACAAACCCCTCCAGTATTTCTGCCAAGAAAGCCCCAAATGGGATTATGGAGAGTCAGACACAACTGAGTCAGACACAACTGAAAACTCAACAACAGATTCAACAAAAAGAATGGCAATTATTAAGAAGCTTTTCCTGATATCTTACCTAACTGCCTTTTCACAACTGGTCTCCATTGTTACTGGCTTTGTCCTCTGAGACCAAACAGTACAAATTGATTCCTCATTCACACAAGAGCCCTTCAAATCCTTGAAGACAATTCTTAGATTCCCTCGGAGTCTTCTCCATTCACATTTCTTTCAACCAGTCCTCATACAACATGATGGGCTCAAGAATATCTGCCATAGATTCAATGAATGAATAAATGAAATTAATGAGTATTGTGGTAGAAAAAGGTATAGAGGAATAAAAGGTATCTCACTGATGTGAGATACCTTGATTTTCTTTCCATCCTCCTATGGAAACAATCCAATGCATGTCTGTGTTCCCTTCCCCCACAGCAGCCTAATGCAGGAAAACAGTGAGCCAGATGTTTCTAATTGTGGGGAAGATGGCTCTGCCCTAAATAACAGAAGGTAAATTCCATAAAGTTGGTCAATGACAATGCAAGGATTATATCAACTAAAATCTGCCCATAAAATTATGTATCTACATAACACATTATTGCATTTTTCTTTTTATGTAACTTTTTCTTCCTAATAAAGATGATTTTCTTAATGTATAATTTGAATTTCAAACTTGGATGATACAGGATGTTGTCTGGGAGAGTGCTATCTGCCCCCAAGCACAGTGGAATCCCAGAACGGCTTAGCAGGAAGGCTTTGGAAATTATTGTCGCTGCGGAAATTCATGAAACAGAGGTTGAGCTTTTTCAAAGATTGCTTTGTGAAGCTACACTGGGTATCCATTGGGGTGCCCAAACTAGACAACTTTCCAGCACAATAGGGGATGTCAGAGTTGGCACTTCTCTGGCATGGCCTCCAGAAACCTACTATGACTTCCACACTGCTGCAATGAGGCATCAGAGGAGGATGTAACTGCAGAAATGGCTTTAATGTTTAATTTTCACTTTTTATCAACAAATACTTGAAGACAACTATCATGTCCCCACTGAGTCTTGTCCCTGGCCAGTTCCCTCAACTTGGCATTGACCCAGAGATATATATTACATGGATCCAATGAATGATCAAATGTAGTTCATAAATATTACAATTTTTAAAAAAAGGGAAAATGTGCAATTTGTCATAGTGAAGAGAATCCAAGGAAAGTTTGCCATTTGTAAAAAGGGATAAGAACTTTGGTAGGAAAGGAAGGCAAATCTACCTATTTATAAGATATTCTTTTCAATCATGTCAGACTCTCTGTGACTCCATTTGGGGTTTTCTGGCAGAGGTACTGGAGTAGTTTGCCATTTCCTTCTCTAGCTCCAGTATTGATTGACTATGTTACAAAATTTCCCTCCCACCACTTTCTCTTGGTTTTTAATTGGGGGAGGGGCTTGAGGGCTGACAACTAGCAATAATGATGCAAAAAAGAGGGCTATTGTAGCAATTTGAAAAAGCACAGAAGTGTAGGAAGTTCATATAGGAGCACAGACAAGCAGGACAGTTGTGAAAGTAACACACAGAATTTATTATGTACTTTAAAAAAGCAAATACCATAAAATAGAGCTTCATGGTTTTACAGATAACTCTCTTTTTGTGTTCTGCTGTTTTTTAAGGAACTCCAACATTTTGGTGTTTAAGTAAAGAATAGAACATTTTTCCAAAAATAAAAATGTTTTTAAAAAATAATCCGGGTTAAAGGAATTTCAGCCTCTATGAGTACTCTCTCACTTGCCAACCTCTTCTACTTTGTTGTCTGTGATTATAGCATGATATTTTATTTTCAAGGAGGCTCCAAATGGTGGGATTAATTCTGTGAATTAAGTAATTAATTAAGAGAACACAGAGGAGGTGAAGAGTCCAGGGAAATAACCAATAACGAAGTAACAAAAATTCTGACCCAGATGCAGATTCTGTTCAGGCAAGCTTTGGTTCTGAGGAGGTGATCACCAGAGGGCCTGGGGATGGTGAAGGAAATCCACCATTATGGAAAATCTCACTGATGGAAAAGTACCCCAAAAGCAAGGCATGAGGTGAGTGCCAAATATGTTAAGCAGAGTGGAGCTCCAAGGGCTGGATCCTTCTGGGGCCAGCTGCCAAGGCTCCAACTAGGGAACCTGTCAGGGCAGGCTAAGGACTGGCAGAGGACTTATCCATTGCCTGCTCTGATACTGTGATTGAAGGGCAGAGCCACTGGAAACTTTCACTTCAGCTCAAGGCATCCCTTCATTTCTCTCCTGTCTGCACTACTCTGGGACATGTCTGACTTTTCCAACATACTCCCACGTTGGATACCACAACTCCTTCTCCTCCCAACTTTTCAGCTGCCTTTTGTGTATTATCTTCCCTTATTAGATTATAGCTCCTGGAATGTAATTTTGTCCTATTTTCACCTCAAGACTTAACACAGTGCTTGGCACAGTAGGTGCTTAATAAATGGTTCTTGACTGAATGAATGATGGCTCCCGCTCTGGGCTGCGGGGGGAGCAGGGGCTGAGGTCTAGGCACTCAAGGGCTTGGCTTCACATTCTGGAAATTGTTCAGCCTTTTCTGGAGACCTTATCCCCAGGGCCCCAGGAAAGTAGGAATCAAACCCTGATCTGCTCCAGGTGAGGAAGAAGCAGAGAGGGGAGTTCAAAGATCCAAAGACCCCAGGCTCCAAGCCTTGGCACTCAACATGGACAGGACTATAAAGATGGCTGCTGAGACTTATGAAGGAAACTTCTTTCCTCAGAGGATGTGAAAGCTACTAAAAAGCTCAAAGCTATCCCCAGGAGGATACAGCCAAATCAGAACAATTCAGCATCAATTCACATGCAAAGCCCTTTTCTACCAGCCACTCTGTCAGGTAGTTAATGCAAATATTACTATGTGTGCCATCTTACAGATGAGAAGACTGAGGCTCCAGAGAAGCTGGACAGTGACAGTAGAGTTCAAAATCAGTTGTTCTGACTCTAGGTCTAGAGATTGTGCCATAGTGGCCAATAAAAAGCAAGTTTTTAATCTGTCCCTCCCAGGCTCAGACAACAAAAGTGGGGGGAGTCAGAAACTGGGCTGGTTTCTTCCACCAATTTTCTTGACTTGAATTCTTTTTGTTCAAAGCTTGTAAACTCCATTGACCTATGGAAATACATAACGGGGCCCTGGAAACAAGATTAGCCAATCCTTGCAGGTTCTCTTTTGGGCTGTGTGATATCACTGAATCCCTTAACCTCTCTGTTCTTCTGACTCTTCACTGACAAAGTCTGATGATGCTACCCAGAGGATCGAGGAATCATCACCATAAGGTCTGGTCTGATATTGAGCTTGAAAATGTGTAGGCTATCAGTATTCTGGGCAGCATTATTTCCATTTTACAGATGAGGAAAATAGGATTTTAAGTGACTTGCCTGTGGTCGCACTGGTAATCTACAAATTGGTATCTACAGGTTCCAAACCCTGTGGGGATAGCTCCGTGATGCTGTGGATAGAATGCTGGATCTGGAGTCAAGAAATCTGAGTTCAAATCCACTTCAGACATTTGTTAACTGTGTGACCTGGGCAAATCACTTTAACTTCTGTCTGCCTCAGTTTCCCCATACATAAAACAAGGGTATTAACCACACCTACCTCCTAAGGTTGTTGCAAAGATAAAATGTGATGCCATTTGTGAGGCACTATATCAATGTTTGCCCTCAATCTGCCTCTCCTTTTCGGCATCCTTATGTGTATTGCCCCGCCCCCGTTACATTATATACATCTTGAGGACAGAGGCTGTCTTTCTTTTTAATATTTGTATTCTCAGTATCTAACATAATACCTGGAATTCAGTAAGCACCCAATAAATGTTTACTGACTGACTATCCACATACAAGCTTGCCTCTTAAGACAAGCTGGTAACAGTGGCCCCCACCTTCATGTGCCCCTAAAAATGTCTCCCAGGCTGAGATCCTTCTAGGATCATCATGAATGGAAGGAGCAGCCAGAAAGTTACCAGAAGGGTCATCCAATGAGCACACACTGTCAGTTGCAGAAAATGATCCATCCCAGATGAGCCAGGAAGCAGGGACCTCAACATCCTTTAGATGGAGGAGGACACTTGGCCAATGTCCATTGTAAGTATGAAGAACTTAAAGTCAGCAAAGGGAGCTCTTAACCTTGGGGCTTCTCTCTGGTTCTGCTGGGGAATGAGGGGACCTTCTGCCTCTGGACTCCAAACTTTGAAAGCCCAGTAGCTGCCCTCTCCCAACAAATTGCCAGAGTTCCCAGTCATGTGAGGGGAAGAGCTGGGGTTCCAGCTGACTTTGACTAAGGACTCATGCCCTGAGAAGTCCCAGCCCAGTGAAGAGATGCCATGGAGAGAACATGCCTGGAGGCTTGGGGAGGAGCTTCACTGAGAGATGCCAGGGGTGGGGTCTGGGAAAGAGGAGGAGGGGACTGTGCCAAGCTTTCCTGTGACATCACCTGACTGGATCTTGGAGAGGGGCTGGGTACATTGCAGGACATAAATTGCCCCATGGACTCTGCTAGTCCCAAAGCACTCCCAGACTCCTTAAGCCCAGAGACTCAGGATCCAACCATCTCTACCATGAGACCTTTACTTGCTCTGCTGCTTACATGCTGGCTGCTTGCTGCTATGAAGGTGAGCGACCTTGCACTAGGGGTGGTGAAAGAGGGATTATATTTCCCATCCACTTCCTCTGCAAGCGGGAAAAATGCAAAGTAGAAACATGAAGCTTTTCAGCTTAGAATTCAGGGTATTTTGTGAGGTAGAACAAAGATTCATAGCTACAAGGGCCTTTCAGGGATATCTGGCTCATTTTAAAAAGAGTAAACTGAGGTAGAAAAAGGAAAAGTGATTTGTTCAGGGTCACCCAACCCATGAGCATTTCAGAAACCTAAGTCTTCCTGAATCCAGATCCAACTCCTCATCCATTACTCCTCACAGCCTTT
The DNA here is from genome assembly GCA_023548195.1 of Bettongia penicillata ogilbyi. Taxonomy (NCBI): domain Eukaryota; kingdom Metazoa; phylum Chordata; class Mammalia; order Diprotodontia; family Potoroidae; genus Bettongia; species Bettongia penicillata. Next base: position 4,478,613 of record JAJHZJ010000590.1, read on the forward strand.
TCAAGAACCACCTTTCAAAAAGCTGACGGTTAGACATTCTTAGGAGCTCCTGAGGGCTCATCTATCTAGTATATTTCCCAGCCTCCACACAAGAGCATGTAGTCTCATCTCTACAAGTGACCATTTCCCCAATCTATTTCCTTCCTTTCAGTGTGTGTTTAATCAGGAATTGTGTTAAAGACAGGGCTTGGAGGGTGATTGCCAACTGGGGAGCGTGGGTGTAATTGTACCTAGAGCAGCCCTCTCTGAAGCGAATTTCCTCTTTGTGGATTTCAGCTGATGCTGGTTTAGCAACCACGTGCCTTATGAAAGGCAACCTAGAAATTCTGTGAAGATACTTAAACTGGTGCAAAAGACTCCATTATGCATGGACAATCTACCCAAAACTTTGAATTTTTGGTCTGTCCTACCGGTAAGAACTTTCATGCATGCTTTTCTGCTACCCTTGAGCCTCACCTGAGGCCCAAATGCCTGGGTTTCCTGCAATGCGGCATCAGCCTAGCTAAGGGTTCCTAGATGAATTCAAAGGCTGAACCTGTCTGCCTTGCCCGTGTTGGACACTGATCCAGGTTCTCTGCCCTTCCCTCCCATTAGAGATGTGAGCTAGGACACCTTCTTACACTGAGACATCTGAGGCTGCCTTCCTTCTCTAGGTCAAGGTGCTAAGCTGATCCTCTTCCCTAGCCTAGAGCTGAGCCTGGATCCCTTCCCTTTCTAAATCTAAACACCAATCTCTGCCTCCACAAAGTCTTCTTGGATTCCCCTGAGTTCCTCTCTGTCTCCCAACCCATGATTAGCTTTAGGGAAGGATCATTCCTGATTTCCAGGGCTCCAGATTTTTGGTACTCAGATGTTGCCATATTCTCTCTTATCCCTCAAACATGCTCATGTTGGAGCTGAATCCTGAAAACAAATTCTTCCCATCCCTGGCTGTTAGGTGCCCTGTGTGCTGTGGAAGGGCTAATATGATTGGGTATGAACAGTTATACTGACTGGGAGAGCCCAGGAACAGCAGGTCCACACAACCCCCCTACCTCTCTGTTCCAGGACATTAACTTTGTATTGACACCTCAACGGAGAGCCTCCTCCTCTGGTACATCTTCACTTTTAGGTCTCAGAGGAAAAATTGGACTGATCTAGCCTTCTGAGTCTCCTGTTCCTTCAGTCAACCAAGAGAGGAATTCTCACTAGTAGGATGTAGTACTAGCAGCAGCCTGTGATTCTGAGGTTCTGTTTGAAAGCTACCTGTCAATAAATCAAATGCAAAGCAATTAGGAGTCTGTCCTTGCTTTCTGTTGGTCATGATACCTGAAGTCTTGAGTGTGATGGAGGGGAAGAAATCATGAAATTCACAGAATCAGGAGTAGGAATCTGAACCAAAAGAAGTTAATCCTCTCATTTTATAGAAGAGGAAACTAAGGCCCAGAGAGTCTGTGCCTTGCTCAAGGTCAAAGGGCTAGGAAGAGACAATGAAATGATTTCAAAACTATGTTTGACTCTAAATATAGTGATCTTTCTACCATACCCAGTTTCCTCTTGGGTCCATGAGGAAGGTAGTTTCAGTCTCTTTTACTTGGTACTACCCAACACTTTCCAAAGCTGAGGCAGGGGTGAGATGCAAGGTGCAATGTGATGGGTCACTTACTCTCTCTTTGTCCCAAGGGCCTCCCTGGAAAGGCAGAGAGACAGGTGAGGGTTCAGACACTCCAAGGGCAACCACAGCCATCAGTCAATCCTGACTTGAGGCCCAGCACGTTATCTACTGTGTCACCCAGTACGAAAATGTAGCAGTTTCTCAGCTGTACATGTCACCTTCCCAAAAACTGACCCTGGACTAGGACATAGATACTTTACACAGAAATGCAGGAAAGAAGAGATATTAAAATGCATCTTTTACTAATAATAATGCAATTAAATTATGTTCAATAAAAGGCATTGAAGCAAAGATTCAAAATTAATTGGAAACTAAGTAATTTAATCCTAAAGAATGGTTAGGTCAAAGAACAAACTAGAGAAACATTAATTTAATTAATGATAAGGACAACAGTGAATAATCGTACCAAAAATTTTAATATGCAGTACTGAGGGGAAAATTGATATCTCTAAACAAGGAAACAGAGAAGGAGCCGACCAGTAAATTGGGCATGCCATTGAAATTATAAAAAAAAAAATAGGAAACCCACAAATTAAATACCCCCCAATTAAAAATCAAAATCAAAGGAGTGATGAAGAAAATTGAAAGTAAAAATGATTGAATTAATAAAAAAAAAATTCTAGGAAGTTTTTTTAAAAAATACAGTAAATTGGATAAGTCATTAGCTAACTTGATAGAAAGAAGAAGAAAACCAAATTATCAATATCAAAAAAAAAAAGTAAACTTGCAACCAAGGAAGAAGAAATAAATGAAATACTTAAGAGCTCTGTTGCTCAATTATATGCCAATAAAGTTGACAACCTAAATGAAATAGAGGGATATGTACCAAAAAAATTAATTGCCCAGATCAAAACAACAAGAAGTAAGAGTATTTAAATGACTCTATCTTAGGAAAAGAAATTGAATAAGCCATAAATGATCTCCCCCCCCCCCCCAAAAAAAAACCCAGGATCAGATAAATTCACAAGCAATTTCTAATAAATACTGGAAGAACTGGTTTGATTACCACTCTTTCAAAAAATAAGAAAAGAAGGGATCCTACCAAATTCTTCCTATACCTAATATGAACTTAATACCTAAACCAAAGAGAATCAAAACAGAGAAAAAAATTACAGGTCAATATCTGTAATGTTTATTACTGCAAAAAATTTAAATAAAATATTAGCAAGGAGACTACATGATATACAATCTGGCTGGATTTATACCAAGAATACAGCACTGGCTCAAAGTTAGGAAAACTATAAATATAATCAATCATATGAATAAAGCAATTTGTGCAGAAAAACCTTTTGTCAAGGTACATCAGAGGTGCTAGCCCTCCAGGAACATGCTATACACCCTGCAGTACAGTATACAGAAACATATGAATACAGTTGCTTAGTATTTGATAAGCTCAGAGATCCTAGCTATTGAGACAAGAACTTACCATTGAACAAAAACTGTTGGAAAGCCTGGAAAGCAGTCTGATAGAATTTAGGTGTAACCCAATATCTCATCCATATGCCAAGACAAGATCCAAATGGCCTCATGATTTACATACTAAAATTAATGGCAGGAACAAATTAGAGGTGCATGAAAGAAATTGCTGGTCAGATTTATGGTTAGGGGAAGAGTTCATGATCAGACAAAAGACAGAGAAGTTCACAGAAGGTTGAATGAACACTTTTGATTAATAAAATTAAAGCTATTGCACAAACAAAACCAATGCAGCTAAAGTTTGAAGAGACACAGGAAATTGGGAGGAGGGGATCTTTACAGGAAGTTTCTCTGAAAAAGATCTCATTTCTGATTCAAAATTTTGAGAATGAGTCATTCTTCAATTATTAAATGGTCAAAGGATTTGAGTAAGCAGGTTTCAGAAGAAGAAATCCAAGCTACCAAGAGGCATATGAAAATTCTATAAATCATTAATAATTAGGGAAATACAAATTAAGACAAATCTGGGGTTTGATGTCATGTCCATAATATTGGCAAAGCTGACCAAAAAAAGAAAATTATGAGCTCTGGAGGAGCTGTGGGAAAACAGATATTAATACATGGTTGGTAGAGCTATAAACTGGTCCAAGCATTTTGAAAAAGTAATCTAGAACTTTGCTAAAAAGCTCTTATGCTGTGCATATTTAGTGATGTTACCACTGAATCTACACCCCAAAGAGATCAAAGAAAGAAAAACAGGCTGAATGTATACAAAAAAAGTTTGTAGAAGCTATTTTTGGGGTGACAAAGAATTGAAAACTCTGGGAATGCCCATCATTTGGGGCATGGCTGAATGAGTTATAGTATATAAATTTGATGAGATACTATTGTATCATAACCAGTAATGAAGGAGATGGCTTCAGAGAAACTCAGGGAAATTGTATGAAGTGATGCAAAGTGAAGTCAGCAGAACTAGAAGAACATTGTATCCAGCAATATTGTAATGACAACCAACTATGAGAGACTCAGGAACTCTAGCCAACACGAGTACCATCCAAGATTACAGAGGGCTCAGGATAAAACATGCTATCCATCCCCAGGTAGAGGGGCAATGAATTCAGAGGCATATTTTTTTTCTTGCAACATGGATAATATGGGAATTTGCATGATTAGACACGTTTGTAACAGGTTTTGTTCTTCGTTTCTCAATGGGGGAAGGGGGATAGAGATAATTTGGAGCTGAAAATAAAATTTAATGTAAAAATACCAGACTAGGAAAGTGTATTCTCAAGTTATTTGTCCCAGGACACCCCGACATTCTCTGGTGTTCAAACTGTCTGAGCTGGAGACTGAAGAGAAAGCTCATGTCCATCTTGATTTCTAGACGGCCTGATGAGCCCAGAGTGGTTAGAAGCCCTAGACTATGAGGTTTTGCTGGCCTATTCCCCTGGGAAGTCACCAGGCTGTATTCACTGCTTCTCTCAGGTTCAGAGAGAATGTGGTGTTCACAGTCAGTTATTCTCTTTCCCTTGGAGATCCAGGTGGTGCCTTCTCTGCTTATTGAATTCCTGCCCTCCCTAAAACTGACAAATCAAATGTCTCCTACAGGTAGGCTTCACTGATGTGCTAAGCCATCACTGAGCCTTTCCTCTTTAAATCTCCTCTCAGGCACATCTCTTGCACCTTTTAAGGGCACGTATTTAGGGTCCTACTGGGGACTATATTTATATGTGCCAACACCATTCCCTCTACTAGAATGGAAGCTATAGGAGGACAGGGACCTTCAGTGCAATGAGATGCTCTAAAGTATGTCCTTTCCCCATAGTGTCACAGCCTTTTGTAATTCAAGTACGAATAGATTATTTTTTCTATTTTCAAGGGCAGGGATTGCCTTGCATTTCTTTGTATACCCAGCACTGAGCAGAGTGCCTGGCACATACTAGGTACTTCATAAATGTTTATTGACTGAATTATAGAGGATAAAAAGGAAGGAGAGAACTAAGAAGAGGTGAGAGGAGTTCATTAAGGTTAATGAAAAAAAAAGTTTTTCCTATCCCAAAAGTGTGAAGTAGGGAGTACAAGATGTGGAGGAGAATCGATCTATCAAGCAATAGACAAAAAGAAGGAAGAGGAGGGAATAAAAAGCAAGAGGAAGAAAAAGAAATGATACCCAAGGTAGAATTCGCATGCACACAGTGTTGTCTTTAAAAGAGAAGTCACGCTTACATGTGAAGATGGCCAGTGGTGGCCTTTGGCATATTACTGTGCTTCAGGAATGGGATCAAATCTACATAAGTTGTTCCCTATGCTCCTCTAAGCTGTCCTTGCTCTCCAAAGATTATAATATGCTTATGGTTCATTACGGATGAGGGGGGAAAGGACAATTCGAAGAGTACTCTCAGAAGAAAAGAATCCCTTTCTATTATTTTGCTAGTGGCCATGGAAATGCCTCTCATTGAAGGTGTGGAACTTCCTCTTTGTGGGTATCCCAGGAATTTCCAATCTAATACTTTTCTTTTTTTTAATTATATATTCATTTATTTATTTAAAGTTTTCAAAATTCATTTCCACAAAATTTTGAGTTCCAAATTTTTTTCCCCATCTCTCCTTTCCCCCACCCCAAAACGCCAAGCATTCTGACGACCCCCTCCATCAATCTGCCCTCCCTTCTAACATCCCTTCCTTCCCTTGTCCCCATCTTCTCTTTTGTCCTGTAGCACAAGATAAATTTCTACACTCCATTACCCGTATTTCTTATTTCCCAGTTGTATACAAGAACAATTCTCAACATTTATTCCTAAACTTTTGAGTTCCAAATTCTCTTCCTTCCTCCCTCCCCACCCATCCCCAATGAGAAGGCACGCAATTCAATATAGGTTATATATGTGTAGTTTTGCAAATGACTTCCATAATAGTCATGTTATATAAGACTATATTCCCCTCTATCCTATCCTGCCCCCTATTTCTTCTATTCTCTCTTTTGACCTTGTCACTTCCCAAGAATGTTTACTTCTAATTGATCCCTCCTCTCATTTGCCCTCCCTTACATCATACCCCCACCCTGCTTATCCCCTTCTCCCCTAATTTCATGTAGTGTAAGATACATTTTCATACCGCATTAAGTATGCATGTTATTCCTTCCTTGAGCCAAATGTGATGAGAGTAAGCTTCACTTTTCCCTCTCACCTTCCCCTTTCCCTCCCCATTGAAAAAGCTTTTTCTTGCCTCTTTTATGAGAGGTAATTTACCCCCATTCCATTTCTCCATTTCCCCTCCCAATATATTCCTCTGTCATCCCTTAATTTTAATTTTTTTGGATATAATCCCTTCCTATTCAAGTCACCCTGTGCTCTGTCTTTCTATATGTGTGTGTGTGTTGGTATGTGTGTATAATCCTACCAACTACCCAGATACAGAGAAAAGTTTCAAGAGTTAAAAATGTTATCTTTCCATGTCGGAATGTAAACAGTTTAACTTTAGGAAGTCCCTTATGGTTACACTTTCCTGTTTACCTTTTCATGCTTCATGTGATTCTTGTGTTTGAAAGTCAGATTTTCTTTCCAGATCTGCTCTTTTCACTAAGAATGCCTGAAAGTCCTCTATATCATTGAATGACCATTTTTTCCCCTGAAGTATTATACTCAATATTTCTGGGTAGGTGATTCTTGGTTTTAATCCTAGTTCCTTTGACTTCTGGAATATCTTATTGTACGCCCTTTGATCCCTTAATGTAGAAGATGCTACATATTGTGTTATCCTGATTGTATTTCCACAATTCTTGAATTGTTTCTTTCTAGCTGCTTGCAATATTTTCTCCTTGACCAGGGAACTCTGGAATTTGACTACAGTATTCCCAGGAGTTTCTTTTTTTGGATCTCTTTCAGGAGGGGATAGTTGGATTCTTTCAATATTTATTTTGCCCTCTGGTTCTAGAATCTCTGGGCAGTTTTCCTTGATAATTTCATGAAAGATGATGTCTAGACTCTTTTTTTGATCATGGCTTTCAGGTAGTTCCATAATTTTTAAATTGTCTCTCCTGAATCTACTTTCCAGGTCAGTTGTTTTTCCAATTAGATATTTCACATTATCTTATATTTTTTCATTCTTTTAGTTTTGTTTTGTGATTTCTTGGTTTCTCATAAACTCATTAGCTTCCATTTGTTCCATTCTAATTTTTAAAGAACTATTTTCTTCAGTGAGCTTTTGAACCTCCTATTCTATTTGGCTAATTCTGTTTTTTAAAGCATTCTTCTCCTCATTGGTTTTTTGAAACTCTTTTGTCAATTGAGTTAGCCTATTTTTCAACGTGTTATTTTCTTCAGCATTTTTTGGGTCTCTTTTAGTAAGCTGTTGACTCACTTTTCATGATTTTCTTGCATCTCTCTCCTTTCTCTTCCCAATTTTTCTTCCACCTCTCTTACTTGCTTTTCAAAATCCTTTTTGAGGTCTTCCATGGCTTGAGACAATTGCATATTTATTTTGGCTGTTTGTGATGCAGAAGCCTTGACTTTTATGTCTTCCCCTGATGGTGAGCATTGTTCTTCCTCACTTGAAAGGATAGGAGAAAATACCTGTTCACCAAGAAAGTAACCTTTTGTAGTCTTTTTTCCCCTTTTTTGGGGCATTTTTCCAACTAATTACTCGATTTTGGTGTCCTTTGTCAAGAGTAGGGTATACTCTGGGGACCTGTAAGATCTGAGTGGCACAATCAAGTCTGAACACTGGTCTGGGAGCAACCAGCAACTTTTCTGCCCAGAATCTGTGAGTAGTAGAATTTCATCTCCACAACTGCCTCCAGTTCTGCAATGCCAGCACTCAGGGCTGAGATTCATATGAGCTGCTCAATTCCCCCAGGGGCTTTAAGCTGAGTACTCCAACAATAGACCCTGGCAGCTGCCTGCTGTGGCCACCACAGCTGCCACTGCCTACTGCTGCTGCTGCCACTGCTGCTGCCTCTGCCACCACCTGGGGCTGGAGTTATCAGGAGAACCTGCTCCCTTCTTGGCCAGCTGAAAAAGCCCTCTCACTGACCTTTGGAGCCTGTGAGTTGAGGGATCTGAAAACTGCCATTGCTGCTGGGGAGTTCGCCCCCAAGGTCTGTTCCAGTCCTGCTCCTCTTGGTGCCACGTGGCCAAGGCTGAACTGCACTCTGCTCTACATCCAGTGCAACAGACTTTTCCCATTGGCCTTCCAGGTCACCCTGGGCTGGAAATCTCCTTCACTTTGTCGTTCTGTGGTTTCTGCTGCTCTAGAATTTGTTGAGAGTAATTCTTTATAGGTATTTTATGGGGTGTGGGGGAAGAGCTAGAGTATGTGTATCTCTCTACTCTGCCATCTTGGCTCCACCCATCCACCCTAATACTTTTCAAGAATGGAGAAGAGAAGTCATAAAAACATTATTGCAAATTTACAAAAGGCTAGCCAGAGCAGGAATCAGTTGGATAATATGTCAATGATCATAAGAATAGTGGTTTAGAAAAGAAACTATCATCTCCCTCACAATAACTATGCCAGGTCAATGTCCCCTAAGCTGTCCTTGTTCAGGTTAGCACAGGCTGACTCTAAGGAAAAGACTTCAGGACCCTCAAGAAGAAGGAAGAGGGAGTCTAAAGATTCTTAGGATTCAGTAAATAAAATCACCCATCTCTGAGACCCTACTAACTTGCACACAACCTTTGGCTCAATCCAGTCCCTACAATAATGTCACATTTTCCCTGTTGTCTCTGCCTGGTGATCAGTAAAGCCTGTTTGCAGACCTAAACATGAGTAGGCTTCAGTCCTCTGTCCTGGATTCATTCTTGAGGATTGCAGGGCAACAATGGGGTTGGAATCTAATTACATTCTTTTTGACAGGGTTCAGTAAACTGTTCCATGGGGTACAGCTCAAGCCCAAAAATGAAAGATGGCACTATTGCCACCCAGAGGATCCCCACATGACTGGCAAGTGTTGAAGCCTCAGACAAAGTGTACTAATTTGGAACTGGTGACAAGGGTCAATCCCACTATAAAGAACCTATTCTGCTATTTCAAAATAACTGAGTAATTCCCAGAATAGTGGCTTCTAAAGTGGAGGCTGGGGTTTCCTGGGAAAAGGGGAAGGGGAAGGAATAAGTACCTATTAAGAACCTGCTATATTCCAGGAACTATGCCAAACACTTGAGTAATATTATCTCCAAAAGTGCCTGAGTATCACAGATCTGCCTAGATTAGAAGGGCAGGAGAATCTCCCACCCCTTGAGAGGGTGTGACCAGGGCAGAGGATAGTAGGACTATGATTTCATTTGTTCTGGTGTCTCAATTCCACTGTGTAGTGTCCGGCCTAACTGCCATGGGCTTCCAGGTCATCTTACCTATTCCAGGTCTTCGTTGATCAGTCGGATATACTTATGAGAGAAGAGACGGCCAGAGTGAAGCAGAGGTGTAGGCTTTATTACTGATACATGCTACATGTTGACATGCAGGATGAGTTCTCCCCGTGGGAGCCTCCTTCTCCTTCTGGGCACAGAGGAGACCCCCCCTTCTCAGGCTTTCCTGTCCCCAGTTAAACTGTCCCAGTTACATAGTTCGCTCGTGGACAGTGTGCTCTCAGCCCCTTAGCCAGTTAACAAAACCTGCTCAGACCACGGACCAATCTTAAGGGTAGGATGCTCTCCCCAGCAAGTTCCCACTGACAAGAGGTGGAAAAACAAGATAACTCATGTCTCACTCCTCACTTCCCAGATGTTCTCTTGGGAGCCTCATGAGAGCTCAGCGGTTAAGCCCTCACCTTTACCTGACCCGAGACTGTTCACGTGAGAACTGAGCTTGTGCCTTAACAGTGCAGGTAACCTTCAATGGAATTAGGCTCTTTGGCAGACATATCCCAGGCTAGTTCATGGATGTTGTCTTGCAGCAAATACAAAATTTCAGCAAAGCCCTTTTTGTGACTGCCCTTCTACACTGCAAATCCTTCCTGCCGCCTCCTCCCCTCCAGCTGCCTTAAATGCTGTGTCCTCATGTTAGCATCTCCTTATTTGTATTTTCTAAATGTTAATCCTCTTCCTGTTATAAACTCCAGCTTCATGTTTTCTCTATTCACATGATTTATAGTCACTTTTTCCTGACTGTTGAGAGAGTAAGTTCTTTCCCTCCATGTCACCCCTTCCTGCACTAATGTCACCCTTTGCCTATTTGCCATATTCAGGCATTTCATTTGCTTTCGCCATTCAAATATCCCAAGAGCACCCAGGATGGCATTAGAGTCGGTGGAGCTGGGTAAGTGGGAAGAGACAGGAGACTTGTATTCTAGTCTTGGTTCCATCACCCTATGACCTTTGGAAAATCACTTTTCTTCTTATCAGTGTCCCAGTTTCCACCTCAGAGAGATTTCTGACTCCCTGTAGCATCTAATCTTTCTGACCTATCTGTGACATCATCTTCAATTATTAAACTATCCCTGAGGTTGATGCACGTGACTGAGGGAGAATCAGACAGGTGCCATGTCAGAGGTGTACTCCTTAGAAACCTCAGGAAGGTGTTTTCATCAAAGAACAAACCAACCATCATAGGTTGGCTGAGCGAACAAACCATCATAGGTTGGCTGAGCGAACAAGCCATCATAGGCTGGCTGAGCGAACAAGCCATCATAGGCTGGCTGAGCGAACAAGCCATCATAGGCTGGCTGAGCGAACAAGCCATCATAGGCTGGCTGAGCGAACAAGCCATCATAGGCTGGCTGAGCGAACAAGCCATCATAGGTTCGCTGAGCGAACAAGCCATCATAGGTTCGCTGAGCGAACAAACTATATGATAGGTTCGCTGAGCGAACAAACCATTATAGGTTCGCTGAGCCCTCAACAGCCAGGCATAACTCAAGAAAAATCACAGCTCCAAAGATTCCCAGGGAGAAAGGAAATCTAGAAAAAGCCAGTCCATTTGCCAGTTTCTTAAGGTGCTGCAACCTTGGGGAGACACATACGGACATATATATACATGTATATATGTATGTATGTATATATGCACATATATACATACATGTGTATGTATATGTGTGTGTGTGTATAAAGAGAAAACTCCTAAGAACCCTGACAAACAGTTATGTCTTTCCAGAGCCCCAGTGACTCGCTCAAAATAGAGAGGTTGGAAGTGCACCAAAACTGCCATAATGCCACACCACAGTGTCCAGGTTAAGATGTTAGATTGGGAGGTCCTCTCTTTCGCCCTTCAGTTCCTCACTTCATGAAAACCTCTCAACACAGAACAGCTCACCTCCGAGGGGCTACACCATGACGCTGCCAGAGTGTCGGCTGATAAACCCCTATACTCTCAGATTTCTTTCATTTCTTTCTGACCATGGTGCTGACATCTCAACACATCTACTTCCACAATGGAACTGCCCTTTGGTACTAACATATACTTCCATGTAACATACAAATTTTGTGGTGTATGTGCAAATCCTTGAGTGTAGGTTTTTAAGTATTCATTTTAGGACTTGAAGCTGTTCAAGTAGACGGAGGGGAAAATGACTCAGCTCCATGAATCTCTTTTCAGTTCTAATGCTTGATGACTTAACTAGAGATAAACTATTTCACAATTCAAAAGTTGTTCAGTTGGTATTATTTCTATTCCTTGGGAAATGTGGCTGCTACTTTCTAGGTGAAGACATTCCTCTTCCCTCCAGTTACTAGTCTCCAACCCACCAAATTATCTTGTGTATGTCTGTCATATATGCTTATATATGTCCATGTCCTAGAAGCTCCTGGAGGGAAAGGATTAGTTCAATTTTTTATTGTATCCATATCACCTAGCACAGTGTTGAACACACAGTAGGTGTTGCTTGACTTCCTGAGAGGATTTTGTTATTTTGCTTAAAGTAAGATACTATTTTGCTCATGCATAGAGGAGCAACAAAAAATATTTGGGTAATATTTTTAACCTTTTTTCATTCACAAGGATTCAATTCCACTTTATTTCACTATTCTTGGGCCCAAAAAAAAATAATCCTGTGTTTTCAGTAGGAAATGGAGGCAGGAAAGAGGAAGAGTTTGGCTGCATGGAGCCTACATATGAAAAAAAGTGGTCCTTTTGATGTCTAAATGTACTCCTGCAAAATAATCTTACCAAGTATAAAAATTAAACTCCACTTGTGATGAATTTCCTCTTCAGAAATAGCTCTCCTGCTTCATTTTTATGTAGACAGGGCTAAGGAAGATGGTTCTAGAGGACCTAGACAATCCAAAAGGCTTTGGACATTGACTTGGACATTGAACTGCAGTACATCTGTTGTTCAAGGATCAGCTCCTCCTGTCTCTCTCTCTCTCTCTGTCTGTCTCTCTCTGTCTCTCTGTGTCTGTCTGTCTGTCTCTCTCTCTCTCTCTCTCTCTCTCTCTCTCTCTCTCTCTCTCTCTCTCTCTCTCTCTCTCTCTCTCCAATCAAAGTCTGAAATTCTTTCACTTGAAGAATTATTGAGAACATCCTTGCCAGTCTGATTTAGGTGGAGGGAGACAGCAGTGGGGACATGCTTCCAGTCAATTAATCCTCTGTGTTACTGTACCTTCTTTGTTCTGCCCTCTGTCCTGAAGAGGTTGGAGGGGAAGGAAGGTGGCACCAGAAAAGTACACAGCTTTGCTAAGACTATGGTGTTGGTGGCTCATGTTCAGGATCTTTACTTGCTTCCCTCTCACTTTGATCTAAACGCTCTGCAATCTGCACTCAGATATCTGTGTCACCCTCATTCACCCCACATTATCTACTCAGTTCCCAAATTTTACTATTTCTACTTTCAAAACATCTTTTGCAGTTGACCTCTCCTCCCTCCTCACAATAAAATCACGCTATGGCAGACTCCCATTATCTTTCTTCCAAGTGGTCTCCTTGACACTAGTCTCTTCTCAGTCTAAACTGACATCCGCATCGCTGCCAAAGCAGTTTTCCAGAAGTACAGGTGTGACCATGTGACTAACCTGTTCAATAAACCCCATCACTTCTTGGATCAAATATAAATTCATTTATTCAATAAACTTGCCCATTCAGTAAAATCTATCACTTCTTGGATCAAATAGAAATGCAACAAATAAATAAACATAAATATTTATATAAAATTTTATATAAGATAAATAAATAAAAATATAATATGCAAAATATAAATATCAATCAAATGTAAACTCCTTCTTCTTGGTGTTCAAAGATCTCCCCAACCAAGCTCCAATTCATTATACACTACTCCCCTTCATCTACTTGACAATCTCACCCAACTGGTCTTCTTACTGTCCTATCATTCCATCTCCCATCTCTGTAACTATACACTAGTTGTTCCTCAAGCCTGGAGTGCATTCCCTCTTTCCCTCAATTACCTAGAATTTCTAGCTTCCCTTAAGATTCATGGAAGAATCACCTATTACAGGAGACATTTCCTGATTCCCCCATCTGTTAGTCTCTCTCCTTCCCCAATTTCCTAGTCTATATTTTGAATATGGACATATATCCATATGCCTGTATAGGAATATATGTGTGTCTTCAGATAGAATCTAGCTCCATGAGAGCATAGATAATCATTTTTGTCTTTGCATTCTCAAGACCCACAACACTGCCAGACACACCAAAGGCACCTAAAAATGCGTCTTGATAATTGACTGGGTTAGTTTATATAATTAAATCAAGTATATAATAAAGAGAAAATCATACGGAGTAAAATTTCTTGTAGTTTTAAGAAGAAAGAGTTGATTCTTCTGGGTTCTTTAAGGTATCAGCATTTATTTCACTATTTATAGATCCCCTGTATTTTTAGCTAGAATCATGGGAAAGAGGAAGAGATCAGTAGGATAGAGGGTCCTCAGACAGCTGAGGTTTGGGTAATGAACACATCTGGAGCCCAGTCCAAGTGTTCAAAGGACCCCTTTGCTTTCATCTTTCTCTTCTCTTTTTCAACCTCCCTTCCCTCTGTTTTCTTTCCTACCCCTTCCATCATCTGCCATTTACTCTCCTCTATTTAGGATTTCTTTCTAGTTTCCACTTTTCTTCCCCAGAATCACCTTTTCCTTTCTCAATGTTATACATCTCCTTTAAAAGAAAAAAAATAAATGTTTAATGCATTTGCTTTTCTCCCAATATTCCTACTGGGAAAATATTGAAAGTGGGGTAATGGGGGGGAGCCTGGATTATTGTTTTCATTAGGGAGAGGTACCATTGCTCTTTGGTTGTAGTATAACTCACCCTGGCACGATGCTGTGAAGCCAGTATGATTAGGCTCAGGCCTCAGCACCTGATACTCATGGGAGAAATTTTGGATGACAGAAATGATCTTTATAATCATTATGTTTGTTCTAACAGGTGTTAGCAGTTTGTAAAATCCTGCCAAGAGGGTAGTACACTGGCAGAAAACACAGTCCAACTTCATTTTTTTCCTTCTGATCCCCAGGAAACAGACCAAATATGCAGGCTAAAAGCTACTCATGTCCTCACTCTGCAAACAAGCCTTACTGAGCATGAGGTCAAAGTCAACAGGGAGAATGAGAGAAGCCTTGCTGGGCACCAAGTTGGGTAAAAGCCAGGAGGATCCTAATGACAGGTGACTCTTGCCAATTTCCTCAAGTTTTTTTTAATATAAATTAACTTATTTAACTTTTTACATTCATTTTCACAAAATTTTGGGTTCGAAATTATCTCCCCATTTCTCCCCTCCCCCACCCCAATACACCGAGCATTCTAATTTTCCCTATCACCAATCTGCCCTCTCTTCTATCATCCCTCCCTTCTCTTGTCCTCATCTTCTCTTTTGTCCTGTAGAGCCAGATGACTTTCTATTCCCCAATAACGGTATTTCTTATTTCCTAGTAGCAAGAACAATACTTGACAGTTGTTCCTAAAACTTTGACTTCCAACTTCCCTTCATCCCTCCCTCCCCCCCCCATTCCCTTTAGGAAGTAAGCAATTCAATATAGGCCCTATCTGTGTAGCTTTGCAAATGACTTCGATAATAGTCGTGTTGTGTAAGACTAACTGTATTTCCCTCCATCCTATCCTGCCCCGCATTGTTTCTATTCTGGCTTTTGATCCTGTCCCTCCCCAAGAGTGTTGACTTCAAATTGCTCCCTCCTCCCATTGTCCTCCCTTCCATCATCCCCCCCACCCTGCTTATCTCCTTCTCCCCCACTTTCCTGTACTGTAAGATAGGTTTTCATACCAAAATGAGTGTGCATTTTATTCCTTCCTTTAGTTGAATGTGATGAGGGTAAACTTCATGTTTTTTTCTCAGCTCTCCTCTTTTTCCCCTCCACTAAAAAGTCTCCTGCTTGCCTCTTGAATGAGAGATAATTTACCCCATTCCATTTCACACTCTTTCCTCCCACTACATTTCTCTCTCACCATTTACCTTAATTTCTTTTAAGATATGGTCCCATCCTATTCAATTCACTCTGTGCTCTCTGTCTCCGTATGTGCATGCATGTGTGTATGTGTGTGCGCACACACATGTACATGTGTGTGTGCGTGTATGTGTATATGTGCCTGTGGTCCCACCAACTACCCAGATACTTAAAAGTTTTAAGAGTTACAAATATTGTCTTTCCATGTAGGAATGTAAACAGTCCACCTTTGGTAAGTCCCTTATGACTTCCCTTTGCTGTTTACTTCTTCATACTTCTTCTCATTCTTGTGTTTGAAAGTCAAATTTTCTTTTCAGCTCTGGTCTTTTCATCAAGAATGCTTGAAAGTCCTCTGTTTCATTGAAAGACCATATTTTCCCCTGAAATATTATATTCAGTTTAGCTGGGTAGGTGATTCTTGGTTTGAGTCCTAGCTCCTTTGACTTCTGGAAAATCCTATTCCACGCCCTTCGATCTCTTAATGTAGAAGCTGCTAGATCTTGAGTTATCCTGATTGTATTTCCACAATACTGGAATTGTTTCTTTTTAGCTGCTTGTAAGATTTTCTCCTTGACGTGGGAACTCTGGAATTTGGCCACAATGTCAATGTAGGAGTTTCTCTTTTTGGATCTCTTTCAGGCAGTGATCAATGGATTCCTTCAATACTTATATTGCCCTCTGGTTCTAGAATCTCAGGGCAGTTTTCCTTGATAATTTCATGAAAGATGATGTCTAGGCTCTTTTTTTGATCATGGCTTTCAGGTAGTCCCATAATTTTTAAATTGTCTCTCCTGGATCTATTTTCCAGGTCAGTTGTTTTTCCCATGAGATATTTCACATTCTCTTCCATTTTTTCATTCTTTTGGTTTTGTTTTGTGATTTCTTTGTTTCTCAGAAAGTCATTAGCTTCCATCTGTTCCATTCTAATTTTGAGAGAACTATTTTCTTCAGTGAGCTTTTGAACCTCTTTTTCCGTTTGTCTAATTCTACTTTTGAAAGCATTCTTCTCCTTGCTGGCTTTTTGAACCTCTTTTGCCAATTGAGTGAGCCTATTTTTCAAGGTGTTATTTTCTTCAGCATTTTTTGGGGTCTCCTTTAGCAAGGTATTGACCCATTTTTCATGCTTTTCTTGCATCTCTCTCATTTCTCTTCCCAGTTGTTCCTCCACCTGTCTAACTTGATTTTCAAAGTCCTTTTTGAGTTATTCCATGGCCTGAGCCCGCCGGACATCCCCCTCGGATGTCTGGGATACAGAGGCCCTGACCTCCACATCTTTCCCTGACTGTAAGAATTGTTCCTCCTCATCAGAAATGAATGGCGGGAACATCTGTCCCCCAAGAAAGTAGCTTTCTATGGTCTTCTTTTTCTTCCCTTTTCTGGGCATTTTCCCAGCCAGTTACTTGACTTCTGAGATTCCTCTCCACCCCTGCCTGGATCCACCCAACTAGTGCTTAAGGTCTGAGATTCAAATGCTGCTCCCCAGCCTCAGGGCTTTCCATGGCGGGCATGGCTGCTATTCAATGTGAGCTTAAGTTCTGGTGCTCAGGTGGGGGCAGGGCCGCCTCCCAGGCTCAGTTCCCTCGGGGGGTTTATGTGCAGTCCTTTGGTAATGGACTGGAGCCCCTGTCTGCTCCAGGAGCCCTGGGCCACCCCTGCCTCTGCCACTGCCTCTGCTGCTGCCTCCCGAGGGGGCCTGAATTATGGAGACACCCCGCTCCCCTCTCTGCCAGCCCAGAAGTCTCTCTCACTGACCTGGAGCGCCTGTGGGTGGAGGGACCTTTGCGGCCACCAGAGATTTCATCCCTGAAACCTGCTCGGATCTGCTCCTCTGGGGCCGCAGGGCCAGGGCAGCGCAGGGGTGGGCTGTGCTGTCCGGAGCGTGATGGACCCCTGGGGACGGATTTCCAGGGCTCTCTGGAACGGAAATCTCTTCCACTGTCTTTCTGTGCAGCTTGCAGTGCTCCAGAATTTGTGGGGAGTTCTTTTTACAGGAAATTTATGGGCTGTGGGTTCAGAGCTAGCATACATGAGTCTTTCTACTCTGCCATCGTGGCTCCTTCCCCCTGAAGTTTTTACAAAACAAAAAGACCAATCCCTGTCACTTCTCTGACAGCACTGGGAATTTTCTTTTTAAACAGACTATAACTCTGACTTCCCACTGCATTAAACTGTCCTGATGCTACTGAGAGTACCTTAGGAGTCACTATCCCAAGTACAACATCAAACATGCCAGTAAAAATCTTGAATTCTTTAAATACACATGACATTGAATATATGAATGGGAATCCAGGAATTTTCACTAATGCATTTTTTTTGTTTGTTTTCTTTTTTTAATTTATTTATTTAACCTTTAACATTCACAAAATTTTGGGTTCCAAATTTTCTCCGCATTTCTCCCCTCCCCCCAACCCAAAACACTGAGCATTCTAATTGCCCCTATCACCAATCTGCCCTCTCTTCTACCATCCCTCCCTTTCCTTGTCCCCATCTTCTCTTTTGTCCTGTAATGCAAGGAAACTTTCTATACCCCATTACCTGTATTTCTTATTTCCTAGTAGTAAGAACAATACTTGACAGTTGTTCCTAAAACTTTGATTTCCAACTTCTCTTCATCCCTCCCTCCCCACCCATTCCCTTTGGGAAGTAAGCAATTCAATATGGGCAATATCTGTGCACTATTGCAAATGACTTCCATAATAGTCATGTTGTGTAAGACTAATTATATTTCCCTCCATCCTATCCTGCCCCCCATTGCTTCTGCTCTCTCTTTGGATCCTGTCCCTCCCCAAGAGTGTTGACTTCAAATTGCTCCCTCCTCCCACTTCCCTCCCTTCCATCATTCCCCCCACCCTGCTTATCCCTTTCTCCCCCACTTTCCTGTATTGTAAGGTGATTTTCATACCAAATGAGTGTGCATCTCATTCCTTCCTTTAGTTGAATGTGAAGAGAGTAAGCTTCATGTTTTTCTCTCACCTCCTCTCTTTTTCCTTCCACTTAAAAGTCTTTGTCTTGCCTCTTTTATGAGAGAGAAATTGCCCCATTCCATCTCTCCCTTTCTCCTCCCAATATATTTCTCTCTCACCACTTAATTTCATTTTTTTAAGATATGATCGCAGCCTATTCAATTCACTCTGTGCTGTGCGTGTGTGTGTGTGTGTGTGTGTGTGTGTAATCCCACCAACTACTCAGATACAGAGAAAAGTTTCAAGAGTTACAAATATTGTCTTTCCATCCCTTATGACTTCTCTTTCCTGTTTACCTTTTCATGCTTTTCTTCATTCTTGTGTTTGAAGGTCAGGTTTTCTTTTCAGCTCTGGTCTTTTCATCAAGATTTCTTGAAAGTCCTCAAATTCTTTGAAAGACGATTTTTTCCCCTGAAGTATTATACTCAGTTTTGCTGGGTAGGTGATTCTTGGTTTGAGTCCTAGTTCCTTTGACTTCTGGAATATCATATTCCACA
This sequence comes from Bettongia penicillata ogilbyi, assembly GCA_023548195.1. NCBI lineage: Eukaryota > Metazoa > Chordata > Mammalia > Diprotodontia > Potoroidae > Bettongia > Bettongia penicillata. The sequence continues at coordinate 4,497,484 of JAJHZJ010000590.1, forward strand.
CCCTTCAATCTTATTGTACTCCCTTTGATCCTTTAATGTAGAAGATGCTACATCTTGTGTTATCCTGATTGTATTTTCACAATTCTTGAATTGTTTCTTTCTAGCTGCTTGCAATATTTTCTCCTTGACCTGGGAACTCTGGAATTTGGCCACAATGTTCCTAGGAGTTTCTCTTTTTGGATCTCTTTCAGGTGGTGATCAATGGATTCCTTCAATACTTATTTTGCCCTCTGGTTCTAGAATCTCAGGGCAGTTTTCCTTGATAATTTCATGAAAGATGATGTCTAGGCTCTTTTTTTGATCATGGCTTTCAGATAGTCCCATAATTTTTCAATTATCTCTCCTGGATCTATTTTCCAGGTCAGTTGTTTTTCCCATGAGATATTTCACATTCTCTTCCATTTTTTCATTCTTTTCATTTTGTTTTGTGATTTCTTGGTTTCTCTTAAAGTCCTTAGTCTCCATCTGTTCCATTCTAATTTTTAAAGAACTATTTTCTTCTGTGAGCTTTTGGACCTCCTTTTCCATTTGGTTAATTCTGCTTTTAAAAGCATTCTTCTCCTCATTGGCTTTTTGAACCTCTTTTGCCAATTGAGTGAGCCTATTTTTCAAAGTGTTATTTTCTTCAGCATTTTTTTGGGTCTCCTTTAGCAAGGTGTTGACCTGCTTTTCATGCTTTCCTTGAATCTCTCTCATTTCTCTTCCCAGTTTTTCCCCCACCTCTCTAACTTGATTTTCAAAATCCTTTTTGAGCTCTTCCATGACCTGAGCCCATTGAATATTTATTTTGGATGTTTGGGATACAGAAGCTTTGACTTCTATGTCTTTCCCTGATGGTAAGCATTGTTCTGACTCATCCAAAGGGATAGGATGAGATATCTGTTCACCAAGAAAGTAACCTTCTATAGTCTTATTTTTTTATCTTTTTTGGGCATTTTCCCAACCATTTACTTGACTTTTGGGTCCTTTGTCAAGAGTACAGTACACTCTGGGAACCTGTGAGATCTCAGTTCCTCCAAGGTGGCACAATCAAATGTGTACTGGTCTGGATACAGAGAGGGATTTTTGTGCCTAGAATCTTAGCAGATACCTCTCCACAGCCACTTGGCCTCCAGTTCCACAAAGTCAGCACTGGGGACTGATTTTCAGATAAGCTGGATGGGCAGGGCCACCATTCAGTTTGAGACAAAGACCAGCTCATCCAGGGCCTCCACCCAGAGCTGAGGTAAGACTCAACTCTGCAATGCCCCCACGGGTTTTTACGCTCCAACAATGGAACTTCTGTAGGGGCTGCTGTGCACCCTCTGTGGCCGCTGCCTGCTGCCAGAGCTATTGGAAGGCCCTTCTCCCTTCCTGGCCAGCTTAATAAACCCTGTCACTGATCTTTGGCACTTGTGGCCCGAGGGAATCTAAGGACCCGCTACTGTGACTGGAGATTCTGCCCCCAAGGTGTCCTCCTCCCAGAGTCTCCTCATGTTGCACCACTTGGCCAAGGCTGGATTGGGCTTCACGCTCGGCTCTGTGGCTGGTGCAACCAACATTTTCATGGGTCTTTCAGGTCACCCTGGGCTGGAAATCTCCTCCACTCTGTTGTTCTCCACTTATGCTGATCCAAAATTTGAGAGTCCCTCCCTACAGGTATTTTATAGGCTGTGGGGAGGACCCTGCGTAAATGTGTCTTTCTAGTCTGCCATCTTGGCTCTGCCCCCCTTACTAATGCATTTTTAAAAGCATTCATTTGAGAGGAAGAAAGTTCGACAGAGAAAAAGAATGGAAATGGGGGGAAAGGTAGAAACAAGGGAAACCCCAGAGAATGAAGGGAAAACTGGGGAGCAGGAGAAGAAAGGAGGGAAAAGGAAGCAGAAAGAGTGAGAGTCGTTTTGATAATCTACACTAGAATCAAAAGCATCAGAACACAGCAGCAGAGTGTTCAATAAACCCAAAGACCTCAGTTCCTAAGGTAAGGATTCACTATTTGGCAAAAACTGTCATCTAGCAGAGTCAGAATCACTATGTATGAAGGGCATTTTGTGTGCAAGGCACTGAACCATTGAGGGTACCAAAAATGGTATAAGACAGTCTCGGTTCTCAAGGAGTTCACAACCGAATAGGGAAATAAAACACATTTAAAAAGCTGAAAATTGGGTAGGCAGAAGGTTACCTGGTACAGGAGCATGATGAATTCCTGTAGCCCCAGAGGAAAACAATGAGGTGACATTCACTGGGAGCTTTCCTTAAATGGTGAAGGATCTGTCAGGAACTCTCTGATGTCCACCCTTCAGGAGCAAGGGGTCTTGAGGAGGTGTGACCACCAGAAATTAGGTATTGACCAAATCTCACATAGTATATTAAGATAATATTGGTAGCTTAGACATAAGAAGTGACATTATGAATTAGAGGATCAAGGAAGAAATTACTTTTTGGATCTATGGTTAATGGAACAGTTAATAACTAAACATGGAATAGAGTTCACAAAAGATAAAAGGAACAATTTTAATTAAATCAAATTTAAGTTTTGGCACAAATAAAATCAATGCAACTAAAATTAGAAAGGAAACTGGTAACTAGGGAATATCTTCACAGTAAGATTCTTTGACAAAGGCATGGAAGGTACAAGAGCTATACACCAGGCAGGCAGTTTTCAAAAAAAGAAATCCAAGCTATTAAGAAACATATGGAAAAGATGCTCCAAATTACTAATAAATAGATAAATGCACATTAAAGCAACACCAATAAGAAAAAAAGGAAAAATTAACAGTTGATGGAAGGGTTGCAGGAAAATAGGAAAACTGATGTATTATTGGTAGAAATGTAAATTGTTTTAACCTTTCCATAAAGCAATTTGGAACCTTGTCCCCAATGTCAGTTAACTGTATACTATTTAACATAATGATACCATGACTGGGCTTATACCCCAATATCCAAGAAAAAGGGTTCATGTGTACAAAAATATTAGTGATAGCTCTTTTTGTCATAACAAAATACTAGAAACTAAGGGGATGTCCATAAAGTGAAGAATGAGGCAAAAATTATGGCATGAGAATGCAACAAAATGTCATTGCACCATAAGAAATGACAAAATGATGAAGAGAAACTTGGGAAGAGTTGTATGAACTGGTGAGTGAAATGTGCAGTACCAGGAGAATAATTTATGCAATAGTAATAAGATTATAAAGAAAAACAACTTTGAAAGACTTGAGAATTCTGATCAACGCAATAACCAACTACAATTCAGAGAAAATCATCCACTAGCATTTATTAAATACCTACTATGTTCCAGGAACTAAGCTGAGCCCTGAGTTGAGCACTGATAATGAAGCATGCTACCTAACTGCTGACAGAGAAGTGATAGGCTTAAGATGTAAAATAGCACATAAATGTTTGTACGTTGTTAATGTAGGCATTTTTGTTACAAGGGATTAATTTTTAAAAATCATTTTCCCCCAGTCGTGGAGGTTTTGGGCAAAAGGAAAGAAATAAAGATGAGGTTAAAAAAAAGGCAGGAAGAGATAAAAAGAAGGTAATTGAAATATCATTATTAAATACACAAAAAAGAACCAGAGAAAGTTCAGAAAGAAACACAGACTAAAAGAATAATTTGAAAGTTTCATGTTAAATGGAATATTACAGAGATCCTCAGTTTCACTTACAATTTTCTTCTGTTGTACTGTGCATATGGACACACCCATATTATTTGATGTTTGTTGAGTTGAGAATAAAAAATAAACAACCTGACTTGGGATCTAAGAACTCTGGAATGTCAGTCTGTCTGACGATTCTCTAGCCTGCCCACCTATTCTGCTTGCCATGATTACTACTGAAAGCATTTTTCTAGGAGATCAGTTCTGAAGCTCAAAGGAATCCAGAGGATATCAATAGTCCCAAACAGAATTGACAAAAACTCTGAGCCAAGTGTGTCTCTTCTCTCTCTGCCTTTTATTAAAGTGCAGGCTGACCCCACCACACCAAATTCATCCATCCTCCCAGGAAGAAGCCAAGTTTTCTAAAGAAGAGCATGTAGGGAAGACATATGCAGGGTTTTATAGTCCTTTAAACATGTGTGTTTGAGCTCACAAAGCAATCTCTCTGGATAGCATTCTGATCTCCTGGGGCAAATGCAATCATGGGTCACCTCCTAGTCATAAGTACTGGAGGGAAGTTGGAAAGGTCCCTCGGGGGACCTTGAAGATGTTCAGGTAGGCTGTGGCTCTACAGGAGTATGAGCATGATGTAGGAAATACATCATCATCGGAAAACTCATTCTAATGGAAAAGTCCCCAATAGGCAAGGCAGAAGCCTGTGCACCAAGTATGGTAACCAGATTGGGGTTCCTGGGGTAAGGTTTTCTTGGGATCTGCAGGGACAGCTGCCAAGGCTTCAGGTATGGAACCCACCAGGGCAGTTCAAGGGAAAGGACTTGTCTATTGCCCCCTCTTTTAGGGGCTGGGGAAGCAGTGACCTAAGGTCTAAGCACTTGGGGGCCTGATCTCACATTCTGAGCATTGCCCAGTCTCTTCTAGGGACCTCATCCCCAAGGCGCTGGGAGGGAAAAATCCAATCCTGAGCTGCTCCAAAAGAGGAGGAAAAACAAGGAAAGAAGGATCTCAGCAGGATAATACCGGACTTCAAAGATGCTAGCAAGTCCCTGAAACTTGAAGAAGCTCCATTCCCCAGAAGATGTGAAAACTACACAGACTGACAAACAATTTTAGAGCTAACCCCTCCATAGATTGAAGTCAAATGAAGACAATTAATAATGGCTAACATTTATACAGCCCTTGGGGCACCTAGGTGGTTCAGTGGTTAGAGCACCAGGCCCAAAGATGGGAAGACTCCTCTTTCTAAGTTCAAATGCAGCTTCAGATACTTCCTAGCTGTGTGACCCTGGGCAAGTTACTTAACCCCATTTGTCTCAGCTTTCTCATCTGTAAAATGAGCTAGAGAAGGAAATGGCAAATGATTCCAGTATCTTTGCCAAGAAGACTCTTACAGGAGTCGTCAAGAATTAGACGTAACTGAAGAAAAGACTAAACAGCAACACCATATCACCCTACTGTGTGCCAGGAATTTTACAATTATTACCTCACTTGATCCCCACAACAACACTGGGAGGTAGGTACTGTTATTACCTCCATTTCACAGATGGGGAAACAGGTTTTGAGGAGGTGAAGTGACTTGCCCAGGGTCACACAGCTAGGAAGTACTTGAGGCTAGACTTGAACTCAGGTCTTTCTGACTTCAGACTGAGAGCTCTAACCACTGTGCCACTCAATTGCCTCAACTCACATGTAAAGCACTTTCCTCTCAGCAACCTTGTTAGGTAGCAAACACAAACATTGCTATGTATGCCCATTTTACAGAAGAGAAGAATGAGACTCCAGAGCAGTTCAAGGCTTGGAATATTGTAAGTCCTTGGTAGTGCTTGGTGACTGATTGACATCCCCAGTCAACAAGGAATATTTCTCTCCCAGGCTCTGACAGCAGAAGGTGGATCAGAAACTGGACTGATTTCTTCCACCAATTCTCTGAACTTGGAGTCTAGCTGACAGAAGCTTTTAAGTCTTGTGGTTCCACACTGGGAAAGTAGAAATGAGATTCTCCAGTCCTTGCCTTTTCTCTACTGAACTGTGTGGTAGCATTGAGTCCCTTAATCTCTTTGTACTTCAAACTCCTCACTTACAAATGGGGTCTATGGTCTACGCAGAGAGTCAAGGGGTCAGCACAATAAGGTCTGGTCTGGATATTGAGCTTTCAAATTTACAAAACCTTTCTCCCCTTCAGGGTTATCAGTACTCTGGGCAGCATTATCCCCATTTTACAGATGAGGTAAATGGTGTTCAGCAAGTTTAAGTGACTTGTCCAGGGCCACACAGTTGGTAAAGATCATAGTTAATATCCAAACTCTGGTCTCTCCAGGGTCCAAGCCCTGCTTTCAATTCACCATACTGTCCCAAGATTGTCAAGATAATTTCCTGGCAACAGTGGCCACTCTTTGTCTCCATCTTTGTGCCTAGGATCCTTCTATCATCACTCTAGATGGAAGGATCAGACAGAAAGTTACCAGAATGACCACCCAACCAGCTAGTGGGAGAGCAGAGGCATGTGGTGATCCATCATAGAGGGAGTGGGGAGAGGGAGTGCTCAGAATCTGAAGGCAGCAATGGAAGTCCTTCTTATATTTACCTGTTGTTTTAACCTCCCACTTGGTCTAATGGAGGGTAGGGGGCACCTTCTGTCTCTGGACTCCAAATTTTAAAAACCCGGTCATTTCCCTATCCCCACAAACTACGAAGAAAAAGGAAGATTCAGAGTTCCCAGTCATGTGAGGGAAGGGAAGAGCTGGGGCTCCAGCTGACTTTAGCCAGAGATTCGTTCCCTGAGGATACCCAGCTAAATGAAGGGGTGCCATGGAGAGGATATAGAGAGGATTCAATCCAGCCTGGAGGCCTGGGGAGGAGCTTCACTGAGAGATACCAGGGGTGGAATCTAGAAAGGTGGAGATAGGGACTCTACCAGGCTTTCCTATGATATCACCTGACTAGATCTTGGGGAGGCACTGGTCACGTTGCAAGACATAAATAGCCCCATGGTCCCTGTTAGTCCCAAAGTACTCCCACACTCCTTAAGCCCAGAGACTCAGGAGCCAACCATCTCCACCATGAGACCTTTACTTGCTGCTCTGCTGCTGGTCATGCTGGCTGCTTGCTGCTATGAAGGTGTTTTGTACTGGAAGTAGTGAGAGAGATTATATTTCCCATCCATCTCCTCTGGAAGTGGGAAAACTGCAGTAGAAAACATGGAGGTTTTCAGCTTGGAATTCAAGGTATTTCATGTTGTAAAACAAAGATTCATAGATTCCTACATAGCTACATAGGGACATCTGACTCACTTTACAAATGAGTAAACTGAGGTAGATATAGGAAAAGTGACTTGCTCAAGGTCATCCAACCCATGAACATCTGAGGAACCTAGGTCTTCCTGACTCCACATCCAGCACCCATCTATTACTCCCCACAACCTTTTCAAGAACCACCCAACAATAAATTCAAAGCAAGTTTTCAGGAGTTCTTAAGGAGTTATCTTGCCAATTCCCCAGATGCCATACAGGACCCTATCTGCTATCATTCTCACAAAGGAGAGGTTCCCCCTCCAACTTCCCTTCTCTATTTATGCTTATTTAAGTCAATAATTATGTCAAGGGAAGAACCAAGGGTTTGCCAACCAGGAAAGACCATAGCACTGTGCCCAAACCACCCAGCCTCTCCCCCTTCCCCATGTATTTCCTTTTTATGTTTTCTAGCTAATGCTTTGGGGCCTGAGGTGATGATTTTCAAATTCAGAGATGAAGTTGGAAGTGTGTTGGAGTCTATACAGAGGCATAATGAGTGCCGGAAAAATCTGAATAGAGAACATGGGACATTTCTTAATCTCTATGATGTAAGGGCTCTCATGCTTACTTCCCTGTTTCTACTAAGCCTCACCCCAGACCTGAGACACAAATGGCTTCATTTTTGGTAATGAAGCCTTCTTCAGTTGCAGCTCCCTTCATTTCCAGCACCAGGTTCCCTTCCCAGGATCAGAGATCTCAGCCAGATTGGGTGAGGTAGGATGTCTTCCTTCCCATACTGAGATAACTGAGGCTACTTTCCTTTCTTTTCCTAGGTTAGGATGCCTTAGAGATAAATGACTTAGCATGTGCAGAGCTCCAGGTTATTTGTATTCAGATTTTGGTGTGTTCTTCCTCTCTCCAAACATGCTTGTGTCGGGTAGAATCCTGAAGACTAATCCCTTCCCAGTCACTGGCTATTCAGTAGTCATGTACTCTGAAAGGACTAATAGGGGTGTGAGCTGGGGAACTGACCGCTTCCCTCAGGAACAGTGGAGCCATGTTAACTTTCTCTCTGTTTCAGAAATTTGTGTGTCTCAAATCGAAACCAGAATATAAACCCTATCTCTCTAAGCAAATGCTCTCTTCACCTGGAATGCTGGCTCAGCTATCAGTTTGATCCAGCCTTCTGAGCATCCTCTTCCTCTTGTCAGCCAAGAGCCCAATTCCTGTAGGACATGGTGAGAGAAACAGCCTATGATTCTGAGGTTTTGTTTCACATCTTCCTCTCAATAAATCGCATGCAAAGCAATGCTGGGTCTGTCCTTGTTTTCCCTCAGGTTTAATGTCGAAGGCCATGGGCTGGGAGGTGATGGAGTCATGAAGTTGCTAGTGAAGTTGGTGATGGAGTCCATGAAGTCCATGGGTATAAATTGGGGGGGGGGTGTCTATTTTCCTGAGTACTGCCAGATAACTTTCTGAAGCTTGGGGGATTTGATCCTTTTAGACCCTTTTGTTGATGTGTCATGTGATATTTAAGCTATCCATGTCATCAAATTGTTCTTGGAAAATGGGCAGGCATCATGCAGCTTGGGCATCCTCAGAGCAACCATGGCAATGAGTCCTGGTCTCCCTCTTGAAAGTGGCCAAAAGAGTCAGTGACTACAGATGTCATCCTGCCAGCCTGGGAGAATTGACCTAGGGAACCCAAAGAGATCAGCCCCATTCACTAAAACCTGATGAAGCTGCTCCTTGTGCAGAGATGTGTGGGATGGGGGTGGGGGTGCCATGTGGAGCACACTCTGGCCTCTGCACTAAGAGAGCTCCCTGAGGGAGTTAGGTAAATGCAGAAGGTGAATGACAATAATGACAATAATATACATCAGAATAGGAGAAATTAGAGAAGAGTAGACCAAGTGTTGCTCGAGGTGTATCAGAAAGGTCTTTACCATCTGGGCAACAGAAGCTGAGTGTGCAAGGCATGGTAGGGTAAGACATTCCAGATACATTTAGAAAGATATGGAGCTTTCTGGGGCCTGATTCTGAAGGACTTTAAAAGCTAGGTACAGGACTTTGTGATAAGGATAATAAGAGGATGGTATCAATAACTGATCTGGCCATTAAAAGAGGAAGCACCATTGAGATAATGAAATAGAATGAGCTGGACACAACAGGGAAGAGAGGGAGTTTGCCCATCCCATCTTCAAGGTCTGTAACTCTGGGGGAGTGGAAGAAGATCATTCATTCAGGCACATTCAGTCAGGGAAGAGTAATGGGGACTACTAAGCTAAAGAACATTGAGACTGAGGACACCAGCACAATGGTGGGAATGGAGATCATGTCATATGAAGGTCAAGTAAGGGAACTAGGGGATGTTTAGCCCAGAGGAGAGAAAACTTGGGGGCAGACAACATGGTACCTGTGTCAGAATATTCAAAGACTGTCACGAGTTGGAGGGATTGGATTTGCAGTGCTTGGCCCCAGAAGAGAGATGAGGAACAATGGGTAGAGGCTGCAAAGAGGCACGTTGGAGCCTGATGGAAAGGAATACCTCCTACAAATAAGGGCTGTACAAAAATGATTCTCTCTCACTGGAGGTCTTCAGGCAAAGTGTGTGCCTACTTATTGGACAGTTTATAGAGGCATCCTTGATAAGACTTGGCTTCCACTAGTTGGAATGGGCCATTCAGTGGGCCCTTCAGAGTCCAAGAATCGAGGATTCATACGCAACTATAGAAAGTGGGAGAGAGGCAGATGTAAAGGCACTAGCAACTTGGGAAGACAGGAAAATCTTCATGTAGGAAGTAGCAGTCACATTTCCCACCCCCAAAGTAAGCAGCAGCTTTTGAATGGTGAAAGGGTTTGTTTCTCTGGTTAGAACATCAGGCACTACAATTCCACCTCAAGGACTTACATATACACTACAAAACCTGTAGAGTTACGTGGAAGCGCTACAAATGCTCCCCAAGGTTACTTGGTGAAAGTGAAATATCAGCACCATGGTCAGAGGTAGCAGGAAGCCCGAGAGTGTTGCTCAGTCCTTTCTCGTTCCTGTCTGACTCTTCATGACCTCATTGGGGTGTCCTTGGCAAAGATACTGGAAGACCATTTCCTTCTCCAGCTCATTTTACAGATGAGGAAACCGAGGCAAACTAGGTGCAGTGATTTGTCCAGAGTCACGTAGCTGGTACATGTCTGAGGTCATATTTCAACTCAGGAAGATCAATCTTCCCGACTCCATGCCTGGCACTCTATTCACTCCAAGGTTTCTTAAACTTTTTCCACTCAAGACCCCTTCAGTGATTCTTAAATTGTGGGTCACAACCCCAACACCGTAGCTGCCACAGTCCCAACAGTGCTAGGAGCTTATCAGTCAACATTCATGTAGAGACACGGTACAACACCTCAGAGGTGATCTGGTCTGTGTTGGGGCTTGCCATGAAGTGATGATCTGAAGGGGAAAAGAATGGAGCTCACTACCTAAAGTTTCATTGTGCACACTAGGATCCAGCAGCATTATTGTGAGTCACTGGAGCTCAGGAAGGATGTAACATTTTTTGCCAGAGTCCCTAGGAGCTTTCCCTAACATGAGCATGTGTGTTATCCCCAAAAGCCAACAAATGAATAGACATTTTGATCTATACTTCCTTTCTTCTCAGAGAATCTCTAAGAGTAGTGGCTATGTCTGCTTACTAGTGGTTCTGCCATCTAGTACTCATTCATTCTGTGATGAAAAGTCCATCTTGAGCCTTTCTAGGGGCACAACTCTGACAGGGCACCTGTCTGAGCCTCCCCTGATCATTCAATGCATCAACCTTAGGAATAATTTAAGAGTTTCTGATGACATCCAAAATAGAGCAGAAAAGGGGTTTAGATGCTGTAGGCAGAAAGGAAATGTTAAGTCATAAATCTTTCTGAAGGGGAAACTGAGACACTGATGAGAATAAAAGTGATTTTCCAATGATCATAGCACTAGTAAGTGATGGAACCAAGACTAGAGCTCAGGCTTCCTGTCTCTTCCCTCTTACCCAATTCCACCAACTATAAGGCCAACCTGGGTGCTTTGGGAATAATGGAATGGCCAGAGTAAATCAAATACTTAAATATGGCAAATAGGCAAAGGGTGACTTTGGTGTATTCAGGGATGATAGGAGGGAAAGAAGTCACTCTGTCAATAGTCAGAAAAAAACGACAATCAATCATATGGACAAAGAAAACATGAAGCTAGAGTTTATGACAGGAAGAGTATTAACATTTAAGAAATGCAAATAAGGAGATGCTAACATGGGGACACAGCACTGAAGGCAGCTGGAGGGGAGGAGGGTCAGAGAGGATTTGCAGCATTGGAGGCTAGTCACAAAAAGGACTTGGTTGAAGTTTTGTATTTGCTGCAAGACAATATCCATGAGCCAGCCCTGGAATATGTCTGTGAAAGAGCTTAATTCCACTGAAGGTTACCTGCATAGTGGGACAGAGCCATCAGAACAAGTGAGATCACAGTCCTGCTGTCCTCTGCCCTGTTCCAACTCCATCGAAGGGAAAGGAGCCTGGGAAGTCCTGGGATACTCAGGCAGTTTTTGTCCCAGGAAGCCCCAGAGCTCACATTGGAAACCACTGCATTGGAACCACTTGACATTTTGAAATAATGAAAAGTGCTCTTTGGTTGTAGTGGGACTGACCCTCATCACCACAGTTTCAAGTCAGTAGACTTTGGCTCAGGCTTCAAGACCTGAGGTCATGTGGACATCTTCTGGGGGTAGTAGTGCTACCTATCATCCTACCTGCCAAGGCACATACACTTCCTCTTCTGGATGCTCTCATAATTAGAAAGTGTTCCTTCCATGAGGCCTTCATTGGACTTCCCAACACAACAAGGCTAATCCTTCCATATGCCGGCCCTCAGATAATGTGCCACAGCCCTCAGGGTCCCCAAGCCTTCTCTTATCCAGGATACACACAACCAGTTCCTTCGACTGAGCTTCATACAGCCTGGTCACCACACCCACTCTACTAGTCACCTATAAGGATGTTCTCTAGCACCAGTTGCCCCATTCCTGTTCCCCATCTGAACCTATCTATGTGGATGTTTTTCCTCTCCTACTACCCCAAAGTCATAGGCTGAGATGATGGATCAGGCTCCTCTCCAGTGGTTATACCACAATTCCTCAATGACACGCCTTCATTCAATGTACAAATGTACATACAAATATGTGCATGTGTGTAATATACATACACATACACACACCTCACCTTTCCACTAGCCTTATCACAAACTGCTGTCTGGTTTATAAAGGTCTTTAGCATATCTTTCTTAGCCTTTTTAAAATTGTGATTTAAGGTTTACAAAATGTTTTTATGTTATCCCATTTGACTTGCACAATTACCCCATGAGATAGTTGCTATTACTGTCCCCATTTCACAGGTGTGGAAACTGAGACAAACAGGCCCCAGTCACAGCCAGGAGGTGTCTCAAGTAGGAATTGAAATCCAGTCTTCCTGACTCCACTCCAGCACTCTCAGCTGAGCTCCAGACTCACATGTCACTTACCCATGAAACACCTCCATGTGGATGGTTTACTGACCCTATCAACACAATCTTCCTAAACTTTCTCCCCCTAGTTCTCTATGGGAGCACACACATTTACTCTCTTGCTTTAATCCCTTTCAAGCTACCTATAACTAGTCCTTCATTCTCCCCTCTCAGGGCTGTTGAGTTGTCTGTCAAGTCCCATTGATTCTCCCTGCCCAATATGTCTTGCCTTGGTCCTCAGCTCTCTGTCCTCATTCTCACCAGTGTGATGCAGGTTCTCAGTACCACACACTTAGATTACTAGTCATCTCCTACAAGCTCCTCCTCCACTCTTCCTCATCAATCAAATATCTAACGTCTGTTTGGCCTTCCCTGTGGCCCTCCAATATCTCTACCAGACTTAGCTTAATGAGGCAATGATCTGCTTTGATCTCTGATTGCCTCAGATGTCACCAGAGACTCCATTAAATAACCAAGGACTGTTTTTGTCTTTATCTATATCCCTTGCATGTAACTTGGGGTCTGGCACATAAGAAACATGTGCTGATTATTGACTGACTCGCTTGCTGAACAGAGTTCTGGTTCCATTCTGTGTTCCCAGTGTAATCTCATGCTCCTCATTACTATTTAATGTTTTCCTGAAAATTAGCTCTCCACTCAGACCTCAGAGAATCCCCTGCAGTTTCACGTCACTAACTTGGTCTACACTATCCTTTATATGTGGAATACATTACCTTGGTGGTAAAGACAAACGGAGCTTCTTTTGACTGACACATAATATTCCATATCCCTTCTCTATGCTTTTGCATCAGCTGTGCTCCGTGTCTGGAAGTGCCTTCCTCCTCACTTCCATGTAATTCAACTCCTTATATCCTTTGAAATTCAATTTAAGTGCCATATACATGAAGATGTTTCTGATTCAACCAGTTACTAGTGATCTTCCTCCCCCTCCCTCCCAAAAATGACCTGATGAGCATTCCTTTGGCCATTTATCAGGTGTGTTATAGGTAGACTTGCTTTCTGAGCATGGGCTAGATAAGATAGCACCAATGTCCATTGTGACTGTGAAATTCTATTTTGTGTTCTATATGTATTTATCTACGGGCATATTGTGTCCCCTCATGGACTACAAGCTCCTTGAGGGTAGGGACTGTTTTGTGTCTGTATTGTGAGTACCTTAACAGGTTCCTGGTATATAGTAGGTGCTTAATAAATGTAGATTGATCAGTTGTTTAATTCCCTTCCCCTCTGTATGTCAGATTCCTAAGCTTCATTTGAAGGCCAATTCAAATGCCCTCTCCCACCAATTGAAGTCTTCTCTGATTCCCAAACCCAATGGTAATGACATTTCTCCCTCAAAATTCATGAAGCATTGATCAGCTCCTTTCCAATGCCCTTATTTTGGGATGGTGAACACCATCATTATTGGGGTGGGTGTCTTAGGCCCTTACTCTGAACTGTGAGATCCCTGAGTGATGGAGCCAGTTGTAATCTGCCCCCTCCCACCTCCAACACCCACTCCCTTTCATGCTCTGTAGCAACTTCATCAGAGTTTATTGAATGGGGTTGAGTTCTTTTCTGTCTCTTGATCAGCTTCTGCTATTTGGTGAGATGAGAGTACTGGCAGTTGACTCCTGACCACTTTCAAGAGGGAGACCAGGACTCATGGCCAAGGCTGCCCTAGGGGTGCCTTAAACCTCACCTGTCTCCTTGGATTTCCAGGGAGAATGTTGGGGTGCAGAGACCTTAAGTGACCTATCGTATTGCATTCCCCAGGCTAGAGAAGGATTGCAACACCTCCCCCACCAGGCCTTGGAAAATGTTAGGCAGTGCCCCACAAAAGAGACTAAAACAACCATACTCATGGACTCAAGAGGAAGCTGGAGGTGGTAGAAAGATCCCTATACTTGGAGTCAAGTATCCTTCCCTTGTCTCTTACTATCCCCTTTAGCCTTGGGCACAGACTCTCTGGGCCTCAGTTTCCTCCTCTACAAAATGAGAGGACTAGAATAGATGGCCCTTGCAGCTTAGATCCCTACTCTTGGGATTCTGTGTTTCAGAGAGGGAAGGGATCCAGGCTCAGCTCTAGGCCACGGAAAGAGAACAGCTTAGCACCTTGACCTAGAGAAGGAAGGCAGCCTCAGATGTCTCAGCATAGGAAGGTGTCCTAGTTCACATCTCTAATGGGAGGGAAGGGCTGGGAACTTGGCTTGGTGTTCAACCCAGGCAAAGCAGACAGGTTCAGTCTTTGAACCCATCTAGGAAACCTTAGCTGGGCTGATACAGCATTGCAGGAAATTTGGGCCTCAAGTCTAGGGTGGAGCTCAAGAGTAGCAGAGAACCAGGCATGAAAGCTCTTACTGGAAGGCTAATAATTCTATGGTGGTATGTTGAGGCACTCTGGATCACCACGGACTGATTTAAGTAAAGCCAGAATAATTCCCAGGTGCTTAGACATGAAATATTTGACCAGACCTCCAGCATCAGCTGGAACCCACAGAGAGAAAATGGGAGGGGCTGCTCAAGGCACAGTCATACGCACTCTTCCCTGTCTGGCCTAAGGCCGTGGGCTACCGGGTCCTCTTACCTATTCCAGTTCTTGGGTGATCAGCCAGATATACTTATGGGAGAAGAGACCACCAGAGTGAAGCAGAGATGTAGGCTTTATTACTGATACAAGCTACATGTTGACATGCAGGGTGAGTTCTCCCCGCGGGAGCCTCCTTCTCCTTCCCGAGGAGAAAGAAAACCCCCCCTTCTCAGGCTTTCCTGTCCCCAGTTAAGCTCTCCCAGCTGCATAGTTCACTCGTGGACAGCGTGCTCTCAGCCCCTTAGCCAATTAACAAAACAGCTAGACCACGGACCAACCTCAAGGGTGGGATGCTCTCCCCAGCAAGTTCCCACTGAGAACAGGTGGAAAAACAAGATAACTCATGTCTCACTCCTCTATTCCCAGCTGTTCTCTGGGGGACCTCGTGAGAGCTCAGTGGTTAAGCCCTCACCTTTACCTGACCCGAGACTGTTCACGTGAGAACTGAGCTTGTACCTTAACACTTCCCCAGTTGGTTATCACCTTCCAAGACCGGTCCTTGACAATTACTGATTAAACACTCACCGGAAGGGAGGAAAGAGGTAGGGGAAATAGTCATTTGTAGGGATGATGCTACATGTGCTACGTGTACGGAGGCTGGGAAATGTGCTAGATGAGCCCCCAGATGTGGCTAAGAATGTTTATTTTCATCTTCTTTATGGGTGGTTCTTGAAGAGGCAGTGTGGAATAACCAATGGAGCGCTGGATGCAGTGTCTGGAAGACCTGAGTTCCAATCCTTCCTGAAATGCTCATAGGTTGTACAGCCCTAGGCAAGACACTTTGCCTTTATCTATCTCAGTTTACTCATTTATAAAGTGAGTCCTATGTTCCTGAAAGCCCCTTCTAGCTATGAACCTTTGCTCTACCCCACAAAATACCCTGAATTCTAAGCTGAAAAGCTCCATGTTTTCTACTGTGGTTCTCCCACTCCAAGATGAGGTAGAGAGGAAATACAACCCCCTCTCGCCACCCCCAGTACAAGGCCACTTACCTTCATAGCAGCAAGAAGCTAGCATAACCAGCAGCAGAGAAACAAGTAAAGGTCTCAGGTGGAGAGAGTTGGCTCCTGAGTCTCTGGGCTTAAAGAGACCGGGAGTGCTTTGGGACTAGCAGGGTCCATAGGGGTATTTGTATCCTGTAAGCTGTCCAACGTTTCCCCAAGATCCAGTCAAGTGATGTCATAGAAAAGCTGGGCGCAGTCCCCACCTATCTTGAGGAGGCATCTCTCAGTGAAACTCTTCCCCTGGGACTCCAAGCTGGATTGGCTCTTCTCCAAGTCTTCTCTATCCCACCCCTTCAGTGGACTGTGTCTCACTGAGGTATGAATCCCTGGTTGAAGTCAGCTGGAGTTCCAGCTTTTTCCTCTCATAAGGCCTGGAATTCTGATCCCTTCCTCTCTCTATTGGTAGTTGTGGGGTGAGGGCAGTGCCTGGGCTGCCCCTTCAGGGTTTGGGGGCCCAGAAACAGGAGGATTTCCTTCCATTAGACCCAGTAGGAGATCCCAGCATGTGTGTCAAAGTATACAGCCTACTTGAGCAGGACACCAGGCAGTTTCTTGATGAATTACCACATCTTCTCCTTGTTCTATCTGTTAGAAACATAATTCTCTTAAAAACATGAATTGTTGCCAGTTACCCTGTGGGTTTTTTCCTGTTGTTCTCACTCCCTTTTAGTAGGGAAAAACATCCCAAGAGGGCTTGTCCCCAGGAATACTGACATTCTTCACAAAGCTCCTCCTTGGGCTCAAGAGTCTGCCTCTTCAAAGGAAAAACTTGTTCAGTCATTTCCTAAACACATATTAGGTGCTGGATCTGTGGAGATGACATATTCCCTTCCCTCAAGAGGCTTACAGTATTTAAGGGAGAATATGACATTCGACAGAAGCTCTTCATACTGCCATGTGATAGGGAAAGAGAAGGGTGCTCTGGGAAAATCTAAGGAGGGAGCTATGACTTTCAAATGGGGAAATCAAGGACAACTTCATAAAGGAGGAGACTCCTGAAGTGTGACTTGAATGGCAAGAGATGAGAAGGAAGTGCATTCTAGGTTTTGGGAATGGTATGGGTCAGCATGTAAGTGACTGAGTGGAACTAGACCAGAAAGATTACTTCCTGGTAGCCAGATTTCCAAGAGCCTCAAATGGCAGGCTAAAGAGTTTGCATTTTATCTCATGGTCAGTAGGGAGCCACTGATTTTTCTTAAGCATGAGTGCCATGGGCAAAGCCATGGGCAACATGATTTTCTTTGAGACAGACAGATGGAGACATGTTCAGGTGAAAATATCAGTTTTCTTCTGGCTCTCATGACAGTGAGATCTACAAGACTATCCACATCATTTTCTATTTATGGTATTACATCTTTGGAACATGGTTTTAAATCAGAGTCCCTTGGTTCAGCCTTAGAGACCTTCTATTCATGTGTTAATGGTTCTAAGGGGTCAAGAGAAAACTGGAAAAGATGGACACTATTGAGGAGGTAAAGGAGGTCCAATGTCACTACTTCCCTCCACTCTTTGGGAAACAGTCTAGATTTGAAGGGCCAAATTTTATGTATGTTATAGCTTAGCAAACTGAGATCAGAGATAAGAGCCAATAGAGGAAATGAAATGTATGTGTTGAAACCTCATTAGCCACAGATACTATTTATGAGCTGGATGTACCCTCACTACAGATTATCTATTTTCTAAAATCTTTACAAGATCTCCAAGGCAAATGGCCAGACTCCTTTTCCCTTCCTCCTATGGGAACAGGTGACTATTTCTTGATACACAAGCTTTAACTGTGAGATTTTATTCCAAGGAGAATACTTTTAAAAAGGCTGACTTTACATGATATTCTGAAGAATAGTGGGTTTATTGTTTATTTGCCTCCACCAAAGTTATCCTCTGTCTTATACCTTTCCTAAGGTGCCCTTCTTGCAGTAAATAAAGGTGATTTGACAAAGATGGAAATCTGATCCATAGCCTGCTGATAAGGAAATACCCCCCAGGAACTCCTGAGGACAAGAGAGAGGAGTCTAGCTGTCGGTCTTGGAGAGTCTTGTAAAGACTTCAGTAAATGCAGAATAATAATTTGGAACTCGAGAACTCCCTGACTGTATACATCATTTTGTTCTCATGAAGGTTTGCATAATGAATCCTGTTTGTGGAGCTAAAACATGAGAAGTTTCCAAAATAGTGGACAAAAATAATGAGTAACTCTATTAATGCCTTATTGAAAGTTTTGCAAAATGTTTCCCAAGCCTCCCTCTTCCCTCTTAACTGTAACTATAATTTCCATTGGCCCCCTTACCAACTAGCCCCAAAGGATCACTGCATGGCTCTCCAAGTCAGAGTCAAATCTTTCTGATTCGAAATTGTAAAGAGCCAATTCCACTAATATCAGAAGATGCAAACAATCCCACAGGCTCATTTTCGTATGTTTTTATTGGGAGACAGAACAAAACAGATGATCCCAATTGCATATATCTCCTCTCTGAACAGAGAGAAAGCAGAGTGTGACCATGTCAGTCCCCTATTCAAGAAAGGTCAGTGGCTCCCTTTTGTCTAAAGGACAATCTGTCAACCTGTCAGCAAGCATTTAATAAGCACCTAATATGTTCTGGGTGATGTAATATGCACTGAAAAGGTAAGTTTTTTAGCTTGGCATTTAAGATCATACTCCATATCTCAATATTTGCAAAACACTCAGCACAATGATAGAAATTAACCCACCCAGCTTCCTTTGCCCCTATTCTCTATCAGTCAAACTGACTTCCTGAGCTCATCCTGCCACCAAGGGTTCTCACAGGTCTGGCTTAGCCCCAGAACCCATCCTTTCCTCTCCACCTACTGAAATCCTCTACATTCATCCTGCAAGGTCCAATTTCAGAGTCCCTTCCTCCATGAAATCCTCCCCAAACCACCTGCTTCAAATCATCCTTCTGTCTTCACGTTTCCCCACAGGCCCCGTGTTGAGATCTCCCCTCCTGGTTTCCTGGCCTCTTAGTCTCAGCTAAAGTTTCACCTTCGATAAGAAGCCCTTCCCAGGCTTCATTCATCTTGATGCCCCTCTGAAATGATTTCCAATGTGTTCTGTACATATCTTCTTTGTTGATAGTAGTTTTCACACTGTCTCACCCATTAGATGGTGTGATCCTCAATGGCAGGGATTGTCCTTTGCCTTTCTCTGCATCCCCAGTGCTTAGCGAATAGTAGATGTTTAGTCAATACCTGCTGCCTGGATGGATCGCTCCTTCTTCTCATCACACTCTGTATTATATTTATCTCTGTACATGCCCCATCCCAGCAACAGAAGGTAACTCCTAGGGGAAAGAGCTGGGATACTTTTTATTTTTGAGTTCTTAGAGTTGAAAACAGGACAAAAGCTGATTGCCCGGGAGCTGCATTGAACTGAAGAAGACTTCAGCATTTGTCCTGAATATCAAAGCCTTCTGGGGATACCTAAGTATACTCAGGGTGAATGTCTGCCCTCACTCACTGTGGGTGGGGGTTTGGAGAAGCCTCAAGGATTCTAGAGGCAGCAAAACGTCTCCATGTTTGCATAACAAAGGGTTATAACGGAAGAGAGCTTCAGGAGCTGTCCATGGTGATGCAACAAGCGTCAGATATAGGATTCACACCCAGTTCTCCATAATCCAAGAGCAATGAGTTTTCTTTTTAAAATATAAGTTCTTAGACACAAGCAGCAAAACAACAGAATAACTACTGTCTTCACAGGACTCTTGAAAAAAAAACTCTAAAGAAAGGAATTCTGCATCAGAGGGAGAAGATGATGCAATGGATACAGCACTGGACTTGGAGTCAGGAAGACCAAGTTCAAATTCATCCTCAGACATTTCCTAGCTGTGTGATCGCAGGCAAGTCATGGAACCCCCATTTGACTCCATTTCCTCATTTCTAAAATGGAAATAATTATAGCACCTACCTCACAGGGCTGTTAGGGGGAATCAAATGAGATATTTGATCTCACACACAGTTTTCTGCTTTCCTTCTAATTTTGCTACATTAGTTTTGTTTTTAAAACACTTTTTAATTTAGTGCAACCAAAATTATTCATGTTACATCTCGCAAGGCCCTCTAGTTTATTCATAAATTTTTCTCCTACTCATAAATCTGATAGGAATTATGTTCCATGTTCTTCTAATTTACTTACAATATCTCCCTTCATACCTAGGGCATAAATCCATTTTGACCTTATCTTGGTAAATAGAGCTCCTTTTTCCACCCCCAAATCAATTTCAACTGTAAATTAGAACACTGGATGGTAGAAGTCCATATCATCACCATGTGGCTCAGTGACCCAACTCTGTCCATCAGCCTCAGCCTCCCTGGAAGCAGGAGACTGTCTTTTTACAGGCATAGTCCATTTAGTCTAGTGCTATCTCAGAGCTGGAAGACACTTCAGAGATCATCTCACTTGTAAAAACTGGGGAGCAGAGGACAGAGCTAACTAAAAGATTTCAAAAGTTCCTTTTAACCATAAATGCTCCCAGCTTCTGGGGCTGATTTAACCCTCAGTCATATCAAATCAAATGACACAAAAATGTCAGATGATATATAAAGTAATTCATAAAGTGGTATAGAAATGTTAGCTACTATTATTGTTACCATTATTATGACAATAGCTGATAGAAAAGGAGCAAACGCACACTCTGGCTTGAAGACTCCAACAGCAATAGGCTCTAAGATTTCTCAAACAGAGGAAGACTAAGCCGAAGCTGACCCCTGTTTTGAAGTTGAGTTCCTCATCCTAGCCCCAGCCCTTGCCCCTATTCTGAGGTCCACAAAACACCAGGCATCTAGCTGGGAGGATGTTCATTGAGGTTCAGTTTGGGAACAAAATAAGACATTCATAAGTCATTGGACTAAGAAGGGGAGGTTTACTTTGCCCCAACAAAGCAAGGATATCTACCTAGTCTCCATTAGGAAATCTGTGTGGTCAATATTTTGAGAGAGAGAGAGCGATATTAAGAAGGTGAAATCAACAGGTCTTGGCCACAGTGGATATGGAGTGTGAGAGAGGGTGAGGGCTCAAGGAAGACACTCAAATTGTGAGCCTAGGGGACCAGAAGGTTGGTGGTGCCCTCAACAGCAGTAGGGATGTTAGGAAGGGGGAAGGATTTGGGGACAAAAGATAATGAATTCCATTTTGGA
Source organism: Bettongia penicillata ogilbyi (assembly GCA_023548195.1). Lineage (NCBI taxonomy): Eukaryota > Metazoa > Chordata > Mammalia > Diprotodontia > Potoroidae > Bettongia > Bettongia penicillata. The sequence continues at coordinate 4,518,585 of JAJHZJ010000590.1, forward strand.
CATGTTGAGTTTAAAATGACTTCAGGACACCCAATTTGAGATCCGTAGTAGGTAGTTGAAGACTCTAGACTGGGGGTCACCAGAGAGGTTAAAGTCAGCTAAACAGATTTGAGATTCATCAGCACAGAAATAATAATTGAATCCATGGGAGTTTCTGAGATCACCAAGTAAAAAGTATAGAGGAAGAAGAGATGTGGGCTGAGGGCAGAGCCTTGTGGAATCTACATGGTTAATGGGTATGAGCTGAACAAAGACCCAATAAGGGAAATGAGGAGAGGTCCAATAGGTGGAAAGAAAACCAAGATATCATCAATGAGAACCTAGACAGAAGAGAATGTCAAGAAGAAACAGTGCTGAAAACTACAGAGATGTCAAGAAAGATGAGGTTTGGGAAAAAGTGACTGAATTTGGCCACTAAGATGTAGTTAATGAAGATGAAATTGCAGCAGTTATTAGGAGTTATTAGGACCAATTAAAGGTCAATGAAACTGATAGTCTAGATGAAATGGATGAATATTTACACAAAGTATAAATTGTCTAGATTAACAGAAGAGGAAACAGAATACTTAAACAACCCTAGCTTAGAAAAAGAAATTGAACAAGCCATGAATGAGATCCTAAGAAAAAAATTCCCAGGACTAGATGGATTTCCAAGTGAATTGCACCAAACATTTAAAGACCAAATAATTCCAATATTATATAAACTATTTGAAAAAACAGGCAAAGAAGGAGTCCTACCAAATTCTTTTCACAACACAGATATGGTGCTGATACCTAAACCAGGAAGAGCAAAAACAGAGAAAGAAAATTATAGACCTCTTTTCCTAATGAATATTGTTACAAAAAAAAATTTAAAGAAAATGAAAACAAAATTTTTAAACAAAAATTTAAACAAAAAAGGAGATTACATCAACATATGACAGAGATCACACATTATGACT